>OZ007600.1:225658447-226908447 GCA_963931845.1 Maratus michaelseni
TTCAAAACCTTTATAATTTATATGGCTGAAAAATGAACTTCTAATGATGCTATAATATTCTTTTTTTATATGAGAGAGTTTTGTATTCTTAGAAATAGGCTGTGAAAATTTACATTTTTATATATTTTTTAATCCATTGCATTTGCTTTAGTCGTCAAAAGTAAAGATATATTTTAAATAATAATTGATTTTTTTATATATTTTTTAATCCATTGCATTTGCTTTAGTCGTCAAAAGTAAAGATATATTTTAAATAATAATTGATTTAATAGGCTTTATAAAGTAATTTCGATATAAATTTAAATTGCAATCAAATTTCCTAAGCACAAATTTTTCATTTTTTACACTCTATCGAAAAGAGCAATATATTTAATAGAGGTGACATCTTACTAAGCACTGGCCAGTTTTGGATAAATTGCTATAGGAATGACATATACTTTATAACATGTTTTTAATTCATTTTTGCTCGGAAATACACGAAATTGGCTCGTGTTTTGTTCAGAAACTATGTTATTGAAAAACCTTTTCCATTTTTTGTTAAAAGCAGAAGATCTTTCAGAAAAGAATGTCAAAGTCGGCGTTTTGATTTGAATATCCGACGTGACAGTGAAAAACTGGTCGTCACGTGACACGAATTGCTTATAACTCGATAAATAACTAAATTTCTATTTAAGGATTTTTACCTTTGTATTATATAGTATATTTTGTTAAATTTCATGAAAATGGTAATGAAAATTGTAAAAAATTATCTGCCTCATATATGTAGACAGATATTTATTTATTATTTTATTTTGGAAATACTCAATATATTTAAATAGTGTGTGACAATATTTTTATTAATGATTTAGGTACATGACATAATTCAAATCTATATATTTTATGAGTTTTTTTTTTTCAAATTCACTCTCCGATCACACCGTGAAGTCACAGAGTGTTGGCATTTTGGTCATAGTTTTTACGTGACTTATGTGACTTGCTGTGACGTCATTGCAACGTCACAAAAATTTCTAAAGCTGTCAAAAGTAATTTTCTTTATGTTATAAGATGTTCTAAAGTTTATTTTAAGTTTTCTTTAGATCTCCAAGACGTTCACATTTTGGTCACAGTGTGACGTTACAAAGTGGTGGCATTTTGGTCACAGATGTGACGTGACGTACGTGACTCACATTGACGTCACAATGACGTCACTGTGACTGTGCATGCTATGCGGGATGTGACTTAATGGTCTATGGGGGCCAATTCCCGAAATAGCTATGGGTTATTGGGCAGTTTGAATGTAGCTGCTTGACAAGTTCAGAATTGAAAATGAAGTATGTAGAGATTATAATTCATGTACAGGAATACTCAAAAGTAATATGTGACTTAATGGTCTATGGAGGAAAATCAATTGCGGCGTGCGTTAATGGTGTTACAATGTTACAAACATAATAAAATGATAAGAATTTCTGAGGTGCACTAAAATTCGCACCTGAAGAATAAGGAGAAAAAATAATTTATCATTGATTTACAGGATCACACAAAATAATTCTATTACATAATGGTGTACGGAAAAAAATGTTTGCAGCGCATAATTATGTTTCATTTTTTGAAATATGCTGAAACTGATATACATTGCTGATTTTTACTACAAGATTTTTTCTGTAGAATATAATGTTCATTTACAGGGACACATAATTGATTTCGAATACAGTACTGTATCGGAAGTATTATCTATTAGGAATGATTGCTGGAAGTGCGTTTTCAGAAATGCGTTTTTAAGTTTAACTAAATTTTTGCATACTACGTGAGTGTGTATAAATTCTAGTAATCCTATACAGAGCTAAACAAAATAATTATTAAGCTTTACTAATGTGATTTTAAAAAGGTACATTAAGTATGCTTTTTAATTTGAATTATGCTTTTTCAAGCACAAATATAGTATATATAGATTACTAAAAGAAGTTTCTAGAATATAAATTAAATCATATACATATATATGCACAGAACTTGATATTTGGCTGCCTATGAAAAGTAATTATTGGAAGTGTGATTTCAGTAATGTGTATTTTTGCCTAAATTAAATTGCAGCTTAATATTTGGCGTGTATAAAAACCTGTAGGTAATATACTGGTCTTTACAGAATAATTCAAGTCCATTTCTGCCTATTGGTAGAATTTTCTGAAGGTGTATTTTCAACTATGTTACGCGTTTTCTAACTAAACTAGATTTTAGAATACTATATAGAATATATACAAATCAGTACATCATATACAGGGTTTCACAAAACAATTACAGTTTTTTTTCTGGCTATGCACAGTAGTGGCTGAAATCTGGCCTTCAAATGTGTTATGCGTTTTCTAAAATATTTACTTGAGTTATATTTTTTACCTTATTCAACGGTTAAGTGTTGCAAAGTATTTAATCTATGCTTGACGCATATGATTTTTCTTTCTTGTATCTGCATTGGTGACATTTTATTATAACGATAAAAAATAAAATATTAATTTGCAAAAATGGTGTTTGTCAAGGACATTAAAATTGAACTAGCATCATATATCAAAAGAGAACATTCATTTAAATACATGAAATTGCAGCATTTTCGTATGATTGCGTCAAATTGAAAGTATTTTCATATTTTTTCATTTTGCCTACTCTGAAATTAGGTACCAAAATTTCAATAGAAGAAATTGCTTTCACCTGTGATAATGACGTAATTTTTAAAATACATTCGACTGAAAAAATATTCTTTTATTCAGAAAATGGCAATATTTGACTACGATTGTGTTCAAATGACAAAATTTTGATTTGTATTTCATACCTCTGATATTGACATTAGACCCAAATATTTTGCAATATGTTTTTATCAGAAAAAATGGAATCATGTTTAAGAGAAAACGCATATTTTCTTCCATAAATTGATGTTTGCCATATGAAAGATTTCTGGGCGTGAAGAGTAGAGACCCGTTACAGAGAGATTTCTCGTTACAGTGATTCCCGTAATAAAGATTAAAAGTCTAGAAGAGCACAAAACTATATTTTGGTGCTGGCTGTAGTAACAGTCAAGAGGATGCTTCACTCGCGCGAAAACAACCGCAGGCTATCATTAATCCTTAAAAATAAATGTACAACGTTAAATTAGCACAAATTAAAATCATTTGTGCTAATTTAACGTTGTACATTTATTTTTAATATAACGGCACAAAGTTTTAATCCACCTATCATTAATCCTATAGGGGAATTTTTTTTTAAATATATCGTTGGCATTTCAATAATTTTAATGATTGTTTTTGCATTGGATAACAGATATTGGTCTCTACGTAGGTCATTTATTTTACTTTTTCGATTTTGTTTACAGGGTTTTTTTTATTATGAGGCTACTATCACTTTTCGAACCGGTTTCGAAAGTGAAAGTATTTTAATAAAAATAATCTATAAACAAAATCGAAAAAGCAAAAAACATCTTGCGTAGAGATCGACCTCAGCAACCCAATGCAAAAGAAACTTAATTAAAAATATTACGGAAAACAAAAGAGAATAAAAGAGAATTTTTTTAAAAAATCTCCCAAAGGATTAAAATTAGTGAGCGGGTGTTCTTCCGTGATTGAAGTAGCCTCTTAATGGTGGCGAAGCACAAAAAGTCTTATTAAATTAAGGGACCCTATTATACTGATCACAATTTAAAAGGTTAATAGGCGCGAAGCCCAGAATGTCTATTATATAAAAGGTGTCCGTTATAATTATCATTATTTTAACGGTTCATGAGCGCAACGCGCAAGGAGCCTCATTTTTCAGGAAACCACGTTACAGTGATTTCCGCATTAACAAATTATAAGTGCTAATTGCACAAGGTCCCGTTTTGTAAGTGACTCCATTACAGTGATTACCTTATTAACGATATATGTGCACGAAGTGACCAATATGATAAGCACAAATACTCTTGCGCTAGGATGATTATGAGACGTTTAAAAAGCAACGTAAATAGCAGAAAAAACAATGTAAATTAAACTTTTAAAATATTTCCAAACTTCATAAGAAAACTTTTTTAGTATGGAAAAAAGGAGAAGAAAATATAGCAAGGCCAACGCATATTATCGAAATTAAATGTGATTGTGCTTTACTTTATGTTGGTTTTATGTATTAGATATTCATCATGAAACTAATTTTACATATACAAAACACTGCATATATTTATTTGTTAACATGGGAGTCCGCAGATCAATACCAGGAAAATCAAGATTTTCGAACAGATGTAACTGTAATCTTAATTTTTACTTTCTTCTATCTATAATAGAAAAAAATATAGTAATCGAAAAAAAATTTCAACTTTCAGTTTCCGACGGATTTACACGTTTTAGGGATCGGAGATCCCGAAAAACAAGTTTATACAAAATGTCTCATTTATCAATGCAAAATTATTCTCATTTTTTGTTTTGAAAATATACATAATTTAAAAAACACGACTTTTGAAGTATTAACATCTATGAGATATATTTTGTGATTGGCACATCCGACACGTTTTCTTCTGTTAAATAGACAATATCAACACGAAATAAACAAAATGTATTATTTTTTGTTTAATCAGAACTTTACGTGCAATACAATATTTAAGTACATCAGCATAAATACAGAAATATATAAAACACATATTAATATTAATAAAAGAAAACTGCCCAGTTAAACTGAGGGCATTGAGCTCACAGGCTATACACTCATTGTTTATTATACTCTTATTTCAAAGAATTTGAGATAAGCCCCTCAAAAAATAAAGAAATCAACAATATATTAAGGGGGAGTCATCCCCCCATTACCCCCCTCATACTTAACTAATGAACCCCTTAACTAATCAGGGAAGTCTCTAATTACAATGAATATATATAGAAAAATTGAAGAATATCGAATAATTCTGCATGAAAAACCCATTTATCTAAATTAAGGGGGGATTAGCCCCCCCTTTCCCCCTTTATACTTAACCAATGAACCCCCAAAACTATTCAGAGAAGCGCATTATCACAATGAACCTATATACAAAATTTGAAGAAAATCGGATAATTCTTCATGAAAAACTCATTTATCTAAATTAGGGGGGGGTATCCCCCTTTCCCCCTTTATACTTAACCAATGAACCCCCAAAACTATTGACAGAAGCGCATAATTAAAATGAACCTATATACAAAATTTGAAAAAAATGGGATAATTCGGCATGAAAAACCTATTTATCTAAATTATGGGGGGTTAGCCCCCCGTTTTCTCCCTTTATGCTTAACCAATGAACCGCCAAACTAATCAGGGAAGCGCCTTATCACAAGGAACCTATAAACAAAATTTAAAGTAAAACGGTTAGTTCTATCAAGAGTTATCGCGTTACGTGCGTACATACATACATACAGAATCGGCGGGCACATAAGCTCTCAGGCTTTGATAGCCAGGGGTTTTGCCCCCTGATCCTACGTTTAAGATAATTTTTAAACACATGACCATAAAAATGAAAGCATAACTAAAAACTGTCTTTAACGAGGGGGCTAAGCTGATTTTGACCCCGTGATGAAAATTATTAAATACTTTTCTTTTTAGTGTTTAATTATTTTATATTTGAGAAGAATAAATTTTACCATTGCTTTCAAAATTAAAGAAAAAAATATGAAAATCCAGACGAATAATAATGTTTTAAAATTACTCCATACAAATACTTTGGCTTAACGTCAGATTAATAATAATAGAAAAAATTACACTTTTAAACTAGTTTTTCGTAAGAAATAATGATTTTGGACAAATAGTATTTTTTATATGAATCATAAGAAATTGTATTCCAAAAAAATATAGAATAGCCTTTTACAATATTTATATAAAAATATATACTAATACGAATAATACAATAATCACAATAAATCCTGAGTCACAGAGGCAGGAAATTAATTCTTCAATAGATCAGAATATAATCGTCACAATGAATTCACTGTATCAGAATAAGTTACAGAAGCGGGAAATTCTTCATCAGAGAACATCTGTCATAAATTTCTAAAAAGTATAATCGTCACAGCTTGGAACTTCCTTTCCTATCACGTGTGCACGTGAGTGTCCCCTATCGGACAGCCTTGGATCCCCATTTCGTATATTGGCCAAGGATTTCCGGCCACTTCGCGAATTGGCCGGCCAATACCCGAAATGCATTGTTAATTTCACGTACTTTGGGTTTTGGCCAGGAATCTCGGCCAATTCGCGAATTGGCCAAACTTCGGGTTTTGGCCGTAACATATATATGTCTTCACACTTTACAGTTATTTAATGAAATGCTTCATTAACTATACACTTAAGTAAAACTTTAAAATCAACTTATATTTATAGATTGATATTTACAAAGTTAGAACTAAAAAAGACTTCGGCTTTAAACAATGAACATCACAATTTTTGATAGCATGGCGGAGAGACATTCGCAACCAACAAAGAATTCACACACTCTGCAGTAAATCTGCAGCTCTTTCAGCGTTTTTTATTATGCTGATTCTAACTATCTCTTTGTCAAGAAATTCCACGTCCTGTATTACAGTGGGAAACTGTCATGTTCTGCTTGTTACTATGATGATGATATGACCTATAATAGTGATGGCCACGCTGATATAAAGTGCATTGATTCTCTTAGACGGTGTTACAGACATCGAAAAGACGTGAATGCACGTCAGAGATTGTGCGTATGTTCAAATATTTTTAAAAATAACAGATTTTAAGAATGAATTCTACAAGATATTCTCAAAGAAATACTGTACTCGATGCAGATAGATGTATTTACGACATATCAATGTTTAAAATTGTATGATAACTTTGATTTATTTCAACATTATTCGTTTCTATACAGCATTTATTGCCGCTAAATGGTTGTTTTTTTCGGGCTAACTTTGTAGTTCTGATAGGTATGAGTATTTTTGTATACTTATTTCTGTTGTAATGAAAGATAATGAGAATTGGTGGATTTCTTCCTAAGCTTGTTAATGATTACTTGCATAATTTGCACTGGTGTGCATTTGTTATTTGTTCGGTTGTATATTTTATACAGGATGTACACAAAGTTCATGCCTTCTTCGCAATTAACTTCATAATCGTGACATCTACAGTCAGAAAGGCAGTGTCCATGTAGAACAACACATCTATGGGCTAACCGATGTGATCATTTACGGTGACACAAATCGGCAAACGGTCGGTGGAGTTAGTATATTAAAGCACATAAATTAACGTCTGAATTTATTAAAGGTACAGTTAAAGAACAATTTTTTAATTCAGATTTCAATACACACATATTAATGCAATAGATCCAACATGGGGTTAGTCTTCTTATCTTAGAAAAGGTACGATATAAGGGGAAAAGTCTAATACCAAGTTGCGGAGCGTCATCAATTTAATATGAAATGAGGTCTTGCATGTAAAAATATCTAACTGAAAGGTTCGAAATGATTTTTTCATCCAATCACCAGCTTAAATATGCTACTAATTTTATGCAGATGTCAAGCATTATTAGGCCAAAGCATATTTAGCTAAAAAAGGTAGTATATATATAAACATGGAACAGTTTCGACGATGGATACATTGAACGTTCTTAACTTGACTTTGGTATTAAAATAAGCTGTACCTTACTTAATTATTACCGTAGTATGTAAGTTACAGTTTATTTTAATAAGAAATTCAAGTTAACTATACTCAGCATCGTCACTATTGGCAGCATTGCATGATGCATTCTATATGTGTCCTACTGGTGGGAACATTGAACATACTTAATTTCATTTTCTTATTAAAATAAACTGTACCTTTTTATATGTTTTAGTTTTATTACTAAATTTAAATATACCTTTTAATGCCACATTCCTGCGTGCAACCTTTGCCGTATTTATGCTGATGATAGAATATAAACTATTTCAGTATTTCTTATAAAGCAATTTTTACAAGTAAGGCATAATTGTATATTGAATCGAAGACATTCTACAACTTTGTAATTAAACTTTATCCGTATCTCGTATGGTTTCAAAATTGGAACAACAACTCCGCTGTTTGACAGTAATGTGTAATCTGTCTTTTCATGTAGCGCGTATTCAATATGGTATACCTAGACCAATATACTATTCAATATACTATACCTGTATTGAATATTTCTATCGCAGTTAATAAGGGAACAGGATATTATTAGGCACCCTGTATAATTAGTATTCAAATGTTGAACGTAAAACTGAAGATGAACTAGCGTTTGTTTTTTAATTGTAAAATATAATGCCTAATTCTTAAAAAATCACTTAAAATAGTTCAATATTGTTTGTTAAACACAAAAGTTAAATTTTGTTAATAAAGTCAAAATACTTTTTTTTAATTCGCGAAAGAAGCTCTACTTAATGCAGCTACATGTATTACAATGTATCTATTTTTAATATTCTCTGATAATTCGAATTTATTTTAGAATTATTTTTCTCTCATAGTTTTTACTCTGGTGAAATGGTTGTTTTATTTGCTTTATTTTGTGGTTTACTTTTTAGTTGTAATAGGTATGTATATCCTCTTTAATAAAAAGGTATGTGTTCCTGACGACTGGGATTTTCGCTAATCGTTGCCACAACAGATTAATCTCGGAAAATGAAACATTTGAAGTTACTGAAAAAATTAATAGCTTGAAAAGTATTTGTCAGAAAATTGTTAGACAAACTGCGTTAGAAAGATAAAAAATTATATTTTTCTTGATATAAATTTCAAATCTAATGATTAGGCCATTTTTCAAATATAGAATTTCAAAAATTACCAAATTTTACAATGGAATACCATATTTCTTGATATAAATTTCAAATCTAATGATAATCTAATTCAAATCCAATTTGAATCCAACGGAAATGATTTTTCCCCATAGACACCATAATTTAACACAATTATTCATTTTTTTTAATGCTGACCTTTTGTATAATAAAGTATACAGAGAATTGGCCTAATTTGTCCTTAACAGCCCAAATTTGGTCTGACACATTAAAAATGTAATAACGCAATAGCGTTCGTATCGTTTTCAGAAATGCAGAAGAACATTCCAAATAAAGATCCATAGGGTTTTAAAACACAAGGTCAAATTAAAAGTCAATATTTCACTTCATTAAAGGTGCGTTAAGAGAAATTGACCAGCGTAGCGGGCGTAGCTTGCTAGTTTAGTATATTTATTAATTTTAGAATATATGATTATCAGCAAAACAGATTATTTAAAAACTTCTTAGTGATTTATTGCATAAAATTCATAGTTATTTTAATTATTTAGTTTAAATGTTTAATTAATATACAATACAGTACAGTTATTCAACTATTAATTGGTAAATTGATTAATTAGTAAAATTGATAACGAACAACTGATTGTTTTTTAATAATAAAAAAATTACTAATTACTAGATATATACACTGCTGGACAATTGCTAAGGACGGATCATAAATTGCAATGCAGCATAATATTAAGCGAGATATGAGGCCTAGTAGGATAAAATATTGTTGCCACACTGTTCAGACATTAGAATAAAGGACATTTATTGTTCTGGAAAATACAAAAGTCTATGAAACATCTGAAAGAAAAAAATGTTCATTTGATGCTGCATACGGAGAAATGGAACAATGCATATGAAAGTGAGCAGGAACTTTGGAGAAAGGTGGCAGTGCGGGACATGTCCACCGTGGATTGTATGCAACATTATACACGTCGTATCATACTTTGCACAACATTATACCGCAGCTGTTGAGGTAATTATCCCATTCCTCTGTCAGTGAACGGATGATGGTGTTCTTGTTTGTTGGAGGATAGTTTCGACCAGCAAGTTCCCTCCCCAAAGCATCCCAAACATTTTCAATGGGGTTTGATCTGGAGATCGCGCTGGCCATACTAGGCGTTGAATACCCTCACTGTCTAGACAATCCTGAACAGCGAGTATTCGATGGCATGGTGCGTTGTCGTCCATGAAAACAAATTATCACCAATAGCACCAAGGAAAAGGCGAACATGAGGAAGCAGAACTTCATCAATGTATCGTTGGCCCGTCATAGTCGCAGTCACAACCACATGTAGGCGCTTGCGGCCATTGATCATCATGCCGGCCCATACAATGACACTGCATGTCAGATATCGGTCCCTCTCCTGGATATTTTCTGGACGATAAGCAGTACCACTCTCAAGCCAGATCGGTTGTCGTCTACAATCTGAACCTACTCTCATCTGAGAATAGTACGCATGCCCAGTCCTGTTTAGTCCAGTTGCGATGCTCACGACACCATTGTAAACGGGCAGTATGCTGCTGTCTGGTCAATGGGACACACACAACAGGTCTGCGGATGTATACTCATCCGTCCCTCAAACGTCTGGCTACAGTTTTTCGGGAGATCTGCTGTCCTGTGGAAGCAAGGAACTGATTTGCCACCTGCTGAGGTGTGGTGCGTCGGTTTCTTTTTGCCGATTGGACAATGTATCTTTCTCCTGCAGGCGTCGTACTTCTAACACGACCTCCCCCGTGACGCCTGCTACACATTCCAGAAGTTTTAAATGACTTCCACAGCCGTGAGACAACACTGTAGCCGATGTCAAACTCCCTGGCAACATCTGCTATTTTTTGCTCTTCTTCGTTCCTTCGAATAATTCGGCCATGCATAAAATCATTTACGTGATATCGGAAAGACGTGCCGAAAATTTCAAGTTCGTCAATTAAGTCTTTCCTGTAAAACTTTGACATGGAACAACAACTGTCCACACGCGTCAAATCCTTTAAAACTCTTATCAGCGCTATCACGTCATAAAAAGACGTGGAAAAGAAAATTTGCATATGCACACCTCTTCTTACTATATCCCGCACTTATTCTAATTTTCCACATTTTGCTTCCTTTCATTTTGTGGTTGCTATGGGTAATAATGTTATCCGTCCTTAGCAATTATCCAGCAGTGTATGTTAAAATATTCAAAGATGAATTTTTTCACCTGTATGCATTAGTTGTTTTTATACTCAAAAGTAAATTGACCTCAATGTAGCTACATATATTTTTACAACGTATTCATAATTACATTTTTTCATTTAAAAATCTGCTGTTATTTAAGAATTATAATTTTCCTTATAGGATTTAACGTGTTGAAATGGACCTTATTCTTCCTTTATTACCTGTTTATTTGTATATGTCTCACAGGTACGTATGTTTTGTTTATTTATTAATATTCGAACATAGGATTATGAACTTAATGTATTTCTTTCGTAAACTGTTTAAAAAATTATTGCGTAAAATTCAAAGTTTTACATTTTTAAATTATTTTAAACTATTTACCAACTAATAATTCTAAAATTAAAGATCAGAAATTGACTCTTTGTGAATCTAATCCTTAAATATATTTGTTAAAAATATTTTAAATAGTTGAATTTTGGCAATGAATAAATATATTACTTTTGTCTTGAAGCTCATATTATACTCATTTGCAGCTGCATTTATTTACAACGTATCTATCCTTAAAAACATCTGTCATTATGTATTTTTTTATTCACAGCAATTACTGCGGTGGAGTGGTTGTATTTTTTGATTTATAATGGAGGGATACCCTTCGTGATTTGTTGGCTAACATTACCTATCATATTGAAGATCGACTACAAAGACTATTTTCTACTTTGGTACTGGATGGGAAGATTATCACTGAACAAACTCCAAGAATGTCGTAAGGTACCTTTGACACAGTTAAAAATCCTAAAGACAATTACAACACAATTTATCGCTTGCTTAAGAAGATTTTTGAACTAGAGACAGATCACCCTTCGAAAAATATGGATGATATTGCATTAAAAGATTTTCTGTATCACTGTCCAATATGCCTTGGTTCACAAATAGAAATTTTTCTTGATACAGGAAACTTTTACACGATGAAATGTGGCCACATTTATTGCAATAGGTGCATTGGAAACATGGAAGGAACAACAACTGTAACTTGTGCTGTATGCAAAGAGATGTGCCAGCGCGAGAGCTTCCAAAAGGTTTTCCTGTTATAAAAGGGAGATTTATTGAACTTTGCTCAAAACTTTGCTCAAAACTTTTACAAATCATTCCATATTGTGTTCTACATTTATAAAATGTTTGTAAATAGGGAAACAAGAATCACTTAAAATATAATAAAATCAAGTGCTTGGCATGCAAATGTTCATTTTGAATAAAGATGCTTCTTACAGTAAAAAGTTTTGTTTAACCTTATAAAAAATGTCTTTAACACAATGGAGAGAGATGGTACCACTTATAAACAATATTTAAACTATTATTTTGGGTTGTATATATAATTTATGCTTTTCATATTTTTGATATCGTCAATTAGAAATTGTGATTCAGAAAAGGAAAATCTCATTCCCTCGGTTTGTAATGAAACGTGAAATAACAATTTCCCAAAAATAAAAAAAATTACCAAAGTTACCAAAATAAAACAAAATTTATTTTATATACCAAAATGACATGTTAATTTGATTTATCCTTTTAGAAACTGAAATCGTTTTGGACAGAGAAAGAAGTAGCGTATATCAGAAGAAAATGATGCAGGTGTTCCAAAATAAATTATTATATACTCCGACAATATCATTAAGAAATGCACAGCGGCAATAAATATTACACATGCAACATTGCATCGACTTTTGAATACAAAACCGAACTTTCAAGCTTTTTTTCAACAGATATTTCAATATTTACACCGAAATGACAAGACTAGTTGTTTGAGTTATTGAGCGTTTGTCATTTACATAAGTAAAGCTCACCATTGCACTCCATTCATTTTTTATACTGTTTTTATCATGCGATTGAGGTGATCAATTAAATAATGAGGTTTTCATGTTATTGAAACCCTTTATCGCAGATTTTCTGGCATGAACGGATGCTTTTTGTAGTTGGAAAATTAATTTTTCTACTCTTAAAATGTGCCAAAATTTGTGTACACTGCCATGACTGCTATGACTTTGGAACATGATCCACCCTTCTTTATTTTGATGGCTCCATGCGAAGATTTTATCTCTCCACATATTTCCCAGTATTAAGGTATAACTTCATATGTATGAAAAACAGTTCAATCTTGATGAGCCTAATATTTTACAGTATTACTAGTAATATTTGTGTAGGGATAGAAACGTCACTTTTAGGACGAATAATTTATTTTCAACATAAAAATGCATCCAGCCATGCCACAAAAGCTACGATAAGGTAGGTCAATGATAACAATATCCCATCGTTTGATTGGACACCTCGATTGTACAAGTACATTATAAGTAATGTTAGAAAAAAAGAAAGAAATTAATGTTGAATTTTATTTAAAGGAAATGGCACACTCTGAAAACGACATTTTCAAAACTGAGCAACACATACTCAAATCTGAGTGTGTTGCATAGTCAAAATGGCTCCGAATCAAAATTACTCAAGTTTCAAACATGTATATATTCATTTCTAATAACATGCACACACTCAAGAATAAAACATCATGTGCTCATATTTGAGTATGTCCATGTTTCAAAAATGAGTTTGAACTGATCTTAATTATTTTTAAGATGTTTAAAAAATGAGCATTAACTGACTTCTATGTATGTCCATTTTTCAATATTCTGAGTATTTCTGTTTTTTTCAGAATTGAAAGCATTGAGTCGTCCTATTTGTAACAAAAAGTTTCATAACAAAATGAAAATATCGATTTATTCAGATTTGAAAGTATCATTTTTGTCAGTGTAAGCAATATTTATTCTTTACTGATCTGGATAAGTATGTTTAATATACCTGATCAGCTATATCGAAATAATACTTATAAAATTTTTTTCCAAGCAAGTTTAATCAAATGAATGCGCTTTTCCCAATAAAATGAAAAAATCAATTTACTCAGATTTGAAAGTATCATTTTTCTCAGTGTAAGCAATATTTATTCTTTACTGATCTGGATAAGTATGTTTAATATACCTGATCAGCTATATCGAAATAATACTTATCAAAATTTGTTCCAAGCAAGTTTAATCAAATGACTGCGCTTCTCCCAAAATAAAGGTGATTACATTTCTTATTAATATTTTATGTATCTGAACATATAAGTAGTGTCTTTATAATTACAGCTATTAAAAAGCTGCAATTTCTCATATTGAAAACATATGTATTATTTTCTTAAAATAAATGAGGTAGATAGCTCTTTTTGGATTAATTGAATGCCTAAGGGGGGCCACTCGGCCCAGCAAAGCCAGGCCGTAGAGCGTTAGCACCTCCCCCGGGATGTTCCCCGGCACGCGGGGATTCGTTTTGGGTGATTCCAGCCACCGGCGGAAGGGAAGGCACGACGCCGAGACCGCCAGCGCACGCTCAAACGGCCCAAACAACAACAAAAAAGAAAAGAAAGAAAATACAAACTAGGCCAAAGGCCGGCACTGCCAGGACAAGCCTAAGCGCGACAAGGGGCAGGCAAGAAAGCTAAAAAAAAAAAAAAAAAAAAAGAAAAAGAAACTGAAAAAAGCCTGAACCGCTGGAGCCTGCACTCCCTCGCGACAGACAGCGGCAGGTGCAGTGATGAAGAACTTGTAGGTGAACAGTCCTTAACGCTCCTGCGTAATGACACACAGTTCGCGGCCAAGGCGGTCCTTGGATAATAATGATGCGCCGGAATCTGAGAAGCTCAGTTCCCACGCGACAGATGGCGCCACAAGTTGTTGCGTTGGAGAGATGAGGCCGCTGCTAAAGACTGCGAAGGGAGCACAGCAAGGTGCTCAAACACTGACAAGGTACAGCCAAAATAAGGAAAAGTCAGGAGAAGGAGGGTAGGAAGATCAATTACAGTACTGATTGGTGGTGAAGAAATTAATATGTTTAGTTAAAAATTTGATAAAAGCTAGAGTTGGTTACTCAATTTGTTAAGTTCGATAAATCCATTAGGAAATTAAAAATATTTTTTAATTTTTTTAGTAAGATTGGTCTTGTTAGAATATTGGTTAGCCAAGAGGGTGGGGGAATTTCGGGAGATCTGAGATGCCAGGCAACGGTCAGTGGGCAGTCAAAATAGTAATGAGAAGGCAAGCCCCGCTGGCCACATGGACACACATTGGAGGCTGCACGTTTATAATATTTGAGGTAAGTAGGGAATGGACCATGTCCTGTGAGGAACGCTGAGGTGTGGGGGGCGAGGTTAAGCAGGTTTAGGGAGACAAAAGGGAGCAATTTGTGGGTATGTCGACCTTTATCCGAGTAATCCCAGTGGTCCTGCCACTGAGGAATGATTTTAGACTTTAAAAACCCTCTAATGTAGGATGGGGGAACAGGGAGGGAAAGATCAATATTTGTGCTTCCCGTAGCTTCTTTTGCCAATTTATCAGCTAATTCATTGCCAGCAATGCCAATGTGTGCCTTCACATGGCCCAGGGCTACTCGCCGTGCAAGGTCTTTTAAAAGTAGTTTTATTTGGAGTACAATGGGATGTTTTGTGCGGTGAGTAAAGATTGCTTGTAGGCTGGAGAGGCTGTCTGAATATAGCCTGTAAAATTGTACTGTTGGGTTAGAGACAATCCATTCCAATGCCCGCAGAATCGCGAACAGCTCAGCCTGGAAGACAGTGTTGTTATCACCGATTCTGCAGGCCCACTTATGGGTCACGACCTCGCCTTTCATGGCACAGAATGCTGCTGCCACGCCAGTCTCCGTGCGTGACCCGTCAGTGAAAATGGTCGGACAGCGGGGAGAGAAGCTGTGTTCAAAACCGTGCCTGGTTGTGTTTATCTGTAAGTGAGATGTCTCTTCTGCGGGATGTATTCTCCAACTGGGAACCTTCCTCTGTAGTTGTATTTGTGGAAAAAGTGCTGCACACGTTGGTTCATGTTCTAGGTGTGTGATCCTGTTTTTCTGGTATTCATATTGGAGTGTTATTGTTATGGGAGGAATACCTGTTATTACTGTGAGTGCGTCCGTTGAGATTGTCCTGTATCCTCGAGCAATTTGCAGCAAAAAGAGCCGTTGCATTTAATTACACATATTATATAATTTTTATCAATACTAAAAACTGTATAAAGTTAATGATTATTTAAAATGTTTAATGTCTTTATGACATCGGCGAGGGGTTATTTCATTTAAAGTGCAAGTAATTTAAAAAATGAAAACATTTTTTTTAATCATTGTGTACATGACATTCAATTTGATAGCAGAAATTAAATCGTAGATACGTATTTTATCTTTAGTTGAAATTTTAAAATGTAGTAAAAAAACATAATTTAGTATTATATTAATAAAACTATTATGCTTCTGTTGTATTTCCTCCAACAAGCAATCACGTATTGTAATCCTTTCTTATCTTTTATATTTCAAAATAGGATTATGTAAATCTCAGGAGGCCTTATTTCACTTAAATGTATTATGAAATTTAGATTGAATAAAAAACCTTTTTATTATAGGCTAAAAATAAACTGTACTTTAATTATATAGTATCAGTTTTATGTTACAAAAGTGATTTAAATTTAATCCTTTTGAGAGATTACTGTATAATGGAATTTTATTTAATTTCATTGTATTTTGAAAATTAATTATTGAAAAAAAAATAATTCTTGATAAAAGTCAAATGAAATTGTTAAACAATATAAGAACATACAACTATATTACCTTTTTCAAAAAGTAATAAAGCACAAGATGCAACACGTAAATGACTGTTATAAATTTAAATTTTGTATTTCTCCTATGAACTTCCGAAAATGATATTTTTAAATTAAAAAGATAAACGCTTAAAATATATATTATAGTTCACATTTTTGGATATATTTAGCTATTTTAAAAAAGAAATTTTATTGCAATGCTGAGATTAATTACGGTAATTATTATTTAAAGTTTTCCAACCTATAACAACTTACTATGATGCGTACATACCTATAATGCGTTCATTAAATTTAATAATTTTTTACATTTAAATTCTTATTAAATTCTGGAGATTTTAAACATAATTTCAGTATGTATTATATAGGATCCAAGAAGCACGATTATAGTTCTTATGTTAGTATTTAAAAAAAAAATGTTGATAAAGTTTTTAATATGTAGATGGCCTCCAAATCTGTATCCGTGCACGATATTTCATAAAAGATGTTAATGCATTTCAGATGATAAAATTATCATTTGTATACTATAATTTGTGGAATAATTATTAGGTTTTCTTTCTTTTTTGACCACGCTGTATATTTATAGACGTAATGAAAAATGAATCCTATGATTAAATATATAGAAAAATTCTTATAATATTGGAACATAAATTCACCTTAGTATATCAATTAAAAACAACAAAACATTTCAAATGAATCATAATGTATTTATTACTAAAATTGGTGTAAAATAAAATAAACGTTTTAAAACATTAAAACCGTTCTATAGATGTTAATTACTTTCATCGGAGTCCCGAGCGCTTTCGACCAGAACCTGGTCATCATCAAAAGGCGAAAATGTGAAAAAAAAATATTATTTTTAAAATGAATCCTATGTTTTGTAAATATGGAAAATTAATTTGTAAGGGATAATTTATTTTTACTTCACAGTTTGTGAATATTCATTTTTAAAAGGAAGCTTTTATTCAAACAAAATGCGGTAAACTTTACCAAATCAAAACATGCTTCAAAGTCGTGAAATAATGCAGTTTTATAAGAAAATTATCATATGATGAAAAAGTCAATTTCTACATTAAAATTTATCCAAAAGCATAAAATTTAAATTATTACAGTAAGCATGGTCTTAAAAAACTTTTAATGAACAAACTAAGTATTTGTACATAAAATAACGGTAAGTTTTTAAAGTTCTGCTATGATAAAGTAACGAGATCCTTCTTTACAGAATGATGACGGTCGTCTAGAACGGGGATCATCATCTTCGAGGTTAACATTTCCGCGCTTGAAGGGTGTGGATGCGAAGTGCACACTCTCCACTTCACATAGTTTTTAGAAAAATGCAAAAAAACTTATTATTATTAACAAACATGATATACTGGCACAATTTTATTTTGTGATATATTTATTGCCATAACAACTACTTGCACATAGTCCTAAACCTGTAATAATTTTGGTAAAGCTAGAATTTAAATTTAAATCTGGAAAATGTGACTTTTGCAGCAAAATCTATGGTAATATTAGTTATAAACGAAAATAGTTATGAATTTAAAGCAACAAGAACCAAAAAACAAAAATAAATAAATAAATCTGAACATTAGTTTTCATTATGTTATTTTGAAGGGTAATAATCAATAAAAATCAAAATGCAAAAAACATCCATTTAAAATAATTTATGCAAAAACAGTACTATTAGACATGGTTCAATGTCTTCACTGTCATTAAACTAGTAGAACATTTGTTACACTATGATCCCATATACATTATTATAAAGTATTTAGTAGTGTAGTTAAAGTATTATATTAAAGTATTTAATAGTACATTACTATAACCCCATGTTCCTTTGCAAGCCTCCCCTGATTGGTTGAATTGGAGAGTGTGAGTTTTGCTACAAAACAGTTGTTGGATAATGTGAGTTATGCATCAAAACGAGATTTTCAGAAACTTTTTCTGCCTTAATATGTTTATTATAGTCCAAATCACTATTATAGTCCGATTCGCCTAAAAAAGACGAACACGATGATATGAATAATTCAATACCTTAAAAAAGTGGATAATGTGACTTTTGCATCTGCACCATTCACTGAAACTTCTCAAACAACCTTCGATCTGTGTCATCTGAAACCGCGTTTTGTCCATATACAGCACAATTTTTACGAGCAGTTTAGCTAGCATCTTTACCTTTTTTGAAATAAAAGAGCATAATTGGAGAAAATGATTTTTTTTTTGTTTTCCATTCTTAGCACTGCACTGAAAAAAAATTATGCCACAACCCAAGAAATAATGAAGCAACGCAAGCAGAAAAGACCGAATTTACATATCTGGGTCATCAAGGTCAATCCTTATCAGCAGTAGTAAAATATAAGCAAACAAAACCGTGCTTCGCTTTGAAAACCCGCAGAACTTTCCGGATGACCCAATACTTGATAAACAGTGACGAATAACAAGAATACATTAAAATGTGCTAAATAAACCTAGGGTCCGGACCTTATATACAGGGTTATGAAAAGAGGCGACTTTTGCAAGCGACTACTTTTACAATATCATAGCTGCCAACTGTTACGATTTCTCGTCAGCAGTAATTCCGTAGAGAAATCTTCGACATGTTTAATCGCAAATTTCTGCGATTAAGTAAAACGGAAATTTCTCTTGAGAATTAGTAGGTCAGTAAAAATCGTAGCGGCCACTATGCGTTTGTTATATTTATATCGCTAAATGCAATTTTTTTTGTACAATTATTTTACAAATGTTGAAAGAAATGAATTAAAAATATTTTAGATTGAATAAACTTGTACAAATGGAATAAATGAATAGTCACCTGTAACGACGTAGTAGTATGTGAAACATTTAAACAATCTTCAAATAAAATCTATCAGAGAGACTATAAATATACATCTTTTATAAAATTAAAACAATCAAAACATTTTTTTAAAAAAAGGATTTTTTTGTACCATATCAGGAACCACAAATCAATGCTTATCAATGTCCCTTCAATGGATTGCATAAACCTTAAATGTCTTTTTCAATTATATGCAATAATTGTTATGGTCTGATGATTTATAAACCTTAAAAGTGCATATTTTAACAACGGGGTTTTTATTTAAATGAATATAAAGAAATAACAATTTCAGAAGTATGTCAATTTAATACAACAAAAAAAAGTCCTCCCGGCCTGTACCGGGAGGAAAAGGTAGCTTTCCTATATCTTCGTTTTAAAATTTTAGCTAATGTTACACGAAAACACCAAGTTAAAATGCAAAGAAACGGTTACAAAAGATTCGTTAATACTGAATTTGAATAAGAAATTCGCCAAATTATTGAGCAATAGCTAATTTCATTTATGAAGACTTATTTTGGTCGCCAAATGTCGACAATTTTGGCGAGAATTTGGCGCTAACGGATATGAATAATAGTTTTATGCGTATGATTGGGAAAATTATTACAACAATGAAAGAAAATAATTTGCGAGTAATCGCGTTAATGTGCTGTTTTGTTTCAAAATGTCAGCCACCCTAGAATTTCAAACTGCTCTATCTCAGCCATTTTTTAAGATAGAGGTAAACCAAAAAATGCTCTGGAATCCTCGTATCAAGGCCTAACACCTAATTGAAAAATAAATTTGAATTTTTAACTTTGTTGTATATTTATTTCACTTTTAAATTTTTAAGTGGCCGCCATCTTGAAACAAAATGGCGGACCAAGCTGTCCAACGAACTCGGTCGAGACATTGGTGAGCTTAATACACACAAATAGTTTCATCAAAATTGATTTATAAATACGAGCGTTATCGTATGACATAGGTCAGATATATATATATATATATATATGGATATATCTATATATATAAATCAACATTTGAACGGAGGGTGGTTTTGGGGTCTGGGGGTCATGATCGGTGAAAATATATCGAAATTTTCCGGAACTGCTTTCCTCCGAACGGTTGCAATAGGTAGCTTTATACTTTTTTGTATTGAAAGCTACCTAAAAAAAAAAAAAAAAAAAAAAAAAAAAAAAAAAAAAAAAAATCAACAGAAATTTAAGTTAATACAATATAAATATGAAAAAATATTTTTTTAAATACAAATGATGAAAAAAAAACAATTTTAACAGAAATTTAAGTTAATACAACATAAATAACAGAAGCGCATTATTATTTAATGGAAAAAATAAGAATACATACCTATCTTAAAAATTTATAAAAAAATATTAAGCTTCGAGTTTTCTTTTGAAGCTCTTTATACCTAATATGCATTTACCATTATTTTGTATTACAAATATGTGGTAATATCTTGCTTGATCTAAGTAAAGCAAAATGCGATTAAGATTATTATTAGAATTCTATGTAATTATGAGAAAAAATACACACATATATATATATGTATATTACGCTGCTCATCATGGTATTTGTTTGTTAAATTGTATGTTTTAAAAGTTTAAAAATATTATGGCATAGAAAATTTTCTATTTTCGCAGATGTTATAAAAAATGCTAATTTTGATGGAATTTGCATTGAGAAATTAAATTTATGAAGTTTTTTATTTGAATTTAATTACACAATAAAATGTTAAAAATATATACTTATTGCTGAAAAAGGATATTACGTTACTGAAAGGCTAGTGTTTTAATTATAATTTTGAAAAAAAAAAATATATACTACATTTTAAATATAAATGAAACGCATTATGAAAATTCATGAACGTCTTATAAATGAAATTATTAAAGTAATATTATTTTCTACTCTCTTATGCATTCTATTGAAGTAAAAACTATAAATACGTTTTTGTAGATTAAACACACATAGAATGGTTGTGTAATATTATCATAATTTCTATTCAAATGCTCATATCATCCAAAAATTCAAATTAAAGTTTCTTAAAATTAGAGGGTAATACAAAACAACCACTAAAATTTAGTAGTAAATTTTGCCTTATTTAATTTCTAAAATCTCCGATTAAATAACATAAACATTTCTATTAAATTTTAGTGGTAACAAAAAAGCGTATAAAAGTTGGCATCCAAGGTCGTTAGGAAGAAATTTAAGAACATTTTCTGTTTTAGCCCCCGAAAGGAAAACATAACATACAGTGGTGGCCAAAAGTGTGGACATTTTTTGAAAGTTTCATGTTTTTCAACTTTGTGTGCATGTAGAATATATTAATTTTCACTTAAATATAAACGTTTATATATCAAATTGAAGGTAATTTAATGTAGCATTTAATAATAAAAACAGTGTTACAATATCTGTATTACAAAAAAAGTTATGCAACTAAAAGTAAGATCTATCTTAGATTTGCATTTTTTTAAAGTGATACTTACACAATCAATACTTAGTAGGATAACCCTTATTTTTTAAGACAGCTTCACAGCGTCTTTTCATCGAGTCAACGAGTGTTTGGAGTTCATCTTTCGTAATCACATGGTGCCAAGAATCAATTATAGCTTCAATAAGTTGTCTTTTATTGGATGGACGTTTTTTTCGTACAAGAATTTTCAAACGTCGCCACAAATTTTCAATTGGATTGAGATCAGGGCTGTTTCCTGGCCACGGTAATATATCTTCGCCTTTATCTTAAAACCATGCTTTGCATACTTTTGCTGTGTGGCATGGAGCTGAATCCTGCTGAAAAATGAATGGTGCGTTGTTGGGGAAGAGATCCCTGATGGAAGGTATCAATTTTGGTTCCAGGACAGTTTCGATATATTTTTGGCATTCAGGATGCCATCAATCACTTGAATTCGGCCCACACCATCTGCATACATACATGCCAAATCATGACATTTGTTGGGTTTTTTGTAGTTGCTTCAATGCAATCAGGATGAAGTGCTTCTCCTACTCTACGACTCACGTATTTTCTACCATCACTACCAAAGAGCGATATTTTACTCTCACCGCTCCAGATTACTTGCTTCGATTGATTTTCTGACCATTTAATGTGTTCTTTTGCCCACTTAACTCGTTTTTCGCGTTGCTTTTGATTTAAATATGGTTTTTTCCTTGGAATTCTAGCTTGTAGTCCAAATCCTGATAACCTTCTTCTTATTGTTCTTGAACTTACTGCAATACCCGTTGCATTCTTTTTGCATCTAATGGCATCTGATGAATTTTTTCTATCTTGAAGGCATAGCCGTTTAATTTTTCTTTCGGCAGTAGTACTTGTGCATTTTTTTCGGCCTGATTTGGCCTTATTTTCCACTGATTTCGTTTTTTCATAACGTAAACAGAACTTTCGTACACCAGAACAAGTCACTGAACCACCAACTTGTCTTGCAATTTCAACATAAGAGAGACTATTTTCTCTCAATATGACAATTGACTATAGTTACAGACATTTGATTGGTCCTCGGAACAGTGTTTGTGATTGGCTAGTACGCTTTTATTACAAAACACGTCCTTATTCAAAACGATTTGTGTTTGTTTGCTCTACTAAAATGAGCATAACTTTTTTTATGCAGATGGTGTATGCAGATGGTGTGGGCCGAATTCAAGTGATTGATGGCCTCCTGAATGCCAAAAAATACATCGAAACTGTCCTGGAACCAAAATTGATACTTTCTATCAGGGATCTCTTCCCCAACAACGCACCATTAATTTTCAGCAGGATTCAGCTCCATGCCACACAGCAAAAGTATGCAAAGTATGGTTTTAAAATAAAGGCATAGATATATTACCATGGCCAGGAAACAGCCCTGATCTCAATCCAATTGAAAATTTGTGGCGACGTTTGAAAATTCTTGTACGAAAAAAATGTCCATCCAATAAAAGACAACTTATTGAAGTTATAATTGATTCTTGGCACCATGTGATTACGAAAGATGAACTCCAAACACTCGTTGACTCGATGAAAAGACGCTGTGAAGCTGTCTTAAAAAATAAGGGTTATCCTACTAAGTATTGATTGTTAAGTATCACTTTAAAAAATGCAAATCTAAGATTGATCTTACTATTAGTTGCATAACTTTTTTTGTAATACAGATATTGTACTATTTTTATTATTAAATTCTACATTAAATTACCTTCAATTTTATATATAAACGTTTGTATTTAAGTGAAAATTAATATATTCTACAAGCACACAAAGTTGAAAAACATGAAACTTTCAAAAAATGTCCACACTTTTGGCCACCACTGTATATTGAGAAACACAAATTTCGTTAAAATGTCATAAACTGCGTTTTTTTTAATTATTGGAGTGTCATACAATTTTGCAATATATAAATAAATGAATGAATAAATAAATAAATAAATAAATAAAACTTTAATAAATAAAACAAAAAACGCTTTAAAAAATGCTAATTTTGACACAACATCACTTTTTTGCTCCGAAAATATAGAAGTGTATAAATAAGTGTATATGAAGCGACGACATTATGCACTGATAAACACGACACATATAATTTAAAATAAACATAATATGTGTCGTTGCTCAAATTCGCTTTCCTTGGATTAGTTCCAAAAGACCGTTGTATTTTCTGTTTGTGTACAGTATAATAAGTTACCCTTCAAGTGGCATAAATACAGAAATCTGTCTACATTTGTATCTATTTTGTGAAATATTTTTTTTTATTTCTAGAAAAAAAAGCAATACTTATTTTATACCGTTAAAATTGTGACTTAAAATTAAAGAGATATAAAGTGACAAAATGTGTAACAAGTTCAAGAAAAAAAAATGCAATTTTAGATTATAAGGTTATTCGATGTATAAGAATTTTTTTATTTTCTTAAGCTATAATCGATTGTGAGTAATATTTTGTTACTTCATTCTCCTAAATCTCATCGAATAATATATGTGATGGAAAAAGAAATGATTTAGAACTTATGTGTAGAAAAAATCAATCACCGTTGACATCATATTAACTATTGTCAGTGTAAAGGGGTAGTTATTTTGTAATATTTTAAACGCTTTCAAAATTTTATATTCGATAAAAACTTACTGAAACGATACTGAAAGTGCATTCGATAAAAAGTGTACTGAATTACTGCATAAGTAATTGAGTTATTGCTATTCAAGTTACAGGAAATGTTCATTTTTAAAGTAATTTTACATAAAGATATTTTCGCATGTTGGATACATACATTTTCAGGACTTTTTGACGTCTTACACAGTAAGAAAATGTAAACGAACTAAAATTAAATTAAACTAAAATTTTGGTCCTTCAGTTAATATTTATAAAATTAAACTTGTTCATGTTTTTAAATTTTCCGAATTCTCAGCTTTTATAAAATATTTACATTTCATTATTCAAAGATAGCAAATTTTCTAACTATTTAATTCATTTTAACCATACACTTTTTGTCTAAATATAGACAAATAGCTTATACATTTGAATTAATCCTACATTATCCTACATGCATAAACAAACATAAACATCCAGTTAGGAATTAAAAAATATAAAAAATGAAACATTTTCTTAAAAATTAAAATAAAAAAAGGTTGTTTAAATATTCTCTTCACATTTTGTGCTCATGGGTTAAATATTTTTTAAGATTAAATCATAAATTACTTCTGACATCTTAAACTATTATTGTCTTCTTAAATGACCTTTTTATTACTGACAGGTAGAATGATAAAGCTTTCATTGTATATACATTGACATCAATTTTCTTACAATAATTAACATACATTTTTTGACAGTTTTGCAGACCCACAAAATGTAATTATACATATAAATTTATAACGATTTCGTGAAGAAAAAAAGTGTGGTCAAAGAACGCATAATTGACGATCAATGTTATTTATAGAATATCCATATTTGATATAAAGTTTTAATCTACAATATATATATATTTCAACTGTGTAAAAATAAGCCCTTTTGCATTGTTTTAAATAACGTAATTTTTTTTAATTATGTTTTATCACATTATATCACGCCTTTTTGCATTTGATATATATTATTTCCTATATTTATTTTTACAATTTGGAGCTGCATTTATAATACATGGACAAATATTATAATAAAATTGTTTTCTATAATCGTTGAATTTATAGTAGTGTCATAGCAGTAACTAGCCGCCACTGGCGACCAGTTCGGTCGCCCTTAAATGTATGTTATGCATTGTAACAAATTATTTTTATTCATAATTTATTTTTTTCCCTTAATCCTTCGCCAAACCGGAAAATCTAATAGACAAATCAAGAACTTTTGCGATCGTGGTAGCATTTCGCATATTTTTTGTTGTTATGTATTTCATCTTTCTTGACAAAAACCGCTTAACCCACTTTATAATAAATTAATCATTGTGTGTGTCTTACAATAAAATTGTGTGTTTTTTAATATAAAATAGACTATTTCATAACAAAATAAAAGTGCATGCTGTTTTAGTAATCTCTAATAGGTACCTGAAAATGGGATTTTCTCGCCAAAATGGTACAAAACAAAAATCGCGCCAACCCCGGTGCGTCCCTGACAGCTGTTCCAATTTAAAATACATGACGTTCACATTTTTCTTTAAAATAGAAAATAGATAAATAAGAAAAAATATCATAAATCAAAACATTTGATTTCAAAATTAAAGTATCGTTTCTAATTTGCACACGCGAAAAATAAAAGCTGACAATTCATTTCAAAATTTGATCCATTAAATATTATTACATGTGTTCAACTTACGTCAAGAAAAGATCCTGAAAGAAGTTGAGTTGTATAGAACAGAATTATGATAAACATTGACTGTCTCACTGGTGCGGATTATTTTTTTTACACCAGACAGTGGTCCAAAAATTCATGGTTTAATATTTTAAACGTTCACAACGAATGAATCTTTTTTTTTTTTTTTTTAATGGATAGAGAATTTGAACGGTGAACCTAATTTAAACTGAAGTTATTGCAGAATGTATACATAATTGAACGCAAATCACCTCTCAAATATTAATTTTTTTGAACGATCTTTCTAAAAATGAAACTTTTATGCAGTTTTATTCGAAAAAATAATTTTTAATAAAAATGGACGCCTGGCATATGAAAAAGTGAAGCGGGTATCCCGGAACTGTTGATGACAGTCACATGACTTACGGTTTTATTATAGAGATAATATTAGCTATCGAGGATATTAATAATTGGGTTTGTTGAACAGCAGCATCTCTACTATGTTTTATTCAAGATATTAGATAAGTTGAAACCCTCTTATTACTCAACATCACTTAACATCTGGCATACAATCATAATTTCAAATTTATGCTATAATGAGGTATTGAATTGAGAATTGGATAGTTGATAATAATACAGCTCTTGTAAATGCTTACTAGAATAAAGAAGATTATGTTTATAGAAATCGTCCACAGTACATGTTAATGTAATAATTTAAATATGAATATTCATAAGAATGAATAACATGTTGTAAAACATTACATAACATATTGTATATTTTACACAATATATTAATATACACACATACACACATGCGTAGTTTATGTTTTGAACACAAAAGTCAGATGAAATGTCTGTATAAGAAAACAATCCCAGTTTTCGTGAAAATGTGGTTTGTCAGGGAATTTTCACCAATTTGATAATTAACCCTGAATTGTTCCATTTATTTTTCAGTAAATTGGTAATATTTCGGTACTATCAATAAACTTGTCTATAAATTGTCCTCCGTATGCACGGTAAGTTTATGTAGGGTTGTCACATTTCTCTATTCTGAATGTAGGACGCGCGTTGTCAACCGAAAGTAAAATAAAATAAAATAAAACTACAAGCATATTTATCATAAATAAAAGTTATGTTGGCATTTAAAAATGCATTACCTTATTTTTGACAATACACTTAATCACTTCCTTATTGTGTTTAATAGGTTATTTTTGGACATAATAAGAGCCTTTATTACTTCGATTAAAATTTAATAATGTTTCTTTTTTTTTTTTTTTTTTTTTGTCTTTATCTGCTCATTTGGCGATCCTTAGAAAATGTTTTCCTTAAAACAGATATTGATGAAATTCAATGTAACTTATTTTTGACATTCACTTAAACACTGCAAAATGAATCCACTGATGTCTTATCGAGTAACATTTTTTTCTTATCCTACTGTACACTCATAAATGAAAAAATATAAAAAAATTAATTTTTATATTTATCATTATTATTTATATATTATTAATCATTAATTAATGATTATTAGTCTCAAGGAATACATTTATATACGTAAATAAGTTTTTTATATCATGTTTGAAATTTAATGTTTTTTTAGGTGCGTTCGTAATTATATAAATACGTAGCACCTATTGTCGTCGTCTGGTCCGTCCGTCTGTCCGTCCGTCTGTCTGTCTGTCCGTCTGTCCGTCCGTCCGCATATAACAACGCAAAAACTACCCAACCGAATGGTTTGCAATTTAAAATATATTATCTTTGCAGAATTTTGTCGAGACATTTCAAATTTTATTAAAATCGAATCAAAACTTTAGGAGATATTAATAAAAATATTTATTAAGAAATTTGATTTTTTTTTTAAATCGGTGCTTTTTTGTTATAGCAGCTTCCGAAGTTTAATCGTCAAGTGACCGAGATACTTATTTTATGACAGAAATTAATCTGAAGACGATATAATTCATTTAACAGAATTAAAAATAATCAAGATCTGAATATTTATATAACTAGCTATTGTACGAACGCACCTCATTTGTCATGTTTGACGTACAATTTCCAACTTGTTTTATTATTATTAATATATATATATATATATATATATATATATATATATATATATACGGAGAAAACAACATTATAATTTTGCCCTTTCGCCTTGATTATTATGTGTATAATCATTTTTTTTCTTATCCTACTGTACACTCATAAATGAAAATATACTTTCTACATTAGATTTTTGTAATTGAAGAATATTTTTGTTACTTTTTTTCCCTCAAAGCAAATTAAATCACTATACTTTCTGTTAAACACTGATTACTATACTATTTCTAAAAATATTTGTTAAATTTTGGAAAGTAAAGTAAATTGTCTAAAGTGTTAGATAATTTATTTAAGTTTTGTGCAAGTTTTATAAAAGTAAAAAGTTATTAGCTGCGAATAAAAATTAAAAAAATTATAAAACACAAGCTACTAAATACATCCATACCTACAATAGAGGGAGAAAATGGTTATCTTGGATGTTATTGACTGAAAAGAAATTGGGGTCTCGTATTACTATTCATTATTCTACTATTAAGATATTAAAATATAATATACGTATGAGAAAACATTAAGTTTTGCCAATGAAGTAAATAATTTAATAATATAATAACCTTGTTTGTGACTGAAAATAATCAGAAAATACCGCAATCAAAGTAACTTTTTTTTGTCAGACATTTTTTGCATTGAAAATAGTTTATCTTATATGAGATAAAATAACTCAATTCGATGTAAATATCCTTATATTGCAAAGTTGAACTGCCAATTCAAGTACTTAACTGACAATATGTGAAATGTTCTATTTCAAAAAATTTTAGAACTGGATGAATCTAGTTTTATTAAGACAATGAATCGTTGTTCCGGACTATTATTAGTAAATTTAATGTGTTTCTAATACAGAAAATATAAGGGAAATTCCTTCGTTAATTGAAATTATATTGTATATTATGTTATGTGAATAAATACAGTTATTTTCTTTTAATGACACTTCAGTTACGATATAAGTCAATATGTAATTTTGAAAGATGTATTATAATTTCATAAAAGGAATTTAATTTTAAAATATTTATTGAAAATAAATTAATGTTTATAATCAGAAATAGAGAAACAGGTACGATTATGTAAATATTTTAATGTTTTATATATATATATATAGCTTACTGTCCTTCTGGTTTATTAGCACCTATATTTTCCAATATAAATTTTCGCTTTACTTAATGAAATATATTTTTGACAAATAAATGAAAGATTATTCTTCGAAAATAATGGTATTCAGTAATCAAAAGGTTTGACAGCCGTAATGTAGCCTATCATAAAAATTTTTGAAATTAATATCTATATAATAAATGACTTAGAAATCGTTTAAAAATTCACCTCCTGTTGGTTTTCTAAAGGAAAGTATGAGCCATCAGAAATGAAGGTAATGGAAATATTGTCGTAGTTCATCGCCCGTTATTTGTCATATAAATTTAGCCCTGATCGCTCCGAAACTTTTACAGGATTATCCCCATGAAAGCAAAGCAATTACTGGCAGAGTTTATTTCAAACAGATTTTCCCATGGGAAAAAATCTAAAATGCCCCTTGGCTGATTAGTCTCGTTTGTAATTATCCGTTGGTAAGTGATCTCATACGCTCATTCATCCGCTTAATCAAATGATGTGCAATCGTTAGTGATTAAATTTGAAATTAAAATTGCTACTATGTGATTAAAGTAATTCCTAAAGTTCATAAATTTGTTCTCGAAATTTTTTTTTATAAAATGGTAGAAGTATAGAAGTATATACTTTTATTTTTTTTAATTAGATAAAGTTTTCTTTTTATGTCCAATTGTCATCTTCATCTTTATTTGCTTTCGTTAGTTTTGGTTGATTGATTTTCTGTTATTTCAAAATAATTTCTTATTTTATATTATTATTTTTGATTTTTTTTATCCAGGGTTAGATAGTTCAAGGTTTAAAATTCAGGGCAAATTTTCAGGGCAAATAGTTCAAGATAATTAAAACTTTTTATTATTTTTATTATTTATTTTTTATTTTATTTAACCATTGGGGAAATGGTTTTTGTTTTCTGTCGAGTTTTTAACCAAATTCTGTAACTTTAGAAGAAGTTGTTTTTGAATAGGCAAGAGAAAAGCATAAAATCGTTACAAAAATGTTAAAGATACAAAAAGAATAGATGCAAACTATCAGATATGAAAAAAATGCTGAATTCAAAAATTGGCGTCGGATGAGAAATTTTAATTTCCTCAAAATACCTTTAGCTCAGACATCAATCTAAACAAGAGTTAAAGTTATTATAGGAAGGACCCGAAAAAATATTTTTGTTTCTGTTTTCGTTAATATATTGTAAATTTGGTACTTTAGTGTTATAGGGGCCACCCAAAGATGAATCGCCAAGCGACCAAGATTTATTTCCAAATTATAATGCATGTATGACATTATAATATATATATATATATATATATATATATATATATATATATATATATATATATATATATATATAACATTTCTTGACATATCCAAGTTATAGTCATATATGATGCATATATGATGTATATATATGACATGTGTATATGATGTATATACGACATATAAGACGTAAATAATATTGTATAATGACGTATATGACACATATAGGAGTGTTTGGAATATATATATGCGTATATATGATGCATTTTTAAGCTTTGCTATGATCTTGATGAAATCATAACTGCAACGTTGGCTTAATCATAACTGTGGTTGTCGCTATAATACGAAAATATGTTAATTTTTTTAAAGCTTTCGGGACATTTTCCCAATGGTTATTATAATTTGTTAAGTTATATATATATATATATATATATATATATATATATATATATATATATATATATATATATATATATATATATATGTATATATATATTTTACGGTTTCGAGTAATGTAAATTCCATATAATGTAATTGTAAGGACAATGTAAATTTTAAATTGCTCAAAATAGTAGGCAATAAGTTTATGCTGTGCATTTCTAAAAGTTTTACTTTTTAAATGTTTATAAAGTTACACTTTTTTATTTCTAATATGTTATCACGCTTTCTTAAATTAGTCATTTATTTATTTTTTTTTTTTTACTTTTTACATCAACAGGGTCAACAAAAACATTATAGAACTTAATACTACCGAGGTGAATCGTGTAATTCCTCTCGGTAATGATAAACCTACGGACGAATGATGCAGTCGTATTTTTAAAATATCTCTTCAGGAAATAAATGTTTAAAAATTATTTTTTCTGCGTACACTTCTTAAAGGTATTTTTATTTTCTTAGTTGTTAAAATTTGTCTGAAATATATTTGTAATTTTATGTGAAGCTTTAAAATATTCTTCAGTATAGCTAAGATATTAACACATAAAATTATAAATTAAGCACATATTTTAGAAATATTTTGATAACTAAGATAAAAAAGAAAGATCCTTTAAGAGTAGTACAAAGAAAACAGAAGTTAAAAAGATTAATTTCCTGAGCAGATATTTTAAATATACGAATGCATCCTACGCCCATAGGTTTAATATTAGCGAGGGGAATCAGGAAGTTCACTGTCGAACAGCCTTACTGTTCAACCAGAAAATGTAAAAAAAAAAATATATATACGATATTCTAAAATTTAAAATAAATGACAAAAATAATAAAACCGAATAAATATCAAATTTTGGAAAAAGTTAGATTAATTTGTAAATTTCGAGCTTCTACAATCTAATAAATTGATAGAAACTATATAAAAGTTTAGTAAAAAAGCACACAGAACTGGCGACAGTTAAATAAAATTGAAACTTTATTGATATCACTATAAAATACAATAATATCAACAAAGTCTTTAACTTTATATCTGAAAGTTAGTTTCCTGCTGTTTTGCTAATAGCACAAATGTGGGATCTGAGATACATATTAATGCAAAATATTACCTTAATAACTTGCTAATTATTTATCAAATAAATCCAACCTTCATCTCTCAATATTTTACACGATTATACAATCGAAACCAAAGCAATTAATGAAAGTGTTCATTTCAAACAGATATTCTCAAGGGAAAGATTTAAAATACCCCACGGCTGATTGCTTTCGTTTATAATTATCCGTTGGTAAATGATCTCTAATGCTCATTCATCCATTTAATCAAATTACCTAAAATCGTTAATGAATAAATTAAAGTTAATAATAGGTAGTTAGTGTAATTCCAATAGGTCATCAACTGGTGATAATGTTATAAAAAATTATTCTTAAATATTTATAAGTATATATATTAAATGTTAGAAATGTACAATAGAAGTATTATTATGTTTTGAATTACAGTAAATTCCGTTTGTTGTTTTATGTACTAATGCATATGGTGATTTGATTTTTCTTTCATTTGTTTACTTACTTTTTTCAATTGTTTTCGAAGATTTTCTAAATAAATTCTCATTTAGACATTAAAATTTTATATGCGTATATAAATAACATTGTAGAGAGTAGACCTTTTAAACATACTTCAAAACAAAAATGTAAATTTTATCTTTTTAAAAATAACCGATTTCGCTGTCACTTACAATCACCTAAAAACGCAGCGGCATTTAAGATTTAATCATAGAATAAAATAGTTATTGTAGTTAATAGCTATGTTGTGGATAAGGATGTTGGAAGAAATTTCATCAGTCGCAATGATTTTTCAGTATGTAATCTATAATAATAATATATTATTAACTGTAGAAACATGGCCAGAATTTTATAAAATTCGGTACCATAGTTGAAGAGACCATAGTTGTTGAGATGTTTACAATGATAATGCGAATAAAAAGCAATTGTTCCAAAAAATATGTCAGTCATCATAAAATCAGAAGGTACAATTTAAAATATATTTTATAATTTTTGTTCATCTGTTCGTTCCAGGTCGATGCAACATATCTGCACGTACAATTAGTTGTGCGGATGTTCATATTGCTAGAATGTAGGTAAAAAGGGTGGAGGTACCAATCATTGCTCACATCCTTTCATTAAAAAACAATTTTTTTTAAACATTAACGTATAATCAGTTTTTTTGTAAACTGATTTTCAGTTTTGTTTAAGTACTCCATAACTGTTGTACGTGAAACCAATTAGTCATACAAAAAACATCAATAGGTTATTCCATTCCACACCAGATATTGTGAATGCCTGAGTAGAACTTCCTTTGACTGCTTTTAATAACGGTATGCCTAATTTTCCTACAACACTGAACGCACTGAAGAATACGCATGGCGAAAACATTGACACCATTGGTATACACTCTCAGAAAAAACTGTAAATTTATGAGCGTTTGCCCTTCAATTTTCACGGGCCTTATTTGATGAAAAACGGTCTGATCTACTAACTAAGCTGCCTTATCCCTTAGATGCTTAGAAAATTAGGGACAATTCACATATTCTTACAGTTCTAGCCCATACGTTAGCAAAAATACGGTACGACCCCATACATTGTTGTCCGCTAGTGTGTAACCCTTCATTTTACCCGTGTTTCGAAAATTTTGTAAAGCCGCCAAAAAACCGATTCTGTGATTATTATCTAACGTGCTATGTGCTACGGAACAGTAAGTAAAGTGTTATTGTGTTTTAAAAGCAATGATACTGTGCATTATAATGCTGTATTATTTTGCCCGTAAAATTACGAGCTGCACAAATTGATGGGCATGGATTTTCTTTTTTTACGCGGTATGAATGGAATCTCTGCTGCCGGCCTCTGCCCGTAATTTCACAGGATTTTTTTTCTGTGTGTACAAGCATACTTCTGTCTGGATTAAAATTAAATACCTCATAAATGTTTGCAGTGTATCTAAAAACAGCCGCATAGAACAGTTAGGATAATTCCCTATAAAACATTAAGCCTTCTTCGTTATCATATGTAAAGCGTTTGTTCGAATCCCTGTTTAGAAAGAAGTTAGTGTCATTTGTAATCGGGATATTCTTTATTAAACACCCTGTATATTAATATTAACTTTATTTTGTCATAATTTTAATTCTTTAAATTGTATTGCAGTTTGTATATATGATAGACAATTCAACCGATTCGTAACAGAAGTGTAAATCATATATTTTAAACTAAAAAAGATAAGATATGAAACAATTACACTAAACAATGATTTCTCACTTAGTGTCAATGCGGAAGTGACATTTCTCTGAAACCGTCGGTTAAGGCTGCTGATCAGTAAACTTCCCAATTCTCCTCGCTACAGTTAATCCTATGGGCGTAGGATGCATTCGTATTTTAAAAATATCTCCTTAGGAAATCTATATTTTTAACTTCTGTTTTCTTTTTACTCTTCATAAAGGATGTCTCTTTTTTTCTTAGTTCTCAAAAATTTTCTAAAATATATACTTAATTTTATGTGAAGTGTACAAATCTTATTCAGTTTCGCTAATATATTAACACATAAAATTATAAATTAAGCACATATTTTAGAACTATTTTGATAACTAAGAAAAAAGAGACATCCTTCAAGAACAGTACAAAGAAAACAGATGTTTAAAATATTAATTTCTTCGGGAGATATTTTAAAAATAGAAATGCATCCTACGCCGATAGCATTAACATTAACGAAGGGAATCGGGAAGTTTACTGACGAGCAGCCTTAATGTTTCTGAGCTCTGAATAATACAAATGGTTAAGCTCCCAGAAATACTCCTGTGAGTAAAAGTATGTTTTGGGTGTGATAAATAAAACAAATTCTTTGAATACTGAATTTTATAAAATTCTAAATTAAAAATTTGAATTTTGTAAATAAAAAAATATATATTTCAGTACTAAAATAATAGTAAATAATTATATCTGTCTCACGTATTATGTAATTTGAAAAAAAGCTATAAAAAAAACTCAGACACTTTATGCAAATTTATTTATTAAATTGCAATATCTTGGAAATAATATTCTTACCAAATAGTACATTTACAATTTGTTATCCTACTCTTAATATTCGATAACAATCTTATTTCCGACTTATAGTAAAGAAATAAATATAAGTCTTCATAAAATGATGGAAATTTTCTGTTTTACCTATCTTTAAAAACTACAAATTATTTCAGACATGTATAATTATTTACTATTATTTTACAAAACATCAGAAATATATGTATATTATTTATTTAAAAACATTAACCACATAATTTATTTCTAGAATAAGTGCAATATGTTATGAATACGTGTTTTTCATTCCATGTAATTTTATTCATTTCTAAGATATGAAGTCAATCCCTAGAGCTAAATCTTTTACACGAAATCTCAAAACCATTTATTTCAAATCTCACAAACGACATTAACTGACACTGTCGGACGAATCTCATTTCCTCAGGGATGTACAGTGAGAAATCGTGCTTCAGTGTAATCGTTTAAGCTCTTATGTCCTACAGTGTAAAATACACTTACTCTTCTGTCATAGCATTAAATTTCATCGTATACATATAAATTTAGGTTTGGTTCTTTGTATCATTGTAAGCCAACTGGAGTTAACTTCCGTTAGTCTAAAGAGTAGGATAATAAGTGCTCTGTTAATGCATTAATAAGTATCAAAGCTTTTTTCCAGATATTGCAATTACGTATAAATGTTTGCATAAAATGTCTGAAACAAATTTAAAGTTTTTCTTCTATGTTAGTAAAATGATGAAATGTTTTTTTCTATTACAAAAAATAAAAACTTTATCTTAAAGTTTTATCAAATTTATAATATAAGAAATGTTTGTTTTGGATCCAGCCTAAGATTACGTAATCACTGGTGTTCTATAAGATTTTTTATGTGTTTATAATTTTAGACTCTTTTATGTATAGTGTGTAATCGTGGTTTAATGTAATCGATTAAGTTGTTATGGCCTTCAGTGCAAAATACATTTACTCTTCCATCATAGCTTTAATTTCGCCATATGCATGTAAATTTACACTGGCTTATGTGTATTAATATTAGCAATGTGTATTTGAATTAAAAAAATATAAAGAGTAGGATAATAAATACTCGGGAAATGTATTATTCTGTAACTAAATTTATATACATAGGACGGGATTCAAAGCTATGAATAGAAAATAATCTAATATATACATTATATAGAAGAGTAAATCTAACGTTACAATTGAAATTGCTCTTGCTTGCTTAGAAGCTAAAATAGAAGTAAAAGATTTTTAAACTAAACTTTCCATTACTCATACTGCTTTCAAATTTAATAGTAGATTTTAAAAAGAATCTGGTGGATTAAGCATGGGAAATTCTTTATCACCAGTTTTATTTGACGGTCTGCATTAATTTGAAGACATATTGAATTTGCGAAATTTTTAAGTTGTATTCGATTGGTCGACGGTACCCTTGTCTTAGTTGATATTCCTTTTGATATCCCCACTATTAATAAAACTATAAATTCTATTGACCTACACCCACATATTCAATTTACTTCTGACTTAGAAAATTGTAATAAATTTCCCTACCGTTATGTATTAGTTAGCAGATGTGATTCTTTTTTCAAAACGTGTGTTTAGAGAAAAAAAAACCTTTTTTCTGCCATTAACCCCCCCTTATTCTCTCTCGGATCACCATAGCTAACCAAAATATCGGTGTGTTCTAAACACATAAGACGTGCCCTAAGAACGTCTTATGTGTTTAGAACACATAATGTCCTGTGAACATAATGTCCTGTTCTGATTCTACTTATCTTAACGTTGCACTTAATTATTTAAAATCTGCTGCTTCCAAATAGATTCCAACCCTACAGTTTTCGATAGAGCTAAAAAAAAAAATTCAGTAGTATCCCTAGGAAATCTACATTTTTTCTAAAAATCTCTCCGAATCTGTAAAAAACAAACCTGATGATTTGATTGTCCTGCATTTCTAAACTCGTTTTGTTTCAAATTTGCTTCAAATTTAAGTTTTAAAACGATCCAATTGTAATATTATCTTTAAACGTTTCACATAAGGTTAAGTTTCCATGCACTAAGTTTCCGTTCCTCATTCTCGCAAATGGGGATTATATGACGTACCTTTTAATGATTCTCATATATCTTATATAGTTTAAACTAAAATAAATAGTTAATTCCGCTTTAAAGAACACCTTCATTATGACTCTAAGCAAGAAATTTCTACATCTGCTAAGCATTCTTCAGCATATTTTAAAATGGAAAATGCTAAAATTATCTTTAATGCAAAATGTACATCTGAATTTTACTTTCTGAAAACTTCAGCTATTTATCTTAATCCTGATGTTATGATTAACGAAAACTCTGATTCCACTATGCTGTCTGCAGTTTAGAAAACTTGTTCAGTGCAGTTGATTAATTTTAAAAAAAAATATTCTAGTTTGTATTTAAATCATATGAGTTGTAATTTCCAACTGAGTGAAAACGTGTCCACACTAGGATTTGAACCAGGGACCTTTTGCTTAAGCTGTCAATGCTCTTCCAACTGAGCTATTCTGGACGAATCTGGCAGTTCACTCTGTCAACCTTTTGATAAGGGCACCTGGTATGTTATTGTGAAACAGCTCAAGCGAATAAATCGCAGGTAATGAAACTCCAAATAAACGCTGGATATGTACTTGCACTTGATTAATTTTGAAACATTATAATTTCATATTTTGACACAGTACATATAGACACTAACTGGTAAAAAATCATAAAATTGTACCTCTCCATCTCAGTGGAAAACTGTTGTTTATTTCAACCAATAATTATTTTCTATTCATTATTTTTTGGATTTTAATTGTTATATTTGTATATATAATTAATATTTATATTTATGTCATTTGCATTTATTTCATTTTATTTCATCCTCATTATTATTATTATTATTATTATTAATTATCATCATCATCATCATCATTGTTATTGTTATTTCAATTAATTAAGTAATTTAACTTTTATTTTGTATTTATTTTATTTTATTGTTACATTTTTGTAAATTTTCTTCCTGACTGTATCATGTTATTCAGATTGATCCATATTTCACATTCGATACTGTCTTCTTATTATTGGCTAATGCACTTGGAATCATTCGCTTTATGTCTTCAGTTATCCTATTGGCTGTTTTCTTTAACCTGTACGTTAATCTTCCATCACCATTACTTAATCTGCTACTAATGCAATTTTAGAAAAAAATAATCGTAACACTTATTTTAGATCGTCGTTGTATATAGAGAAATCGAATTACATGTCATAAACAAGTTTTATTTTAAATATGTATGTTGAGTCAATAATAGAATTATTAAATAATTCACCAGTAATGAAATATTACTCCAATTACGACTGTTATTAGAAACAAATTGACCGTAATTTAGAATCATAAAATAAGCAAACATTATAATTTTATTTCTATAAAAAAAATAATATTCAATGCACATTATGTTATATGTTGCAAAATAATATAATTTGTTTAAGTAAACTGTGAAAATATTGTTAATTTACAGAAGTAGTAGAAATAATTTATTTATTATGGATTTAAACAATTCATTTCTATATAGAATTTTAACATATGGTTTAACATATTTCTTACCATGTGAGTGCTTTTAAAATTGTGTACAAAGTAGCTTAATATCACAAATTCATTCTTTAATCCAATAGACAAAAGATTATTTCGACATGCGATGGACATTGAAAATATTTTCTCTGCAATGACGTTAAGAAAAGCTAATATTCTCTGGAGTGGATTATGACACAATACTAAATGAAGAATGAATCCAAACGTGAAGCAAAAAATTCTAGCATAATGAAGCATAGTTCGGATTTGTTTTTGAAATAATGCGATTGCCTTTTAGCAATTTTTTTTCGTAGCCTATTTAAAAGAAAACGTATTTTTTATCTTTTAAAGACCGAAAACCTTTTTATTTTCCATTTGTAGACTTTATATATTCCCTTGATAGTTTATGCCTTATTCTATTTTTTATAATAAAATAATGAATAGCATTTTCTTACCTCCTGAAAGTTCCGCACTTTAACAAAGAAATATCTTTAGTACACGGATTACATTTCTTTTTTTAACCCGTCAGCACACGCGCGCCTCTTTCCATTACATTGCTACACGCGCGGGATAAATTTTACCCCAATGGATTTTCTTGTGTTAATTTCCCCTCGGTTAGATTATAAACAAAAATTTATATTTTAAAAAAACTGTAAATCATTAAAGGACATAATTTAAATTAAAATAAAAAAAGTTCTTTTATATTTAAAGAAAAAAAAATCTCGCACTAAGATTTTTTTTTGCATATCATTACATACAAAGATTTACAATCCAAATTCAGCCATAAAAATGCAAAAAAAGTATAAAACTAATATATATAAACTGTATATGCAAGAGTTGTTAACGTTTAAAAGAAAAAAAAAATTATTATTTGCACACTATATTTTTTACATAAACATTTGCATTAACATTTTCCTATCATTATGGGTTACGTTATAACACGCGTGGGGTAAATTCCCTACGACGAGACACTTTTATAGTAAAAGAATGGAAAATACACAACCGGAGGGAAATTCTTTTTGGCCACATCTTGATATCATTCAGCTTGAAAGGTACTATAAAGCTCAGAACGATCACGAACTATTTTCGCACATTTTTAAGTAATAGTGGTAAGCTGGAGTAGATTTTATCCCAGCGCGTGTGCTGAAGGGTTAATATGAGAGCATATAAAACTTATATAAAGTAGCTTACTTCTACAATTACTTTTTTAAACCCGATATACAAATGAATGAATTTATTCAAGCGAAGAAAATTAAAAATATTTGAATTTATTCTTTGTAACGAAGCTGCCGTAAGATAAAACTTAGTAAACAATCTTATATCATAAATGTCTAGGTTATAAGAAAGTTATCAAGAAAGAAGAGGAAATAATAAAGTTAAATTTTTAAGAAATTTTCGGTTCTATTTAGTTTAATCGTGAGGTTATTGTTAATAAAAAATAGGATTCTCCTATGCTCTTTGCATCTTGGATAAAATTGTTCAGTTCAACCTTATATATATTTTTTAATTAATTAATATTAACATTTGATATTTATTTTTGAATATTTATATTTGCCTAAATTATTAATTTTAATCTTTATTGCATTTGCATTTTCTTATACTTTCATTATTTCTATACCTAATTTGTTTTTTAATTACGTATTTTTTCCATTTATTTTATATATATATTTATTTATTCGTGTGATTTTCTTCATTTTTATTTATTTTTATTCAATTCGTTTTATAATTCTCCTTCTGTTCTGTGTTCATTTCTGATTGGGTAATTCTCTTGTGCGATTGGCTGATGCCTTCTTCTTTCCTATTGGCTGCTTCTTTATCTTTCTTCTTTTCCTGCCATTTCCTTTCAATCTTGCTCTTTGCTCCTGATTTCATATTAGCACGTATTCTTCGTACCTGAAAAGAAAGACAAATTTCTTTCGAAGGCCTAGCACATTTCCTTGGTGTTATTAAGAAGTGTTTTTAGCTTTTATTGTATAACATAGCTTGTTCAATATCTTAAGGTAAAATATTTATGCTTAGTACTGAAATTTAATCTCTGTTAAACATGTACTTAAGTCACAACTATATTTACTGGACTTAAAGTGTCACTTGTTTGATACTAAAATAACATGATCAATATGATTAATTACAGAAACATATCCATTCCAAGATATTTCAAGAAGTTAAAGAAATGGATTTGAATTTATATATGTATATATATATACATATGTGTGTGTCTGCGTGCTTGTAGTTATGAATTTTGAATCCAGAAACTATAGCATTTTTAAAAATTATATTATGACTATATTTTTTGTTTAATTATGAATGGAATTTAAAAAAAACTAAAACCAACTAGCTGCGCGCAAGCAAATTTTAACTGAATTTACAATGAATAAAAACTATAGAAATATTTCCATCGTCATTTTTAACAAATAAATAAACAAACATACATCATGTTATTTCTGAACATCGTTAATCTTTTCTAATAAAATAGTTTCTTGATGTTGAAATAAATAAATATTCTTGAAATTTAAAATAGTAGAAATTGAACATTAAAATTTAATCTTAGATGCATTTTTTTTAACAAATAATTTTAAACAAAAATAATTATGCTTCCCATTGGAATTTAATCTTCATCTAAATTAATATAGTAATCAAAGGTATTTAGTGGATTTCAATTTTTACTTGCTTGTCAGTTAGGGACAAAGTTAATTGTGTGCGAAGACATTTAAATAAAAGAAATGATTGTGGTTAAGTGTGAAATTTAAAGACTGTAATATTTGCTAGCTATGTGATGAGTTTCATTACGTTGTAGTATACTTTATTTTTAAAACTTTTATTTGTGGCTTTCTAACACTTTCCAACCTAGTTGAAAAGTGTTTATGACTTCGGTTTGTCTGTCGTAGGGCCGTCTGCCGTATGGCCATCTGCCGTCTGTCCGTGCTTTAACTCCCGTAAATATGCTCAGATTGCTCTGCAATTTTTATATGTTATTGTCGTTATCTATAGCATGTTCCCTATTTCAACGGAAGTGTGTAGCACTTATAGTTTTTTTACAGGGACACTCAAAAGAATTCCGTTATATTGCGGTCTATGGGGAAAAATCATTTGCTGTTTATTTAAATATTGTTTCACTATTTTAAACGCATTGAAATTTGTATATATCACTAAGGTGCATTAGAAGAAGCTTAATATGGAATAGGGTGTGCATAAAACTTATAGTTACTTTACAGGGACAGTCAAAAGAATTCCGTTACATTACGTCTATGGAGAAAAATCGTCTGCGATTTATTTAAATAATGTTTCACTATTTTAAACGCATTGAAATTTATATATATCATTAAGGTGCATTACAAGAGGCTTACTAAAGAATAGTGTGTGTATAACAGTCATCGTTCATTTACAGGGACACACAAAAGAATTCTCTACTTTCTGTCAACAATAATTCCTGGAAGTGCGTTTTAAGTTACTGAATGCGATTTTAAATTTAACTCGCTTTTTGTCTATTGCGTGGTGTGTATAAATTCTGTAGCTCATATACAGGGCAGAACAAAAGTTCGCGAACACATTTCCGTTTATTGACAGAAACTCCAGAAGGAGAATTATAAACTGTGCTACGCGTTTCCTAACTGAACTAAAATTTAGCATCTTATGTAGTATATATACAAATCTATAGATCCTATACAGGGCTGAATAAAAGTATTCGGATATTTTTCCGAATATTGTATATGTTGGAAATTCCTGAAATTATGTTTTTAAATATGTTATGCGTTTTCCAAATTGTTTACTTAGATCTTATCTTTCAGCTTATTAAACGGTATGATTTGTAAAATTATTTTGGAAGCGTTGGAAAGTGTTATATAATCTATGCTTGACGCATGATTTTTTATGTTAAAATTTGAGGCTTGTAATATGTCTTACTTCGATAATTATACATTAAATTAAAATTGCTCTTATATGTTAATTCGAAGCATAATTCATTCAAAAAAGTTTATTTAGACGACAGTTATATTAAGGTCACATTCAGTTGAATATTTGTGACATAAGTTTGACAGTAAGAGATTAGAAATATAATCTTTGTAAAAAACGTTACGTTTTCTGTTATCAACTTTTTCTTGAGATTAAAATCAACAAAACATATGAAATTTAATCAGCAATGTAATTCTTTACAAATCAAGGAACGGAAAAAAATATGCAGAGCCTATGTTTTTTTATATACTATTTTTTACGAATAGTATTCTTTGACTTATTTATTAGAATACTTTCAACATTGAATGAAGCAAATATATCTATTCGAAAATAATGGTACTCAAGAATCCGGAATGCAGGTTGACAGCTCTGTATACATATCTGCTTCAATTTATGCAACATAATATAGTTTACCTTTTGCAATATATTTGTATAATCAGCAAAAAACATATGTAGGATTTAAAGCGTCACTTGCTTATAGATTATTTAACAGTCGGATTAAAGAAGATCGTCGTCGTTCGTGATAATACAATAAGATCTTCGGTAACCGGGTAATCATTTAAAACTGAACAAAATAGCATGTTTTTAGATGCTGCTGAGTCTGAACTGGTTTTGTCTAGTGTAGCTTGAAGGGGGCAGAGCCCCCTAGTAGATTCGAATGATCGCATTGAATGTGATAAGCAAATTTTGTAAATATGATTTACATGAAGAATTTATTCTGAAAGTTAACCGTACAAGTTTAACCCTTTGATGAATCACGAGATTAAATAATCAATACTTAACAGATTTAAATTTATCCGCTTAATTCTTATTATGTGTGACTAACTTTCTATATTAGTCCAAGTGCTACACGACAAAAATAAGGTGAAAACTGCACATCGTGATACAGTTATACCCATTGGTCAGTATCTACTCTATATTAATACAAAGCATATAAGAAGGGGAGGCATCGCGGAAAGTGCAGGGAAATCAAGATGGCGGCCGTTATTCAAAATGGCTTCATTTTCGGGAATTAGTGCAATTTCGTTTCTATTCATCATATAAAAGCATGATTGATGGAAATTTAGATGTTTTTAGATTAAAAATATTATCTGTAACACTTTACAGCACAGTCGAAAAGTATTTATGAATTCAGTTTGCCTGTTTGTCTGTGTGTCTGGTCGTCTGTCTCGTCGCGCACTAACTCAAAAAAAACCCGGATATCCATATAATTAAAATATGGTATTGTAGTATACCGTAACAAGTTCGGTATTCATTTTCAAGTGTGCATCATTCATAGTTCATTTACAGGGGCAATCAAAAGTATTCGGTTACATTATGGTCTGTAGACGAAAATCGCTTGCAATGTGTTTTAATGATGTTATACTCTTTGTAACATATTCAAACTAATATACATCAATGCGGTGCAGTACAAGATACTTACTGTAGAATAAGCAGTGCATAGCAGTTTTCGTTCATTTACAGGGGCTCACAAAATAATACGGTTACCGTTACATTAATGTCTCCGAGCAAAGTGCCTTTATAACTTGTGTATAAATTTTATAGATCATCAGCTAAATCGATTGTTATTAAGGGAGATGCTAGGTATGAAATAACTGCAATTTTTAATAATAATATCTCTATTGGTCAGTATATTTTTTATATTAAAACAATTCATATAAGAGAGGCATAATGAAATGTCTTAGGAATTTACGATTTAGGCTGTTATTCAATTTTTTCCGTATTCGTCATATAAAGGTATCTTTGATGTCATTTTCGATTTTTTTTTATCAAAAATTTTTTTTTTAATATCAGAAATATGCTTAAAATAAAACTAGTTCAATTATTAAAGTATTTTTTATTGTATAGTGAGTAAAATGAATGGAATAAATAAATAATAAAAATGCATTTTACTAATGCCTTACTTATACAACATATTAAAAATTGAATGCTACATAACAAATGAATGACATAAATTTGCAGAATATAGAAACTTTAGTTTGTAGCATATTATTTCTCATTCACATTCGTTTTTACAGTTGCACAATAATGTGCAAGAAAGACCAACCTTCCTACAACTACACTTATTTTTGCAGATTTTGCACACACATTTTCTTAGTTCTTTGCAAGAATCTGCAATCTCGGGCAGATCCGACCATTTTAATTTCCATGAAAAATTATCCAACCACCATCCCCATTTGTTTGGAGAGTGGGGACATATTTCCCACTCATGTGCTTGTCCCCAAATTTGTCCAGCTTGGAAAGCACTCCGTAAAATATGTTGCTCTAGTGCACCCTTGGTTGGTGGAACATGTTCAACAGGACGATTTTTTGTCATAAACAATTTTTGTCTAGCACCATTTACACTTATGCTGTTACATGTTGAACAGTACAACAATACTACGAATTTTTCTAAAATATTTAGAATATCGTCAGGTAGGGATGTTTGCGGTTTTGATAAAAATTAAAATGCGATAATAGTATCTTTATAGAGAATCCATGTCTTCCAAGCTGACTTTTTTGTTTTTAATGTGAAACCAGGATTGCTGTCGCAGCCTGTTAAAGCATGGAATCCTAGTAACGACATTGCTTTTTCTTTTCCAATTGCTGCAGCTACAGTATGGACGGGAATAAGTCTGTAATTCTTCCCTGTTCCAAATGCAATCCAAACAGTTTGCAGATTTGTCTATGTAACAGAGTAAAGAAATGTGTAATTGCTAAAACTAATACATCAGTATCTACAGAGCGTATAACAATATTTTTCAATTCGTTTTCTGTGCCATGGCTTTGAGGTGCAAGATTATCCTTGTATCAGCTTCTTCATGACCAGGGAAAATCATTCCAATTAAGGAACTTAGTGCAATATTATTTCCTTTAACTTCTTCACCTGAAGTGGTTATAACTTGTGTATTTTTTATGGTATTTATAGCTAGTGTTCCAAGCAGATTAAATAACTCTTCTTTATTACTTGAATTTCTTAAGAAATTTTGTCAAATTTTAGGTAGTTTGACATGCGATAGCACTTGCCGCCTGGTTCCTGCACCCCTTTTTTGTCTGGTTTCACTTTTAATGCTTGGTGTAATGTATCTATCCCATATCAAATCTATTCTTTGGCAACTAAAACTCTCAATGTCGTTACAAAAATGGAGTTGAAATGTGTTAATGTAGTAATCATTAAAGGTTTTTGAAGACTGGTGAGGCTTTAAAATGTTAATAAGATCTGGCCCATCATAAATTAAAGCATCGCATATTCCTGGAAAGGTGTTTCTATTCTTTTCAATAGTTTCCTCTAAAATACGTGCTAAATCCCTTTTATGGATGGGTCGAAATTCACCATTACTGGAAACAGCAGGGGGAAATGGTTGATTTTCATAGTTGAAAAAATTTTGCAGGTCTAACTGACGATTCTGTGCAACTATTAAAAGCCTGGAAAGTAGCTGGACGTCTGTTTTTAAAACCTTTAGGGTTGCATTTTTCTGGCTGATGTTTTTTGCCGGAGTACTATAGAGAACTTTTTTTTTTTCAGAGGTTGAAATATTGATGAGGAATTAACATGAAAACGTAAATGGTACAGATACTGACAATGAATATTTACAAAATTCAGATTTATCACGCGTTTCAGTATATAATCGTGCATCGCGCTATAAAACTATATATAGAACAAATCTTTCATAAACAAAAATCTTTACATTTCAATTGTCAGATTGATCGTCTGCACACCAAAGAGTCTGAGAGTAGAGTAAGAAATCGCAACATTAAAATGAAATATGTTTTGGAATTTTGGAACAAAACCCCATAGTCGATACATCTCATTTTGGGTGGTGCCTCGTCATCAGAATTACATTGTAATAAATACATAAATACACGCTACATTGTATATTTATATAAAAGAAAATGTTCATATGACAATTTGCAATTCTTTCATAACTAGCAAATTTCAAAAACACATTATATAATTAAAAACGCGCATAGACAACATTGTGCCTATTGAAAGTCCCGTGACTATATTATTTTGTGAGCCACTGTTTATGAACGAAAACTGCTATGCACTGCTTATTCTACAGTAAGTATCTTGTACTGCACCGCACTGATGTATATTAGTTTGAATATGTTACAAAGAGTATAACATCATTAAAACACATTGCAAGCGATTTTCGTCCTCAGACCATAATGTAACCGAATACTTTTGATTACCCCTGTAAATGAACTATGAATGATGCACACTTGAAAATGAATACCGAACTTGTTACGGTATACTACAATACCATATTTTATTTATCTGGATATCCGGTTTTTTTGAGTTAGTGCGCGACTAGACAGACGACCAGACAGACAGACAAACAGGCAAACTGAATTCATAAATACTTTTTGACTGTGCTGTAAAGTGTTACAAATAATATTTTTAATCTAAAAACATCTAAATTTCCATCAAACATGCTTTTATATGATGAATAGAAACGAAATTGCACTAATTCCCGAAAATGACGCCATTTTGAATAACGGCCGCCATCTTGAATTTCCCGCACTTTCCGCGATGCCTCCCCTTCTTATATGCTTTGTATTAATATAGAGTAGATACTGACCAAACGGTATAACTGTATCATGATTTGTAGTTTTTTCACTCCTAGCACCTGGACTATATCTTTAAGGGTGTATTCAAATCCAAACTGCTTATTTTGAGACACATTTTTTCTCTAAAATACATCCAATTTGCAGTGTCTCTTATTCAGAAACTTTATAATGTCCGTATTGTCTAGATTTTTTTTATAAAGGCAGAATTAACTATTATTTTGAAATATATTTCAAAATGTCGAAGTGGACATTTTGGACCGAATTTACCGAAGCGATAGCGCTGGAAACAAAAAAAAAATATCGTACTGTGAAAATAATTGTTTGTAAATTAATTTCTAATTAACTGAACGAAAAATAAAAACATAGATCCCTTATAAATCCTAGGGCCTCTTCATAAATCACGCCGCAAAGTTTCATGTTTTTACTTTTAAAAAGATAAAATTTTGAGTTGTTGAGCGTGGAAAAATATTTTTTTTTGAATGCCGCCTTAAAAGATTTTACCAAAGTTCAGATTCACTTTGCCATTAAATTAAAATATGAAAATGTTTATACGTTTTCATATTTTTACTTACGTTTCAAATAATTACTAACATTTTTTAAAACTAATTCAAACAAAAACTATTTCTACTCCGAGAAAACTATTGGGATAGAGAGCTATTTATAATAAAAATTGGTAAAGGAAATGTGTCTAATCGTTTGATATTTATTATCGTTTAACACCTAGTAACATAAAATATCGTCTGTATTCTTAGTTGTAAATAGAATGTGCAATTGCAGTTTATATTAAAATTTTAAATATTTTTACTTACTCATCATACGTAGTATAGGGTAAGTCTTGTAATCGTTTTGAAAATAAATTTTTTAAAAAATGATTTACACGTTTCAGACACTGGAAATTTCGAAAAACATATTTTTAGAAAAAAATTTGCCATCCTTCTGTCTGTGTGTCTGTGTGTGTTTTTGTAAACGCTCTATCTCCCGAACAAATTGAGAGAGAGACTTGAAATTGGGTATGTACTTAGTATGTAATAATGAGAAGAAGTTTATTCAATTTCAGTAACCTCGATTATCCGGAACTATTTTTTTCAGACTCTCGAAATCTTCGTTCTCATAAAAGGTATATACAAATTTTCGAAATTGTTTATTTTAAGGAGTAAATATAAAAGACAATAAAAAAAAACATAAATTTTGCATAAAGAATGAAGTCGATCGGGTGATGAGTTACCGAGAGTAATCCTATTTTACTCACTTTTCGATTTTTCATGACCCTGTATTTCATTCAAATTTCAATTCAAAGGCAATTTTAATTTGAAATGAGACGCGTAATCCGACGCAGTAAATTCTGAGTTAATATATGAATCATTTTTGGAGTTATAAGGATGTTTCTTTTACGCAATTCAGTAATAGACAATTTAAAGTTTATGAAGTCATCAAGTCACGATTTTATTTGAATTGCAATGCATTTTATAAATAGTTTACACATGTTTATTTTCAAATTTTATATTATGCCTATCCATGATGAGTAAGTATTACGGTGGCCCCAACGACTAGTTTTCTTTTTACTCAGTATGTCAGTTCTACAGGTGAAAAATGGTAAAGCCAGGAGAGATGGCGCGGTCGGAGAGATTGCGCACACAGAGGTTCGGGGGGGAGGAGTAGAGTGAGCGCGCAGCGACTCCAGGTAGTTGTACAACAGCAGTAGTGGAGTGTCTACTTGAAAGTGCACGTTGGTTGTTCTGAGCGTCTAAGATAAAACATTGCTATTTTGTTTTCTTTTCCCAAAGTAAGTGCTTGTATTTTCATAGCTATTCATCAGCATTTCTATACAATGTCAGTAGAACAAAATATTTTTAACTTAAACGATTTTTCATAAGCTACTAATCTAGACTAACAATGTGAACATCAATGGTTCGCTTTAGTAGGAGCCATATTTAAATAAAAGGCCGCGCAATCTCTCCTACCAAAATTGAAGAGTTTGCGCATCTGCTACTTAGGAGAGATGGCGCGTTGTTCCCATTAGTTTCCATGCTAGGAGAGATTAAGCAGCTTATTGGTTAATTTGCATAAAAAATGAAAAATGAAAATGGACTAATTTTAAGTTAAACGTGTTATTAAGTAATTTAATGTTATTTTGTAATCTTATATGGACTTGATTTTCAGATTCTTTATTTTTTTTCCTTTACTTAAAAATTTTTAATCGATTTTAAAATTATTTCCTTTTTCTGATTCTTTAATCATTAGGTTAAAATATTCACTCCTAATACAATAATATTTGTTCACAAAAACCTTACAACAATGCCATTTAAGTGTAATTATTATTGTTAACAATTTAATTGTAGTTATTATTTGTAACAATATCTCCTACCCATGTGCGCAATCACACCAACCCTGTGATGACAGATTGCTCAAAATGACATTCTTGGTTTTATTACAACTGTTCTATTAAATTGCAACATAACAACAAAATAGCGATGGAAATGCATAAAAAACAAATGAAGTAAAAGATATTCATCGATAGTTTAGCAAAAAATTAATAGTTAGATTTTTTATTGTTATTCTTTTGAATTGTGCGCAGACTCTCCTAGCTTTACCTTATATGAAAGGGTGTGAATTATCACTTTACTAAACAGCGTACAAACAATAGAGTTAAAAAATTTCGAGACTGGGATTCAATCCCGTATCCCTTGGTATAGCGCACCAAGTGCTTTACCATTTAAGCCATCCGGACGACATCCGGTCTAGCATTCTATCACTCTTATATGGCTAGGCTACAACCTCATTGCTCAAGATGGATCGTCAATCGTGAGCACAACTTAGTGGCATACATGAGGCAAATTAAACCCAGTATCGTTAAATATTTATATACTAATTAATTTTTCAGCAGAAATTACGCTGTAAATTTAAAGCGTTAAGTTAAATCGCAGCCTATTTTTTTCAAACAAATGTTCATAGTATGTTTTAAATTTCGTAAATATATCAAAAAAATTTTCTTTATACGAATTTAATTTTTACATAAAGCCCTAGCTCCTGAAAGAATACATTTTCTGTTATTAATAATTAAAAAATGCTGAGTAGTGCATCATATAACTATCATACTGGTGTTTGAAATAAGAAAGAACAGATACGTTATAAAAGCAATTAAAGAATACAATTTTACTATTCAAATCGAAACCATAATTATTTGCTGATGTGTCTAGCATGCTAAGAATGAATTTCATGTTTGTTCAAAACAGAAAAACTATTAAATGATATTACAACCTTAAACATATGAAATAACTTTTAAAAAATCAACTTCTTTATTACTGAATGACTATGTAATTAAAGATTTAATTATATTTTTAAAGTTAACTTTCTTTTATTTTAAGCATTTAAATTTTTTACTTGAAACATCTTAAAGGTAAAGCCTGTTATTAATTCGCAATTAAACTTTCAAACTTTGTTATTAGATTTCTTATGAGAAACACGAAGAATTGTTTTAATTTATATTTCTTTTTTCTTCTGAAAGCAGAAATTCTCAAAGGATTGAGAAGTAAATTATTTTTTATTAAGAATTAAGAAGCTCTCAACTGTGCGGATTTAATATTTTTATTTATCTACGAAGAAAAATAGAATATTTGTGTTATTACAGAAAGTAATTTCACTGTTTAATATATAATCTTAGATGTTTCATATCGTTTTAGCTTGGTTAAATCTTTTTATGTGTGTGTCAGAAATCTCTTAAAATATTATGCCGATATGATTTTTTTATGTACTGCACTGTAAAAAATTACCAATGTTTCTTATTTCTTCAAAATATACTATAACCACGAACGGAAATATAATATAATCTACTGAGTTATCCGAAATTCCGAATAACGTGTCCCATTGTCTTTTGAATCCCCAGAAACCAATACATTTACAAAATTTAAACAATTATTTATAAAAACAAAGTATTTTTCGCTGCCCGTAATTTTCAGAAACGTTTCAGAAGAGTTTTTATAGTGTGTGAATTAGTGTCCTCAGCTGGAATACCTGTTTTTCGAATGTCATCCATTCTCAAGTAAACGTTTTCAGCCTCATAAGTTAATTTATACATGAAAGAGTAAAGAAATAATAAAAAAATATGTTTAACAGACAAACATGCAAAATTAACAGCGTTAACAATAACATTAAAATTAAGATTATTTCTTTACTCTTTCATGTATAAATTAACTTATGCGGCTGAAAACGTTTACTTGAGAATGGATGACATTCGAAAAACAGGTATTCCAGGCTGAGGACACTCATTAATACACTATAAAAACCCTTCGGAAACGTTTCTGAAAAATTCGGGCAGCGAAAAATACTTTGTGTTTATAAATAATTCTTTAAATTTTGGAAATGTATTGGTTTCTGGGAATTCAAAAGACAATGGCACACGCTATTCGGAATTTCAGTTAACTCAGAAGATTATATTATATTTTTGTTCGTGGTTATAGTATACTTTCATAAAATAAGAAACACTGGTCATTTTTTTACAGTGTACGTATACGTAAAAATGCAATTCAGAAATTGTATGAATAAAATTTCAATAAAAATTTTAAATTATTGCTTGATATCTCTGCGTTCTCATTTTATAATTCTTCATTTCTAAATTTCATTTCCTTTTTTTAGACGTTGCTTTTTTGCCTATAGATAATGCACCAATATTTCGGAAAGTATCAAAATATGATGAAATATAACTTATTAACATCGGAAATAAAAAAAGCAATTTATTTTTCAATTATCTACGTAGATTGCATGTTTTTGTTTGCTTGTTTGTTTGTTCTTTATTAAACAAAACAATTCTAAAAGAATGGTAGAATTTGAAGGCTTATTTCTAGAATTCGGATCATATGAATTGGCATATCGGTGTTTGTGTGAAATTTTATGGTTCCGAACTCAAAATGAAACCTGTAGCTCATATTTTGACCTTCTTCTCTACATATTCGAATATAACTCACCTCTCGAAAATAAAAAAATTTTCACGATCCGTATAAAGATTTATCAAAAATGTATTTTTGGGAAAAAATAACAGACTGGTTTATGAAACGTGAAGTGGTCAACCATGCATTTATTTCGGAATATTACGTGATATGGGCCTTTACCTTTATAATATATCTTTATTTATATGCCGTTATTTTTTTAATGTTCTTAAAACATTATTTAATAATAAACAAAATATATCACTCAAGTACATAAAGTCTTGTTTCAATAACACGTGTCTTTAAATGCGTTCTTTATTTTTATTTTCGTTCAACGATGGAAAACACTTCTGAATTCCTTTTTGCACAAATTATACATAAAAATAGCAAATATTATTTTTTAAATGCTTATGAAACGAAACCCCCTTTTTCTCCCCGCATAACGTTTACATCTAAACTTATATAATCAAATATTTCCTGATGACGGCATTTTTTTGGCACGCTTACCGGCCCAAAATTGCTACTTCGATAATATTTTCTGCTGGTTCTAATCGATTTTTTGCTGTACGAAAAAGAACAGATTTCAAACTTGTGGATTTACGAATGAAAATAATTCCATGAATGTGTTAAAAACCGTGATGAATTCAAGGGGTGGAGTGGAGCGCCCTCTCGAAAAGATTTTCGTGAAAAAATCTATAGAGTACAGGGAGCAAGTTGTCCGAAAACCAATATGATTCGGAAACACTCTTTCAGTTATTTGAGAAATTTGCATCTTTGGACTCGAATATTTCAAGAATTTTAGAATTTAGGTTTGCGAATTTTTCGTGTTTGAGGCCCAAAGTATACAAATAAAAATTCCGTTTCTAATACGAAAATTCCCTGACGGTTCGGCCTACAGGCACAGGTAGATTTCGAAGACGCAGACCTTGGGGCGCCTGTGTGTCGGGAATTGCGGAAGAAATGACCTTTTTACGATGATGCGGCAGTTGGAACTGCCTACTTCGAAACCTAACTTGTTTGCAGGCGGAATCGGCAGGGATTTTTTTGTTTTTAATTTTTTTTTTTTGCTATAACGGTTGGTCCTATAAAAAACTTGTCAATATAAAAGTTTTAAATAATATTAAGAGGATTAATAATAAATTTAAGCGGATTTGAAATCTTGAGAATTGGCGAAGTTATGAATTTTTTTCTTCTAAACCCCCCTTTCCCCCCCTTAAGGCAATTTTTAATTATAGCAAAAATCAGTCATACATAAATTTTCGGCCCTTTTCCTAGAAGTAATAATAACTTCAAACGGATTCGATACGTATCATAAGTAAGAAAGTATGAGTTTTTTTCTGTTTTCACAAAAAGCCCCCCCCCCCCCCCTTGGTTCGACTTTGTCCATTAACGAACTTGACCGAGACTGTATGCCCCTTGATTTTATGTATCAGTTTCGAAAATATGCGGGAGTTGGAACCGCCTACTTCGAAAAATAACTTGTTTGCAGGCGGAGCCGGCAGGGATTTTTTTTGTTTTTAATTTTTTTTTTGCTATAACGGTTGGTCCTATAAAAACTTGTCAATATAAAGGTTTTAGATAATATTAAGAGGATTAATAATAAATTTACGCGAATTTGATATCTTGTGAATTGACGAAGCTATGATTTTTTTTCTTCTAAAACCCCCCTTTTCCCCCCCTTGGGGCCATTTTTAATTATATCAAAAATCTGTCATACATACATTTTCGGCCCTTCTCCTAGAAGTAATAATAACTTTAAATGGATTCGATATGTATCATAATTAAGAAATTATGGAGTTTTTTCTGTTTTCACAAAAAGTCCCCCCACCCTCCCCCCCTTGGATCGATTTTACCCATTAACGAACTTGACCGAGATTTTATGCCCCTTGATTTTATGTATCAGTTTGTAAAAGATTAATGCAGAATTTTTCCAGTTATCGTGGTCAGAAAAAAGTGACATAGATAGATAGATAGATAGATAGATAGATAGATAGATAGATAGATAGATAAAGTTTTGAACTGGGGGTGGTTTTGGGTTCTGGGAGTCATGATCGGCATAGATCTGCAAAAAATTTTCAAAATATCCAACTTAGGTGAGAATGTAATAGGTAGTATTTCTTACGAAATCTACCTAAAAGTACAACGCAGCACAAATATCGGAACAACCCTGTGATTTGAAGGAAATGCAGATTTAGATTGGAAGATTTTACTTAATATTTACGTTACATTGGTACGTTATCTATAGTTTGTGACAAAATGGACAAATCAAATCGTATTTTTTTTAGTTTTAACAAAATATAATTGACGAAAAATTTTGTTTAACTCTCGGATGACAGACTAAAATGTGAAGTGGCCAACCATGTGTTTAATTCGGAATATTACGTGATATGTGCTATTAAAATATGCCTTTATGTATATGCCGTTATTTTTTTAATGTTCTTAAAATATTATTTAATAATAAACAAAATTTATCGCTCAAGTATATAAAGTCTTATGTCAGTAACACGTGTCTTTAAATGTTGTCTTCATTTTTATTTTCGGTCAACGATGATGAAACACATTTCTAACACATTTATGAAGTCCTTTTTGCACAAATTATATATAAAAATAACAAATATCATTTTTTAAGTGATTTTGAAACGAGAAAACTTTTTTTTTTTTAATTTTCCTGGGAATGGTTTGCATCGCCCAAAATGCCTACTTCGCCCAAAATGCCTACTTCGATAATATTTATTGAAGGTTCTAATCGATGTTTTGCTATACAAAAAAGCACAGATTTAAAACTTGCGGATTTACGAATGAAAATAATTCCATGAGTGTGTTAAAAACCGTGATGAATTCAAGGGATGGAATGGAGAGCACTCTTAAAAAGATTTTCGTGAAAAACATAAAAAGTACAGGTAACAACTGGATGTAAAACCAATATTATTCATACACGATTTTTCAGTTATTTCAGAAATTTGCATTTTTGGACTCGAAAATTTCAAGAAATTTAGAATTTAGGTTTGCGAATTTTTCGTGTTTGAGGCAAAAAGTATACACGTAAAAGTTCCGTTTCTAATACGAAAAATTACAACGCACCACAGTTGCCAGTACATCCCTGTGATTTGACGAGAATGCAGCTTTAGATTGGAGGATTTCACTTTATCTGTATGTTACATTGGTACGTTTCCTGTTTTTTGGACAAAACGTACAAATCATATCTTCATTTTTGGAGTTTTAACGAAATATAATAGACGAAAAATTTCCTTTAACCCTCTGAGCGTTTTGAAAAAGGGTTTATGTTGTTTTCTCTGCATTTTGTTTTAAATGCTGAAAACATATGATTCTTTCAGCATTATAAATAAAACTTAATTACAGATATGAACGTAACCCTTGAGAGTATTAATCATTCTTCAATGTTTTGAAAATTCATTAAATCTATAGAATTATATTATCTTAAACATTGCATGTATTGCAGTGAAACCTGGAGCTTAGTGACACGGTTTTTTTAAGAATGCTGGGGAACATTTCTTTCTGAGTATCGTATTCTGCTGCCACACGAAGTTTTTTAGGTAGATTTTGTAAAAAATACTACCTATTACATTCTCCTTTATGTTGGAATTTCTAGAAAATTTTTGCAGATTTACGCCGATTAGGACTCTCAGAACCCAAAACCACCCCCAGTTCAAAACTTAATCTATCTATCTATCCATCTATCTATAAATATAACTCTTTTAGGGACACGATAACTTTAATAGTTCTGCAGAAATCTCTTCCAAACTGATACATAAAATCTTGGTGAAGTTCGTTAATGGGCAAAATCGAACCAAGGGGGGTGGGGGGTGAAAACTAATAAAACCCTATAACTTCTTAATTATGATAATGTATCTAATCCGTTTAAAGTTGTTATTACTTCTAGAAAAAAGGTCGAAAATTTATGTGGAACAAATTTTGATATCATTAAAAATGGGCTCAAGGGGAGGAAAAATAGGGGTTTGAGAAGAAAAAAAATATATAGCATTACCAATTCACAAGATATCAAATCCGCTTAAATTTACTATAAAGCCTCTTAATCCCATCTACAAAATCCAAATTTTATCCAAATTTTATATTGACAAGTTTTTTGTAGGACCAACCTTTACAGCAAAAATAAATTAAAAACAAAAAAAAATCCCTGCTGGCTCCGCCTACATTACGGGTAGATTTCGTAGATTCGATAGTGGTAGATTTCGAAGTGGGCGGTACCAACTGCCGCATCATGGCAAAAAGGTCATTTCTTCTGCAATTTCTATAAACAGGTGCCCCACGGTCTGCGTCTTCGAAATACACCTGTGCCTGTAGGCCGATCCGTCAGGGATTTTTTTTCTATTATTAATTGGTTGAAATATCCAATCCAACCCCTTAAACGATAACTCCATAATGTTCATCAGGAGTTCCAGAAATTCTGCCGAAGTAAAATAGCTGAATTGAAAACTGGTTATAAATTGGCAATTTTGTACGTTAGAAGCTAGAGACATGACTCGGTAAAGTTTAAGAAACAACCAATTAAATTTATTTTTATAAATATTTAATTCCGTAAAAAATGTTTCGAAAAGCTGTTTCTAGACAAAACATTAGAAAAATATCGTAATTTTTAATACTTCACTCAAAAATCGCGCTAATTTGCAAGATTCGCTAATTTAAAAAAAAAAAAAAAAAAAAAAAAAAAAAATCACATCGAGATAAACATTCAACACTACCTATAATCAACGAAATGCCTAAAGTAAATGTTTATATTTTATTTAATAGCAGAAAACATTTAAAACAAATTCTGTATTTTTAATATTATTAATATAATGAAGTATTTCAGAATATTCATATTCGTCCTTGTATTTCTGATATTTTGTATTAGATAACATGTGTATTATTGAGAAATATAATGACATTATTAGGTAAGTTTAAGTTCAAAGAAATGATTAAAATAACTATATACGAGGGAAAGTCATTAAATAAGTCGCAAAAGATAATTCAATAATAACTCACAATGATATTCACTTCAAAACTATTTTTGTTTCTCAACATACTCTCCACCCATATTTATGCACGTATATCACCGTTTTATCAGTGTCCCAACACCATCAGCATACCATTCTTTGGGATGCTGTCTCAATCATATTATGACTTCAAGTAGAACCTTTTCATCATCTGTGAACATAATCTTGCTTCCAAGATGGTTTTTTAGTCGAATAAACACGTGAAACTCGCTTGGAGCTATGTCGAAGCTGTGTGGTGGAGGTTGAAGAAGTTGCCAACCAAATTTTTGAATTGTCTCCTGTGTTCAACTTGAAGTCCTAATGTGGCTAAGTTAGCAACCCAAAGAATTTTATGCAGCTGGTTTTGCAGCACTGAAAAAACGGTGATATAAGTGCATAAATATTGGTGGAGAATATGGTGAGAAGTAAAAATAGTTTAGTTTTGAATATCATTTTAAGTTATTTTTTAATTATCTTTTGTGACGTACTTAATGACTTATCCTCGTATATTCTACTTGATTACAAAGATAATAAATTTAGAAAACTATATTTTCTTCCCAAAATAAATTATAATTACATTGAAATATTTATAATATGTAATGAGTGGCATCTTGTATCGTGTAGATATTTTATTATTATGTATGTTAATTACATTTTTGGTTATCATTAATGGCATGCGGAAAATAAATATAGTCATCCTCTTTAAAAAACATATAACAAAAAATGGCTAAATTGTCGTTAGCTTTACAATTATAACTATATTTTAAGCAGTCTCTTCAAAACATGTAAAACGGATGGCATATTTTATGCTAAAATTTCATTTATCATTTCTGTATAAAATGTATTAAAATATTTAAACACTTTTTTGTGAAAATGTTAAACATTTTTGCCACTTAACTACAATTTTTAATGTTTTTAATAATACTGTTAAAACACATTAATAATAATGCGACAAAGTGTTATGTCGTCTCTAACGGAGATCAATTGCTTCTTACAACGATATTGTTTTAAAGAAGTAATATGTATTGAATTGCAAATAAGTCTGAATGAAATATGAATTGAAAATCATGAATGTTTTTTTAATATTAGAATACGAAAATCCTTTAACTTCTTACTTCAGTAACTTTACGTTTTACCAAATGTTCTCTCTTCAAAAATAATTTTTTCTAGAAAATAAAAATAACTATAAAAATGTAATATTTCTTAACTATTACTACTAACTTACAATTAACTATTAACTATTACTAAAGTATGTTTACTCAACTACGTGGAGCACTGTAAACGAGAGAGCATCATAAATGCCTGCTGAAATTGATACCAATAAATTGTACATTTTGAATTATAAAAAAACGATGATAATTCAAACTAAATGAATAATAAATTAAAAAAATTGTCATTAAATATATAATATTGTTTCATTGCTATATCATACGTAACAACGAAAAAAGTTTACTATTTATAATATTCATTAATGCAGATTTTCAGTACAAAAGATTTAATTTCTTAAGAATCAATGCACGTTTTTTAATGAACAATTTAAACTTTATTAGGAATAATAATCATGTATCCTGTTTGAATATTTCTTATTAAAAAAAAAACTATAAATGTTTCGATATTAAATTTCATAGCAAAATAATACTAGTCCGCATAAATATATACATAAAATATGCCTGTAAAAAGTAAGACAAAGAATCATTAATTTAAGCTTTTAAACAAAGCGCTTCTCGAAGAATTTCGGTGTTAATTATTTATTCAAGTACCATAATTTTAAAAGTACTTACTTCAAATGTACATAACTCCAAATTTAAATAATGATGTGAACTACGAGTTAAACTTAAAAGTGAGTTTTATCCATTAATTAACTTTCTAAACACTTGAAGTGCGGCATATCTCTCATATGAGAAATAATGCTAATTATGACAGTTTTGCATTAAAATGTAAAAAATATTTAAAAAAATAATTAAAGGCGTTTGTTCAATAGTAACTTGAAAAGAAAAACGTTGTTTATATCACATTGTTAAAATTCACTTTTGCGATATCAATACTTTAAAAATTTTGAAAATGAATTTTCGTTTAAATTTTGAAATAATGCTACAAAAACTCATACGTTAGAAATTGGAGTGTTTTCAATAACATTTGTGAATAAAATTATCATTATTATTCCATTTTGCATAATTTATATTAGATAGTTTACTTAAGGATTAAAAAAATAATAATTAAGAGATATGTGTTTAGTTTTTTTTTCTTCTTAATTTTGGCATACTGCTTAATGATATTTTATTATTGACAAATATGTCCAATTGAATGTATACGTATATTTTTTAATTTGAAAGAAAAATTTGTATTTACATACATTTTATGTTAAACGATTTTTCGTGATTTAAGACTTTAGAATATAATATCAAAAGTGAAAAAGTACCAAGTAGTCATCTGAAACTTTTAGGTTGATAAATTCTGGTAAATTCTGGTTGATCATAAACTTGAAGTGATATAGAGTGAAAACAAAAAGAATATTGTTTGTTTATTGAAATTTCTAAAATTTTCATTGGTTAAGAAAAACAATTCTTCAAACATTTTCCCAATATTTCCTGTTTCCCCTTCTTGCCAAGTAGTTTCATTGGCGAATAAGACATCAGTCAACTTTCAGTGGCAACAGATTGGAGAACATTCGATAGATATTTTTCTTATATATTTGCCAATAGTGACAGCATTGGTGTTGAATGTTGTCAGTATTGGCAAAAAAATATTTATCCAGTTTTTTACCTATATTCCCAATGTAAAATTTATATTTATATAATTTTAGATTTCTTTGCAAGTATTTCCAGTATAAGGAAATATCTAACAAATCTTATTGAATGAATTAAATATTGAAGCAATATTGAGGACGAAATAGTCAATATAACTGACCTTTCAAAATCCCCTGTACAGCCAAACTCATTCAAAAAATCATACAGTAAATTCTTCATATCTGACACTCCCGAATATTACCCATTTCCATTTAAAAAACGCTCTTTCATTCTCCAACGTATATATTAGTTATCTGTTTTTACCTCTGAAAAGTAAATACATACAAATAGAGTACAAATAGAGTACAAATAGAGTACAAATAGAGTACAAATAGAGTACAAATAGAGTACAAATACAGTACCTAGTACTAGGTGTCCGTTATTTACGTTATTACCCTAATTACTTTACATGAGTCGAAGTTATATAAATACAAGTGTGTATGTAGTAATTTATAAATATATATATTATTTTTAAATTTTAAATACACTGTTAAAAATAAATACGTAAATTCACGGTAAAACTACTGGCAGCAAAGTAGCCGGACTTTTTCCGTTCCGTTAGTAGATTTTCCGTTTTGAAACATAAAAGAAGGACAATCTCCGTTTGCAGAATCGGTAACTTTCCGTTAACGCTCTCAGAAATCACGGAAATATTCCTCGTAGCACTGACAGGAAAGGGAATTTTCCGTTATAGATAAACTCGGTTTAAAAAATATTTTACATCTGACTTGGTGCTGCCATCTATGGACTATAGCGGGAGTTATTACTATGTGATATACGTCAAGAACATATTCTAGTCGAACTGGGTTTTGAACCAGGGGTGACAGTGACTCGAGTCCAGCGTCTTGCCGGTTTGACCAGTGGGCACTTGCTAGAACAGCAGTTTGAAAGGATCATATGGTAATTCTTAAAATGGCGGTTTAGAACTGACATAATTTGGGGTTTAGAAGCTTGGTAATTTTGAAGTTAATTGCGGGGAGATATCGTTATGAGATGATGTTGATGTTTTAAAATTGTAATATTAATACAGGATAAAAACATGAATTATATATATTCTTAATTTGATTGTTAGATGTAAAATATAAATATTATATTTGAATTAAATTCGATAAAACAATGTTTGCTTGTTTAAGAAAAGTGTTTTTTTTTTTCAACTATTATATATTTTTTAAATGGTGTTCGCTTAGAATATATTTTCAGTGCGAGTGCTTTTTATTACTTTAAATATTAAATTTCGAATAATTCTAAAGGAATGAGAAAAATATTATTATTTTCTTTTTATTTGAAAGCGTTATTTTTGTATGTTGCTTTTTTGAGTAAAATCGATTTTTTTTTCACTTAATTTAACTATTATATATATATATATATATATATATATTAATCTGCTTGTTTAGAATGTATTTTAAGTGCGAATATTTTCTTATAACTTTATAAAATAAATTGCAAATAATTTTAAAAAATGGGAAAACTGTTACTTTTTTTTTAATTCGAAAGTACTATTTTTTATTTTTTTATTTATTTTTTTTTTTTAATAAACTCGAAATTTTAATTTATTAAATTTTTAGTTTTTCTGTGCAACAACATGTCAGTTTTTTAAACATTGAAAATAAATATGCAGCAGATAAGATAACGGAATATCTCCGTTGGCCCCTTTCCTCTCCGTCCGTTCCGTTGTTTTCAGGAAATATGAGACAATTTTCTGTTTTTCTCTGACAATTTTCTGTTTAACGGAAAATACCCTTTTGTAGCAAAAAAGGACTTTTTCTGTGAAATTCAGGAAAAAAATACCCGTGAATTTCAGATTATTTTTAACAGTGTACCGTGTTTCCTTGAATGTACTCAAAAAAAAAATTCCTAGTACAATATTTCAGGAAGCTTGTTCTATAAGTCCAACTCCAAAAAACAAGACCTACGTAATAATTAATCCTGCCTCGATCTATAAAAAAAGCCCGTTTCTAAGATAGCGTCCCGAACTTAAAAATACATTTACTGTGAAGCGTTTTAAACATTGTTTAAGGAAATGATTCTAAAATTCAATCCAATTCAAAATTTTTATACATCATGGCATGTTTAAATATTTATTCTGTTTTGTATAAATTTTGTGATTGAAAACGCACGTCTACATAAAACATAAAATTGTTCATGTGCGGAAGAATTTTGTCCCTCTAAGATTAGGGTAAAATGATTGGAACTAAAGGATTTGAAAATAATTGTACGTTCTGACATTTTACATAGTCGCATATTACTTTGAATGTTTATTAACGACAAATTTAGTTTCTTAGAAACATCATTTTCACCGACAAAAAAGTTCTGTATTCCTCCGCTGAGGACCGCACATGTTATAGTGCAATAATTATGCAAAATAAGTGAAAATTACGTCATTTTGACGCAGTCATAGTAGGAGTTTACAGCTTTCAGAATATCCACATTCTTTAAATTGGAATAATAACTTTATGATGACTAGTATGCAAGGTGTGTCATAGTTAAACAATGCATGGAATGCAAACACTGACAATTGTTTTACTAGTGCCTATGAGAAGAATAACTGGACAAGAAATGCTAATTTAAAATATGTTAAATATTGCTAAAGATGAGAAATTAAAGTTTAAGTTTAAGCATTACACATAAACAAAGTAGGAGTGAATTCGTAAGATTCGAATTTATGACGAACTTTCAGAAGATGACATGACTAAATGTATGCTTCGTATACTAATGTACAAATAAATATGAATTCTTGATCATGTATAAAGTCCGTGCAACAGGAAAGTGACCGCCGTAATCTGGAAAAAATAAGAACTGTTATTGATTTTTTTCTTTCTTGTTTTGAAGTAAACATTGATATTTTTACGTATGTACCTAATATTTCGTCCAATTACCTGAAATTATGAGTTGACATCTTTTTCCCATACTATCAGCAACTTTTTCTGCGTATCAAAAGATAGCCACATTTTCTTCATTTCAAATATCAGCTTCTTCGACATATACGCAGGCTTTTTTAAAGCTTCATTTTGATGTACGACCACACATTTTCAATCGGATTTGCATCTGGGAACATTATAGACAATTACATCGTAGTGGCGTTATTTGCCGTTTCCACACTCTCCATAGCGATGTTTAGGGTCATTATCTTCTTGAAACATCTATCTTGTTCTGTTAGAACCAGAATCGTTGCAGTAGACTTCAGCATGTACTACTGGTAAATGGTTCACAAGTTCTCGCCGTTCTTCAACGATCGCTGTTTTCCTCTTTTGTTGAAGCCCGGACTAGTCCCCTGTGCTGCATAGAACATCCACATTCGCAACAAACAAATATCGTTTTAATGACTTTCAAATGAATTCCTTCAGCATACATTTCACATTGTCTTTACATGTCATTTTAGGTCATTTCGTGTGATTAACTGAAAACACTGTTCGAATCGCTTCAAGAATTTTGATTTCATTTTAATAATTAAGTTTTAATTGACATTTCAATATAAGTTGCCAGCAAACTAAATACTGCATATAACAGCACGGAAAAACCTTAAAATACATTAAGCACAAAAATGCGGTGATTCGTTATCAAATAAAGACGGTCACTTTCTTGTTCATCAGACTGTATAAGAAACATTGTAAGTAATTCTGAATGTTCCTCGGGGGAAATCACTAATGCGTCCAAACTTTTTTGAAGTCAACTTTTTCTGAATAATTATCTTCGCCCTGTTTTATCTCTTACTTTATGCCATTAATTCATAATTAATTCGTTAGGCAATGGTGTTAGGTCTGTGTTCAGCGGGACACAGGTTAAACATTCTGCCCCTAAAGCATCCATTGGAGTAAAACTGGACATTAAAGGAAGTCTTATTTTGAGGAGAATATAGTATTTTGTGAAAAATATATATGTATTCGAAATATTCTGTGATTGTACGACTTTTTAAACACATCTAAACTTTGGTTGTTTAGAAATAAATATCATATGTGGAAGTTTATTTTTAACTCCTTAGAACACCTAATACATTTTAGTCTAAATCTATACTAATAAAAGAAAGTTTCGCTCTGTGTGTCAGTGTGTGTGTGTGTCTGTTGGCGATGGCTAGGAAAATTTAGCGCACCGAGAAGTCTGTAAATTTAGGTATGGATAGTCCAAGGTCTGGCCATGTGCACCTGAGCCTCAGAATTTTAATATTTTGATAATTAGCCTAGATATTAATTAGATTCTCATTAACCATCGCTTCTAAAATATCATATTTTAAATCAAAATGGCGAAAGAAACGAACCGGCGCATTGGATTTGGAAGCGGAAATGAACGAATTCGAAATTATTTTACTAATTGGCGAATTTTAAAGAAACTAATTGAGATATCAATTTTAAAATTTCTGAGCATACGCAAAAAAAAATTCTGTATCTGACTATGTGATTTTTGAAAAATTCGGTTAGTAATTTTTTTTTATTTATGCAAAAAACTGATAAAAAATACGTTTTTTTTTCTCTTGGGTTGGTTGGTTGCATCGATTCTTCACAGAAGTAATTAAATAAACCAGAGTAGCGATGCATAAATAAGGATTTCTAACTAAATAGTGTCAATATGGATTGAAGTTATGAGCGTAGAGCCATGCGAATGTCGCCCCACCTGCACATGACAAATTACACATACGTCCCCCTGATTGAAATATTTTTCAGGCGCATTTTTCTTCATGACAATTAGTCGGGTTTAAGTTTTTTTTTTTTTTTTTTTTTTTTTACATGACATTTATTATTATGATGGAGATTGTTAATACAGAAAACTTTATTTAATAGATTCTTTTTTATATTTGCGGGAATGAAGAGGGGCAAGGGTCTAATTACATTTAAGCTTAAAGGTGTATTTCTAGAAAGCAGTTACCAGAATTTCCGAATAATAGTCTAAGACAAATTTCAAATTAAGTTCCTAGCTTAATCAAATGAATCAATCTTTTAAAGATGTATTGTGATCCTCCTAATTACTGAAGGCCACTTAAACACCCCCCCCCCCCTCCCGACCCGTCCTTCAAGGTTTTTCTCTAACTCTGCTCCGTTTCCATATCTCAGCAACTATCTTTCCGATTTCAACTCAAGTGATTTCAAACATTATAACTAATTTAATAGTCACCCTTTATAACATTAAACTAAATTTATGAGTAGCGGTTACCACTATTTACGAATAATAGTTTAAGCCAAATTTGTAATTAAGTACAAAGCTTAAGCAAACGAACGAATTTCGAAAGATGCATAGAGGTCCTCCTAATTAGTCATTTTCTGAAGGACACTTGAACAAGCCCTCCCCCCCGGCTCTCCTTTCAAGGTTTTTTTCTCTAACTATGCTCCGATTCCATATGTCAGCAACTATCTTTCCGATTTCAACACAAGTGATTCCAAACAATATAATTAACTTAATTGTCACTCTTTATAACATTAAACTAAATTTATGAGTAGCGGTTACCACTATTTACGAATAATAGTTTAAGACAAATTTGTAATTAAGTTCAAAGCTTAAGCAAACGAACGAATTTTGAAAGATGCATAGTGGTCCTCCTAATTAGTCATTTGCCGAAGGACACTTGAACAAGCCCTCCCCCCCGGCGCTCTCCCTTCAAGGTTTTTTTCTCTAACTATGCTCCGATTCCACATGTCAGCAACTATCTTTCCGATTTCAACACAAGTGATTCCAAACATTATAATTATCTTAAATGTCACTCTTTATAATATTATACTAAATTTATGAGTAGCGGTTACCACTATTTACGAATAATAGTTTAAGCTAAATTTGTAGTTAAGTTCAAAGCTTAAGCAAACGAACGAATTTTGAAAGATGCATAGTGATCCTCCTAATTAGTCATTTGCTGAAGGGCAGTTGAACATCCCCTCCGCCCCGGGACCTTCTTCAAGGTTTTTTCTCTAACTATGCTCCGTTTCCATATCTCAGCAACTATTTTTCCGATTTCAACACAAGTGATTCCAACCAATATAATTTACTTAATTGTCACTCTTTATAACATTAAACTAAATTAATGAGTAGTGGTTACCACTATTTCCAAATAATTGGGTAAGCCAAATTTGTAATTAAGTTCCTAGCTTAAGCAAACGAACAAATTTCGAAAGATGCATAGTGCTTCTCTTAATTAGTCATTTGCTGAAGGGTACATGAACAACCCTCCCCCCCCCGGACCCTCCTTCAAGGTTATTCTCTAACTATGCCCCGTTTCTATATATCAGCAACTATCTTTCCGATTTCAACGCAAGTGATTCCAAACATTATATTTAACTTAATAGTCACCCTTTATAACATTAAATTAAATTTATGAGTAGCGGTTACCACTATTTACAAATAAGAGTTTAAGCCAAATTTGTAATTAAATTCCTAGCTTAACAAAACGAGCGAATTTTTATGCATGCATAGTGAGCCTCCTAATTAGTCATTTTCTGAAGGACACTCGAACATCCCCTCCCCTCGGCACCTCACTCAAGGTTATTTTCTCTAACTGTGCCTTATTGCAATAACTGGGCTAATAATGTTCCAATCTTCTCGAATCCAGTTCAATTTTGTAGTGCGCGTATTATACAGTAACGTACGCAGCGGGGACCTGTCTCAGAAGTTCGTTCGGAAAGATGTTTGTTTTGAACAGAATGCTTCCCTGGCGGTGGTAGGGGGAAATAAAAGATTTTCTAGAGCTTACGAGCATGCCGGGTATACGGTTCCGAAGCCATCGTAGACCGTGGCCAGAGTTATGCTTTTTAAGAGATTTAAGTTTATTACAAGGGCTCGGGCAACGCCGGGCGGGTCACCTAGTATAATATAAAGTAAGTTTTTTTTTTTTTTTATTTCATTGTTGTATTTATTCATGATCAATACAACTATAATTAAGATTTCATGTTGAAATAAGTATTAGATTAGATTTTAAAATACAATCAGTTTAAACATTTCTAAATTTCGAAATTCAATTTCAAAATTTAATAATTTTTTTTTCAGATTTGGAGTTTATTTAAACAAGGTTTGAGCAGTCTACCTTAATCCAGCCATAATTATTTTACTTTTTTGTTACTCTTCCTCTAAATTAATGGAATACATTATATTTTGATTGGTTTGTGTGTATTTCGTAAATTGCTGACAATATTTTTTCTTGGACGCATTTCACAACTGAGGGGTTTAGAATGACAGTGGAGTAAGTCAAAATTTTTGAAAATTGAGATAATCATATTTTTACTGAGCGTATGTTAATTTCTGTTCAATGTGCCCGTCAAATCATAGCTCACTTACTGAGTCGCTAGAGGGCAAAACAAATTAGACCACTCAATGCAATGGCTTACAACAAGTTTCACAAAACCCTTCATTTCTCCAGTATTAAATTTTCACTTACTCCACTGTCATTCTAATGCCTTCAATTGTAAACTGAGATTCTGCTAATATTGTAATTTTGCATTAATACCTCTGTATATCATCGTATTACATTAATACTCTTAACATACGTTAATATTCACTGAAACATAAGCCTGTTCTTTAATAAGATTAATATAGTACAGCGGATTATATTTAACGCGCTAAAATCGCTTACGAACAACAATTTAAATATTTTCCCGTAAATAATTAAACGCAAGTGATTTATAGGTTTTAGTTTTCAGCTCCGTATTTCAAGGGGTCATAATAGGTACTTATTTCCAATAGGTTTAGATTAAATACTTTTCAAGTAATTGCTTGTATAGATACATGCTGGCAATACTTTAAATTCAAATAACGCGGCTTCTGTAACGCAGAGGACACAGGTTTCATTTTAAAAGCTATGAAATAAACTATACATATATTTATTAAAATTAAATTAATAAATGAAAATAATATGCTAATATATAAATACAAGCGTGGCTTCAACCGCTTCCTCGAAATGAAGCTAGCGGAGCGGACCACGCTATGTTCGAAACGTAAAACTTGTTTAAACCGATTCAACTCCACCAGGAACTGAAAAGTTATTTTCCGAAAACTGGTAGACGCAAGGTGCTGGGTTAGTACCATATCGGACTCCTCAGCATAACCGTCCGCAGTTTTCCGTATTTTTCAACAAAAAAGGTCACAAATATAAAATAGAATCCCGTAGAAAGACCCCACGAAGAGCACCACCCCATCTACCCTACTTATATCTCTAGAGCAGGGCTCCCAAATAGTGCGTATTATAAACACCGGTAATTTCTTAGAAAAATTGCATTTTTAGATTTTTCTTGCAAATTTTGCAGAAGCCACCTTCGGAGGTAAATTATTTCGGAAATATTGTAGAAACCTACAATGAAATTTCTGTTATGAAATATTGGTATTCGGTTGGCGGACCATTTGTGAGCTGCTAGAGTGTTATTATGATTATTTTTATTGTTTTACACATTTTGTAACATTCTATTTTGAGTGAGGCAGATATTGGAAAACAGAAATATAGATTTAACATTACTAATAAAACCGTAATTCCAACTAACTACTTTATATTCTATAATTATAAACGTTTATATGCATCAAAATCACCAAAGTTATGTAATGCCGCATAATGTTTTTCGTTCCCCTGTGTTATCATTAAAGCATAGTTGATAGAAAATAGCACTTCAATCTGAATGCATTTAAATAAAATATATTACTAATTTTCAAAAATTTTACGAGCATTAAAATAAAGGACATGAATCTAATAAATGTTAGTTGAATTATCATTAGATTGACAGCATTAAATGCTATTTCCCTAAAGGTATACTGTTCCATTCCGTAATAATAGAGTTTTATAATAGAGTTTCAGTGATTGTCATATTAATATGTTAATATTAATCAAAAGTATCATATTGTTTCTGATAATGTAATTCTAATGAGATATTTTAAACATTATTCCTGTAAATTCCTCAGAAATTGGAAGTTATGTGAAGTAATACATTTAAAATTAAATACATTTGCGTTATAAAATTTAGTGGTGTGTTTTATTAGATTTATATCCACTTTTGAATTTTGACTAATATTTCTAATTAATTAATTATTAAATTAATGCAGTATGGTAATACTTTTTACAAATCTTTCAAGTCAAAACTACGTTTACAATTGTTTAAACTACTATTTGATTTGCATTATTATTAATATCCTTTCATAATAATAGAAATTTAAGGAAGCTTTTGTTTTTTACGGCAGATAACCTACAGATTTCTTTTGTAATATTATGCTTTTTCTTTAAATTCTAACAAATAGAAGCTGACATTTCTTCAAATTTTAATGATTCTTTATAACAATATCCTACATAGATGAAAAGTATTTATGAATTCGGTTTGTCTATCAATCGTCTGTCTGTTTGTCTATTTTAACTCGCGTAAATACACTTGCATTGCAATACAACTGATATATGAGGTGGTTAGAATGACAGTGGAGTAAGTCAAAAATTTGAAAAATCTAGATAACCGTATTTTCTCTAAACGTATATTATTATTAATATCCTTTTATAATGAGAAAAAATTAAAGATGCTTTTTTTTATGGCAGATCACCTATAGTTTGATTTTGTAATATTAAGCGTTTTCTTTAAATTCTAAAAAACAGAAGCTGGAATTTCTTCAAATTTTAATGAAGCTTTATAACAGTATCCAACATAGCTGAAAAGTATTTATGAATTCAGGTTGTATATCTATTGTCTGTCTGTCTGTCTGTCCGTTTTTGACTCGAGTAAATACACTTGCATTGCCATGCAACTGATGTATGAGGGGGTTAGAATGACAATGGAGTAAGTCAAAAATTTGAAAATCTAGATAACCGTATTTTCTCTGAACGTATATTAATTTATCTTCAGTGTGACAGTCAAATAAGTTATAGTTCACATAGGGAGTCGCTAAAGGAGAAAATAAGTTGGACCGCTTAATGCAAAGCAATACGACAAGTTTCACAAAACTCTTCATTCCTCTAATTACTAAATATTGACTTACTCCACTGTCATTCTAACCACCACATATGTTATTGACGTTTACAGACAGACAGACAGACAGCACCCACCCTAGGGACCAGCTTTTGGCTAATGGCCAGGACGAACCCCTAAGCCTAGGGAGGGAAAAATATTACTATCCGGCGCTAGCTACAATAATTACAAGTTAAACTACAATTTTACAAAGTATAAACGTTACCCAATTTTGCCACAAGGCTTGGCGAACGTTAAAATTATTACAATAACTGATATTTTACATAAACTTTTATTTTAGTTATTTATATAGCATTTTGAGATTAACATTATAATGACAATTATTTATAGTCGTACATTTTGAATGCATTAATATGTATACAATAACCTTTAGAGGTATAGTATATTTTTAAAAATGATTACAATATATAATTACAATGTAAAATTCAAACAATTTTATTTTGAAAATGAATTGTGTAGCATTTGCAGTTCGTTTACAGGTACAGTCAAAAGTGCTCCGTTACATTACGGCCAATGGAAAAAATGGCTCATACGCTTTTTAATGATGTTACACAATTTTAAACATAAATAAGTTAATATACATTGATGAAGCTCATTAAAGCATGCTTTCTATAGAATATGGGGTGCAAAACATTTATTATTCATTTAAACAGGACCTTACAAAGAATTCCGTTACATAATATTCTAAAGGGGAAAACTGTATGCAGTGTATTTTAATGAGGTTACATGTTTCAAATTTAATAAAATTTACACCCATTACTGAGGTTTACTACAATATACTTTTTGTAGAATAGGATGCAAATAGCAGTTATCACTCATTAAGGGATACACACAAAAGATTTCGGATACAGCACTGTAACGAAACTACTGTCTATTAGCAAAAATTGCTGGAAGTTATATAACTGAAGATATAACTTTCAGGTTTATGGATTTTGCTACATAGGCTTGTTGGTCCTTTTGATGAAACCAAAAAAATAAAAACCATGAAAGAACAGTTGATAATTGCATAGTTGATACACCACAATTATGTAAAGTTGAATGTAAAATGTCAGAGAATATTTCAGCAATAATATTCGTATTTTATCCTCGTTATGTCAAAACTATAGCCTCATTATTTATTCAACAAGCCTGAAACGTAATAATAATTACATAGATCAATATCTGTCATTACAGGTATATAATATATTGACGCTTCCAACCTAATAAAAATGATTGCTAGTTGAATATTCCATAATGTTAAAATTTCCGAACTTTATAAAATCACCACAAAATACAAGAAAAATTCATTTTAAAATTTCCAAAAGAATGCATCATAGATCAAATAACTTTTAAATCTATTTCTTTTTCGTCAACCCTACCGTTTCTAAGTACCATTATTTTACAATCGAAATATTAATTATTTTAATGATAGAAAATATGCAATTAAATAAAATGAAGGTGACTATTCGTAAATAGTTGTATCTGATTTATTTTGGTTTTAAAGAAAAATAACATAGTCAGCTTTAGTGGCGTGACTATGTGTATCTTATTAGTGATTTATTCAAAAGAAAAACTTTCAATAAAAACAAATAAGATTCTATTAAATGGGAACGTCAGTTCGACCCGACTACGAATTGACCCGGGGAACAAACATTGTTTCAGGTCCTTCAGGTTTTTGCAATGTGGTAGGAAAATATTATTTATACTTGCATATTTATAGATGTAGTCAAATTTAAACGTATCAATTTATTACATATTCACGAACAGACTTTCATTCATAAGAGCATGGAAATTGAAGTGGAGGGGGTATTCAGATACCAAGAAGTGAAATAACACTTCTTTTTTTTTTTTTTGGAAAATGAAATTTCATAAATTACAATCAAAGTTTTAAACGATATTCGAGAAAATGCGTCTTCCATTAGGAATCAATTATATCTTAGATGTATAACACTAATAGAAAAACACCGTTCCATTCCGCGGCAATTAAATACTACAAAGTACATGATTTTATGCATACAAATGTATTTGTGAATGCTTCAGAAAAGTTTGAGTTATCTATTGCAGGGCAAAAAGAAAAGAATGGGCTCTTATATAAATTTTAAATACATGCATTTGGGCACTCTTTAGACATTCACGTAGACTTTGCTGTTGAACAACATAAAATACTGTAAATAAAACTCAACTGTCAGGTTTTAACTTTTGTCAGCTGATTTGAGGACCCGAAACTTAAAGGGCCTTTAGTGACTGTTCCGTGTGCCCATGCCTTTACCTGTCCAGAAGTCAGTAATTCTTTTGTGACACTCCTCTCTATTGGGGTGATAAATAAGTCATTGGGATTTATTTAATTTGATTTGTTTTTTTTCCCTTTTTTATTGTACGATTAATTCTTTTTCTCTTTGATATCATCAAAACGGGAGTTCAAGGTTAAATAAAAATGAACATTTACGCTTTTATGATATGTAATAAAAATTAACATTTTTATTCAAACACATTAAACAAATTTATAAAAAAACTTTTATATTGTCGTCATTTGCAATTTTGTTTGAATAATTGAAACCCTTGAACAGTGTAGTTTTTTCTCAAAGTCTGGCTCGTTATGGTATCGGTGTTTCATAATTGAGACATTTTGGCAGTCGTACTGAAAAAGGTTTGCCATTCCTGGCTGAAACTTTTCAACTGTTCATTTGTTCAATAGTTAAAATTCCTAACTATTTTTCCTGGCAACTAATTGAATGTTTAATGTATTCCTTAATTTTGTTTTTCGAAATTAATGGATGAAAACTCAACCCCTTTTGATACTATCTATGAAGATTTAAAAAAAAAAAACGTAATATATAACTATACATTTTTCTGTGTTCTTCTAATTCAAGAAACTCAAATATGGTGTCAAACGTGGTGTTTACCATTTAAAAAGTCAAAGTTGGTGCAGTGTTTAGCCGCAGACACCCAGACTCCTCACCCCAGTTTCCATTCCATTCAATTCCATCCATTAATTTTGTTTTTCGAAATTAATGGATGGAAATTCAACACTTTTTTATACTCTCTATGCAGATAAAAAAGAAAAACTTAATATATAACTATACGTTTTTCAGTGTTCCTCTAATCCAAAAAACCCAAATATGGTGGCAAGCGTGGTCTTTACCATTTGAAAAGTCAAAGTTGGTGCAGTGTTTAGCCGCAGACACCCAGACTCCTCACCCCAGTTTCCATTCCATCCATTAATTTTGTTTTTCGAAATTAATGGATGGAAATTCAACACTTTTTTATACTTTCTATGAAGATGAAAAAGAAAAACGTATTATATAACTATACATTGTTCTGTGTTCCTCTAATCCAAGAAACTCAAATATGGTATCAAACGTGGTCTTTATCATTTGAAAAGTCAAAGCTGGTGCAGTGTTTAGCCCCAACCCCTCACAATTCCTAATCCGTGTACAATATTTTATACTGGTCATTATTATCCATCGGCTTGTAATAACAACATTTCCATTCGATGTTATTTGACTAAGTAATTGTGGTATATCGTTTTTGTACACGACGATGTATTTCGAAATTTAAATACCAACAAAATAAGTAGTTTGAAGAATTTTTAAATTAAATGTCATTTAAAAATTTTAACTTTATCGCTTTATGCTCATTCGTCGCACCATCATTTCTTAGATAAAACATTTATGGCAACTTTTCGTTTAAAATACGGAAATAGATAGCCTGAAGCGTTTTTTTCCTAAATAGTGTTTTCTGAAAGTGGCTTTTCACGAGTCATCTCTTTACGAATATTACACAAAAGGGTAGAATATTACTCCACATTATACCACTGAAGATCACGTTTTTAAAATATAGATGTGCTGATTTTTTATTGGGGTTACATTGCGAAATCTCTATAATGTCCTCCGGCATAAAAAAATAAATATTCTCAAAAAAATGTTTGAATAAAGAATAAAAATTTGTTTTAGGAAATTTTTTGAATATCATAGGTTTTTATGAACTGCGATATACTTTAGTGAGGTTTATGACGACGAACTGCGATTAAATAGCGACTGCATAGAAAAGAAAAAAAATAATTTTCTCATCTAATGATCTTTTAACATGAATATTGGAAAGTTAATTAATTTTATGAGAAAATATATGCATGAAGATTTAAAAAATATGTATGCGTACACTAATTTAACATGCAAACAAAAAGACATTTACAAGTTAGCCTTAATTTAAATAAATAATTGCATTTCAAAAAGGTATTTTCCGAGTGTAGATAGTGTCATTTATTATACAAGCGTATGATTGTATATACTTTCTTTTACTTATTATAGGTGTCTAAAATAAATGTTACTTGCAGAAATAACTTTATAAAATGTTTCTTAAAGTAAAAATATTCAGTATATTTTTTTTACTTATACATATATTTTATGATACCTAATCTATGTATTTATTTCTCATTGCACTGTTGTACCAGGTATATTATTTTTGCATTATTTGGATAAGTTTATAACACTTAATCGCATGTTTTATTCTAGTTTTTACGAAATAAGCGCTTGATAATTTTTGACTGATGTGAAAAAAAAAATAAAGTGGCATTTGAATTTTTATCTTCCATTAAAAACTTTGTACATTTAATTATATTTATAAATAATAGAAAAAAAAACGCAACTTTAAGGTTTGATTCTAACGATTTATGTTCAAAAACTAGTTCTTAAACTAAATGTTCTAACTGGCATAGAAATGCCGTCGAGTAGGTATTTTGTATATCTAAGACACACGAGTAAGCATATGTTTAAGTACAATAAAACGGTAAACATTTAGAAAACAAAGCATTTCAGCTTGTTTTATGAATACGTTACATTACGGATCTGATAATACAGAAATTAGACAAATCAAAACATCAGTTCTGTTGCTTTGGTGCCCATTGATTCCTCAGAATCTCCATTGATGACCTCCTGAATTGTATGGAAGATATCTGGATATATATTGCTTGGTTGAGGGCGCATTATGATCCGTATGATAAATTTTCTTCAATTTGTAAACTACACTTAAATGATGCTACTAAACTCCGCAATTTTATAGGAGATCAACCGCTACGCGGTCCAGGCGTTACGCTTGCTCTATTGCTGCTGTTTTTCGTATTCCGTCAACATCATGCGTTAATCTGATAATTGCAGTTAAATCTGAAAAAAAAAGTTAAATTATAATCTCTAAAAATGTTGTTTTTTTTTTTTTTTTTCAAAATAATCAGACTATGCTTGTAAATCTCTCGTTTTATTAAAAAAAAATTAAAATAATATAATTTGAACTGGAAAAAAGTATTTAATTAAATGTGTTTAGCTCCTATGCGGTAGTCATTTGATATCAACTTGACTGCATTAAAAAATTATGGTAAAAGTATCTTTTTTTATTTAAAAAAGCAGGAGTGATAAGACACACGAGAAAAAGAATTGTAATGATATTTCCAGTTTATTGCGGGCATGATACATGCAATATTTATTTTTATGTATTCAATATGATGCTCAGTGTTAATCGGATACATAAAAGGTTTTCATACATTAACTTTACACTGCTCAATGGTGCATGTATGGATACATTAAAATTTAACCTACAATAAATAATTTCAGTTTCTAGCTACCACTATATTTAAAAAGCAATATTCATCTAATATAATCACATAAGTTTGTTTTTAATTAAAGGAAATATTCCTCTATAAAATATGTGGTATCTAATCCTAAATATGACTATATAAAAACCTACTTTCAGAAGAAAAATTCCAATATTAAAATCATTCAACATCCCTTTACTGTCCAGATCTCGCACCATGTGATTTCTGGCTGTTTCCGACGTTGAAGGAGGTGCTCCGTGGCAGAAAATTTAATACAGATTCTGGAGTTATTTCAGCAGTCCAGGTGTATTTGAAGCAGCTTCCAGAAAATGTCTTCTTTATTTGTTTTGAAAAGTGGGTTGGACGTTGAGACCGTTGCATACCATCTAAGGGAAGGTATTTTGAAAAAGACTGATGTATTTTTTGCTGTAAACATATTTCTTGATTTTTTTATGATTTTATTCTCAGGTTTTATGGAATGTCCTTTGTATATTCCACATAAATGCTGACGTTATAATGTTCCGGGCAACAATGTAATTAAAATGGATGAATGTTGAAACTTAGGGATCGTATTTAAAAAAAATCAATGTCCAATTCTTGTATTGCTCTCAGGAATACATATATATTCCAAATTTCTATGCTCTATGTCAGCAGGAAGTGGGTGAAAAATGAGTAACAAGATTGTAGTGCCACATACATACATAATTTTAAGTTAAAAGAAAGCCTGTAAAAAATGTGTTAATCTAATTTTGATTTTGGTCACTTAACTAGCAGCTATGCTGTTTTTTTTTTTCTATTTTCTTATCTGTGAGGAGAGTATCATGTATGTATCACACTTCCCATTGGGTAAAAATGCGCAAAACTGTATATATGCAATTTTTTAGTGCTATAGTTGAGAGTATAAGTGTATGTGTTGTATCGGTCTTTGTTTAATTTAATACTTTTCACTTTATAAATATTTGAAATCAAATTTTAAGGAAATTTAAGGAAATCATTGTTATTTTTAACACAGCATAAAAATTTCCTATTTTCAAATTGTTTACTATTGAAATAGATTTTGTTTGTAATTCCATAAAACATTTTTCCTATCTGAGAATACCTTTTTCTTTTCTTTACAAATAGAAATTATTTAATTTCCGATCATCCAAATGGAAGAAGCGTTTTGGGTAAACTTTATTTCTTGTGAATTCCTTCTTAATTTTAAATTTTTGTGTATTTCCAGTCTGTTATTCTAAGCTGCGTTTGTATTCAAAATAAAAATACCATTTTCTTAAAAATGAATATGACAAAACCGTTAAAGAAAATACAATTGTAAGATATGTTAATATTTCTTTATATCTGATATTAAAAACAAAAAACTTCTTTTATGGATCGTTCTAAAATTTCTCCTAAAATGCCATTATTCCTAAATGATTTATATCCCACTATGAACTTCAGAGTTAATGTGTCTCAATATAGCTTTTGAAATGGTAGATGGTAAGTGACTGAGAATATATAAATTTTCATTTAAAAGTAGTTTATGAAATATTTTTGACGAATTGGATGTCTGGAAGAAGGAAATGGGAAAACACATCTATCACATAGATGACTTGAAACTTTTACAACGAGACATGACAGTTGAAGACCTTTACAGAAATTGCACAACGTTTCAGATCATTAAATGCGTTTTGTTGAAGGGTCTTTCACCATGAATGACATATGAAAGGGTAGCATGTGTAAGCGTAAATATTTGATGGGTCATATATGATTACATGCGCATTTTAATAAGTGGAGATTTACAAGCGCATTAGGAACTTTCTTTTAACACTAGAACCGCGGTAGGGGTCCTTTTGGCCCTTGAGCACTGTTGTCGTTGATTACTTTTGTTTGGTTGGAATTATTTGTTTTTGAAAATTTTTGCCTATTCCCAAATAGATAACAAGTATTTTAAAAAATCAATAATCTATATTTGTTAGTTTTTGAAATATTGGACAATATTGAGTATGTAAATATATATGAAATATATATATATATTAAATATTGCTGAAAAATATATTAATTTATAAAAAGGTGTTTTATTTTAGTTAGAATTAGTTTTAATTTGTGAAACCATTCAATTTTTATGTGAAATTAATGAGTTATTTGAGTAGTTGTTGTATGATACAATTGGTCGCCCTGTAGGCGTTACATTTACAGAATTTTAAAAATTCAATAAATTATCAAGTAATATTAAATATAAATGAGGAAATACACGTGAATTACATATTTTTTCCGATGTATGGCATTTAAAATTCTTTTATCGTTGTTATTTCAGTAGTTTCATATAGGGTCAAAATGACCCTTCACGTCGTTTCAATAGGTAAGATTTTTCCACCGTTCTAGTGAAAGAAAGTTTCTAATACAATAACAAAAATAATCTAAACTCATTTTCATGTAATATACGTAATATCTGAATGTATTAAGAAAACTTTCCTGAAATCCCCATTACAACATTTAAAAATTAGAAAAATAAAATCCGAAAATGTATAATATAAAAATATAGTTTTTAATTCAATTTTATAATTTTACTCATTATTACACCCAGAATAAAGTTTTGTTGAATCAACAAAAAATTTGGTTGACCCAACAAAATTTTTTGTGTAAATATAGGTCAATGAAAATTTTGTTTGAATCAACAAAAAAAATTTTTTTTTGCAATTCCAAAAAAAAAAAAATTTGTATCGTCAGCAAAACATGTTTTGTTAATTCAAGTAAAATGGTTCAATTTTACTTGAATTTTGCTAAAAAAACAAAATGTACTCAACAAAACATGTTTTGTAGTTTTAATCAATTCCTTTTTCTGGGTGCATAGTCGTACCTGTTTCTCTAGTTCTGATTATAAACATTATTTTCTTTTCAATAAATATTTTAAAATTAATTTCCTTTTATGAAATTATAATACATCTTTCAAAATTACTTATTGACATATATCTGAACTGAAATGTCATTAAAATAAAATAACTGTATTTATTCACATAACATAATATGCAATGTAATTTCAATTAACGTAGGAATTTCCCTTATATTTTCTTTATTAGAAACACATTAAATTTACTAATATTAATCCAGAACGACGATTCCTTTTCTTATTAACACTAGATTCATCCGGTTCTAACATTTTTTTTTTTTGAAATAGAACATTTCACAAAATGTCAGTTAAGTATTTGAATTGGTAGTTCAACTTTGTAATATAACGATATTTACATCGAATTGAGTTATTTTATCTCACAAAAGATAAACTATTTTAATTGCAAAAAATGTCTGACAAAAAAAAAAGGTTACTGTAACGCGGTATTTTCTGATTATTCTCAGTCACAAACAAGGTTATTACACAGGGTGTTTCTAAATGAATATCGGGGTTATAAAACTTTGTAGTATCTATTATAAAAAAATCCTTTTTCTCGGTGTATGCTACAGTTTTTCGTTTTAAATTAGTAATTTTTTCATTATTGGAAAAACTTTGTAAAATGTTCCTATAAGTTATGTGACTTTTTCGGAAGTACAAAAACTAAGAAAAGATATACCTCTCATATTCTGTATTTCTAAATATATATTAATTTTATATATATATATATTTTTTTTTTCAAAAAGTCATAACTATAAATGATTTACATCCCACTATGAGCTTCAGAAGCAAAGAGTCTTGATGTAGCCTTTGGTAGCATAGATAGAGAATGACTGAGAAAATATAGATTTTCTTCTAAAAGTAGTTCCTGAAATATTTTTATCAAAGTGCTTCTTTCGAAGAGAACACATCTGTCAAATAAGTGAACGTCAAATCTTTTCATCGAGACAAAAGAGTTGAAGACACTTTAAGAAGTTTCACAATGACCATTAAGTGCGAAATATTGAAAGGTACTGTCACTAGAATTGAAACATGAAAGATATATATGTTATAATGTAAAGAGTTGATGTGCCAAATAAGAATATACATACCATTTTGAATAAGTAAAAATTTAACACTAGAACGGCGGAAAATTCTGACTTATTGGAACGGTTGGAATTTGTCCCGTTGACCCCTCGATGAAACTGCTGAAATAACAACGATAAAACAGCTTTAAATGTCATACATTGGAAAAAATATATAATTTACGTGTATTTCATCATTTATATTTAATTTATATTTAATATTACTTGTTAAATTATTGAATTTTTAAAGTGCTGTAAATGTAACGCCTACAGGGCGATCCATTGGATCATACTACGACTGCTCAAATAACTCATTAATTTGATATAAAAATTGGTTGGTTTCACAAATTAAAACTAATGCTAACTAAAATAAAACACAATTTATAAAGCAATATTTGTTTTCATCAATATTTCATGTATATATATATTCAATATTCTCCAATATTTCAAAAACTAACAGTTCTAGAATGCTGATTTTTTTAAATACTTGTTATCTATTTAGGAAAAGTGAAAAAAAAAGTCAAAAAATTTCTTCCAACCAAACAAAACTAATCAACAGACAAAAGTGCTCAGGAGTCAAAATGACTCCTACCTCCATTCTAGTGTTAAAGACACAACGTAAACTAATTTTTAAATAAATGCTATGGCATCAATAAAGAAAATTAATTTTCATGCATATGCAGTATATTATTAAATAGAGGGTGAAATTGGCATTACAAAATTTTTTAACTCAGAAATATTGGATGTATCTCTTTATTCGGCTGATAGTATGTATGTAATTTTTAATGATGACTGTGTTGGATAATTTGGTTACTCAAATAATCTGTCACATTTTTGCACTAAATATGTTTGCATTATTTTATCACATGACGTGTGCTATTCTTAAATAGTGGTAGATATTTTGAATAAGAAAATTCCCCAATTTGGCTACACTAGCTTATAAAAACCAGTGAATCCGTGCACAAATTTCGCACAGCAGTCTAATAACTTTTAGATGCAGGTTTAATTTTCTAAATGAAAATTAATGACTAAAAATATGTGACAACATTAGTCAGGCCAGAATATCATCAAATTTATTCCATCAAATTTACACTAAAAACTGTAAAAAAGAATAACAAGTCATAAAAATGAAATCGGGTAATATTATCTAAAAAAAAAACTAATAATTTTGGGGAGGGGGATCTATAAGTTGCTTTATTTTTTACTATTTTAATTTATTTCTATATCAATTTCAAAGTTCAAAACAATAAATAATTTTTTTCTATAAATAAAAAAAAATTAAAGGGCAGTAAATTTGTTTGCCAATAATTCAATTTACAAGTCTTTTTTCTTGAATATAAAAAAAAAATCTAAATAAGTAGTCCTTAGAGAATAGTTTAAAAAATTCAGATTTGCACTAACATATGTAAAATTAAATTTTTGTTTTCTTTTAATTTTTAAATTGAATTTGACCTGAAATCGAATCAAAAACCACAACTAGACCTAAAAATATTTAAAAAATGAAATACGCATACAGATTACAGTTGTTTAACAGTAGAAATATTGACACTGGTAAAAAATGATTTACACTGTAAAGGCGAAAAGTATGTGTTCTTTAGGATTTTTCAAATTTTATTTAAAAATCAATAAAAGGAAACCGGTTTTTCCCCACTATCAAATGTATTTCTGCGAATTTTGACAAATTGTACAAAAATATAATATCTGGTGGTGTGTCATTTAAGGGATAATTTATTTCTTCTTTATAAGTATTTATAAACCTAAATGCAAAAAATAAAATAAAATAAAATATAATCATATGTTACACAAAAACTAAAATATGCGTAGTTGACATTAATACATGAAAATAAAATATTCTTTGCAAATTAAATATGGTAAATTGTTATAAATTCTGTTACTTCCCCATCAAATAAGTTTTATTTAGATAGCGCTGTTAATCACTTTACACAACATACACAAAGAGAAAAGTATTTTTTTCTCTTAATCAATTCCGGGGCAAAGTACTTCGATTGATTAAATGGTGCAATGATTCAATGACACCAGAATTTATGAAGAAATTTATTTAAAAATAAGTAAAAGTTTTCTTTACGCACATAATAAAATGAAATTTTTATTCCAAAATTCTGGTATCATTGTGGTATTTAAGAATTAAAATTAAGTGGTATAAATATGTACCACTGCCTTGCAAAGTATTAGAAGAACAGCTACCTTTCTTATAAGAATATATGTCTTGACCATTTACTTACCCATCATACGTAGTATAAGGTAAGTCTTGTAATCGTTTTGAAAGTCGAAAACAAAAATTGACAGATTTACACGTTTCAGACACTGGAGATTCCGAAAAACATATTTTTAGAAAAAGAAATTGCCGTGTGTCTGTGTGTGTGTCTGTAAACGCTCTATTTCCCGAACAGATTGAGATAGAGACTTAAAATTTGGTATGTACTTAGCATGTAATAATGGGAAGAAGATTATTGAATTTCAGTAACCTCGATTATCAGGAAGTATTTTTTCGGACTCTCGGAATATTCCTTCTGATAAAAGGTATGTAAAATTTTTTGAAATTGTTTAAAGAATAAAGTCGATCGGATAATAAGTTTCCGAGATATTTGTATTTATATTTGCCACACTCTTTGATTTTTCATGACCCTGTATTTCATTCCAATTTCAATTCAAAAATATATTTTAATTGGGAATGAGACACTTAATCCGACGCAGTAAACCGTTAGATGATATGATTAACATTTTTGGAGTTATAAGGATGTTTGTTTTACGCAATTCAGCAATAGAACATTTAAAGTTTATGACGTCATCAAGCCAGGATTTTATTCGTATTGCAATGCATTTTATAAATAGTACACATGTTTTACTTTCATATTTTATAATATGCATATCCATGATGGGTAAGTATTACGGTGGCCCCCAACGACTAGTTTGATCTGTACTCACTCCGCATTATTTATCGACTTGCCCTGTCTATCTCTTTTCTTCTTTAAGCCCAGATTTCTTAAATTAAGCCTTGCTCAAACCATCAATATAACCAGAATCATCCTTCTTTGTTAGATAATGATTAATGATCTTTATAAATTCATGAGGCATCACTAGTTAAATGTCAGTTTCCGAGATTTCGCGTCATTTGGAAAATTATATGACAAACAGTTTACTATTAAAGGTCAACTGTATACAGTATATGTAGCATAAGTTTCATTTTCTGTAGTACAGACATTTAGTGTTCTCATACTTTAAACCTCCCAGATTTTTAATCTATATATTTATAACGAAAAGCGCATTCTGTCAAATTTCACACGAATATCGTCTCTTTACGCTTGCGTCAACGTTCTTTTGAAGGTTTCTGCCCTCAGAAACGGGAAAATTAGCCTGTTTAGCCTAGGGGATTGAAAAGGTCTGATTGAAACACCTTCTAATATATTTTTGCTCTGAGGTTGAAAGCGAAAACTTTCTTTTTAAACTCATGTTTTCACTTCTAAATAAGCATATTTTTTCGCAAAATTTTAAAGAGAGCTTGTAGACAGTTATATTTATAACCGATTGAAATGTCAGAGAGTTCGGAAGATGAGAACAATCTTTTTATTGTTATTTTAAACTAGCCGGCGAGAAAACAAATAAACAAACAAAAAAGCGAGAAGAAAACATTTCTTTTACAACTGGATAACAATACTTTTTCACGAAATTTTTACACGGGCTGTAAAACCGTTTTATTTATCACCAATAAAGATTTTAAAGAGTTCGGACAAAAGAACTTTTTATTTTAAAACTATGAAACGACACTACGTAAAAAAACAAGAAAATGACAGCTTTTATCAGTAACTATCAGTATTTTTTCGCGATTTTTTCATCTTAAAATATAATTTCATACAAAATCGGGTTAAAGATATAAAATAATAAAAACTTTTATTATCACGGGCACGGGAAACGCCGGCGGGGGTCATCTAGTTACTTATTATTTAGAATTACTGAGTATGAAATATATATATTATGGATAATTACATTTCGTTATTCTGAATACCACTATTTCGTATAGTATTCATCATATTATATTACCGTAGAATTTTGCGCTTCAATAAGTCAAAGATTACTATACAGGAATAGTAGAAGTTAAAATATCTGAACACAATCATCCCTAACATATTTTTTGAAATAATGTTTGAAAGAAAAATGAAGAACAATAACTCTCCAATAGAGCTTCGAAAATATTATTTTCATAAACAGTTATTGTGTAAACATTTACCTAGTTATCCCGACTTAACTCTGGTATGCAGATCTTGCAAATAAAACAATTATTCCTAGATAACGCTGCAATTAGAGAGAGAGAAAATTTATTTTTGATGGCAGAATTTTATTTTGTCATTATTATGCATATTTTTGTTTACATTCATGTTTCACTTCATTTATTTTAAAGAAAATAAAAAATGTGTTTTTTATTTATAAAATAACTTTTTTGATTCACAAGCACTGTGTAAAATAATAATTTGGAAAGCGGTTATTTTATTAATCCCAGTTTTTAGCATTGAAAATGGTAAACTCGATTTAATTATTTACCATTTTTAATTGTTATGATAAACATTTTTGAAATATACTGATAGAATATTACATACAATGTCGTATTAACTAAAAATGCGGAATAAAAACTAGAACATTTCTGCATAAAAACTTAAGAAAAATAAATTATTCCATAATATATATGTGGCAATTTATTAGAGTCAGTTTTTACCTTTTTTCAGAAAAAAAAACATTTTTTCTTGAAATTTTATATAATGCTATTTATTTATTTCTAAAAATCTACACTTAACAATTCCTACTTTAAAATTATATTATAATAATTACAAATTTATATATAATTATACTTTTGGAATTACGCGGTTCTGAATACAAGTAGAATAACATATAAACCGTCTTAAAATTTAAACCTTCGAAAGTAACAGATTTTCTCAAATCAAAATATTATTAAATTTATTTGGAATATTCAAAGGCATAGACAGTTTTTGAAAACTGTCCTCAGGGTCTGTTTAGTTACGTAACTGCATCACCTGAATGTTACAGAAATATTTAACAGCAAAGAAACATCAAAGCAAATTCCCACTTTGACAAAGGGATGAAATATTTTGCAGTCATTTGGGGATTTAAGTAAAAATTTAGGTTTTCTCGAAGTTTAAGTTAAAGGGATTTTTTATATGTATTATACATACTTTACCGTTACAGTTTTAATTTAATGCAACGAACTGAAAGTATGTGTTTAGGAATACCTCAGTTTTATAACAAATACGGCAGTTTTTTTTCTTAAATAATTATTATGTTCTAAATATACCTAACTTAAGTTATTTCACCGTGAAAAATGGTAATTTATTTATGTAAATAACATTAAACTAATTTTAAAACCAACAAAATTTTGTGGTATATAGAACTGACAATTGCCTATTTAATTTTTTTTACTTTTCATTAAATATATAAACATGGTAATTTTCATTGTTTAAACTGTATTCATATAATAATAAAAATACAGTAAAATATCGAAATACATTAAACAAAATAAAAGAATTGCAATTTATAAAAATATTTATTACGCAGACATTTATCCTCAGTACAAAATCAAGAATCCGAGATTTTAAAAATCATATTAAAAATCTAAAAAAATGTTTTTAAAAAATCATTATGATTTTGAAATGTTTGAATAATGCAAAAAATAAATAAGGAAATATACTATAGTTTTAAATGACAAATTTTATTCTCTTTTGCTGCGAAAAATAGGAGATTATTCATCTAAATAATAGTGAATAATTGTAAATAAATGTAAATAAGTGTAATTTTTAATGTCAGCAAAAATTTCTGGTTAATAGAAATACAAATTTACCATTTTTTTTCTTTTTTCTTTTTTCTTTTTAACATGCAAACATGCAGCATTTTTAACGTGCGACATTTAAACATGCAAAATTTATAGTTAAAACTTATATGCTACAATACATATATTTAATTTATATTTTTCATAAATATCAATGATTATACACATTATTTCAATTGTGGTTAAAAAATAACTGATAAAAATTCTGGCGCGAAAAATAAGAGTCCGATAGGATTCGAACTTAACCCTTTGAAGGGTGGTGGTATATAATATATCCCATTTAATTTTAATTCTCAAACGCCACAATGAGACTTGAACTTCGAATCAAGTTTTGGTTTTATAATATGTGTGAAGAAACTCTTTTGAAAATAAATTTGTTTTTAAATTTCGGTGTGATTTAATGACTTAAACGTTTTAGAAACATAAGCACTTTGCCCCTAAAAGCGTTAAAGAAAAATTCCTTGAAACCAGCACGTTCCCAACCGCGCAACCGAACCGCTCGCCAAATAATGTAATTTATCGGATTATAAACTTGTTACTTGAAATTTGAGGCTTATTTTCTTAAGACCTCCTGTGTATTGCGCTTTATGGCTTTAATATACTAATTACTCCCTACTATTCATGTACTAACTACTTTAATGTACTCTATCGATACACAAACGTTCGCTATTAAAATGTTTCAACTGTTTTTTTTTTTTTTTTTTTTTTTTTTTTTTTTTTTTTAATGCACAATATATTCGAATTACGAACTTGAAATGTCAAATTTTGGAAAACGTGCTTTTATTCTATATATATATATATATAGAATAAATTTATATCTATATCTATCTATCTATCTATCTATCTATATATATATATATATATATATATATATATATATATATATATATATATATATATATATTCATTTATTAATGATAATGCACAATAAAGTAATTTCATATGGTATAATAACAGTGCACAATACAAAATAATCTATTTTAACCTTTTTCTCAGCTAGTTCAGTTTAAAATATTCATTACATCACTTTTAATTTTAAAATTTATTCATGTTCCATCTTTTGAAATCTCTAGTACAGCATGAAAAATAATTTAAAAAAAATCACGTGAAAATATTATATTCCATACTCCAAAAGTTGTAGAACTTCTGATGCAGAGAAATTTTAATATACACTCTGTCTCTAAGAACTTAAGAACTGAATTCTCAAAATTTAGAGAAGACGACGCTGTAGCTTTTTTAGAAATTCATTTTTGTCATCGGCATGTAAACACGATTTTCTAAAACAGTTAAAAAATTTTTTTCTTCTATTGTCTTATTCTTTATTTCTTAACAAAAATTATATGTCTTCTGCATCTTGTTCAAACTGTTATCATTTTCTTATCAATTATAAAGTATACGGTATGTGTGTAAAGTATGTAAAAATATAGTTAAAGTTTCATCTTGTTACATATAGTCTAGTAAACTTTATTTATTTATTTAGTACTTAATATTTTTCTTTACCATTACGCTTTGTTCTCGGTTTTGTACGTACCGAATATTTTGTTTTTATGAACGTAAGAAGTCTGTAATTACTAGTAAACATACATAAACTAAAACAATTACTTTTTTACTGATTGTACAGGGCGTCCCAAAAGTCTCCGTACAACTTCAAAAAATTATTTAAAAAAATAATAGGCCTACAGCAAAAATAAATACAACGGTGCATAGAGTAACTTAAAAAGTTTTTTTCTACCGCTTTAGTAAACTTCAACATGAGATCCTTTCGTAGCACGAATAATATCAAGACGATGTTCCAATTCAATCCACGAACGTTTTTCATGCTAACATCAACAGTAGCTACTGCTGTTTGGATCTTTTGTTTCAATTTCATGAGACTATTAACTTTTGTTCAGATTTCATCAAACAGTTGATGCTAGCATGTTGATGTTAGCATGCTGAAACGCACGTGGATGGAATTGGAATATTGTCTTGATGTTCTTCGTGCTCCGAAAGGATCTCATGTTGAAGTTTACTAAGGCGGTAGAAAAAAACTTTTTAAGTTACTCTATGCACTGTTGTAATTATTTTTGCTGTAGGCCTATTATTTTTTTGTAATCAATTTTTGAAGTTGTACGGAGACTTTTGGGACATCCTGTACATCCGAAATTTGAAGTGGAAACTTCTAATTATGAATTATACACGCTAATGATATAATGTTTATTTTCTTTACATTATATCATAACCAACAACAGTGACAATAATCAGAATTTTAATATAGTACAGTTTACAGTATCAAATTTTATAAGAGATGTTTAAAGATGAGTCATCGCAAATAATAACATTTTTAAATTTGTTTGTATGTCGCTCGAAATATTATTTATGAAAAGATGCTCAACATGAAGCACAATATATTGTTGTCTACAACATTAACATTTTAATATTTTCATATAAAAAATGTAAAGACCGTCTAGATCAGCCATACTCAACCTGCGACCCGAGGGCCGCATGTGGCCCGGTGACCTTTTATATGTGGCTCAAGACACATAATCATTTCTCCCTAATTATACAATTAATTCAGATATGTATAAAAGTTTTTAATATTTTCACTGCTATTTAATAAATTTTCATGGGTAGACAATTTCCTGTTATTCATAATTACTAATTTAAAATTACCTTAAAATATCTTAAATGACGTTTCCTTAGTCAAAGTTAAAAAAGCATGTAGTTTTACTTGTGCTATAGTAGTGTATACATTTCATAATCCTCAACATTAAACAAACATTATTCCAAATTAATTTATTTTGCAATCTATATTTCTACATTTAAAAAAAACAGTTTTTGAATTGAGAAAAAAACTGATTTATTAGAAAAATCCTTTTTTTTCTTTTTTTTTTAAGAATTTGAAATTGATGCACTGTTGTTACGTTTTATACTTATCATATAGCTAATAAGGCTTATTAGGGTTAAGTATTTGTCGCAGGAAAAAATTGGCAGCAAAACGTTTTATACCACTATTTCAAAAAACAATCCTCGTGGAATTTGCAATAAAAATCTATATATTATTTACATTATTTTACAATTGTGCTGCGGCCCGCCAAACATCGCAAATATTTGTTTTCGGCCTGCGAGAAAAAAAGTTTCGGTACGGCTGGTCTAGATAGATAACGAAATTCAGCGAAATTCAAAGCCAAAATTGATCATTGGTTTTTTTCGAGAGAAGATATACGAATTTTAGTTGGTTGGTTGATTTTATGACGGCCGATTATCTAGACAAGGGATATAGGCCTTAGGGGGCGTACCTTCCATGGGGGTCTTTCTAAGAGATACTAACCCGTATTTAAGGCAAGGTTCGAAGGAAACCACGAAAAACTCCGAACGGTTAGGTCGAGGAGCGCGACGGGGGTTTGAACCCAGCACCTCCTGTCTAGTAGCCTCTGAGAGCAGAACGTCTCAGCCACTGGTGGGGCCATATTCGATTTTTGATTGTCAACTGGGACAAGGTTGTTATAATGATTCGAAATCCAAAGCGGATGTGAGATAAGACTGTGAGGAAAATTGTGGTATGAGGATAGCTTTAAAAAAATGCATCTAGAAGAAGATTACATCTCATTCCCCTGGAAGAAGATTAAATCTAATTTCGCATGAAGAATATTACATATAATTCCCAAGAAGCTCAATGGCCTGAACAATTCTTTTGAGATGTGAGTCTTCGAGCGACAACATATTCGTATGATTCTTTGACATTTGATTTATTTCACAAGTTGAAGTCGCCATATTTAACTGGACTGTTTAATTGTGGTATGAGGATAGCTTTAAAAAAATGCATCTAGAAAAAGATTACATCTCATTCCCCAGGAAGAAGATTAAATCTAATTTCGCATGAAGAATATTACATATAATTCCCAAGAAGCTCAATGGCCTGAACAATTCTTTTGAGATGTGAGTCTTCGAGCGACAACATATTCGTGTGATTCTTTGACATTTGATTTATTTCACAAGTTGAAGTCGCCATATTTAACTGGACTGTTTAATTGTGGTATGAGGATAGCTTTAAAAAAATGCATCTAGAAAAAGATTACATCTCATTCCCCAGGAAGAAGATTAAATCTCATTTCGCATGAAGAATATTACATATCTTTCCCTAGAAGCTCAATGGCCTGAACAATTCTTTTGAGATGTGAGTCTTCGAGCGACAACATATTCGTGTGATTCTTTGAAATTTGATTTATTTCACAAGTTGAAGTCGCCATGTTTAACTGGACTGTTTAATTGTGGTATGAGGATAGCTTTAAAAAATGCATCTAGAAGAAGATTACATCTCATTCCCCAGGAAGAAGATTAAATCTCATTTCGCATGAAGAATATTACATATCATTCCCTAGAAGCTCAATGGCCTGAGCAATTCTTTTGAGATGTGAGTCTTCGAGCGACAACAGAGATATTCGTCTGATTCTTTGACATTTGATTTATTTCACAAGTTGAAGTCACCATATTTAACTGGACTGTTTAATTGTATGTTGTTTATAGATGGCGTTTGGCCGTACAGTGGAGTGGTACACAGATGTATTATATTTGCAATCTCCGCAATAATACCTAACATATTTAATCTAAAAATAAAAGTGGTTTAGTATATATATATTTTTTTTCAATCAAGTGTATGGATATTGCAAAATCTATGATTTAAATCATGGTTTTAAACTTAAAAAAATATATGCATATTTGCTCATTTTGTATAGTTTGTACAGTATTTTTTCTGAAGTATATTATTTTGGAATTTAAAACCAATTCTTTAGTCAGCTCTATAGCTCTATTGTCATTTAAGAATGGCTTCATTTATTGAATAAGTTTTAAATTTATAGTGCATGCATAATTGTATGTTTCTTTTTTTTTTTTTAACATAGTATTTAAAAAGTAAATTAAAGTCAAAAATATATTCTTTAAATATATTTCCTGTATTTAAAAATATTTTTGCAATACAAAATAATCAGTATTTGATAATTATAATCTCCATAGTTTAAAGTATTTGCTTTCAAAAGAAAGTGTACTTTCATAAAATGTAATGCATTATGTTAATGAATTATTATTGCTTCTGGAAATCTTGAAATGACTTACTCTTTTGAAGATAATGAGAACAGTAAAAATTTACAGGTTCTATGAAATGTTAAATTCAACTACATAACATGCGGCTCATGACCGGCAATTTTTATCGATGATGATATTACTGACGCATCAAAGTTGAATAGAAAATTTTAGAGATATTTAGTTTTTCATTTTAAATAATTAACAGGCTAAAATCGAAATTTTGCTCTTTTGGAACAGAAAGTTGCTTTTAAATTAGTTGATAAAGAGAACTATTATGTAACTTTTGAATATTTCTTAATCATATTTAAAAAAATTATAAATAATCTATACTTACTATATTAAAGAAGAATTTGTAAAGAATAATTTCAAACAAATACTTTTCTTTTCACTCTTAAATGTTTATCAGGCTTAAGTCGATGTTTTTGCTGTTTTATACCGCTGAGATTACTAAGTGACTTTGATTAGCTGAGTTTATTTATTTTTGTTAAATTTAACAGTTAAAATTAAATTTATTTTTTTCGTTACGTACCATTTATTACAACAAAACAGATATTCTTACTGTTTAGGAAAAACGTTATTCTTTTACAAAAATTTTAAAGTAATTTTGTAAATTGTTTATTTTAAAAGTAAGAAGCAACAAAAATGCCAGTAATCCGACATTTTTAGGGGTTTTCAGTAATTTTTTAATTTATAAATTGTCGTTAAATAAATTTAAAAAATGCAAATGAAAATTTGAACTTTTTTATGTTATTTTCAAAAGTTTTTTTTTCTTGAAATCGAAGTTTTTGCTGTATTAAATTAAAAAGTTACTTTAAAGTTAATTGGTTCATGTGAAGTAAAAAGCAACTGTTATAAAGATGCCTTTAGAGCCATTTTGTAGCTATGCACTTCTGTCAGCAAGAATAGAATTGTGAAAACATGCATGGAATCCTTTGGACAAGATGGTCTTCATTGTGACCTTCAGAATTTCCTGAACCATAGGGGCACTCTTAAAACGTCTTCGCAAAACACATAACTGTGTTAACACATAACTGTTGCACAGTACACATGCTGTGAAATGTTTCTGTTGGCAATCACCACAAACTCTGACAAAATTTGATATTCGCTCGTTGTTCTGCAAACACCACTTTTGCTTTCGACGAACGCTTACGACCACAGTTCACTGACACTTTTCTTTAAAATCAGTGTACTGCGGGCGTACATATTATTCATAATATTCCACGTCACATGTGCCTATACGACACAGCAAAATAGTGTCCAAATCCTCCAATCCGGAAAGGTGACATCAACTAGTGTCTCGGACATTTTTGATCCCAGAGGAGTTTCCACGAACAACTTACTGAAAACATTGAAAACTATTATAAAACTAACACTCATCATCTAGTTTACATTGCATCGAAATATATACTTATTATAATAGACGAGCTAAGTGTTAAGTGCTAAGTGCTACGTGCTAAGTGCTACGGAACAGTGTTATTGTGTTTTAAAGTACATTATATACTGTGCATTATAATGCTGTATTACTTTGACCCGTAAAGTTACGGACTGCACAAAACGATGGGCATGGACTTTTTTTTAAACGGGGTATGACTGGAATCTCGGCTGCCGGCCTCTGCCCGTAATTTTACTGCAATTTTTCTCTGAGTGCAGTTTCCTATATATTAATACAATACAGTAGCCACTCGGTTCCCCAACAGCCCCCCCCCCTCTCCCCCCACTTCTTGAACAAATGGGTTCTGGAACAAGAAATTCGAGCGAAGTTTGATTCAGTTCTTGAACAGAATTTCGTTTTCGATCAGAGAGATTGCCGATCAAAATCGACCCAATAATAAAACGAAACTAATGCAAACGAATTGGTGTTTTAATTCATTAGACTAACAGCACATATGCATTAGGTACAATGATCGCAGCGTTAACTAGGACTTCCCTCAAAGCGATTAGTCTGAGTGATATTGCAGAGAACATAGGGTTAACAATTACAATATAAAGAGAAAAAGAGCAAATTAAATGATAGTATTACAAAATATCAAAAAAAAAAAAAAAAAAAAAACGCCGGATCTTTTAAAACGCCAAGCTTTTTAAAGTTACGTAATTGGATTTGCAGCCAATAGATTATTCTATCAAGCGTGGCTTAACGCAAATTTAATTTCATTGTTGCACCTTTTTTTGTGTGTGAAATTAAAATTTTTCTTCCTTGATTATATATCTTTTATTTGTATAACTGTTTATAGAAACTCTTACACTTCAAACCACATTGATAGCATGCTTTGCTACAAACCAGATTGCAAAACTATAGTCTAAATTACTATTAAAGTATACAAAATATCTTTCGATGACTTCTGTAAAATAACTTTTACATTAAACCTCCATATCGGCAAAATTGAAAAATTATATATATTTCAAAGTTAAGCTTAACAGATACTTCTTGATTATTCTCTAGGAGGCTCTGCCCCCTGCGCCTTTACTGCGGCAATCCGCAGACTTTTCTTTTGCCTGTCTGTCTGTATCTCCACAATCTGTCTGTTTCCCTATCCGTTCTTCTGCCCGTCTCTCTAACCGATTGTCTATCTCTCTACACGTCTCGCTACCTGTCTCTATATTTCTCTACCGGTCTCGCTACCCGCCAATCTATTTCTCTAACCGTCTGTCTATCCGTCTAACTACTTGCATGTCTAGCCGTGTCTCTCTCTAACCGATTGTCTATCTCTCTACACGTCTCGCTACCTGTCTCTATATTTCTCTACCGGTCTCGCTACTCATTTGTCTATCTGTCTCACAACTTGTCTATCGGTCTCTCTACCCGTTTGGCTATACGCCTCTCTACCCATCTTCTTACCTATCTCTGTACCCATCTACTGTCTCTCTACTCGTCTGTATACCCGTCTCACTATCCGTCTGTTTTTGTACTCAACTCTTTACCCGTCTCGCTACCAATCTCATTACCCGTCAATCAACTCGTCTCTGTACTCATCTCTATATTCGTCTCTTTATCTACCACGCTACGCGTCTCGCAACCTTTCTCGCTACATTGCTGTCTACCAGTGTCTCTACCCGTCTCGTGACCCATCTTGCTACCCCTCTGTCAACCCTCTTTTTACCTTTCTCTCTAGCCGTCTGTCTATTCGTTTCGCCAACCGTCAGCCTACCTATGTCGCTACTCGTCTCTCTACCCATCTCACTACCCGTCTGTCTACCCGTTTGTTTACTCGTCTTTCTACCTCTCGCCCCCTCTTCCCAATATTTAAACAATTCATTTAATATACAGAAGCCGTTTATCAGTTATTAAATGCAAACAGAAGTAATTAAATGCAAACAATGCAAACAGATTAAATGCAAACAGAATTGTAATCAGATGCAATTTTTTTTAAATACATACATAAATCTGAATAATAATTCATCAGTTTTGTGTTCATAGTTGTTTATATCATTTGACAGTAAATCTCAACTTCTTAAACCTGAATTGTCTCAAACTTTAAAAAAAAACCACAAGGTCTGTATAACTGCAAATTACCCTGAAAGCTATATTAGCTACATGTTATTAAGTTAAGTGAAAGTTTCGTTGTCGCGTTTGCAGCCAATTGCTTATGTCAGAAAGCGTGGCTTAACGCCATTTTAAATTCATCACTGTAACTTTCTTCTCTTTTTTTTTTTGGGGGGGGGAGGTTTAAATATATACATTTAAATTAAAACTTTTGCCTCCATGCCATTAGTGTTGTTTGTATTATTAACTAATACCTTGTAGACCGAGTTTCATTTGAAACAAATGTAAAAGACTTCTTCTACAGCTTTTTTTAGGAGAAACTTTCGTAATTGGGCCCAAAGCCAATCGGAGCATTTAATATCATTATTGTAACTCTTATAGAGTTAAAACAATATTGTTGCTAGCTTTACTCTTGTTTGAGACCAACCTTGCCTGTGTATCTGAATGGGGAAAAGTTTCGTATCCAATGTCGGTTAGCGAAAAAAAATTTAAATGGTGCCAAAAGGTAGTTTTAGCATCTTACAAAATTTTTCAAGAGAGCGGTAAAACATGTTTTTCAAATATTTACAAACATACGTAAATTAAAGCATGTTTTTGCACCATCTTAAAAATTTAAGCACGATGCTAAAATAAAATTTTATCGCTATATTCGATATTTTAATAAGTAATGGAAATACATAAACAAAGTTATTTAACAAACCTAAGAGGCATTTTTGTGATAAATAATTGTTATTGTCAGGGGGGTAAATTGTAAACAATTAATAAACGGCTAGCAAATAATAAATAGCATTTAAAATCTAAAAAGGGAGAAGTGGTCCGTATAAATATGCAAAACGTAACATTACACGCTTGATATATGTAAATCTTTTTTTTTTTAATATTTCCGAAGGCACAGATAAAAAGGTAAAAATCTCTTTTCCAAATGTCATTACAATACATATATATATATATATACAAAATAGAAAAATATCTGCAAAAATATATATTTACATAATACTACATCTGCAAAAAAATAAGATTTAGAAAAAGTAAGCCAAATCCTGCAGATCCCAACAATCCTATCGAAAAACTTATCACCAAAAAAGAACTCGCCAAATCTTACGGCACAGGAGATGGATTTTTTCCTCTGAATGCAGAATATTAGTTTTTTTTTCTTGTACGATGGGTGATTATAATATAGTTGTTTCATTTCACATACTACATACCGTTTGATATATTGGTACTTTTATGTTATCCTGGCGCAGTTGATAAATCGCCAAATATTGTTTCTATAACATTTTCATATTGAATTCATTTCATTTAAATATAAACCTTTCACTCATTTAATTAAAAATACATGCCTTTCATTAATCCCATTTAAAATGCTAAAAAGAGAAGAAAAAAAAGAAATAATGCCATAAATCGAAACCTTTTATTTAAACACCAAAGAATTTTTTTTTTAAATTTACACACGCGAAATAAAAAAAGCTGCTATTGCTGAGATTTGCGCCAAATATCTAATACCAAGTCTACCAAGTTATTGCGGGGTTTTTCTTTCAAACAGAAAAAAAAATCCACATTAATTTTCGATTTCTACTAAATTGAAATATATTTTATTGTGCTGAATATTAGTGCGTGCATATTTTTTTGCTCCATGTACTCCATGAACTTTTAAATTCCGATTGTCTACGAAAATCTCCCGCCGGTGAAAATGACGTACGCACAAAAATTTAGTGACGTATGTACTTTAATTGTGCTTTATTATCTATTTTTTTAATATAATTTCCAAACGGTTTGACATTTATTCTTGGTAATAAATAGACTTCGTTGTCACCTTTATAGGTACCTGCTGTAAAAATTTGAACGAAATCCGTTAAATATTTTTTGAGTTATGCTTGACGAAAGGTTTTAATATCCATCGTAGCTATATACGGGGCAAAGTAATAGTGCGCTGTGTATGAGTCTTCGTTGCACTCAGACAACTAATTTAATGCATTTAAGATTCCAGTTCAGTCACATCATTGAATATATTAATTTTTCTTTTGCATTTCTTTTCCTTTTTTACCATTTTTAACACTTTCCAACCTAGTTGAAAAGTGTTTATGACTTCGGTTTGTCTGGCCGTCTGTCCGTGCTCTAACTCCCGTAAATATGCTCGGATTGCCTTGAAATTTTTATATGTGAATGTCGTTATTTATAGCACGTTCCCTATTTCAACTGAAGTGTGTAGCACTTATAGTTTTTTTATAGGGACACTCAAAAAATTCCGTTACATTACGGTCTATGGGGAAAAATCATTTGCGGTTTATTTTAATGAAGTTACACAATTGCAAAACATTGTAATTGATATATATCACTAAGGTGTATTACAAGACGCTTAATATGGAATAGAGCGAGCATAGCACTTATAGTTACTTTACAGGAACAGTCAAAAGAATTCCGTTACATTACGTCTATGGAGAAACAATCGTCTGCGGTTTATTTAAATAATGTTTCACTATTTTAAACGCATTGAAATTTATATATATCACTAAGGTGCATTACAAGAGGCTTACTACAGACTATTGTGTGTATAGTAGTCATTGTTCATTTACAGGGACACACAAAAGAATTCTCCACTGTCTGTTAACAATAATTCCTGGAAGTTCGTTTTAAGTTACTGAACGCAATTTTAAATTTAACTCACTTTTTGTTTATTACATGGTGTGTATAAATTCTGTAGATCATATACAGGGAAGCACAAAAGTTCGCGAACACATTTCCGTTTATTGACAGAAACTCCAGAAGGAGAATTTTAAACTGTGCTACGCGTTTCATTATCATATACAGGGCTGAATAAAAGTATTCGGATATTTTTTCAATATTGTATATGTTGGAAAAAAATGTTGGAAATTCCTGAAATTACGCTTTTAAATATGTTATGCGTTCTCCAAATTGTTTACTTCGATGTTATCTTTCAGCTTATTAAACGGTAATGATGTGTAAAATTATTTTGGAAACATTGGAAAGTGTTACATAATCTATGCTTGACGCATGATTTTTCGTTCTTGTTTAATTATCATGTGTGTCAAAAGAAAAAAAAAACGTTCTACATTCTTCTTAGTCTAATGTAAGACAAAGTTTCACTAATAAAGATATGGGTATAATTTTTATTAAATTTTTATACAAATATTAAAAAAAAATAAATTCTGTCCCAAGTAATGTACAGTAAAGCAATGTGTTTTCATATTTTATTGAATTGAATAATATGATATAGTGTTTGAAACAGGTGAATACTGGGAGTAATATCGTATTAGGAAACCAATTATTCGTATTTTAATTAATTCTTATGGTAAAAATTTGATACGATTCTCAAACAATTCTAACCTCAAAAAATTGTTTGGAACGAATTAAGTTCGTACCACTGTATGCAGATAATATGTGAAAATCTATATACTTTAAAATAATAAAATAAAATAATTAATTTATATCATGAAATTCAGGCCATTTTATATGCTTTAACCCTACGTCATATTAATAAATCTGTTTGGTATATTTCTATATTTTTCTATTATATTGATCAAATATTGTAAGATAAACATGTATTCAATAATTGTAGTTGAATGTAATATAATTTCCAAATGGTTTGAAATTTATTTTTGGTAATTAGATAGGTGACGTTGTCACTTTTATAGGTACCTGCTGTGAAAGTGGAACACAATCCGTCAAATATTTTAGGTAGCTTTCAATACAAAAAGTATAAAGCTACCTATTGCAGCCGTTCGAAGGAAAGCAGTTCCGGAAAATTTCGATATATTTTCACCGATCATGACCCCCAGACCCCAAAACCACCCTCCGTTCAAATGTTGATTTATATATATAGATATATCCATATATATATATATATATATATATATATATATATCTGACCTATGTCATACGATAACGCTCGTATTTATAAATCAATTTTGATGAAACTAATTGTGTGTATTAAGCTCACCAATGTCTCGACCGAGTTCGTTGGCCAGCTTGGTCCGCCATTTTGTTTCAATATGGCGGCCATTTAAAAATTTAAAACTAAAATAAATATACAAAAAAGTTAAAAATTCAAAATTTTTTAATTACATGTTAGGCCTTGATACAACGATTCCAGAGCATTTTTTGGTTTACCTCTATCTTAAAAAATGGCTGAGATTTTGATCAGTTTGAAATTCTAGGGTGGGTGACACTTTGAAACAAAACAGCACATTAACGTGATTACTCGCAAATTATTTTCTTTCATTGTTGTAATAATTTTCCCAATCATACGCATAAAACTATATCTTCATATCCGTTAACGCCAAAATTGGTGACATTGGCGACAAAATTGGCAAAATTTGTGACATTTGGCGAAATATCGCCAAATTTGGCGACCAAAATAAGTCATTATAAATGAAGCTAATTTGACTATTGCTCAATAATTTGACGAAATTCTTATTCAAATTCAGTATTAACGAATCTTTTGTAAACGTTTCTTTGCATTTTAACTTGCTGTTTTCGTGTAACATTAGCTAAAATTTTAAAACGAAGATATAGGAAAGCTACCTTTTCCTCCCGGTACAGGCCGGAAGGACTTTTTTGAGTTATGCTTGACGAAGGTTTTAATATCTATCGTAGCTATGCGGCAATGTAACATTGCGCTATGTATGCGTCTAAATTTAAACTCGGACAATTATATTCGTTTTGGAAAATAATTCAATGAGTATTTTGAATATTACTGTCTGTAAACGGAGTTTCATTACCAAAAGATTATTTAAAGATTTTGGTCAGGAGCTCAGTAACTCAGTCATAAATTTATATATGATATTAAGCTTATTTTGAAGTATGATACATAAAATGTTATTGTTTGTTATCGATAATTATGTTTTTTTAAAGATTTTTTAAAGACATAAAATTATTTATTAACAATTCTTATATCACTTAATCGTTTCAGTTTGCACCTGGATGTTCGTGAATCAATAAATATAATAATTTGAAATCGGAAGTTCGGAATATATTGTTAACGAAATGGTGAACTTATTTACTCATGATTTTAAATTTATCCCATACTTTTAATTATTGCCATTACTCACGTGCTTTTCTCGTAACAGGATTCTATTAAATAAAAAAGTTACATCATATGAAAAGTTTTGAATAAAGTATGATTTTTAAAAGTCATTAATAGAAAGACTTGAAAAGTTTACTGTAGAATTTTTTTATTTATTAATATATAAATATTGGGTGATGAATAAATCAGTTCATATCATTATATCTTTAGAATTAAATTTTAATATGAAAATAGAATGGCTATTCACAGAAAATGTTTACTCTTTTATACAATATAGGATTTTATTGACTCTTTGAGCCTTGCTGAAGCTCTTAGCCTTGCTGATTTTTTATAAAATTCTTATGAAGCTTATGATTTTTTTAATTTCACTGTTTGGTGCTATACTACCTTGTATGTCTTTTCATATAATTTATATTTTAACCATAATTCTGTGAAAATATGTTTTATCTACAGTCTATTCCATTTGTTTTGAGGGAAATTAAAAATACGGAACAATCGCTTAGAGAATGAAAACAAACTAGACTGGTTAATCAATTTTTTTTAATTAAATTTATCTTAATTTATTAAATTTTATAAATGACAAAACAGTCTGTAATATTTCATTATATAAAGAATCATGATTTCTTAATTTGTTTTAATATTTTACATAAAGGAATATTGCTATTAATTTATTTATATAGAACTAGATCGTCCTTTTTTCTCCAAAAAATTGAAAACTAAACAAAACTATAGTTATTAAAATAATTTAATTATCTGATCTCTGAATCAGGCGATTAATAGCAGTTAGTAATCCACCTGAAAATAGATTCTCGTGGAATTTCCTGTATTTTTTAAAATTCCTTATTAAAACTAGGTTAGTTTATACTTTCTTTCAGGGTGCTAAAATTTAGAAAATATTAAATTCCTATTAAAATTTTAGTACTAAATCGCACAATATGTTTTCCGCTTGTCGTGTAAACTACTCAGATCTGCTAATTATCTGATGCAGAGAATAAATAACTAAATAGTCTAAAAACTATTTTGAGTTTCTATACTAATTTACGTCTAAAAAATTATATCTTGTTCAATACGTTTTGATCTCCATTTAATATTATTATTTCTAATTAATTTATTTGCTAAATATACTCATAACATGCCTCATCAAATTGTTGAACTAAAAATTTATAGTTATTTTTTCAAGCAACCATCGATTTATTCCCAAGAAGAATAAAATGAATAAAATATAAAGATCATGTGCATATAAAGAATAAAATCGAAAGATAAGTGCCTATAAATTATGCTATTTAGCTTTTTCATATTTCCTGACTATATTGCTATAGTGAAATCACGATATCTGAGATATATTTTTATCAGGGTTTTCCAACTGTAATAATATAAAAAAATACCACACACATACATTGGAATAGCTGACGGGTAATGGGGCTTATGTTGAAATAGATAAGCGCGTTTTCAAAAGGGAGAATAAATCCATTTTAAATGGAAGGGTTTTCTTAACGCAATTACTCTAAATTGCGGAAATTATGCATTTGTTCGAAATTATGGGATAAAGCTTTTAGAAAAAAAATCATTGCCAGTGTGCCATAAAAAGAGATTTCTGATCTGATTCACTACAATGTTTCTTTTCCCTTTATTTGTAAGGGTTTTCGATGTTCTTCTGATGTTCTTTCGATGTTCTTTCTGAGTCAGGTGATAACACTTATTTAACTGGCTATTATTTAATCTTTAAAAACACCATTGTATTTATTTGTTGAAGATAAAATATATCCGTTTTATAATAATTTATTTTGAAAAATTACGCTATCTAATGTATTTCAGTGCTACATGCAGCAGTGCGGCATTTGCATCAGTGATCTTTTTGTATTAATAAATTTAAATGGAATATCTCTTAGATTATTTTTATGAGAAATATATTTTTGCATGATGAATTAGTGTTTCCAGACGTATGGCGTAGTTTGTGTTTGTATCATGTGCAATGTTGAGATATGTGACACATATCACTATTCTACATTCAAAATACTTTATATTAAAAAATATTATTTTATGACTTACTTGGTTTTTTTTTATTTACTGTTGAATCTAGAACTTCACGATAAACTACATAACATATACATCAAAATAAACATTATTTTGCATATAAAAACAGGTTTTCATTTTCACTTATTATGTAAATTATTTAATAAATTACATGATATCTACTTTCAAGCCCCAGAAGCTGGTATTGTCTGAACTGTACAGCGGATGCCGCTGTACCTAAAAGAAGTTTACAAATAAAAAATTTAAATGTTGCTTGATAGTAATGCAATTTTTGCTATTTTTCTTTTGTTTTCAAATACGTTAAATTAAATAACTTCACATGTATGAAAAAAGAACCTTTGTGTAGCAGTAATAATCTCATTATAGTGCTCATGTTTTTTTGTTTGTTGTTTTTTAATCCATGCATTAAAATATATTATAAAGTGATAATGCGTGGAAATCCCATGCGGTGTTATTGTCGGTAAAATATGGAAATACATATACTCATGCTACTTATAAAATGCCTATTTTTTGTATAAGAATTGAAAGGGATTAAATACAGAAAATTGCAAATCATTTAACTTTTCTAAAATACACATTACTAAAAAACACTAAGTAATTTTTTTCATTAAAAAAATTCCAAGTGTGTTTGAAAATAATTCCTATGAGTATTATTTTTTTTATTATTATTAATCTGAATGTTTTGTGAGGCAAATGCTTCGGAACTGAAATTAATTAATGTTTTATAGGCTTATCGAATCAGTAATTAGCGCGTATTCCTTTATCAACGTTTAATTTTTTTTTAAATCTCATATTAAAACATCTGCAAGATTTCATCCATTATCCCCTAATAAGTATTTCAAATATTTTGTTTGCAGAAGAAAATGGTTTATTAATTCATTAATTAATCATTTTTTTAAAAATTATTTTACCTTTATGATATTTAAATATTATTTCAACAACAATGTTGAATATTTTCCTAAAATATTGTTTTTCAAAATGAGAACTTGGTCGTTTACAAATAAATTATTAATAATTTGTGGCTTTTTAAACTAGAAACTTTTGATTACTGCTACATAAATCAAAGATTTCCCAATCTATTACCATTAACATTTCATTTATAGTTATTCTAGTATAAATATGCATATCCACGTGCAAATATCTATGCCCACGTGCATTTATTTAAATTTCAGAACATAACGTTTGATTTCATTTAAGGTAAACCAGACATATCCAGTAATTATATCATAATAACTTGTTAAATTATTATTTAAAAAAAATACATTTTTAAAGTAATCCCATAAAAGAAAAGTATCCCAATCATCGAAAAGACACAGGCACTCTGACTAACTGATAATAATAATAACAAATGCAAATTAGAAATACTATCTGCCTCATATGCAGATATTATTTGCGTGCCAGTGTGAAAAAAATATGACTTTTAAAATTAAAATAAACTGTATTTAACAGTCTTAGACACTGAGGTGCGTAAACAAATTTTGTCAATAAGTAATCTTTTCTTTCAATCATGTAGGAATTTTTTTTTATTTTAAAATTGAAAAGCTAACGAATTCTTCCTCAAGTTAATTTCAAATCGCATTTATATTTATATTTTGCATTTGAATTAAGATGGTATGATCTCTTCATTCATATATAAAATGACTTCCACTTTTTTACTGTAATAAAAGTTAAATATTTGTTTAGAAAATGTTATTATGATATCTGTTAAATGCCGATGTAACATAAATTCAAAGCACATATTTTTACATGCTGGAAATATGCATTTTTTCAGTATAATACTTGCATCTATATATTACCAAATAACATGAAATTTTAGTGAACAACATTAGTACAGTCTGTGTCAATAGCTTAAGCACACACTAAAATATAATATTAATAACATAATAAAGACTAACTATTAAACGGGAATAAACATAATAAAGACTAATAAACATAATAAAGACTAAAATGCAATACTTTCACAATCAATACTGAAAATACATTAGAAATTAAATTTAAAAAAAAAAAACATTTTATTGGCCACACCAAAATGCTTTTTTCGATTCTCTGAATGCAATTCCTCTAGAGTGAGGAAATAATGCATTTTTCTGAAATTACGTGCTAAAGCTTTTAAACGGGAATAAATGGAAAACAAATATTACTCTGATACACTTTATAACTTTATAACCTTTCATTTGACTTGTAAGGATTTCTGATCGCCTACAGATGCTTTAGAAATACGGTCATGATTCATTTTTTGAATCTAAAATTTATCTGATTTATATTACTCTTCTTTTTTTAAAAAAAATTACATTATTTCATGTAATTTGTATGCCTGTCTATATTAAAGTACCTAATTATAATGTACTATAAATCATGTAATTTGTACACCCATGATATGTCTATATTAAAGTACCTAATTATAATGTCATATATAGTTATTTCAAAAGGTAAAAAACTAGTAATGTATTTTTCATATTAGTATAAAAAGTAATTTATTGTGCAAAATAACACAAGGAAAAAAGTAAAAAAAATATTTGAAACCACTTTCTATTCTATATACTGACAGATGTATCTACAAACCTTAATGAGATGTGTTTTTAATATTAGAACTTTCATTATTCAAATAACAAAATTCAAAGGATCTCTTGTTTTATGGTGTCATAAATGTAGATAACATTGTAATTTTATTATCGTTTGTTGTAACTGAACTAAATATTTTCTATAAAAAACATAATACAAAGAACAATAAATATGTACTAGATATGCTCATAAATCATATTTCAAGAAACGGATAGGGGTGAAAAAAATTTATAAACCGGAAATTAAACTAAAAGTATTTTAATTGCAGATAACGATGAATAGTTTTATACACAGCAAGTTTCATATGTTTGAAATAACAGTGCAGAATTTAGAAAACAGAATAGAATTTGTTAGAACCTTCGGTAGCATAATAATTTTCTATTCTTATAAATTGTTATATCAGTTTTTATATTTTCATTTTCATTTTCATCTTTTGATAATAGTAAAAAGGTTAATTCAGCTTACCTGAAATTTACCATCGCGCTAAGAATTTATATCCACAGTAAGATCCTAGTACTTATGCTTTTGATTCATTGTCATATCACTATTTTGGGATAAGAAGTAATATTAGTAGTAAATAACAAAGTGGCATGTAGTAAGTAGATATCCATTTTGGTTTGAATATGATATTATTCATTTCTTGGTTACATATATACATTTATTTCGCGTTTGGAGCTTATAAATGCTCCATTTTTACATTAAATTTAAGACATATACACATATTCACAGGGACGTCTTGACGGTACAGTTACATTTTACATACTAAAAAAGTTTATATTAAGTTCGCACGCACGGTATCAGTTGAAGGTTGAAGTGGGGCAGTCTGGAGTATTTCTGGGTTGATTAGTTTCAACATAAGGTCCATCTGGTTTTATTCAGTTTGGTTCGCAGCTGCAGTGCTCACTTCAGGTACTAGAATTAATTGGAGTCTGGTTTTTAACATTTAGTGTTTTTCGCTGCGATGTTTACAAGTATGCACTGAGTAATGTTCGATGCGTTCTTTCCATCGTTCACAACACGTAGAGATTATTAATGGGTAAAAAGGTTTCTCCGTCAGAATTTAAAATATGTTATTGTCAGCAAAATAAGAATCAGATAGCTTCTTGATTATTATGAACTTTAATTTGTACGGGTATAAAATATAAAGAGACGATTTATTACGAAATTGGCGAATTTGGGACTGTTTTAATAAAAACCTTAATTTCTCTACGAGTGTCCATGCTATCCTCATAAAAATGAACACATTATATTACAATAAGCCACTTATTAATAATCTCGAGTTTGAACGCCTTTGCTACATTAGTTTTTACAGGGTTATCCGAAAGATATTCGCCATTTTTCAATTTGTTGACAGTCCCCTATGGGGATTAGTGAAAACATCTTCGTGGAAATATATAACCTATATTATACTGTTTACACACATGCAGTTTCAGGTTAATTCCTCATGTATTTTTCTAGATAGTTGATAAAACGTCTAAAATCGCAAGAGACCGGTCACCTTTGGCAATACAGTGTAGAACTAAATACGTATCTACCTGCACGAAAACAATGTTAGTTGATAGCCATAGAAATGTACTTTTATTCTTAGTTTATATATTAAGAAAGTATAAATTTCAATTACATTTTAATTGACTAGTTCCATTAAGCTTCATTTCCTTTAATGTAGAAATAAAAAAAAGAAAGCCAAATCACTTTTGTATAGTATACTTCGCAATGCATTATTATCATTCTCACTATTAGGATTTCAAACAGTAACAAAGAAGTTTTAGTTTTTAACAATAAATAACTAATTAAAACAATTTAGAAATTAGTTTAAAGTATTTTATACTGTACGTTAACTGAACGTATAAAAAATTAAATTATACTCTTTCAATGAAATTAAAATGCTTAATTTATTTTTTCAACTTGTAAAGTAAGAATTTTTAATTGAGTTAATAATTTTTATTTCTTTTATGCCCTTTAATTTAATTCAGTTAGTTAGGAACGGTAGTTAAATTTCAGTACCATTCATTTTTAAGTACGAAAACAACAGTAATTATAGGCAACCAAAATTGTCATTTATTAATTATTATGTTCTTAATCATATAAAATAAAAAATAAAAGCAATCTAAGAATTAAAATATATTTATTTGGAAAATATTAAATATATGTCTTTACATGAAAATATATACAATGTAATCAACATATAAAAAATATAAAAATTATTTGTTTAGTTTAAAACACTTATAATTATTTACTTGTCATAAAAAATATATTCTATAGCTTACAAAAAAAAGAATAATATATATTATTCTCTTTTATTGATTATTCAATAATAAACATATTAAATACTAAATAAATGAACGGAAAATATTTTATATATTTATTTTCCATAACTTAAAACTAGTCGGATGTGCCAATCCCATAACTTTCTTTTGTCTCACATAGGTTTCGTATACACTAAAAATAATCAGCACCAATTTATATCAAGTTCTAACTGAATCTAAAGTTTTATTAATTTCCATGCATTAGTTCTTCATATATATGACTATTGCTAAAATCGTGTAAATCATGCAACATGTAGCATAGCAGCGCCACCTGTTGGCAGATTTAGACCAAAACCTAATCAACAACAACTTATCTCAACATCTAACTGAATCTGAATTTTGATGAAAATCCGTGCATTAGTTCGTGAGATATAGTTATCGTGATAGTAATAAAAAAAAGTAGCATAGCTTCGCCACCTCTTCGGCTATTTACACCAAAACGTAAGCAACATCTATTTATGCCAGGGTATAACAAAATCGGAAGTTTGATAAAATTCCGTCCATCAGTTCTTGAGATATAGCTATCGTAAAAATCGTGTAAAAAGTGGTATAGCAGTGCCACCTGTTGGGATATCTATACCAAAACGTAATCAGCGTCTAATTACGTCAACATCTAACTGAATCTGAAGTGTCGTTAAAATAAGTACATTCGTTCTTGAGATAGAGCTATTGCAGAAATCGCAAAAAATACAACATAGCAACACCACCTATTGGGCGATATTCACGAACACCTAATCAGCACCAAATTATATCAGGGACTAACTGAACATAAAGTTTTCTTAAATTTCGTGCATTAGTTCTTGAGATAGAGCGCTCACAATATTTTTGTCAAACACAGACAGACAGAGAGAGTCACAATCTCACAGGCAGACATTTTCTAAAAACAGACCAATCGTGTTCAGGACCTTCTAAAACGTATAAATCCGTCGAAAAATTTCATGAATCCAATACTTTCTTCTTGTAAAGATAGAAGAAAGTAAAGCCTAAATTGAAATAAACTTAAAACTCAAATACATTTAAGTGCTTGAATATTTGCAAAACGCACAATACTTTTTTTTATTATTATTCTCGTGTATTCCAGCATATAACACGCTCCGTTGAATAAAACTCCCAAAAACATTCAGACTTCACTTTTCTATATTAGGTATATTCGCCATAAAACACGCTCTCCAAAACATACATAGAAAAGAAACCTCCATGAGATGCATTAAAAAAAAAACAAAATGCAGATATCGCAAAAGTGTTACTATTCTGCATGTAATCTCGTAGCGAAAATTATTTTTTGAGTAGAAGAAAAAAAACGGTACTTCTCTATTATCACGTCGACCACTTTTCTTAACAAAAAGCTATCGCCAAACTGTAACGCCAAATAAACGGGAGAACGTTGCCATTGGAATATCAAAATAAATAAATAAATAAAATATAAGAATTTAAGGACACAATTGTTATTTTAATGAATGAAATAACTAATAACTCAGTAAAACATAATGAAAAATACACGCAAATGTCGGTTAAAAACCACTTGATGACATAACAAACACGTATAATGCTTCTGACATCAAGTAAATGGGACTGCATTTTTGCCGTTTAATCTTACAGTCTTTTATTATGAAAAGTGGTCGACGGAATAATAGAGAAGTACCAAAAAATCTGGTCATAAAATTTTAAATCTTAGTTTTTTTAACCTTCTTTTTATTTCTTAATTTTCAATCCCTCGTTTTATAACCCACGTACACTATATAGCCAAAGGTGACCGGTCACTTGCAATTTTAGACGTTTTGTTAACTATCTAGAAAAATACATGAATAATTAACCTGAAACTGCAGGTGTGTAAACAGTATAGTATAGGTTATATATTTCCGCGAAGATTTTTTCACGAAACCCCACAGGGGACTGTCAACAAATTGAAACAGAGCGAATATATTTTGGATAATCCTGTAAAAACTAATGTAGCAAATGCGTTCAAACTCGAGATTATTAATAAGTGGCTTATTGCAATATACTGTGTTCATTTTTATGAGGATAGCATGTATACTCGTAGAGAAATTGGGGTTTTTATAAGAACAGTCCCAAATTTCGTCTAGTTTTTTGCTTATAATTTGCACAGTTCTTAATATAAAAAAAGTTCTTTCCAGAAAATATGACAAACTACATTGTACATAATACTCTGCAATCAGAATGAACAAATAATAAAAATTGGATGAAAAATGAGCAGGTTTACTAAAAAATGTTTCACTGCGCATACGCGAATGCAATCAAAATATAATATGCATAATGTATTAGCTAAGTATTTAGAGCAACTTTTGTGAAAGTCTCAAAATCATAGCTTGAAAATTCTGAAAATTATCGTCGATAGAATAAGCTCGAAATCCGTTGTTCCCAAAAGGAAGCAAAAATATGAGGGGTTGTATCAAAATATAGTAGTACGTGCAATATTGTGTACGCTATCTTGGCACTAATCAACAGATACTTGATACAACACCTCATCTTTTTGCGTCTTTTTGGGAACAACGGATTTCGAGCTTATTCTATCGACGATAATTTTCAGAATTTTCAAGCTATGATTTTGAGACTTTCACAAAAGTTGCTCTATACACTTAGCTAATGCATTATGCATATTATATTTTGATTGGAGTCGCGCATGTGCAGTTAAACATTTTTTAGTAAACCTGCTCCTTTTACATCTAATTTTTATTATTTTTTAATTCTGATTGCACAGTATTATGTACTATGTTGTTTGTCACATTTTCTGAAAATAACTTTTTTTATATATTAAGAACTCTGCAAATTATAAGCAAAAACTAGGCGAAATTTGGGACTATTTTTATAAAAACCTTAATTTCTCTACGAGTATACATGCTATCCTCATAAAATTGAACACAGTATATTAAAATAAGCCACTAATTAATAATCTCGAGTTTGAAGGCCTTTGCCACATTAGTTTTTACAGGGTTATCCAAAAGATATTCGTTCTTTTTCAATTTGTTGACAGTCCCCTATGGGGTTTCGTGAAAAATCTTCGCGGAAATATATAACCTATACTATACTGTTTACACACCTGCAGTTTCAGGTTAATTCCTCATGTATTTTTCTAGATAGTTAACAAAACGTCTAAAATCGCAAGTGACCGGTCACCTTTGGCAATATAGTGTATAACGCGCACCTGTAAATTTCGATCCTTTTTCTTCTATCAAAAGTGGGCGTTAAGAGCCGGAATATACGGTTGTTTAATTATTCTATAACTCACGCACTTTTTTAAATATTAACTGTTCTGTTTTAGTAATTGTAAATGATTTCTTTTTCAAGTGTGACGATAAACTTTAATATGAGCAATAAAAAATATTCTCATTCATATTCTCATTCTTTTTTCTTGTAATAAATCGTATACAATCAAATAAAGGATTCTACGGATTAAAATGTTTTGCGTTGGAAAATAACTCAATAAATTTTACGGGTTTCAAAATAAGAAAAATTAAATTAATAATAGTTCTGTTTTTTTTTTTTTTTTTTTTTTCTTAAGGACATACATTTTTTAAGAAAAGAAAAAATAAATAAAATTATTTTTCTTATTTTTTTTGTTTGTATTTATTTTTCTTTTTTTAGGAGATACATTCTTTAAGAAAAGAAAAAAATAAATAAAATATTCTTTTCTTAACACGTAAGAATTTATACCTGAAATAAAATTCAAGTATTAAATAAATTTATATTTTATGTCTCAATGCTCAGCCGTACATTAATTTTGCAAATGGGGTTTAATTTTCTTTCTTTCTTTTCTCTTATTCTTTTTCCTTTGATGATTTGTTTTTGTCGAATTTTACACTTCGTTAGCGACGTTTTAGAATATTAAGTGAAGACTTAAAAAAAAAAAAAAAAAAAAAAAAAAAAAAAAAAAAAAAAAAAAAAAACCTTTTTTAAAGACTTATACCGCTTTGATGTTTATACGTTAAAAAACTCCAACAATTATAGAAATGAGAGCGTTTCTGTGAGTTTAGTTTTTTAAAATAAAAAAGAATATTTTGTTTTGTGTTAAAACTCAAAATTTAATATTATTGTAATATTTGTTAGAATGTATAGTATTTAAAATCTTACTGATACCTTTTTCTGTCTTTATCGCTTAAAATATCCGTACAAAACTTTGCAACTTCTTCACAAATAATAAATAAGTTTGATGAATTTCTATCAGTATGTTAAATCAGATACATGCCAGCAACAAAAGAAAAATGAGAAAATCTTGTGCACATTTTATTCATTAATTAAAATAAATGATAGTTATTAGAATGTCCCTAGTAGCACCATGACTAAAATATGAATAAAATGCAAACTGCATACTACTTAAAATATTACTGACACTTTTTTCTGTCTTTATCCCTCAAAATATCCGTGCAAAACTTAGCAACTTCTTCACAAATAATAAATAGCTTTGATGAAATTCTATCAGTGTGTTAAATCAGATGCATACCAGTAAAAAAAGAGAAACAGAAAATCTTGTGCACATTTTATTAATTAATTATACTAAATGATGTACTGTGGAATCCTGATCTATTGGGTAAATGGATGCATAGCTGCAGCGTCAGAAGTACAATATGTATATAACCAGAAATAACGAAATGCTGTAATAAAACGTAGGCATGGCAGGGCAATATAAGATTTGATTACCATATTGTTGAGGATACGTTCTTTTATTGCAAAGTTGACTCTGTGACAGGTTTCGTTACACAGGCAAATGTTCACTGGAGAGGAGGCTTACAACATAAAGTTAACACAGAGACAGTAGAGATAAAAGTGATACAAATTGTTTCAAACATAATTTGCACTTTTTATTTTGGCGTGCGGTTTTTGTTATCTGCCGCCAACATATACAATGAATTTGGCGATAATCATGCAAAGGAATAAAGTATTTTGGAGAGTTAAAGAGAGTTATTGGGTTGGAGAGTTATTGAGTAATTTTGAAAATGACAGACCGGCGCAAGATTCGTGGGAAGAGAGGGTTGTACAAATTTTTGTAATTACATGAGGTGCCGATCGAGCAAGGACTATTAAAATGGAATGCATGAACGTTAGAATTTAGACAAAACTAAGTGCTAAATTTAGATATTGGTTGCATATGAGAACTGAAAATTTGTTAGGAAAATAACGGCGTAGGAGGAAGTACAAAGAAAGCAGTTGCTTTATCTTTCTTTTTTTTTTATTCGGAAATGCCGACTGGTGTAAAAAGGAAAAGAAAAATGCAGTATGGGTGTGAATACATATTTCTTTTAATTCTGAAGGCTGAGAAATGAAACTGACATTACAAGAAAAATGCTTAATATAAATTGAGTGATACCGCACTGAATAAAAACGGATATTAAAATTTTATAAGCAAAAATGGAGAAGAGTCGAATAAAGTTATTTTACTGTTAATAAAAAAATAGGAAAAGTTAAATAAATTAAATAATTTGAAACAACAACGGGGGGAGGATTAAATTTTAAAGAATAAGAGGATATGTAATGAGGAACGTCATTACATATCTCACCCCGCTAACGAGAATGACATTCAATCCTTACCTAATAGCTTGAGAAAAATACCGTGTATCTTTGCATGAAAATCTATATATTTAAAACGCTAAGCGTTTTGTTTCGACAATCCGTGAGAACAAACTACTACATCAATTACATCATTCTTTTTTTAAATGAAAGATATTTGGTCACAGATTTGTTATCGTACATTCGTTTGTTCGGAAATTTAATTAATTAGCCGTAATCTTAAATTAAAGTTTTACTTCTGCTTATGACGTCATAAAGTCGGCAATCGGATTAACGCCCACTGTTGCGACGTACAGAGTTTATTTTCTGAACTCAATGATTGCGAGCATAAAAAATAAATATTAAATATTAAAAGCACGTGACTTTTAGGCCGAATTTTTTAATTTGTAAGTTAAAATATAGTTAAAATGTTTAAGTATTTCGGTAAAAATATTTATCCGTGTGTTTTATAAGCAAATAAAAATTCATATTTACTGTGACGTCACGGAAATATTGTCCATTGGGTTCATTTTATCATTAAGCATTATAGCTTTGCTGATGCCATTTTTTTTTCATTACAATTAAATGCAAAATACATTTTTATTTGTATGCATGGTGCTTAAGCATAAATGTACGTGTGAAAAGTTTGTACCGGTGAAAATGACGTTAAGCTTAGCTTGAAATGCATTTTAACATTGATAAAACTAAAAAGAAACAATTATATGATTGTGTCAACATGGCGTAATATTAGCTGATATTTCAATTTTTAATTTTAAAGATTAGAACTGGAGCCTCTATTGGTTGCTTCATCTTGATTGCATACCTTGATTACATGTTACCAATTACTTTTTTTAAATTATAGGATTAAGTTATAGGAATTATAGGATTTAAATTATTAAGATTTCCTTTTTTAATAAAAAAATTCACAAAAGTAAAGAATTTCAGGAAAAAAAAACTTGAAATAATGATTGTATTTTTAGCTTGAATAAACAATGTAAGACTAATATTGTATAGGAATTATTTTGGTAGGTTTGTTATAAGTTCATTTAACAGTTCCTTATTAGCGGCAAAGTCTTATTTCTTTCACTGTGAATTTTTCTTTCGATGTCAAAAAATGGTAGTCTACTTCTGGACGCCAACCAAAACACAGTTGCAATATTTAGAAATGTATAACGGTTGTGACAACAAACGGCACTATCGCTTTAGCTTCCATCGCGCTTACATCACTTCTAAATACTAAAAATTTAATTTTTTTACTACATTTTACAATTTCAATTCTTACATCCTCAATTAGAAAAAAAAATAGCTTCCGATTGAAATTTATTTGAAATCTGCCGCTTAATTTAACGACTTTTTAAATAATTTTCAAGCATGAAATATTTTTCAATTCTATCTCAACAATGACCATCCGTTTGTTTTAATAAGGTAAAATAGCCCCTTGGAAAGTTGCAACAATTGAAAATAGGTATCCCTAACCTTCATGAAAAGTGAAAAAAAAAATAATAAAAACCTGATAAATCATAAGATCAGATTATCCATAAGATAGAGTATTTTGGCGCTAATATAAAATCTGTCAAAAGAAAAAAAAACTATTTTTAGTTTATGATTAACATAAAATTGATATGTTGAATTCGTTGATGTATATGTTGAATCAGAATATGCTAGGAACTGTTATTTATTATTTTTTTAAAGATCCATTGGATATTTAACTGTATAAGAGACCGACTGTGATGGAAAAGGAATAATCATCCTGATTATGTAAAGGGATAGAAGAAACCATACAAATAAATTACAATTGAAAACATTAAAATTCTCCCTCATCTGCATATTAATTTATTATTTTTAACAAAAATTCTTCATTTTTACATAAAAATTGATTAGCTTAAAACAATGGATGCGTTTTAGAAGATATGGATTTGAAACGAACAATGATTAAAGAGGACATTTTAAAACTTTTAATTTAAACATTTTAAAACTATTTTTAAGGTCGAATTTCAACGGTGCCTTTGGGCAGATGCAATACATATGCGCATAGGAGCTCATTCAATTGCATTATGACAGGGGGCGGGGGGGTGCTTATACTATGTTCTTTTATTTACTGAATATGAGATGAAAATAGGAAATTTGTATGATACTTTATGATAGGACTATTTGTATGATACTTTATAGGTCCATGACCTTTTTTTTTCTTCTTCTTCTTTTTTTTGTCGTGGGGAATATGGTGGTAATGTCAAACTGATTTCATTACACATTTGTTTACGGAGTATTCATTTGGAGTTTGCATCGGAAATAGCATTTCACTGAGGGAGGTGTGGGGGGGGGGATTTTTTAAAATACAATATTTGAAAGACTGTTTCATACGAAGCCCTACTTAAATAATAAAGAAGCTTATTTTACTGATATTGTTATAGTATTTTTTTCCGTCACGTTTTGACGGGTTCCATCTATAAAAAATTGTATATAAAAAATACAATAATACAGTAATAAAATGTGAAAATGCAAAACAAACCTGTAATGAATCAACATGCAATACTGGCATCATAAGAATCATAATTATTATGACCATCAAAATTTTAACCTTTGTATAATAATTTTTTTTTTTATAGTTGCAACTTTTTATTTAACGATGTTTTCTTTTTAACATGGATAGCCTTAGTTATTTTAATACTTTTTCATTTTTATCATCCTTTCTTTAATCATCCGGTACCGGGAAATTCATAACTGTCCTTTTTATTTTCTTTAAAGACTTCAATATGGTCATAAAATAGAGAAGATTAAAGCAGACAAATTATCATTATTCTTCTCAAAAAATTGATTCATTTGAATCTAAACTGATGCCAAAAATTTAAGTTCACAAAATAAACAAACACATACAATACAAAAACACATTACAAATGTATAAAAATGTGGAAGAAAAGGTTATATATATTTTAAGTATAAAATGTAATAATGAATAAGCATAATTAAATGAGCAGAAAAAAAAATATATATATAAAAAGAAAATATTTCGTGCATGGCACGGGACAGAAAAAGAATGCGTGTGGTAAACAAATAAAAAAAATCTGCCCCAAATCTTGTCATGTGACAAGTATAATGGCTCAAGCTTAAATGCTTTACGTCCTAGGGAAACTATTGACGTGATGAGAGTCCATATTATGGTTGTTCTTGTCCACGATATTAATTCTCTGCTCCACCTTGAAGACCAGAAGTGATCTCCAACAAGGAGTACTAGTCAATGCCTTGTATGAGTCCTTTTTTTTTTTGGAAAAAAAATGCTGCACCAATTGATGAATGTCTCTCCGCACTATTAAGTTTGGGAGTATAGGGCACAAAATTTTGAGTTGACCTGAACTTCAGATGGTAATAATTAGTAAAAAGAAATAAAAATGGTTATATATTTATCTTATTTATCAAATTCAAAGTACTATCCGAGAGTGTAGAGAGACAGTTTGTCATTATCGTGAAAATGCAAGTGCAAGTATGTCCTAAACTTAGCTTAGTGTAAAAAAATGCATTTATTTATAATATTGAAAAGTCAGAATACAATTGAATTATATAATTGAAGTTGGGATTAATGTTAATGTGTGTGAAATTTTTGCATTAAAAACTTTTTGTGATTTTCAGAGTGACACATCAGTCTATGAAAGAAATAAAACAAGCCTTTTTAAAAAATAATAAACACAGTTAAAATGTTCAGTATTAAGTAGAAATGTTTAAGACATGTATTCTTATGTGTAAACATGTAAAGTTAAAAGTTACTTGAAGTAAAATTAAAAAAAGGGATTGTTAATCTAATAATATTATTTGTAGAAGGAAATATATTATGATTATGTGATGTGTGTATTTTACTATAAAACAACATAAGCAAAAGAGAAAAAAAAAACAGATATTATGTGGTAAAGCATATTTTATATGTAAAGAAAAACAAAACAAAAGAGTTTTTTTTTAGTCTTTTTTGTATCAATACTAATGTCATAACTCTAACATATAAGAGGAAGAGTGTATGACTCAAGATATCATCTGAGTATTAATGTGTAGAAAGGTGCTGACAGGAATCTTTGTTTACCAACAAAGTGAGGGTGGCCTTAGAATGCCTTGAAATTACACAAAAAAATTGAGTGTGCAAATGATTTACAAAGTGTAAAAAGAAAAAAAATGTGTATACCTAATAAAATCAGACATGCAGGAAGGGTAAAGGAAAGGAAAACTCAACGGTATGTGTGTACAAGACTCAGAATCTTTATGAAAAGATATCGAGTCAACAATGAACCAAGCACAATATGGCAAACGCTATGACATGATCCAAAGATGTGTCGTGTAATTGTGTCAATGAGAAAACTATGAACTAACCTATGAGTAAATAATGAGTAAAGGTTTCCGTATACACTAAAAAAAACTGAAAGTACAATGAACTATAGGCAATGAGCGTTTTTTTTGCATAACACACAAAAAAAAGAAACAATGATCTATTCAATGAGTAAACAATGAGTAACTATGAGCAGCAGTTTTCCGTGTATAGAAGAACCCTAAAAACAAAACAATGAACTATATGTGTTAATGTTGCAATGAACTATATGTCTTTAAAAAAAAACATATAAAAATACCGTTGATAGTAAAAAAAAAATATTTTGAGAGATAAAGTTCCAAGTGGATTTAATAAAGAATAAATTAAAATAGCAACGTGGAGGAAAGTGAGAGTATGTTTATGTTTCAATGCAAGTAGGTGTAAAAATGAAAAAAAATTAAAGTTAAAATAATATAAAAGTTTTTATGTTTGAGTGTAAATAGTAAATAAGCGAGGGAAAAAAATGCATATGTGTGTACACAACCAGTTAAAATTGCCTTGTATGAGAAAAAAAATGACGACCCGCATCAAGAAAATTACCATACAAAATAATACATCATATCATTTAACCATTTCCGATCGTTAAAATAGGTAAATGAAATGATGAACTAAACTGTACACAGAGATGCTTATAAAAATAAACTCTAAAAATATATATAAATGAATACAAAGAAATGTAAAATGTAATGTTGTCTATAGAAGTATTAAAATACATGTATACAAACTGATATGCTGAGTAGCTGAGTTGTAAGAAACAAATCTTATGGAGTGTGTTTTACAAGTGAGAGGGCAAAATAAAGCATGTTATTAACTCTTTTTTTTAATAACCTAAGTGTTATTGTAAATATGTTTCCGTTCTTCATCAATGCGTCGCTTTAGTGAAGGACAATCATGAGCAAATGCAGGGTGACAAATATCAAATTGAGTGCTGTTATTATTATTATTTGTAATGCAATTAATGCATTTAGGAGTGTTTGCACATTGAGGATCATAGTGCGGACCTGAGCAGATAGCACATGTGAAATCATTACAACACCCTTTTGCAAGATGTTGATACGTCTGACATCTAAAACAACGTTTAATGTCTATAAATGGTTTCACTGGGTAAAATTTTGACCGTGTGGGAATCTCTTTACGATAGAGTAATTGTTTAGCACTTTCCGGAGAAATCTCCAAAATCCAATTAAAAGCATTTATGTATTTGAGTTTGTATTTTTTTATAACTTGGATAAAAGGGACCGGTGAATGTAAAATGTCAGAAATTCCTAACAAAATATGAGGGATATTGTATTTTTCGGGTAACTTATAAATAATAATGCGCATTGGATTAAATTCCTGCATATAAGAAGGGTCGATAGACATATTTTGTGAAAATTTATCAGTTTCTGGACATTTTGACTGACAATTTGTAATGCTATTATGAGTTGTGGTAAGTTGTGAATCTTCGTGACTTATTTTCTGAGATGCTACATTGTGTAAATGTCCGTCAACAAAAATTTCAGTTTGTGTGCATACATTATGCATAAATTTACGTTTTTAATTTTTAGGAAACCTTATATTACCAATTTGTGTTTCTTCAGACTTGAGTTCATGTTTATTTTTCAATGATAGTGTGTGAAGTCGTTCTAAGATTTTTTTGTTTACAGTAAATAAATTATCTTTCTCTTTCACTATTACGAAGTATAATAAAGGCACACTTTGAAGACCCGAGAGAAAAAAAAATTATTTTTGTTTCACGCATGTCGTGCGCATACCTTGACGCATATATCTGTATTACGAACATTTGGCACTTATACAATGAAAATCACTTAAAAACAGCTGTAAATCATTTTTTTTTTACCAACAGTACACACATGAGTTAGAGAGCGATGCACATGCCCGATTTGGATGGAATGTTGGAGCTGGAAGATTCCAAAACGAAGAGCGTGAAGCACAAATTGAGACACAAGGGAGGGGGGGGGGATGTAGAAAATATTGATGCAGCGAGAAAGTGATTTTCTTTTCTTAAAAAGGTCGATGCTGAAACATGCACCGCACAAATACACATTAATTCCGAGACGGAGCACAGAAAAGGTGGCTGTTACACACAATGAGAAAAAAAACAGCATAGGAGTGAGCTCTCATGACCGCTGCGGCGGGGCGGGTGAAGTATTTCCGAAGCGAAGTGGAGCGAAAAATATTCAGTCGACCTACGACGTATCACCGGACTTCCGCATTTAGCCGACCGACGATAAAAACAATTGATGAGCGCTTCACAGTCACAGCTCTGGATTTCTGGATATTAAAACACAGGTCACACCAAATCCATGTACAGATGTCACAATTTGCTAGAAGATTATCTTTTTATGAAATACACAATTCGGTATAGATATCTTCTTTTTAGTCCATATCCTTTTTTTAGTCCTTGTGAAATCATCTTTAATCAAACATATGATTAAATTAAAAATCTCTCCTCTCCAGTAACGAACAAAATATTGCCTGTTTCCCTAGATGCACCAATTTATGTACTGTGGAATCCTGATCTATTGGGTAAACGGATGCATAGCTGCAGCGTCAGAAGTACGATATGTATATAACCAGAAATAACGAAATGCTGTAATAAAACGTAGGCATGGCAGGACAATATAAGATTTGATTACCATATTGTTGAGGATATGTTCTTTTATTGCAAAGTTGACTCTGTGACAGGTTTCGTTACACAGGCAAATGTTTACTGGAGAGGAGGCTTACAACTTAAAGTTAACACAGAGACAGTAGAGATAAAAGTGATACAAATTGTTTCAAACATAATTTGCACTTTTTTATTTTGGCGTGCGGTTTTTGTTATCTGCCGCCAACATATACAATGAATTTGGCGATAATCATGCAAAGGAACAAAGTATTTTGGAGAGTTAAAGGAGTAATTTTGAAAATGACAGACCGGCGCAAGGTTCGTGGGAAGAGAGGGTTGTACAAATTTTTGTAATTACATGAGGTGCCGATCGAGCAAGGACTATTAAAATGGAATGCATGAACGTTAGAATTTAGACAAAACTAAGTGCTAAATTTAGATATTGGTTGCATATGAGAACTAAAAATTCGTTATGAAAATGACGGCGTAGGAGGAAGTACAAAGAAAGCAGTTACTTTATCTTTCTTTTTTTTTGTATTCGGAAATGCCGGCTGGTGTAAAAAGGAAAAGAAAAATGCAGTATGGGTGTGAATACATATTTCTTTTAATTCTGCAGGCTGAGAAATGAAACTGACATGACGAGAAAAATGCGTAATATAAATTGAGTGATACCGCACTGAATAAAAACGGATATTAAAAGTTAATAAGCAAAAATGGAGAAGAGTAGAATAAAGTTATTTTACTGTTAATAAAAAAATAGGAAAAGTTAAATAAATTAAATAATTTGAAACAACAACGGGGGGAGGATTAAATTTTAAAGAATAAGAGGATATGTAATGAGGAACGTCATTACAAATGATAGTTATTAGAATGTCCCTAGTAGCACAATGACTAAAACATGAATAAAATGCAAAATGCTCCGTGATTAAAATACAACTTTTATTGTCGTCATTATTGTCACATGTCGGGGATCAAATTCATAATCACAATTCGTATCGATAATTTAAGTAATTGTTCGATAATTGTCGATATGTCCTATTTTGTGACATATTGTAAATTGAATGATAAATATCTCACGGAATTATGAATCAACAGTGATAGGAGAGTAGCATTTTGGAGAGTAAAAAAATCACCTTTCGGTCACTGTCGTGGCTTTGACTATTGTGTCATCACATCTACTGGGTGTTCTAGATGGGTTAACAGTATGTTCAAGGGATTTTAAGATAGGTACCAGTTGAGGTAAAAACTATTTACATGATGTGGATGAGGAGTATTATATTTCATGTAATTACGTATTTAACTCATAATAATAATGCCCTCGTCTTCGTGTTATTATTTCATTCTGGTTACTTTATTTTATCGCAGAAATTTAATAAAAGCGATTTATTTAAAACTTTGCTTAAGAATGAAAAATCTTGAAAACAGACAATCGACTACATGAATGAAAAAATATGATGAAAATATAAGCAGTACAAGTTCACTTTGCAGGTTATTTACTTTTATAGTTAATTCTATTAACAGATAGAGAAGTGAAAAATGTATGAAATAATATATATATATATATATATATATATACAGGGTGTTTCACAAAAGACCCCTAACTTTAAAAATCAATAACCCGGAAACGATGATAGATAGAAGCATGAAACCAGTGGTATATTTATTAAAAAAATCGTAAGAATCGTATACATAAATCTCTAAATTTAGCTAAAAAGAGCACCGATAGATGGCGCTGAGAGCGTTAAGAATCCTTATAAAGAGAGTTCAGAAGCATAGAAAGACTAGCCGTCGAAGATTTCGCCATTGAAATCTGACCGCTATTAGCGTATAGTGAAAATAATTCGCATTGGCCACGTTGCCTGTCTATTGAAAATTTTTGAAAATCTCACGAATTTTTTCCCATCTGTCCCTTTTGCGACTTCAGATCGCGTTTGAAAACTTCTCCTTGTGGTAGTAGGACGCTGATTTAACCCCTTCGCGACGAGCGTCCTTTACAGAATTTTTAATCTATTACCACCGGTTTTTCAAAACAGAAATTTTCACCTAATTGATTCTCAGAAATGCTTCAATTAAATAAGGCAAAGTTTACAATAAAAAATAGCTGTTGGAAATAATCGAGCATTCTGAGCATCTTATGCGTCACGTATACGTTTCGCTCGTCCCCAAGGGGTTAATCGGTGGTACTCCAACACAATAAACACATGTTCCTACACAGTGTACATAATTTTCAGAATTATTTTCACTATACGCTAATAACGGTCAGATTTCAAAGGCGAAATCTTCGACGGCTAGTTTTTCTATGCTTCTCAACTATCTTTAGAAGGATTCTTAACGCTTTCAGCGCCATCTGTCGGTGTTTTTTTAACTAAATTTAGAGATTTATGTATTAGATTCTTACGATTTTTTTAATAAACATACTACTGGTTTCATGTTTCTATCTATCACCGTTTCCGGGTTATTGATTTTTAAAGTTAGGTGTCCTTTGTGAAACACCCTGTATATATATATATATATATGCCATATATATATGTCAGTATTATATTGTAAAATCAACATTTTTTTTGGCAGTGTAGACAGATCAACAGAATATACCACAGATAATGGAAACTCCATTAAACGATGGATGCGAAAATTTATTATTTTTTCCACAATCACACTCATTGGAAAAGATATCACGCAAATTGAAAATTTTCGAGTGACTGAGTGAAAAAAGTGAGCATTTCGGGAGTCAAATCAAAGACATTTATTTGGCTTAAATTACAAATTGTATCGGTCGATTGTCGGCCCAGATAAGTCAATAGATAAAACGTTGACAATTTAAGCCAATCTTCATGTTGTCGACTCCCTGTTTGGACACATTTTCTTTCAGTTTAAAAAACTATGATCGTATGATATCTTTGCCAAAATCTAGGATTTAGTTAAAAATACTATAAACATTTATTATGTTACTTATTTATTTATTTATTTATTTATTTATTTATATATATAGGGAGAGAGAGAGAGAAACCATAATATGCAAGTATTTATACCAAAACCAGAGTTCCACACAATATTTAAACATTAATTAGTAAGTGAAAAACAAGAAAACATAAAAAATTAAACAAACCAAACCAGAACAAGATAATGAAACTAAAAAAGCTGTGGCCTCATCGGCAATGGGCATAGTATAAAAATAATAGCCATGGTATGGAACGAAAATTAAGCAGGGTAAAACAGTATGGCAGTGGGTTTCGGCCAGAGCGTCGCAATGCATAAATCATATGCAATCATTTGAAAGCATATTGCAAACACTTCCCAACCGGACCCTACGCTACATTATACAGTACATCACAGTTTTAATAAAGAGCTGAATCAAAACGGATACGTGTAAAATATAGTACGAAATAAGTATCATTTAGTACCCAAACTTGAGCCACGTAGCCACAAAACAAACCAAAAGCCAATGTTCAACAAACTAGCCATATATATATATATATTAGATATATATTTGGATACATTAGACTTTAAAGAACATACATTAAAAATATGGAGACTTTCGGAATTTCAGATCAAATAATCACATCCATCACATAAAAAGGTACAATGCTTAAACATTTCGACAACGTATAGTATTTGTACAATGAGTCTAAAAAAATAACTGCGGGAATCACATGATTCTGTAATTATACTTTAGGGAAAGCTTTTTTTCATCCAAGAGGCTAAACTACCGTAAGAAAAATAAAAACATAGACTGTAACAACAATAATTCAGAGAATATATATATTTTTTATGTTTCACAAATTAAAATTATATTACTTTTAAATCGAATATTGAAAATTTTGCTGAGTATTATATTAATAAATATATTTCTTGATGCATTTAATTTGAACATTTTTATAATAAAGTTCTTTTTTTCTTAATAAAGAAACGAAAAAAAACATTTTTTATCCAACAATTTTATATGCGTTATAAAAAAAAGTGTTTATGTTCAAATAATTTTAAATTTTTAAATCAAGACAATGTATTATCGAAACCATAATTTTAAAAGCATATTCAAATCATTAATTTCTTTTCTCTTTTTTTCATAGCATTGTTTAATCATTTTCATTAAATCGAATAAATTCCATTCATAACGGTAGAAATTAATAAATTATACAACAGCATAACAAAAGTTATTTAATACTTCATTAACAAACATAAATAAAAAATAACATTACAATAAAAATGAAATTTCACAAAAGGTTTTTTCTTCTGACAATTCTTCCACCGGAACAATAAATACGAAAAATTCTCTTAAATTAAATTTTCAATTAGATTTTTTTTTTTTAATTTCCTTGAAGTAGAAGTAGACAAAAATTAGCTCGGGCTTTCAGTACAAACTTTTTTCTTTTCCGTTATTGTTAAAAGAATGTAGTTTTTTTTCTTTAATTAAGCTAATTTATGTATTGTTTTAATTTACCCATGTATTTTTTTAAAAAAATCATAAAAACCTTTAAATCTGTATTTTTAAAACAGAGGCACGCCATTAAAATATTGTAAATATTTTTAATATCATTATTCTTTCTCTGTCTAATTATTTTCACATTAATTTTCAATTATGGTTTTAAAGCGAGATTTCATTTTTTATATATATTAAAATATTGTTAATGTTCAAAGAGTTACAGGAATTCAAAGTATAAATATTTAACTGAAAGTTAAATAAACTTAAACTAATATACTTAAACTAATAACAAAAATCTAACAGTTTATTCTTTTTAAGAAACAGAATTTACAAAAATATTTCCATTAATCTCCATTGTCTATATAAATAAAAGCCGTTCTTGATATGTGTATGTGTGTATGTTCCTTATATAAATCTACAGTTTTTGTCCAATTTGAACGAAGCTTAATGTAAAAATGTTTTAGAACATGAGTAAAATTACTGACAATTTCTCAGGCCATTCTTTACCATTTTTTTTTTCAATATCTAATGCAATTTCTTTCCGTTGGCATAAAAAGAAACTATAGTCTATATTTTTATAAACCAATAAAAATTCAGATTCTCTCACTATAATCTGAAATCCGAAACTGACGTCATTTTGGGAAGATAATGTGATTTGTTTCGTATATTACAAAGATTGCTATAAGTGCGTTTAAATTATATAGTACATTTATTTAAATGTGTTTGAAGATAAAAAATAAATAACTTAGCACCTAATTTTACAAAGACACTACTGGTTTGTTAATATTAAATTAAATTTTCCAAGAAATAAAAGCATATTTTTGCATATTCCAACTTCATGATTCAATTTATTCTACATAACCAAAAATCGTCTGTCAAATATTGATGTATATAAAACATTACATCGTAACTCTTTTCATCACAAATTAATAAAATATTGAAAATAATTGTGATTTTCTAATCACAAATATAATTAAAAAATATATTACATGAAAATGTAAATTTTCGGAAAATAATTTTTGCTCTCGGACCTATTTTACAAGAACAGTGGATACAAAAAATCGCATAAAATAAAACTTCAATAAAAAAAAATCGCAATTCCTTTGTATTAGAAGAATGTGAATAAGAAAGTAGTTAAGCTTTCAGCATATAATTTCGTTACTCGTTTGTGGTTAATGGATTGTTTTTTTAATGTATTTTTCTTACTGCTTTATTTTTATCACTTTTTATAATTTGACAAAATTATAAAAAGTATTTTTGAAACGGAAGCACGCAATTAAAATGTAGTAATTAGTTTCACGTTTACATCTTTTCTTCGTTAGTTTCCCATTAATTTTATTTATGTCTCTAAAAAAATGTCTAATGGTTTGTTTTGAAAGTTTTAAAATAGATCAAATGATTATTGTAAATTTCATTATACTTCCGTCATTATGAACTTGAATTATTAGTTAAATATTTTATTCTCCTTTTACACTAAACATTTACAGGGTGTCCCAAAAAGGAGTACCTATTTTTAAAAATGAAAAAGAAACAAACGAATAGAGTTATTTAAAAAATTCTTGCAGGAAACGGATGTGTGAAGTCTGGAATTTTGTTTATAACACTTTATTATGATAGTTCAAAATCTGACCGACAGATGGCGCTACAGCACCGAAAATTACCCGAAATTAACCGGCAAGGGTATGAATAGGCCACCTTACTCACCAGATTTAAATCCGTGTGATTTTTTTGTTTGGGGCCATCTGAAGGATGTAGTTTACTGCCAAAATTCCACTTCGCTAGCTCAGCTCCAGCGATTAATCGCTCAAGAGTGTACAGGCATTTCCGTACATACGTTGCAGAAGATGTGTGCTAATTTCTTTCTAAGACTCTGACATGTTACTGTGATGAATGGAGGACATATTGAATATATTGTCATTTAATTTTCAACTATTGCTGATGAATGCGGTAGCCACAGCGCCATCTGTCGGTAAGAATTTGAACTAACATAATAAAATACTCTAAAAAAAATCCCATACTTCACATATCCGTTTCCTGCAAGAATTCTTTTAATAACTCTATTCGTTTGTTTCTTATTCATTTTTAAAAATAGGTACTCCTTTTTGGGACACCCTGTATTTCTAGAACACATCATAATTATTCATTATCGTAAAAAAAAAATATTGGCAATATGTTAATGTTATATGTTACTAAATTCCATATATAGATATAAAGTTAATGATAAATGTAAATAAATATTATACATATAAAGATACAAATTAAATGTTACATGTAGGTAGGGTATAGTAAAATGTTTACTTTTCGAACGTTTATAATACTCAACCATCCACTGATAATAACATATATATATATATATATATATATATATATATATATATATATATATATATATATATATATATATATATATATATATATATATTGCTTTTGCGTTCATATAAAGTATGTTCCATTTTATAGCTATAATATGTTACCAGTATTGTTTAAGTAACGTTTCACTTGTCCATAAAAAATTAAACATTTTTGTAAAGTTTAAACCGTGGTTGAATTAACATGCATAAAAATATTCAGAGAGGCCACCTGAATTCAAAGAAATATTTTAAATATTTTTGAGAAGTTGTTAGAGTTTAATAAACACGGGATACCACAAAACGCATTGTCGGATTTTCAAATGGAATAGTAAGAAAATGGTGAAAGCTTTTAAAGTTAATTTTCCAGGATATTAATGGATGAATTTGGGGAATTTCTTCAGAGTGTTTGTTTGTATTATCACCATATACCAGTGAGATGTGTTAAGAATGTTAAAAAAAACTTACTTACTTATTTTTTTTTCATTTGTACTATTTAACAGAATGAACCTTAAAAAATTGTGTACATTTAAATCCATGACAAAGCATAATTTTGAACCTACCTGCAGTTTGAGGAAGCGCCGTGTCATCTTCGTCAAGGGTATTTGGAGGCAGAAAGAATCAAGCTGAAGAAATTTCCAAATTTCTGCATGAATAACATTATTAGCTTGCATCCCTTGTTTGTTATTTCATTTCATAGCAGTCAGTCAGTTTTAGGGCAAAGTGAAAATAGATCATATCAACAACTTGAGCTTTGCAAACTTTGGCTAAACTTTTACGTTTTTTCTACAGACATTGAAAATCAAACTACATCCGAAAATTTTATTTCATTAAGTATTTTCTCCCAAGACATAAAAGGTAGAGACTTTCACTTTAAATATAAGAATTGGTATCTAAAGGAACATAGAAAGTAAATTTCAGTATAACATTGTTACGATTTTCCAGAAATACATTTTGTGTTGCGTAGAACTTTGACAGATTTTATTTTATTTACCATTAACCCTCTGACAGTCCAGCAAAAGGGCTAAATTGTAATGTTGTTTTCTCTGCATTTTATTTTAAATGGTAAAAAAAGGTGTTTATTCCAAAATTACCTAAAAAACTGAATTATATATATGAATGTAAACCTTGAATCTATCAATCATAACTCAGTATATTAAAACTGCATTATATTTGTCGAATTATATAAATTTTAAAATTGCTTGTATTGCAGTGAAACCTGGACCTTAGTGAACGTATTAACACGGACTTGTCAGTCAGAGGGTTAAATCAAAACGACATTGTAACGTGATTGAACAAAATCTTCATGATTTTGAATGAGATGAAACTTTAGTATATTTTGAATTTAATATACAAAAATTTAGACATATTGTATAGTTGAAAAGTAAACTGAGTCCTTAAAGAGATTATTTTATTCGATTTAATGGTGCTATGTTTGCAGTATAATTTACAGTTATGGTGAGCACTGACACGGGAACCCGTTGGTCCTTGTCTTAAACTTATTGAATCTGGCGTTTACCTTTTGCTGGTGGCAACCTCCGTGATTGTGTCTGCCACCTTTCTGGTCAGTAACTGAAGGAAAGGACATGCAATTCCACTTACTAATTTTATGTGAGGAGTAAAGAATATTTTACGGAAATATTTTTATCACGATTCACAGAAGCTATGCGTATAATTAAAAAAAGGAAATAGAAAACGAAACTTTTATATAACAAGACATTTCATTTTTCTAATAATTTTCGTCCTATTATTCTTAATATAAATTCATTTTTCTTATGCACCAAAATAGCTCAAAAGGAGCTGAAAGATTAAAAAAAGAGAGACACGAATTAAGAATTCACATTTTTTTTTTTTTTTTACTATAAGAATGAATTTTTAAAGTAAAAAATATTTTACTTTCTGTATCTCTAGATATCTAGTATTATGACTTGTTAAATTAAAACAAATGTTTTGAATGGGTAAAAAATATATAGAAGTTTTGTTTGATCGTAATAAGATATTTTTGTATTTTTTACTTTTTGCAATCGATTCAAAAGACCGATAATATATTCCATATATGTTAAGGAAATAATCCGTGTTTAACATAACTTTTTTCCCGATAAATAAATTTGTTACGAAAAAAATATATTTATTTTTATTATGAACAGAATAAACTTGTTCTTTTAAATTTTTCTTTACATTTTCCAAGTTTAAATGTTCAAGATTATTGAGTAGTTTCAATTTATTATTCGCCTTTTATCTAATTTGTTAAGCAGTAAAAATAATTTTCTTGTTTCCTCTATTCTGGCATGGTGTAATAAAGGGTGTTTAATTTATTTTAGCAGTTTTTCCTAAAAATAGATATATAATATGTATATTTAATTATTCTCGAAAAATAGCCGGGCCATAATTCTAAAGCCATTTTAAAGCATATTGAAAGTTGCTATAAATAGACAAATGTAAATTCATTCTATTTTACAAGAAAAAGGTATTTTAGTAGGTCCTCCAGATTTGACAAGGATGGCTCAGTTTGTAGAGCATTGGCAGGTTCAGCCAAGATATCCCAGTATCGATTCCTGGCCTGGATATTTTTCGCCCAGCTGGAAAATAACTCGTATTATTTCTTTACCAATTTAAATAATTGTGTTAAAATTAATCTAGTTTTATCACGTAACCAGTGTTTACTGAAGTTCCATTACCTGCGATTAATTCTGTTGAGCTGATTCATATATCAGATGAGATGTTATGATCAATTAGGTTAACTGGGTGAATTAGGTCTTCCAGATTCAACCGGGATGACTCAGTTGGTAGAGCATTGGCAGCTTCAGCCAAGAGATCCCAGGTTTGAACCCTAGCCAAGAAAATTTTCTCCCAGCAGGAAAATTACAACTCATTAGATTTCTTTACCAATTTGAATAATTGTGTTAAAATTAATCTTGTTGAATAACATTTCCACTTACATTTATTTATGATAAGTATTAAATAACTTTTATAGTAAATTGCAATTTTTATTGCAGAAATGAGCGTGAAAATATCAGAAAACACCACAATCAATTACGATAATTCGTATTTCTTCAATTATCATAGTTAATCATTGTTATAGTAAATCATTCATTGCAGTTAATCATCGATTACAGTTAGTCATCGATTGCAGTTAATAATCGATAACAGTTGATCATTAAACATACTTTTTCTCTTTTAAATGATCTTTTTTATATGTTCTTAGAATATTTTAGACATTTTAGTTCATGACAAAATATAAAAGATATTTTCAATTAAAAATCTTTTGCTTTTATTCGTTTTCTAATAGTTTAAAAAATGCAGGATTAATCTAAAATGGATTTAATATTAAAGAATTCTCTTTTCTGCTCTTCAGAAAAATATGTGTTACCTAATTATACATTTTGTTACAAAAAAGGTTTTTTTTCCCTCCAATGAGAGAAATACGTTTTATATTTCCTTTTTTCAATTTCATTAGACTTTTTCAAAGCTTAATTGTTCAAGAATTTTAATTACATTTGAATACATTTTCCAGTTTTCATAAATATATTTTTTATTTATATAAGTACAAACATGATATTAACGCTATTCTGAAAAAAAAATGATTACTTTTGATTTAAAAAAATGGTTAAGTTAATCTATATTTTTTAAGGGTTTTACATAATAGTAAATATTTTCAGTCGGTAAAAATTTAAATATATATATATTAATTTAATTAATTATTTTAATTATTCATTTTATTTTACTTACAGTTTAAAACAGCAAAATATTTAAAAGAAAAGTAAATGTTAATCAATTTTTGTATTCAACACTTAACAAACAAGATTGTTAAATTAATATATTTAGCCAAAAAATATTTTTTTCTATCTCTGACACGTATCATATCTATTTTTTTATATTTTTCAATGACATATGGCATTTTCAAAGGTTAATTTCTTAAAAGTTTTTATTACCTTTGAAGTTTTTTCACATTTCCATTATTTTGGTATTCGGTGATAAAAAATAATTAAAGCAACTTTCTTTTTTATAAATTAATTGTAATGCATGTTGCTTATCGTTTATTTTATTTTGTTTACGTTATTTGTTATTTCATTTTTACTGTAAGATCTAAAGGAACAAAAGGAAAAATATATTTGATTTTGGAAGACGATTATCATGTGTACAAATAAAATGTTATCCTAGATTTCGGTAACTCCATTCAATGTACATGAATTCATCCCTTTTTAATTACAGTGAACAAACAAGGAGAACATTTAAATTTAGTTTAAAGAAAATGTATTTGTTTTTAATCAAGGATTTTCAAGAATTTAATTATGAAATTAAATATATGACCTACATTCTTGAAATTATCTCTAAAATAGCCTCAAACTACTAGGCAACGAGTCATAGCTTTAATTTATCCGATGTGGCAATTTTCCGTCACTTTGATTTTTATGAAGACCTTTAATATTTTTTTTTTTTTTAAACTTGTTAAGGTTTCAGATACTTTTAAGTATCAAAAAAAGATATCCTATATCTCATTTTCTAATGAATGTATTTCAATATATTTATTCTTCAGATTAGCTATTTTACAATCAGACATCACCTAAAATTTTGGTAAATGTTCTATATAAAACAAGTTGGAAATTGTACGTCAAACGTTACAAACGAGGTGCGTTCGTACGCACGTTTTAGAATTAAATTCATGATATCCCGTGCGTAGAACGGGTTAAACAGCTAGTTAAGTATATATTTTATGACACTGTTCATAAAAATATCTTAACTAGTTATATAAATATTCAGATATATATGTATCAGCTAGTTATATATAAATATTCAGATCTTGATGATTTTTAATTCTGTGAAATGAATTATATCGTCTGCAGATTAATTTCTGTATTAAAATAAGTATCTCGCTCGCTGGACGATTCAACTTCGGAAGCTCCTATAACAAAAAAGCACCGATTAAAAAAAAAAAAATCAAATTTCTTAATAAATATTTTTATTAATATCTCCTAAAGTTTTGATTCGATTTTAATAAAATTTGAAATGTCTCGACAAAATTCTGCAAAGATAATATATTTTAAATTGCAAACCATTTGGTTGGGTAGTTTTAGTAGACAGACGGACGGACCAAGCGACGACTATAGGTGCTACGTATTTATATAATTACGAACGCACCTAAAAACAGCCCCTCATTATAAAAATGTAAAAAAAGTTTCAAATAAAAAACTGTCACCACTACTAGAACGTTTTCAATCCTGCAGACTTATCATCAGTTGTAATTCCAAATATCCCTTCCTTCTCTATTTCAATCAATTGTCAATACTCAGTCAGAAATAAATAGAGAAGGCAAAGGATATCTGAAATTGAAACTGATGATGCTCCAGCTGGATCGAAAACGTTCTTGTAGTGGTGACAGTTTTTTATTTGAATCTTTTTAATATACAGGGTACTTATAATATAAGTATCTGTATTCTGAGCTATTTGTAGCTCGAAGGAATAACCCGAATGAAACCAAAATAGGTACACTTACTATTCGAGAAGGGGGAAGAAGAATGAAACAATAAAACAAGAGGGGAATATTCTGCTATAAGGCCGAATATAGATTGCCACACACGGCTTTTATTTAAAAAATAAATAAACTAGCTGTAACTCAGAATAAAAACGCAATGACAACAAACAATTTTTAAATATCTAAATAACAAATAAAAATTCCCCTGTTAAAGTGTTGAGTTGTTCAATAACCATTCGATTTAGAAAAATATTTTTCTACCACTGAGCAATTTTTTTAATGAAATTTAATTCATGTTGCTACGGCAGCAGACGATAAAACGATATCTTTGGAATAAGGGAATAAATAGAAGAAAATTTTTTGTAGATGTTTGTGATAAAATGTTTTTCTTTATTTTTTAAAAATGTATATACATAATTCACTTTTATATTTTAACAGAATAATAAATTTACTATAATTCGTTACTCATGCTATGGCCAGTATACACGATACACGTCGAGCCACAATGCCTTTATCATTATCTTTTTACGCGTAAAAGTTTCGCTACGGTACTCCATTGTGAAGTTTTGTAATTTTTGAAATGTACTATTTGAAAAACGACATAATCATTCGATTTGAAATTTATATCAAGAAAAATACAATTTTTTATCTTTCTAACGCAGTTTGTCTAACAATTTTGTGACAAATACTTTTCGAGTTATTAATTTTTTCAGTAACTTCAAATGTTTCATTTTCCGAGATTAACCTGTGGCAACGATGTATTGCTGTGACTTTTCATAAACATGAAAAATGATAGAGATTGAAAGAATAAGCCACCCTGTGTGTGGCTAAAAATTGCAATAATCACCGACAGATGGCGCTCTTGAGTGTAAAATGTAACGTGTAATACAAGAACAAAGAATTAGGACGTAAAACCGAATGGCATACCTAATCTATTGGAATATGTCACAGTGAATGTGGTTACGTTATTTTACGGTTTTTCGCAAGGCGGTGCCGATCATATTCAGGTTCCACATTACCACTGTGCTGGAGGACACAATCCAGGCGGTGCACGACGTGCTCAACTGCGGAATGTAATACATGAGGAGTGATGTTTCGTACAGGTTGTGATATGTAGTAAAGTCGCTGAGGTTTGCCACATCTCCACGGTACACAATATTTCACATTACATTTCACACTCAAAAGTGCCATCTTTCTGCGATTATTGGAATTAATTATTTCATTATTCCATTCTTCTTCCCCCTTCCCGAAAAGAAAATATACCGATTTTGATTTCATTCCGGTTATTCCTTAAAGCTACAGACAGCTCCAAATATACTTATATTATAACCACCCGGTAATTATGATGATGGATTGTTTCTTTATATAGAACGAACTTTTACCATGTTTTTAAATGATGCCTGGTTGTAAAATAGGTAATTTGAAGAATAAAGATTCCCTGAAATTATTGCTATTAAATGAATGTGTTGATGACACGAAAAATATAATATTAAATGTGTTAAAAGCATCACGGTTGAAACTTATAAAACCACAAATTCAGATATAGAAGTCGAATGAATTTGTTATTTTAACATGCAAATTATTAATGCGACCAATTATCAAAAGTAACGAAAAACAAATGCACATATAAATGTCGAATCTGTGTGGTAGGAACTTCAACACTCAACTATATGTAGGGAAATATTGTATAGCAAAGCGATATTAAGGGGATGGTGGACGTTAAAATTGATTTTTTCATCATGTAGATATATGAAATTTTGTATTATATGCATTTCACCATAAATATATAGAATACCTTAAAAAAATATACAATATTAATATAATTTTCAGATTTAAGATTTAGGATTGTTTTTTAATTAAATGTCTTCATAAAAATCAAAGGGAGGTAGAATTTCCACATCGGAGAAATTAAAGCTATCACTCAATGCCTAGTAGTTTGTGACTATTTTAAAGATAATTTCACGAATGGATGTCTTAGATTTAATTTCGTCATTTAAATACTTGAAAAAGCTTTGATTAAATACTTGAAAAAGACTTGATTAAAAGCTTGAAAAAGCCTTGATTAAAAACATGTATATTTTCTTGATCCTAAATTTAAATGTTCTCCTTGTCTGTTCACTGTATTAAAAAGGAACGAATTCATGTATTAATACATTGAATGGAGTTACAGTAGGATTTCCGAAGTTTAGGAAAACATTTTATTTGTAAGATTTAAAAAAAAATTAAAATTTATAAACCAAATTTTAAAATGCTCCTTGCGTCTTAATTTTTAAGATATTTCTTCGATGTGTTGTTTCGATTACTTAAAACTATATTACAAGCCAATATGTATATAAGTTATTTAATCCCTTTAATAGTTAATTTTTGAGAGATTTTTTTTCCTCATTCCATTCTGATTTTCATGAAAATTTTGCATTTTAATAAGTTATAAATGAAATTTAATTCGATTAACGAAGTCTAATTGAATAACGCATTCACAGTTTCTTTGTAAACATTATAAGGATTCTTCAGTATCAATTTCCTGAATTTTAAACAAAAATTAAGACGCATGGAGCATTTTAAAAATCTAAAAAAGTGTAAAATCTGTATTGAGAAAAACAGGTATAAAGTTTACTAAAGCACCGAAAAATTAATTATGTACATAATTCAAACGCTTATAACTTTACGAAAAATCATCGCAGCTGCATGCAGTATTTCTCAAATGATTCAATTCAAACTGAAGAAAAATAATACACACAAAACTAAATTTCGATTTTTGATCAAATAAAGTCCACGATCCCCTTAAACAATTTTTCATAAAGACTATTTTTGCTTCTTTCTATGTTGCAATGCGGGAAATTTTAGAAATTGTTATTTAAATTTCAAAACTATATGGATTTGAAACAGTTGCTGGCCGCTTGTGGCGGCGAAAATTCACAATTAGTTGCATAATGAAAAAGATGAAGTTTCATTAAAATACTTTTTTTTACTAGGTATTATTCACAACGCCACCTTTTTTAACGCCAGACCTTTTTATTTAATTATACTTACGACCAATTATGCTTTTACGACAAAGGATGATTTAATGTCCTTGACCCACCACATTTTACAATCTGAAAAAAAAATTATAAAGTGCCTTTTTGTACTTAAGTATTTAAAGGAAGGTATTGCTACTAATTGAGTTATTTGCGTGATCCTATTTGATTAATTCAATTAGGATAAATTGTTTCTTAAGATATAAATGTAATTTTTTTAGTTTAAATATTAACAATATTGTCAAAGGGTTTATTTAAGAAATGTATATATTTTTATTCTAAATCCTTTAAGTATTATTTCAAAATCTAAACTACGGGACAGATAGCAATGTAATATATATTTAAGATATATATTAGATATATATTAACTCTGTAAAAAGAAAGTCTTAAAAGCATGTTTGAAATAAGGCATATGATATTTAGGAAAATCTAAGAAAGGTGGCATATGACTCAGGAGAAGTAGTTGCAATTTAAAGCACAAAATACATATACAGTATATTTAATTATTATCAAAACTTTTTATAATAAAAAGAAATCTTTAAAATAAAACTTTAACTTGTTTTTGTCTTTTTATACTTGCGGATTTTAACATTTACATTTTTCATTTTTATGCTTGATTTTTTTTCTTCTCTTTTCTTTTTCTTTACCCCGATAACAAAATTTGAGATAACATGTTCATTTGGATGTGCAATACATTTCAAATTAATGCCACAAATTTATTCTCAAAATCATTTCACGCATATTTTTTTATATGACATACATTACACAGTACATTAACCATAATAAATTAAATTTTCTCAGTACTTGGAAATAACTTGCTTTTCTTAAATCGTTTGATAAATGAGACGAAAACTATCAAAATGTACTACTTAATTTTTTTAAACCTCCCATGTTAAGAAATATTACAGGAATCTAAAATGTCATGTAGTGATTTCTTTTAGTTGAGTAAAATGTTATATTAAGATAACACCCGAATCCAAGCGTAAAATTGGTTACCCTCCAATTTTGATAAAATGTAATCCAAACCATCTGCAAAGGATGTATAATAACGAAGTATTTATCTTCTGTCATTTTAAAAATAAAATGAGAAAAAGTTATTTACGGAGTTACTGTCGTTTAAATATTTAAATGTTTTTTTATATTTCAGTAAATAACCTTAAGATAATTTTAAAGTACTGAAGTAAGAGACAAAGCAAAAAAAAAAAAAAAAAAGACGTACTATTTTTAATCTTTAATTGTGTCTTAAATAAAATAAATCACTGATTCTTACAAAATGTTAAACCAAGAAAGCATACAGCAATTTATATTAATCTAGGGAAAAAATAAATTTAAAAATATTAAAAAAATGAATTTATTTTCATATAATCTTTATATCGTCAATCGTAGCAATTTTAGATTGTAGAAATGAAATACTTTAGTATAGGAAACGATTGGCAAATATTTTAATTTTATTTACTCTTCCAGATAAAGTTGAATAACTATTATAATGTTTTAAAAACTTCTTCAAACATGATACAATGGTTGTGTTGGGATGAGTGATGAGAGGTAAAATATGCTCGATATGCATAATGCGTAATTAGAAATAATATTATGGGCACATTTCAAATCTAAACTGCGTGAACGAACAGAGTTTAATGCAACTTGTTTAAGAACAGATATAGACGTTAAAAAATGTCTCATTAAAATAAATTAGTTTTAGTTAATATATAACACATAAGTACTAGTTGCATATATAATTTTATTAAGTATAATTTTTTGATTTTTACTTTCTGACCAAATATTTACGACTATAGGAACGTTAGATACACTTAATCCCTTAAGCACCATGACGTACTTGCGTGCGTCATGAACTCTTCTATTTGAAATACCAGGACGCATGTCCTCATTTTCAGTCCAGACTTCAATGTTTTGAACATCTGTTTTTTTTACGTCGCTAATTGCCATTGTGATTTGTTTTGTACGGGCTTTTTAGCAATGACAGTTTTCGCACAAAATAGATGGCGTTACGTGTAAAACTAGTTGGATGGGCCAATCCCAAAACTTTCTTCTATCTCACAGAGGTTTCGCATACACTAAAAAAGAATTGACAGAAATTTATATCAAGGTCTAACTGAAACTAAAGTTTTATTCAATCCGAGCATTAGTTCTTGAGATAAGACTATTGCTTAAATCGTGTAAATCCTACAAAATGCAGCATAGCAGCGCCACCTATTGGGAGATTTAGACCAAAAGCTACTCAACAACAACTTTACGTCAACGCCTAACTTACTCTGAAGTTTGATGAAAATCCGTGCATTAGTACTTGAGATACAGTTATCGTGATAATAATGAAAAAAGGTAGCATAGCAGCACCACCTGTTGAGATATTAACACCACAACGTAAGCAGCATCTATTTATGTCAGGGTCTAACTAAATCTGAAGTTTGATGAAAATAAGTGCATTAGTTCTTGAGGTAGAGCTATTGTAGAAATCGCGAAAAAAGCAGCATAGCAGCGCCACATGTCGGGTGATTTTCACCCTAAACTAATCAGCATCAATTTATATTAGGGACTAACTGAATCTAAAGTTTTATTAAATTCTGAGCATTAGTTCTTGAGATAGAGCGACCACAAAATTTTTGTCACATACAGACAGACAGACAGAGTCACAGAGTCACAGACAGACATTTTCTAAAAATAGTCAAATCGTGTTCAGGACCTTATAAAACGTATAAATCCGTCGAAAACCAGAAGTGGAAAATTTTCATTAATCCAATACTTTCTTCTTGTAAAGATAGAAGAAAGTAAAAACGTATTAGTTTCCCGATATGAATATTGGAACTTCAAGCTTTATTTCTGTTTGTATAATAAAACTAAATCTTTATTTAATCACCTTACATTACATGTAGATAAATATTTCACGTGTATTTAAAAATAATGACATAAACAACTTTTGACGAAATTTAATAAATCTGGTAGTCAAGATACTATCACTAAATTGAAAATGGCGCTTAAGAGATTAAAAATGCAGCTTCAAATTTTACATACAGGTAAAAAGTATACGATTTAATTGTAGAAATATGTATTTTTCATTTTTCTCAAAAACAAATAAATTTACGCAACATAAGATAAACGTTCGCTAAAATAAGATAATGACAGAAAATGAGTAAATTTTCAAGATTCATTAATTTTAATCAATCATTTTTGATGAAATATAATTACAATATATTCCCCAGTTGTTATTAGCTTTAAGAATTCTCGAAGATATTACTCAAAAATGCCATTTTCATTTCTTCCGTGAATGGAATTTAAAGTATAATGCAATGTATCTAATAATCTTATTTGTCATAGAAAATATCTATGATTTCTTGCACGGCATAATCACGTCTGACATTAAAATAACAGGATTAATCGAGATTTTTTTGTAATTTGTTTCGATTTATGTGTATTTATCAAACTTTCAACATTTTTTCACTTAAGTCTCTTATGAAAATTCAGCTTGATATTGCGAATAAAACTATTATTATATTAAAGGGAAATAATAATAATATTTTTCACGTCATATCAGCGTGCCAATTTGTTTCAAAGAAGATTTTATCTGGCCATCACGTGCTAACAACAACAATAAGAACAACAAAAATCGTAAAGCAAAATTGTGATTAAAAAATGTGTGAGTAACACACATGTTAGTTGTTACATTGTGATAAGTATATTAACCATTATATTTTAGAAAGTTATAAACAAATAAATGCGATTTCTGTTATTACTTCTTGGATGCCAAATAACAAATATAGGGTTTATAACTTGTTACTTTTAAAGAAATGCAACCTTAATTGGATCCTCCGACACGGGGTTTATATTTGAGTTTTTCTTACATTTTATTTTCGAAAATAACTCGCAGGAAGAGATCGAGGGGGGGGGGGGAATGTAAGGTGGTAAGTCAAAATAGCAAGTCGCAATAATTTCAACATCGGCATTTTTGCTCATAATGCTTGATGTTCTTTCTTTTTTATACTCTACGTATCTTATCATATTTGCATACCTGCAAATATAATCCAAACGAGATAAGTTATTTAATGAAACATTTCTTGTGGTTATTTAATTACTGCTTTTATTAAATATAATTTGAGAGTTTATTTGATTCGAAAAAAAATGGAATGTTGTTAGGTATAAATTTGATAAAATATTGAGCCCATTTTCAAATTGATTGGAATGCGATAACTTGTATTTCAATTTATTAGCAAATTTCACAGAAATGAAAAAAAAAATAAAACCTCTTTTTTAAATTTGTTTATTTTGTTTAATTTCATTCTATTTTGTTTTAGAACTTAAATCAATGCCGAAATTATTGTCTCATGCCACCTATATGTATATCATAGATAGAGTCCCTGCTATATAATATAAAAGCTTTTTTTTTAAATTCTAATTCCAGATATGATTGCTTAATGGTCTGTTGAGTATAATTTTGTATTGGTTTCATTTAGAATTTTAATTTTATTCACAAGTCATTTGATTTTAAGTTGCCAATGTTTTCATCATAGCAGTCTATTGTTATAAAGGGTTATTCAAAACTGAATTAACAAACTTCTAGGAAAGGTGGAGTGCACCTAAACGACTCGTAATCACATAGAAATGCAGGGTCGGGATTCAATTCTAACAAGATATGGGGGATTGTGTGGTGCTGAATCTTCGTCATCGAAAATTGACATTTAACGACTATAAGCTTAAAAATTCTGCCTACGTGCGTGGTTCTTACCATCTTAACAGGCACGTAGGAAGAAAACTTCGGGAACTTTAGTATCAGGAAAAAATGACTTATTTTAAGCTTATATAGTCTTTAAATGTCAATTTTCTATCACGAGGATTCAGCCCGTAACAACACTGCTGTCTCCTTAGTATATCATTTCTGATCCTGCATTGTCATGTGAATCCGAGTAGTGTAGATGTACCTCAACTCTCCTAGAAATGTCTTCCTCCAGTTATGGGTCACTCTGAATAGTTCTTTTTATATATAACGAATGAAAAGCAATTTACCTGAACTTCACTTTTTTTGTTAACTTTTTTTATGCAGCATTTACAATAAGTGTAATATTCAGTTACGAAATTATTTGAGGTTAATTAAGTTGAAGATTAGAAAAATCGTGAATGAAAGCAAAAAAAGCAAAAAAAATAAAATGAAATATTTTGAAATTATTTCGAATACTACTTTTTGAAAAAAAAAATCTAAATAATTTTTTTTTGTCTTTTCAAGTTATTAGATTAAACCAATCTTTTGGAAATTAGACTAATCATAATTTTGTAAATTTCAAAATATATTTTCCTGTTCGTCTTTAGTAGTCTAATACATGTATTTATATTTACTATCAATTTATCTTTAGAGTTATTTTGGTTATTATCTACATATAATAACATTAGTTATGTCTTTACAATCATCACCTAATTTTAATTTCAGTACATAATAACAATAGTTACGTCTTTATTATCATCCCCTAATTTTAGTTTCAGCATATAATAGAAAAAAAAGCTTGCTTTAAACTCTATAGACTATTGGTGAGGCATTTATATTACATACGTGTTCCAATCTTTAAATTATTAATAAGGGTTATTTGTCCGAACAATAATTCATTATACAGAAGTAAGTAAAAATGGGAAATTGTTCTGCAATTTTCATCCTGTTGCTATTTATTTTTCATTTCAAAATTCATCCATAAAATATTGTCATATTAATACTACGCAAAATAACTATATTCGTTAGACTTCAATAAATGGCATATCTGTTAAATTTTAGTAAACTTTTTTTTTTCATTGGGATAGGTATTTTTAATTTTTTTAAGATAAAAGTTTTTTTTTTCTAAAATTCAAACATTTTCGGTTTTGAAAGCATTAAAAAGTAATAGCGATATAAATAAAGGATTCATGAAAAGAATTCCACATTGTACAGGTTATAAATGACGTGTTTACGAAATGCATGTTTCAGGTACTGATTAGGAGTTGTTAATACAATACACATTAACGTGTTATTTATTGGAGTTAGCTAGGTAATTGCTCGCAATTGTCGAAGAGGGGACGAAATGGGTGGAACAATGAGATAATACATTACTGTCTCTAAGTACTTCTGAACAAATTAGTACACATTATGTTGTAAATGTCCGTGAAACCGACAAACAATAAGTCTTAACGTTCAGATTTAAAGCTGCAGAAACAATGGAAATTATTTTCTAGGGAATAAAACATTTATATTAAAGTACGTAAATGACTGTGCCAAGGGATTACTATCGCATCATATTTCAGTGAACACGATTTCAATACACTTAAATTGGCGCATTTTTAAAAGATAGATTGTGTCCATTTCGACAAAATTAAGTACATCCAGACAGACGATATTACGCCGAGTTTAATTTCAGTAACAACATTATTTTGTTTTAATTGTAAAGTTCTGAAAATAAAGGCAGGAGTATCTTTTTAACACTTTCAAAAAAAGCTGATTAGTGTTTATGGATTGTGTTTGTCTCTTTGTCTGCCGCTTGTCTGTCTGTCTACCTGTCCATGCTCTAACTCAAACAAATATAACTATCGCACCATATTTCAGTGAAAACAATTTCAATACATTTAAATTGGCACATTTATAAAAGATAGATTGTGTCCATTTAAAAAAAAATAAGCACATCCTGACAGACGATATTAATTCGAGTTTAATTTCAATAACAAAATTATTTTGTTTTGATTGTAAAAGTTCTGAAAGTACAGGCAGGAGTATCTTTTTAACACTTTCCAACAAAGCTGAATAGTGTTTATGGATTGGGTTTGTCTGTTTGTCTATCTGTCCATGCTCTAACTCAAATAAATATAACTATCGCACCATATTTCAGTGAACACAATTTCAATACACTTAAATTGGCACATTTTTAAAAGATAGATTGTGTCCATTAAAAAAAAATAAGTACATCCAGGCAGACGATATTACGTCGAGTTTAGTTTCAGTAACAACATTATTTTATTTTCATTGTAAACTTTCGGAAAATAAAGGCAGGAGTATCTTTTTAACACTTTCAAAAAAAGTTGATTGGTGTTTATGGATTGGGTTTGTCTGTTTGTCTGCCGTTAGTCTGTCTGTCTACCTGTCTATGGTCTAATTCAAACAAATATAACTATCGCACCATATTTCAGTGAACACAATTTCAATACACTTAAATTGACACATTTTTGAAAGGTAGATTGTGTCCATTTCAACAAAATTAAGCACATCCAGACAGACAATATTAATTCGAGTTTAATTTCAATAACAAAATTTTGTTTTGATTGTGAAAGTTCTGAAAATAAAGGCAGGAGTATCTTTTTAACACTATCCAACAAAGCTGAATAGTGTTTATGAATTGGGTTTGTCTGTCTGTCTATCTGTCCATGCTTTAACTCAAATAAATATAACTATCGCACCATATTTCAGTGAACACGATCTCAATACACTTAAATTGACACATTTTTAACAGGTAGATTGCGTCCATTTCAACAAAATTGAGCACATCCAGACAGACAATATTAATTCGAGTTTAATTTCAATAACAAAATTTTGTTTTGATTGTGAAAGTTCTGAAAATAAAGGCAGGAGTATCTTTTTAACACTATCCAACAAAGCTGAATAGTGTTTATGAATTGGGTTTGTCTGTCTGTTTATCTGTCCATGCTGTAACTCAAATAAATATCACTATCGCACCATATTTCAGTGAACACGATTTCAATACACTTCCATTGACACATTTTTAAAAGGTAGATTGTGTCCATTTCAACAAAATTAAACACATCCAGACAGACAATATTAATTCGAGTTTAATTTCAATAACAAAATTTTGTTTTGATTGTGAAAGTTCTGAAAATAAAGGCAGGAGTATCTTTTTAACACTATCCAACAAAGCTGAATAGTGTTGATGAATTGGGTTTGTCTGTCTGTCTATCTGACCATGCTGTAACTCAAAAAAATATAACTATCGCACCATATTTCAGTGAACACGATTTCAATACACTTAAATTGACACATTTTTAAAAGGTATATTGTGTCCATTTCAACAAAATTAAGCACATCCAGACAGACAATATTAATTCGAGTTTAATTTCAATAACAAAGTTTTGTTTTGATTGTGAAAGTTCTGAAAATAAAGGCAGGAGTATCTTTTTAACACTATCCAACAAAGCTGAATAGTGTTTATGAATTGGGTTTGTCTCTCTGTCTATCTGTCCATGCTGAAACTCAAATAAATATAACTATCGCACCATATTTCAGTGAACAAGATTTCAATACACTTAAATTGACACATTTTTAAAAGATAGATTGTTTCCATTTTAAAAAGATTAAGCACATCTAGACAAAATATATTATGTCGAGTTTAATTTCAGTAACAACATTATTTTGTTTTGATTGTAAACGTTCTGGAAATAAAGGCAGGAGTATCTTTTTAACACTTTCCAACAAAGCTGAATAGTGTTTATGAATTGCGTTTGTCTGTTTGTCTGTCGTTTGTATATCTGTCCATACTTGACTCAAATAAATATCACTATCGCACCATATTTCAGTGAATACAATTTCAATACACTTAAATTGGCACATTTTAAAAACATAGATTGTGTCCATTTAAAAAAAAATTAGCACATCCAGACAGACGATATTATTTCAAGTTTAATTTCAGTAACAACATTATTTTGTTTTGATTGCAGACGTTCTGAAAATAAAGGCAGGAGTTTCTTTTTAACACTTTCCAACAATGCTGAAAAGTGTTTATGAATTGTGTTTGTCTGTGTGTCTGTCTATCTATCCATGCTCTAACTCATATAAATATACTCGGATTGCCCTGCAATATGTTATTGAAGTTTACTATGCATGTTTGGTATTGAAATGAAGTGCACAACACTTGCAGTTCATTTACAGGGAAACTCAAAACAATCCTGTTACATTACACTCTATGGCGAAAAATCGTTTTCAGTGTGTATTTTAATGATAGTACACTATTTCAAACATATTGAAATTGATATATAGCACTGAGCTGCACTTCAAGATGCTTACTATAGAATACGGTTTGCATAACATTCATCGTTTGTTGGAAATGCGTTTTCAATTGCGGTACGCATGTTTTAATTTAACCCATTTTTGCATATTACTTGGCGTGTATAAATTCTATAGACAACTCACAGGGCTGCACAAATAATCTTGAGTACATTTTCTTTTTATTCATAGAAATTGTTGAAGGGAAATTTTCAGCTGCATTGTGCATTATAGAACTGAACTAAATTTTAGCATACTATGTAGTATATGTACAAATCGTATACAGTGCAGTACAAAAGTATTCGAATGTTTAACTGATTATTGATAGTAATTCTTGAAATTGGGATTATGCATTTTCAAATTGTACACGGACGTCATGTTTCAGCTTATTAAACTCTGAAGTTTTTTTTATAGTATCCGGAAGTTGTAATTGTTTCATAATATATGTACATGACACATGATTTTTCGTTTTTTTTGGCTTGGTTTTTTCTGTTTTGATATGGACCGTATGGTTTTTGAAGAATGTACTCCAGGTTCGTCAACTTTTACTTAAGTATCGCTATAAATATAACTGAATTAAAAGAAATATGAATAATAATAATTTAAAAAAAAAGTAGAAAGTCCTTTCGGCATGTACCGGGAGGAAAAGGTAGCTTCCATAATAAATGTTTTTTTTTTTTATTCAACTAATTTTACTCTACAATTTACTCTCTCTAATTTAACATGCAAAGGTAAAATGCCTGGAACACGACCATAGAAGATTCCATCCCGGTTTTCGTTAATACTGAATTTGAACGCGAACTTCAGCATTAGAGTTACAGCAAAACAAATATCAGATTGTTTCAAAATATCAGCAAACCTAGAATTTCAAACTTCCATATCTCAGCCATATTTTCAGTAAAGCCAAAACGAAAAATGTTCTGGTATCCTTGTATTACGACCTAACACATAACAGAAACATTTTTTTCAATTTATATTTTTTTTTACATCTTTTTGATTTTTAAATATTTAAAAATTTGTAATCTCTACCGTTTTTAAACAAGGTGGTGGATAAAGCTGGCCAACGAAATTGGTCAAGACTGTGGTATGTCCTTTACTCATATTCAGTCTCTTCCAAATCGGTTCATAAGTAGGAGAGTTACAGCATGATAAATATCAGATATATATTAATATATAGGGGGCTGGGTATCATAATCGGAGAAAATTAATCAAAATTTTCTGCAAATGTTTTCCTCCGAACGGCTGCAATAAGTAGATTTTTACTTTTTGTAATGAAAGCTATCTAACATACATTTGTAAATTTTATGTATGCCTTTCAATACCTTCAGTACACAATTTCAGCGTTTACCTTTAGCTGTTTAAGAATAAATTATTACATACATTAAAATGATATAAGTCACAAAACAGCATTGTTGGTGGTTTTAAAGTAGAGTTATTAGCATAGTTGCCTATTTCTTACTACTACACTGTAAAAAATGACCGATGTTTCTTATTTTATGAAAATATGCTATAACCACGAACGAAAATATAATATAATCTTCTGAGTTATCCAAAATTTCAAATAACATGTTACATTGTCTTTTGAATCCCCAGAAACGAATACATTTTCAAAATTTAAAGAATAATTTATAAAAACAAATTATTTTTAGCTGCCCGAATTTTTCAGAAACGTTTCCGAAGGGATTTTATAGTGTATTAATTAGTGTCCTCAGCCTGGAATACCTGTTTTTCGAATGCTATAAATTCTGAAGTAAACATTTGCATGCTAAAAAAAATTGTTTAACAGATAAACCTGCAAAATTAACAGCGTTAACAATAACATTAAAATTAAGATTATTTCTTTACTGTTTCATGTATAAATTAACTTATGCGGCTGAAAACGTGTACTTGAGAATGGATAACATTCAAAAAACAGGTATTCCAGCCTGAGGACACTAATTAATACACTATAAAAACCCTTCGGAAACGTTTCTGAAAAATTCGGGCAGCTAAAAATAATTTGTTTTTATAAATTATTCTTTAAATTTTGAAAATGTATTCGTTTCTGGGGATTTAAAAGACAATATAACATGCTATTTGAAATTTCGGATAACTCAGAAGATTATATTATATTTTCGTTCGTGGTTATAGCATATTTTCATAAAATAAGAAACATTGGTCATTTTATGTTCAGTGTATGCTCTCTGTACTTAAGTTGCCAGTTTTGTAATTGGAGATTTCTGTGAATACATAAAACGCGTATTTTCATTATAAACTAGTGGTAATGAAAATGTAAGAGACTTGACAGCTGTGTGTCAGTTTTACACAGCACATATTATTTTTACGAAAATTTATTATTTGTTAATATTTCATTATTTGATGGTACGGTAATTCCACCCCACAATTCCTTCATAATATAATCAATAATTTTTTAATAGATATTCTTTAAATTAAATTGAAAATTTCTAAAAGAATAACAAACTAATTCGGAAATTTTCACTGCATTGCTTACCTATTTAAATAACTTTTATCTCGGCTTGTTACAATGTATCAAAACAAATAAATTGTGGATAATCTAATTGATCTTAGAAAATGTTTCCTGTTTATTCTATAATAAAATTTTAAAGGAATTATATGAGACGAATAAGAGACTAGAACAAATTATTTCATCTCAACTATTATTAAAAGCGTTTGTTTCAACAGATAAACCATTGAGCATGTTACATAGTTGTGTGAATGAGATTCCATTTAGAATTTCATGATACGGTTGCTATTTACACTGGTTGACATACGCTTTCCAAATCAATTTTGTTTGAGATTTTAGTAAAGTAATTACTTAGAAGAAATTTAGAAATAGCTAAGAATAATTAAAATTAAATTAAAAGTTATTCATATATTTATAACAATAAAATAAAATAATTTTCATATTGACAAAATATTATACATACTAGTGAGTTATAATTGTTGTAGGATCCATTTCTCATATGAGTTATATAAATACAGCAAATACTATTAAATTAACTGTACTCTATAGAATATCTGTGTAAAATTTTTCCTGGTAGAAATATGACAGTAAAACTAGGAATCATTTTGTAGTTGATTTTTAAACGAAAAAATAATTATTTAAAACTAACGTGAAGTACACTTCCACATACATCTAACTTGAAACGGCCGTATGCGGATTTTTATGCCAATTTTCTTATTTGTGCGTTAGAACATTGTAATTGGTTTTGGTTTATGAATATGACAGTTATGTTTACCATAAATCAGATAAACTACGCAGTAGCCCAAAAAACATACATACGTTTAAATCACCATGCATTATAATCAGCACATTATCCCAGAAAAAACGGAAATTCCATTCAACTGGAAATTATTTCTATTTATAATATGATAAAAAGATCGTCTTCATACTGAAAATATACAAAACTATGAAATTGTTTCAATACGGATACCTAATTTGAACGTCATATTTGCCTCTTTGAGTAAATTTTCATAAAGTTACTCGGTGAAGTACTTTAAGATATAATAACTTTATTTTTTGTATAGATTATGTTGCATTAGTTATTAGTATGCTCAATATGTATTAACAGTTTTTTTTAGTATCTGTAAACTTATGCATTTACATATACGTCCAATGTATACGACTGTTAATTTATTTATAGACATTGTTGTCGGTATTCGGAGGAAATGTAGTCGAAGATAACTTTTTATAATCAATGTTATTATTGCTTTTGAATAAATAGTAGCTATGAAGATGCAATAAGAAAAAAAAATGTATTGCAAAACTATAAATTATGTGAAATAAATGAATTATTTTTTTTAATTATTTTAAAAAATAGATTAATTTTAATGTTAATATTTAAAATGAAAATTTTAATTAGTTTTAAAGTAACGCAAGCTACAGTTATATGTGGATTATATTCCTATATACAGAATTGAAGAATCAAGGTTATTATTGTCTTCTTTATTCTGATAACAGCAATACTCAAACTAGATAATAATTGAGACACTCCTTAATTCCAGTATATCGCAAAAAATCTTTATATATTATTTCTCCTGTCAACATCCCTTTTTCTCAGAAAATATGAAACGCAGAACAACGAATGAGATACCATATGAAAGGTTTTAGAACCGGCTTCTGACATAGCCCACTTAACAATTCGTTAAAACATGTTTTTGATTAAAATTTGCTGAAAAATAAAAATTAAATCGGCATTGCTTTCATAAAAGAAATGAAAGATTTTCCTGAAATTATTGTTGCCAAAAAAATAAAATACCACATTATATGATGCTCATAGCAATTATTATAAAAAACACCGCACGGGTTTATTTTATACTTATGATTAAAAAGCGAAATTGAAATTGAAATGTTTAGATTTATATTTCTAAGTCCCATGGTTTTCCCGAAGCGGATAACGTCATCCTCTAATACAGTCAAAATACGATTGTTAATTTTTTTTCGCGCGCGTGCCTTTAGCAATCTTGGATCAGTTTTTAGTCTAACTTTGATGGAATAAATGAGATGATATTCTGGCTTGACTAACAACTAAATGTTGTTTGCAGATATTTTTATCCTTGCTTTTTCTTTAGAAGTTTAAACCTGCATCTAATAAATATTACATATTGATAAAAAATGATACTTTTCAATTATCCCGTCGACCACTTTTCATAACAAAAAACTATTGCCAAATAAACGGGAGAACGTTGCCATTGGAATATCAAAAAAAAAAAAAATAATAAAATATAAGAATTTAAGGACACAATTGTTATTTTAATTAATAAAATAACTACTAAATCAGTAAAACATAATGAAAAATACACGCAAATGTTGAATGTAAAACCACTAGATGACGTAACAAACATGCATAATGAATGTGACATCAAGTAAATGGGTCTGCATTTTTGGCGTTTAATCTTACAGTTTTGCGATAGTTTTTTGTTATGAAAAGTGGTTGATGGGATAATAGAGAAGTACCTAAAGAATATTAGATTTCAGTGCGAAATCTTCGCACGGGCCCTCTGGTATTATATATAACGCTAGTTTCTGAAAAAGCTTAAAGATTTACCGATCGATATCAAAGTAATTAGTGACAACATCAATTCTCAACAGATTTTCCCATGAGTTAAATTGAAGATATCATGACTGATTTCCCTTATTTTTTCGTAAATCCTCCCTTACGCTCATCAATCAATTTAAATCAAATTACGTAATGTAGTTTGTGATATAATTTAAAATTGTGATTACTTATTGATCATTTGTATAATTATTAAAAGTACGAAGAGTTCAAGTTACTAAAAGAAGAAATATGTTTTGTAAAATGAATCACGAAAGGTAAACTGTGTGTCTCATTTAGTATGTTTTAAAAATTAGATTCATTTTATAGTTGATTTTTAAACGAATAAATAATTATTTAAAAGTAACGTGAAGTACACTTCCACATGCATTTTATGTTTAAAAGGCCAAACTAAAGAATCATAGTTATTTATTTTTATATACATTTCTGATATCTTGAAATAAACAAAATATATAAAATGTTACGTCATTTTTTTTCAGTATCTGCCAAGAAAAAACAAAATACTTTTGCTTCTAAAACATTTTGAAGATTAACCGATCGATATCGGAGCAATTAGTTGACAACATCAATTTCTAGAAGAATTTTTCACTATAAAACTTTGAGATAACCCATTACTGATTGCCTTATAATTATCTGTTAGTAAATGATCATTTAAACCCATCCATCAGTTTAAATCAAATTACGTAGTGTAGTTTGTGATTAAATTTAAAATTAAAGTTAGTTATACATCATTCGTATAATTATTAAATATAAGAAGTAGTTCAAGATGCTAAAGATAAAAGTATATTTTGCAAAGTGAATTATGAAGAATAAGCAAAATCTCTAATTTCATTTTTCTAATTATATTTCTATTTTAGTACCTTTTTCAAAGACTAATTTAATTATTTATAAAATAATGTAAGGTACATTTCCACATATATTTTGTGTTCAATAGAGGAAATAATTCATTATTATTGTTATTCTGGGATTTTTGTTCTGGTAACGATAATACTTAAATTATAATTACTGTTTAATTTGGAAAATTCATGTCAATTTACAGCAGAATTTAACATGCGATATGCTTAAGATACCTCCTGAATGACTACTTCATAATTTACATGTGTTTAAATGACCTTTTATGTTCATCCATCAGAAATCAAACTACGTACTGCAGTTTTTGTATAAATTAGAAATTGATTTTAATTTCTGGTCATTTATGCAATTAATAAAATGACGAGTAGTTAAAGATCTTTTAAGGATAATAAAATATTTTAAGATAATTTGTTACCTTTCATATTTAATAGATACCCTATGAACGATTATGATTTTAGGACAATAGAGCTGTTATACGAACCATTGCACCAGAAAAAGGAATTGATTAAAACTACAAAACATGTTTTGTTGAGAACATTTTGGTTGTTTTAGCAAAATTCAAGTAAAATTGAACCATTTTACTTGAATTAACAAAACATTTTTTAGTGGCGATACAAAATTTTTTTTTAGAATTGCAAAAAAAAAAAAAAAATTGATTCAAACAAAATTTCCATTGACCTATATTTAAACAAAAAGTTTTGTTGGGTCAACCAAATTTTTGTTGATTCAACAAAACTTTTTTCTGGGTGTGTGCTGTTTTGAATACCATATTTTCCTGTTAGTAATATTTCCCTTATTTAATGATAAAAATCCTGCGAGTAAATAGGAAGTAGAATACTGTTTGGAAATAGTTGAATTCAAAATCTTTGGCAGGTTTAGGACAAAAGTCCTATACTTAAAACTAGTCGAACAGAACTCATTATTTTAATTAGTTTTATATACATTTTGTTTTTTAATTCAGGGAAACGTTTGAATGTGATCATTGAAAAATATACTGACTTTTTTTTAAGAGAAACAATTATTTCACGTGTTATATTAACAGTTAACTTTATCAGATTTTAGGTTATGCGAAAGATGAACCAAAATATGTTGCAGACAATATTATGCATAGAAAATTATAAATGTAATACAAACTTATATTCTCTTCTTCACTACACTCGTTGATATTTCTCTTTAAAATGCATTAAGAATAGGAACATTTTCTTATTACAAGTGTATTTTGACCTATATATTTAAAGTTGTTTAAATAAAACATTCAAAAAGTTCAGGTATCATCTATTTTTAATAAAATTGTTAAGGACTGTTTCTATAAGAAGTTAATTTAACTTGAGATTTTTTTAGTACTGGATGTGAATTCATTGGAAATTAACTTATATTTGAACATTTATAGTAAAATCATTTTTTTTTTTAACATTTCACCAAATTTTTTTGGTTTAGAATAAAATTTCAGAGATGAAGATGAGTTGTGAATGGTGAAGTTTATTTCTACAAAATTTGTAAATGATTTCAATTTTTAAGGAATTCTCTGAAAATAGCGTAAATTAGTCACGCATGCATCGTTTGCTATAATAGTTTCGAATTTTTTCAATGTAAATATTTTTTAATGGAAACCATAATATATATATATATGTGTGTGTGTGTGTGTGTGTGTGTGTGTGGTATTTTGTCTAAGCTGAATTAGTACCAGATGTAAATTTCCATGAGAAAAGGGTAGTCCGTTAAAGAACTAATATCTTGCAGTCGATTTCCATGATCATGGCGAAGTAGTAAGACAATGAAAAGACACCAGAACAGTTTCTCCAGTAAAGTCCAGCCAATTTACAGATGAATAGTTTATTAAGAATAAGAGCGATGCAGCACATTTCCCACAGGTATAAAACTTATAGCATAGCCCTCGGCTTTCACGATGGGTCACTCCATTGATTATAAGTTGTTAACTGACCAGATGAATATTCTACGACATAAAAACACCAGATACATATTTGTTTACACTTTCAGATACGTCGAAAATCTAGTGCTCGACCGATGCGGGCGAGTTTTGTTCTCTCCGCGGCGACATACAGAAATTTACGTCACGAGCGCACAACCCAATGAGTGAGAGGCGACCTACGGATCAGCGAATGAGGCTAGAGGGAGGAGCTAAGACATTAAAGAAATCCTTACTTGGGCGCGGATCAATTTTGAAGTTAAAATCCCAAGCGCGCGAGAAAATCAGAGCAATAATAATAATAATAAAAAGAAAATGGCTTTAAAAAAAAACATTCGAAATGAGAACGCGTCTCGGAATTTTATAGATTGGGGAGCTGATAAAAGCTACGAATGTACTTAAAATTTTAGATTAAGATTTAGAATAAGATAATTATTAATATACGGATATTTACTTTTAAAAGGACTTTAAATAGGAATAAATATTATTAAAAATTAAGGAAATACTGACTATGACAGAAGTTAGATTAAATTTAAAAGATTAATGCGAATAAAATGGAAGGATACGAAGGAAATAAATTTTTTATATAACATATATATATATATATATATATATATATAAACTTATTGCAAAAATTAACCATTGAAACAGAAATAACTGACCAAATGCAATGAAATTATTATCCCAAATAGCTATGTCAAATTACACATTATAAAACATTATATATATATGTGTGTGTGTGTGTGTTATTTTAGTGTTCCCTTTATTTTACACTTAAAAAAATATATTTGTAATCGCAATTTAAAAAGAATTCTAGCAAAATATGATTAAAAACCTATCACAGTTCATCGCAGTTTCAAATTATTTTATTACAATATCTACCACTGTTTCACAATAGTAATAAAAGCGTTATTTGTTCATCTGTTATTAAATATCCATATATTATTATTCAAATAGAGTGGCGACTTTCTGACTAAAATTATTCGTTAAATTGATAGCACTAAATTATTACTATTACGTTTCTATCAGAAAAAATCATTTAGATTTTCACGTCTTGAAAACATTTCCTGGGAGTATATTTTTCTGCATGCCACGTAACAAAAAATAAAATAATCATTATATTTTATTACACGTGGGTGATTTTTTCGACATTTATTTTAGGAAAGTGTTATTCTTTTTTCGTTCATAAAAGCAGAACTTAAAAAGAAATCATCAGATTATTAAAAATAAATACAGATAATTGTTTTTTTAGATAAAACACCTTATGTGACAGAGTAGGTAAACAAAAATGGCATTTTAAAAATAAATGCTTATTATTTTGAGTATATGTGTTTATTTATCTCCAAGAAATTTAAAACACGTTAAATACAATTCTCAGACAACCAATATTGATAGATATTGTTTTTCACTATTTTGCACGCATTTTGTCATGCATAAATAACAAAAATTAAATGTATAATTCTCAATCACTTTATGTTAGTTTCCTTTTCTCTGGATTCTGCATTCATTTCCCTGAAAACGAAAACGTTTTGTAATTTTGCATGCGAAAAGTATTTTACGTAAATCAAGTGAAACATACAATGCATATGTACAACATCTCTTAGTGTTGATAATAGTTTGCGTAATTAAATCGCATATTAGATTGAAAAAAGCTATTTAATAAAAAAAAAATAAAGGAAAGCATACAAATTCTGTGAGTTATCTAAAATTTGCCATTGTTTTCGAAGTAACTTACTAAAATTAACTTCACGTTATAATTTAATTTAATTTCTTTTCTTGTTTATATTTTATGTATTTATTGCTGCATTTATAAAAGTGACTATGAAGAGTTGAACTGAGTAGGTTTGCATTTCAAGATTAGGCGGTTTCCACTGTCTAAAGTGGAGTATAATCCTATGAATTTCATAAAAGACGATACTAAAATGAAGACAATTTTATGTGACTAAATGAATGTATTTTTTTATTCCAAGTGTCAGTTATTCTACTATCTATTAAGAGTAATATAAAGTGTTATTTCAATAAAATATCATTGCTGTCTTCATAGTAAAATTCACATAGGTAAAACTATTACATAACAAACATAAAAATATCATTATCTTTCTTTGACCCTTTTTAAGTATGCGTAAAAGCTGGAAAGTATCATTCAATAACAAATTACAGAGCTTTTACTGTAAAATTAGTAAAATCGTGCAAATGTAGACGTGTGTTCTTTCTTTATTTTTTTTTCTACAGAGTTTGCTGTAACAAGGCGTAAAAAGATGCATTGGTCATCTATATATAAAAAAGAAAGTTCTGACTGAGAGATCATAAACTCACAGCCTAAAGTACTGAATCTAGAAATATGCAAAAATGGGGAAAAACTTCTTAAGACGTAGACAAGCGCTAAGAAAGAATTTTCTGAAATTCCGCACCGAAAGGGGGTAAAAAAGGGAACAAAGTTGAAAAATTCCTTAAAAATCATATATTATTGTTATGTGTGAAATGAAAACATATTTTAATATATTTTTGAATGCTGAATCGAATGATAACCAGTGCATTCGATCGAAGTCCAGTATTTCACATTCTCCATTTTGGCGCCAAAAGGTAAAAATTGTAACCTTACAAATGGTAATTTCTAGAGATACACGAGTTTTTATAGCAACGGAAGAATTTCAAATTGTCGATAAAACGTCAAAAGCATTCATCGTTATTATATAATGTGACTGAATTAGAATTATGAGTGAAAGTTCTAAAATCAGATAAACCTGACTATGATAGATTAGCAGTTTTTAACACTTTCCAACCTAGTTGAAAAGTGTTTATGACTTCGGTTTGTCTGGCCGTATGGCCGTCTGGCCGTCTGCCGTCTGACCGACTGTCCGTGCTCTAACTCCCGCAAATATGCTCGGATTGCTCTGCAATTTTTATATGTTATAGTCGTTATCTATAGCATGTTCCCTATTTCAACGGAAGTGTGTAGCACTTATACTTTTTTTACAGGGACACTCAAAAGAATTCCATTATATTGCGGTCTATGGGGAAAAATAACTTGAGGTTTATTTAAATAATGTTTCACTATTTTAAACGCATTGAAATTTATATATATCACTAAGGTGCATTAGAAGAAGCTTAATATGGAATAGTGTGTGCATAGCACTTATAGTTACTTTACAGGGACAGTCAAAAGAATTCCGTTACATTACGTCTATGGAGAAAAATCGTCTGCGGTTTATTTAAATAATGTTTCCCTATTTTAAACGCATTGAAATTTATATAAGGTGCATTACAAGAGACTTACTACAGAATATTGTGTGTATAGCAGTCATCGTTCATTTACAGGGACACACAAAAGAATTCTCTACTGTCTGTTAACAATAATTCCTGGAAGTGCGTTTTAAGTTACTGAACGCGATTTTAATTTTAACTCGCTTTTTGTCTATTACGTGGTGTGTATAAATTCTGTAGATCCTATACAGGGAAGCACAAAATTTCGCGAACACATTTCCGTATTATTTAACTCCAGACGGAGAATTTTAAACTGTGTGCTACGCGTTTCCTAACTGAACTAAAATTTAGCATCCTATGTAGTATATATACAAATCTATAGATCCTATACAGGGCTGCTGAAAAGTATTCGGATTACTTAGATGTTATCTTTTAGCTTATTAAACGGTAATGATTTGTAAAATTATTTTGGAAGCGTTGGAAAGTGTTACATAATGTATGCTTGACGCATGATTTTTCGTTCTTGTTAAAGATGCTGCTGGATAAAATTTTGATGGTAGTTAAATAATATTTTAGGGAAGGTTTTGGTATATAACATCGTTCTACGTCGTTATTTTCAGAATTATGTGTTAGATGAACACGTTTATAAAATATATAACCCTTAAAAAAATATTTTAAATGGATTTTGATGAAGCTTGCATTTTTAGATTGACTTTTTTTCAGGGAAGGTTTTAATATATAACATATCGTTCTACGTTGCTCAGTTATAGAATTATCGGGGAAAGTTTTATAATGACATGAATACGATTATGCAAAATCAGCCTTTTTAAAAGGTTCTTCTGAATAGATATCGATGGAACTTCAACTGTTAATTAGATAATTTTTTACTGAAGGTTTTCGTATATAACAAATATCGTTCTACGTTGCTTAGTTATATAATTATGGAGGTGTGATGGCGTTCAACCATCACGTGTGCCATTTTCGTATAGTGGAGTATAGAATCTCAGGTTCGAAAACATTTTTTCAATGGCAGAAAAGGTCGATTTTTTAAAAAATGAACTAATTCTATTCCGTGCTCGACAAAATCTTTATTTTTCAGGCAATGTTGGAGTAATAAAATACAGATGAGCTACGAGTCAAAGGATTAGCAGCAAAAAATATTCAAAAAGACATAATTGCTTTTCATTTAATCGACACTAAGGAGAGCGCATGACCTCATGTCACCGTAACAGTTACATAACTAACTAAATTTTTATCTAAACAATATCGCCAACACAAATACTGGCAAAAAAATAGATTCTCAACCAAATGCACGGATAAAAGACGTTAGATAGAAAATAAATGGAAAATTTTTAATTGAGTGCGCAGAAAGTGAAAACAAACATCGCCCTTGGCGAAACGAACATGCCAAGTACGACAACCCTATAAGGAGCCACCTAGTCTGGCGACACCACTGTGCTATTACTTAAAATACCGTTTTTATTTAAATAAAAACAAATAACCGAAATAAAAATGAATATCAAAGGGGAAGAAGAAGTATAAAATTTAATTGTTAAACTGTAACGGAAAAAAAAAATAGAAAAGAAATGATATTTTTAAAGTAGTATATTAATTATGTCTTATTATTAAGTTTTATTTATTACAAATTTAGGAAGACGCACTCAATAAAGAAATAAAAATAAATGATTTTTTTCTTTTATTTAAATACAGTTTAAATGGGGAAATATTAATTTTGAAACATTTTAAAATGAAAAATGAAATAAAATATGTGATTGCATCACAGGAGGAAATTTCTATAATTAGATGAATCGGATTATAAAATTCTAGCCTTTAAAAAAATTCTACGGATTTTGATATGACCCTCACTGTTCATTTTTCAGAATGGCTTTAGTACATTGCGTATCGTTCTATCGTTCTTTATCAAATCCTACTATAAATGATCAACTAAAGTCCTTATTATCCGAAATTTCGTCTGAAAAATGAGAAAATATAGTATCGCAAAGGCGTTCGTATCGTTTTCAGCTATGCGGAAGGATATTTCTGGTAAATATCCTCTTTGTTTTAAAATACAAGATCAAATTATCCGAAAGATTTCGTTTGTTTCAAGATTCGTTTGGAGAAACTGACCTGCATAGCGGGTGACGCCTGCTAGTTCTTTATAAGTATGAGATGTAAATCAAATAATAAATACGAAATAACATAATGATAACTATGTTTCTTTGTTGGAAGTGGTGTGTGTCTCTTAAAAAATATTTTGGGTGTATTTAATTAGAAACAGAAAAATTTTTAGTCTGAAATGAAACAGAAGTAAATAATATATGTTGTTTAGAAACAAAAAATAGCTCAACACTGAAGATATAATTTTTGTCGACATGTACGATAAGTTATTGTTGTTATATCTTGTGAAAACTAATTTAAATAAATATGTTTATTTCTTTCCGCAAAATAATGGATACTTTATAACATACTAGCTAACCCGCCCGGCGTTGCTCGGGCCCGAGATAATTACAATCTCAGAGAAAGACCTCTCCCTCTCCATACCCGCAAATATAATGAATAATTTGTTCAAGAGAACCACCGTCACGTACATTAACGCGATCATTAAAAAAAGAATTACATTTTTCTGATAATTAGAACATAACGAAGACGCTACGCTAAAATAGCCGGCAGATGACACCCCTTCCCGACATCAATTTCAAATCGATATCTTAATTAGTTACCTAAATATTTGTTCATTAGTAAAATTTGGCAATTATTTTCTTTCATTTTCGCAAACTAAATGAGAGGGATCGGCCAGAGAAACAGATCTCTTTGTAATTCAATTTTTAATGAAAGCCGATCCCTGTCTGAAAATTTCTCGGATCGTGTTCACTGGCGCCGAAAGATTTTTGGCAGTTTTTTGCGTAAATTAAAAAAAAAATTACCAACCGAATTTTTCAAAAATCACATAGTCAGATACAGAATATTTTTTTACATATGCTCAGAAATTTGCAATTTGATATCTCAATTAGTTTTCTTAAAATTCGCTAATTAGTTAAATAATTTCGAATTCGTTCATTTCCGGTTGCAAATCCAATGCACCTGTCCGCTTCTTTCGCCATTTTGATTTAAAAGATGATATTTTAGAAGCGATGGTTAATGAGAATCTAATTAATATCTAGGCTAACTATCAAAATATTAAAATTCTGAGGCTCAGGTGCACATGGTCAGACCTTGGACTATCCACACCTAAATTTCCAGCCTTCTAGGTGGGCTAGATTTTGCTAGCCATCGCCAACAGACACACACACAGACAGACACACACACACACACACACAGAGCGAAACTTTCTTTTATTAGTATAGATGACAAGAATTGAAAATATGTAATTTTATAAAGACGCAAAAAACTGGAATTAGTTTTCTTTATTCTCTGAATGGGTAATTATATATTCAGCTATATATATTACATACAAATGAGTGAAACTGAAAAAAACAATCAATATTCAAATAACTGCTATTTGGATAAAAAGTCAAATTTAATTTTTATTAGAATGTATTATACCATTTTAATGCTACACTTTATTATTATAAAATCTGGCGCTTTATCTTAAACATATAATTCAGACAGTTTAACATTCTGCACTCCACTGTGATCAACCTATACGGTGACATACTAAGTTTAATCCCAAATGTCGCATTGGCATCGAAATTTTCGATCAAATTTATTTAAAAATAAGTAAATGCATTTTGTCGTATAAATAGGGAACCGAAAATTGTGTTTCAAATTCCGGTGCCATTGTTGTATTTGGGGATTAAATGTAGTATGTCACCGTATAGGTCTGTGTATTGCAAAAGGTTAAAACTTCTTTGTAACAAAATATCTCTGAAATAATTTTTGTGTGTTGAAATGAGAATGTATATTGAAAAAATAATCACAAATGTTTCGAACATTTAACGAGTAATATTTCTAATAATAAATGCAACTGGAAATCTCGCTCATTTTTCTTACCTTTGCCGACCATATCTGTTAACAGTATGTTATTACCTACTGTGCACTTATAAATCCAGTTACGAGTTTTATAATACAGGGTCATTCATAATTCCCTCCGGGGTTTCGAAACGTTATAGTAAAAAAACGAAGACGAATATGAAAAAAAGAAACATATGAAATTATTCCGAAACTATTCAAGTTTTACTTACATACATTACAGGTGTTCTATGTGTGAACCCTTGGTCACACGGCATACATCCCTGCGATAGTCCAGTTCCTGCCATACTCCGTTTCTTTAAATTTACGGTACCACACATGAATTGTTTTGTCAGTTGGTCCCTGTTTTCGATATTTATTACGAAAGGCCCTTTGAACTGACACCACTGATTCAGATTTAAAGAAACGGAGTATGGCAGGAACTGGACTATCGCTTGGATGTATGCCGTGTGACCAAGGGTTCACACATAGAACACCTGTAATGTATGTAAGTAAAACTTGAATAGTATCGGAATAATTTCATATGTTTCTTTTTTTCATATTCGTCTTCGTTTTTTTACTATAACGTTTCGAAACCCCGGAGGGAATTATGAATGACCCTGTATAGATGGTTATGTATAATAATATAGATGTTCAGATTTTCTTATAATTTGAGCACAGAAAAATACTAAAATCTCTAAAAATGGTGAAAAAGTTAGAATTATTCAAATATAGAGCTTAACATTGGTTTAATCATATATTATCCTTCATTTAAATAGGAATTTCAAGGAATTGTTATTTGTATGCGATAAAGGATAAAAGCTCATAAATTCTTGTTTTAGCATTTTATTTATTTCATTTTCTAAATTGCGTATCACTTTTGTGAGCTACTGTAAACATGCATTAATAATAATTGTGTTTAGTAGCATGTGGTTCTGCTGTTGTCCGAGTATACTGTTTGTAGAATAATTTATGCGACAATTTCTAAGAACAGCTATCAAAATTCATTATTGGCATTTGATTCTTGATGCAGGCGATTCTTGGCGTATCTTCCTATGTAGAATCTCACGTATCAGTATAAATACTAATTTCAATTTTAAATACCACTAATTCAAAATAGTAAATACTTCTGATTTTGTTGCAGAAATTCTGTCATTAAGTACAGCTATTCGAAAATAGAAGCGCTCAAAATCAGCGACTAACTCTGCTTAGTTTCAACGACTTACGCTTCGTATATTAGCGTAGTCAAGTGGTTAACTTTATTTCATTACTAGCTAACCTGCCCGGCGTTGCGCAGGCCCGAGATAATTACGATCTCAGAGAAAGGCGTTAACCCCCTCCCTCCCCATACCCGCAAATATAATGAATAATTTGTTCAAGAGAACCACCGTCACCTACATCAACGCGATCATTAAAAAAATAATTACATTTTTCTGATAATTAGAACATAACGAAGACGCTACGCTAAAATAGCCGGCAGATGTCACCCCTTCCCGACCGCAATTTCAAATCTATATCTTAATTAGTTACCTAAATTTTTGTTCATTAGTAAAAATTGGCAATTATTTCCTTTCATTTTCGCAAACTAAATGGAGGGATTTTCCCGAGAAACAGATCTCTTTGCAGTTCAGTTTTTAATGAAAGCCGATCCCTGTCTGAAACTTTCTGGGATCGTTTTCACTGGCGCCTGCAGATTTTTGGCAGTTTTTTGCGTAAATTAAAAAAAAATTACCACCCTAAAATCACAAAGTCAATTTTCAAAAATCACATAGTCAGATACAGAATATTTTTTTACATATGCTCAGGAATTTTCAAATTGATATCTCAATTAGTTTTCTTAAAATTCGCTAATTAGTTAAATAATTTCGAATTCGTTCATTTCCGGTCGCAAATCCAGTGCGCCAGTCCGTTTCTTTCGCCATTTTGATTTAAAAGTTGACATTATAGAAGCGATGGTTAATGATAATCTAATTAATATCTAGGCTAATTATCAAAATATTAAAATTCTGAGGCTCAGGTGCACATGGCCAGACCTTGTACTATCTACACCTAAATTTCCAGCCTTCTAGGTGGGCTAGATTTCCCTAGCCATCGCCAACAGACACAGTGTTGAATTCAGACACTTTTCTCCGGGAGGGATTTCTGTAGCTCCGAGGGGGACATTATAGAGTTCCGGGGGGGAAATTCCACTTTTTTACCTCTGAAAGCATAAAATTTCAAATACTCTGGGGGGGACATTTCAATGCTCCGGGGGGGACATTCCCCCCCGGGCCACCCCCTGGATTCAACACTGAACAGACAGACACACACACACACACAGAGCGAAACTTTCTTTTATTAGTATAGATATTTATTCATTTATTTATAGTAAAATAATATCTCTTTAGTTTAAACCAGCTGATACATTATGAATTTTAAATAAAATTATTTTTTATTTTATATCTTTCAAAATACAAAATTTATAACAGTTCTTCTAAAACATCATCTTACATTTAAACTGAAAACTATGAAATATCTAGACCTAAAAATGGGTGTAGTACTTTTTTCATCTGCAAGTTTACATGCACAAATAAACGAAAATTAAATTTTTCTTCAAGTAGAAAGTGCTTTTCAATTTGATAACTTTGTTCTTTATGTTTTACTTAAAATTAAAAATTTACTGGAATAATAAAGAATTTAATTACACATAGCTATTATATGAATAAAACTATAATGTTTTTGCTACATTACGTCCTGCAAGCAACACAGTTATTATAATCCTTTGTTATTTTAAATATTTAAGAAGAGGATTAAGTAAATCTCAGGAGAAAATCACTTCACTTAAAACAACTATAAAATTCAATTTGTATAAAAAAGACTATTGGGCTAAAAAAGTAAACTGTGATGTAATTTTATAATATCAGTTTTATGTTATGAAAGTTATTTAAGTTTAATCCTGGTGACAAAAATAAAATAAAAATTTCATAGTATATTGAAAATCCGTTATTGAAATTAAAAGCATTCTTGTGTAAAAATGAGATAAAATTATTAAATGTTATAAAAACATAAAAACGCATTCAATATTAAAATTATTAAAAAACTAGATGCAGCAGATAATAGATTGTAATTTATTTTAATTTTAAATTGTTGCGATGAGTTCCAAAAAACGATATTTTTAAGTAAAAAGATGAATGTTTAAAAATTATTTCAGATCCAAATTTCTGCCACATTGATAGATGTTTTTAAAATGAAATTTTATTGACTTAAAACAATCCATGTTAAAAGAACAAACCATAATGCATGTATACCTATAATTTTTCAATTTAACTTAAGCATTTGTTTTAGAATTAAATTAATATTATATTCTGGATACTTTAAATATTTTTTTTCAGTAGCTATTACATATAGGATACAAGGAACACGAATAAGGTAAAGCCAGGAGAGATGGCGCAGTCGGAGAGATTGCGCACATAGAGGTTTGGGGGGAACGAGTAGAGTGAGTGCGCAGCGACATCAGGTAGTTGTACAACAGCAGTAGTGGAGTGTCTACTTCAAAGTGCACGTTGATTGTTTGGACCGTCTAAGATAAAGCATTGCTATTTTTTTTTGTTTTAACAAAGTAAGTGCTTGAATTTTAATAGCTATTCATCAGAATTTCTATACAATGTCAGTGGTACAAGATATTTTAAACTTAAACGATATCTCATAAGATACTAATCTAGACTAACAATGTGAACATCAACGGTTCGTTTTAGAAGCGGCCATGTTTAAATAAAAGGCCACGCAATCTCTCCTACTGAAATTGGAGAGTTTGCACATTTCCTACTTAGGAGAGATGCCGCATTGTTCCCATTAGTTTCCATGCTAGGAGAGATTACGCAGCTTATTGGTAAATTTGCATACAAAATGAAAAATGAAAATGGACTAATTTTAAGTTAAACGTGTTATCAAGTAACTTAATGTTATTTTGTAATCTTATCTGGACTTGCTTTTTCTGATTCTTTAATTTTTTTTCCTGTAATTAAATTTTTTTAATCGTTTTTAAAATTATTTCCTTATTCTGATTCTTTAATCATTAGATTGAAATATTCACTCCTAATACAATAATATTTTTTCACAAAAACCTTACAACAATGTCATTTAAGTGTAATTATTATTGTTAACAATTTAATTGTAGTTATTATTATTAACAATCTCTCATACCCATGTGCGCAATCAAACCAACCCTGTAAGGACAGATTGCGCAAAATAACTTTCTGCGTTTTATTACAATTGTTCTATTAAATTACAACATAACAACAAAATAGCAATGGAAATGCATAAAAAACAAATGAAGTAAAAATTATTCATGGATAGTTTAGAAAAAAAAATAATATTTAGATTTTTCATTGTTATTCTTTTGAATTGTACGCAGACTCTCCTAGCTTTACCTTATAGTTTTCGAGTTTCTATTCTACAGTTTTGTGTCCTCTCAATTTAGAATATTGCTGTGGTTCGTCACTGCACTACAATTAACAACACTAACTAGTAATACAGATAGCATTTTGTTATGCATAAATTAAAAAATATCAAAATTTTAATTCTCAATCGCTTTATGTTAGTTTTCTTTTCTCTGGATTCTACGTTCATTTCCCTGAAAACGAAATCTTTTTGTAGTCTTGCATGCGAAAAGTATTTTGCGCAAATCAAGTGAATAATAGTTTAGGTAAATAAATCGCATATTAGATGGAAAAAGCTATTCAATAAAAAAATGAAAGGAAAACATATAAATTCTGCAATTTATCTAAAATTTGCAACTGTTTAAACGTAACTTACTAAAATTAACTTCACGTTATAAGTAAATTTAATTTCTTTTCTTATTTATATTTTAAGTTTTTATTACTATATTATTAAAACAAAGAAATTTGTTTTATAATTTAGCCACAATGGAAACAATTATTTAGAGCTATAATTATTTTGTGCATGATATATCTAACAGTTTTTTAAAAGTTATCTGATATCGAAAATCATTAATAGTACGATAAGTTTTCAAAATTCAGATTGAATATTCAGAGTGAGTTTTTCAAAATTTACGTAAATAGTCAATATGTGGAAAATTTATGTAATGTCATCAGATTTCTATTAAATATATTTTAATGAAAAGAAATACGAATACGGTGTCCTAATATTAGTTTCAATTTTAAATTATATTAAAGGTAATTAAAGTATACAGGATTCAAACTGAAAGCTTTCATCTTAGCGTCAAAAGCTGTTTCGTAATATTTTCTTCTTGAATTTAACCAACTCTCATAAACTATCTTAAAATTCAAAAGAGCTTAATAAAAGCCTAAATTAATATCTCTAATTCTGTTAATGTAAAGTTATCAGTGCAATATATCATCGAATATGAAATCTCATTCCATTTCTGCAAGATCTTCCTAACTACTTAAAGCATTTTCTAAAATTTACGTATTCAAATTTAAATATTATTTCAGTAATGTTTTCTAAAATCTAAGAATTTTTAAGAGGTATAACATAGTTTATGTAGGAATATATAAATGTGTGTTTAACACACGAAGCATGATGTACGTAAATAAAAATTAAAATAATAAAAAAAAGACATCATGTATTTATCTCATTTTAATTTAAATTCCACATGCTTATAAAATTTTCGAGTTACAAAAGATCATCAAGTGTTTTATTAAGTGCTATTCCAATAGCTCACTTTCTATATTCCACAAAAATACGTCTTTCACTGCTAAATAGCTTATGTTGTTTACGTGCATATTGTAGCATACAACGTATTGAAGAATAGCCACTCCAAAATATATAGGAATATTTAGCAAGGAGGCACTAAAAATTCAGAAATATAATTGAGATAATATTAATATTTTCAGAACAGTTTAGTTAAATAATGGTTTTTCCAATGAAATGGAACTTTATTATTATATATGTGTGATTTATTACTCCATCTTTCCGTCTGTCTGTAAGATTGTCCATAAATGGAACAGACCATAAAAAGGTTGCGGAGGTCGTAATATACCCGGCTGTAAAGTTTTTATTTTTCCGCTACCAACGAGACTAAACAACTTTTCTTTTTCTAAAGTACAAAACAAGGGATGGAAAATGTTTTGATTGTGGACACATACATGCTCCCAGCACATAGAGAAGCCCAATGACACGAAACTATAATTTTCTTATACGGTTGAATGTATTCTATCTGTAAGATTGCCCCTACATGGAACGGACCATAAAATGGTAGCGGCGGTTGTAACGTACCTGGTTGTAATGTTTTCTTTTTTCCGCTACCAATGATATTGAACAACCTTTTTTTTTTCTAAAGTACAAAATTAGAGAAGAAAAATGTTGTAATTGCAGGTAAACACCTGCTCCCAGCACATATAGATGAGCCCGATGACACGAAACTATAATTTTCTTATATGGTTGAAAGTATTTTATGGGCAAGGAGAATGTAAATGGACAAATTTTAGTTTGATGTGTTATCGTAAATAAGATTCTTGTGACACTTTTAGTTTTATGGGTTACTAGCATCCTATTATTGATTCACCAGTTGGAAAACATAATGGAGCTACAAATTAGCTCCATATTATATTCGACATACGTGAGTGTGTTAGAGCAACGAGGTTTCAGTTCAATTGTTTCGTTGAATTAATCCTCTGAATAGAACTGTTCAGTTGTTGTGTTGAAAAAATCAATCCAAAACTAAAATCCAGGCACCATATGATTTCCGTTTTATAGTGAAGAGCCTACCTGCGTTTTTGTCACCTAAATCTCAATTTGCAGTTCAACTTACACTACGTCGCATTTCTCACGAAAGTAGGATTTCCAAATGATAAAATGCGAAATTAATTTAATTTAAGTTTTTTATGCATCATCGACTGTAGACTGCTGATTTGGCATTTATGACTATCTTCGTATCATTAAAAATTAATTATGTTCTGCTACTAAAGTATAGTATATTGTAAAACGTATTTAGTCACTGTTAGAAACTGCAGCCATTTGCTCCAGACGAGAATTAATAATACTAGAATCTCAGTATGAATTACATATACACCATTCTGCTTTGAACTAGGATTTGACTCCGGAGAATTCCGATCCATAGAACGAAAAAATATGCATGACAGGTGACATTGCAATGTAAACAAAAATTGCATTAGTCATTACTATTATAAAATTAGTAAATATGATAGCTGTGTAGGAAACCATTTGTCTAATATCGATTATACAGATGGAAAGTTACAAAAGATACACAAACTCATCTATTATATGCAAAGATAAATTCCTCTTATTTTAATTTCTAGAAAGCAAATTGCACTTAATAGATAAAGTGACTTCTTGCTTATATGCGATGTACGGAAATTGAATTATATTAGAAGATTGTAGAGCAATTGATCGAATTCAAAATGAAGAATAAAAACACCATAATTTGTTAATTACGCTAAAAATATACTGTTTTTATTTTATACACAAAGGTAATTTACATCCGAATGAAAAGTAGTTCTATACATGTTACGCCTTTCACATATAAATTTTATAAAATTTTCTAATAAACTTTTGTTCGATAAGTGGAAAGATTATTCTGTTTCTGATAAATTACGTAAAATATAATGAATTACAATTTATATATACTATATAAAATATAACTAATCTATAAGTGATAACATGAGTGCTCACGTGGTTTGGTTGAACCAACGACCATCAAATTTCAAATTTCAGTTAAATAATTCTGAAAATACAATTCTGAAAAATATATATAAAGTCTCTACTTGACATCATATAAAAAAGTTTGATTGATAGTAGCGTAAAACTTACAGAAGTGAATTATTCAGATAAAAAGATGAAATACTTCCATTTTTAATAATTTTCATTTTAAAGAAAATAGATGCAGAGATGAATGAAATATTAGAAAAGAGAACATTTCAGAGAATTAAAAAAAACTGAAACTTTCTATCAGTTTTAAAACAGGAAGAATATTACAGGGAAAAAAGCATAAAAAAAAACAAATAAAATTGAAAAATGTAGAGGTGGATATGCAATTTTAATAGAAATTATTGGTTAATGTGGTTAAGGTCTTCGTTGAAATCCTTAATGCACAGAATATAAACTTACATTGTATTTGTTACATTCTGGTAATTTTGTTTAGTGTAGAACTTATACAATATCCTAATAAAAAGTAGATAACATTTAAAATACATTTTTATATGGAACTACAAAAATGCATTACTTTCCCATATTTTGTTAGCAGATTGTAGTGCAATGGATCGGAATTGAATATGAGAATTGAAACATTATCAGTTAAATTTCAATATAAGCTAGTCGGATTTGCCAATCCCAAAACTTTCTTCTATCTCATACAGATTTCACATACACCAAAAACGTATCAACACCAATTTATATCAAGTTCAAACCGAATTTAAAGTTTTATTAAATTTCGTGCATTAGTTCTTGAGATATGACTATCGATAAAATAGAGTAAATTCTGGAAAATGTAGCATTGCAGCACCACCTGATGGGAGATTTACACCAAAATCTAATCAACAACAATTTATGTCAGCGTCTAACTGAATCTGAATTTTGAGGAAATTCTGAGCATTAGTTCTTGAGATATAGCTGTCGTGAAAATCAAGCAAAAAGTAGCCACCTGTTAACACCAAAACGTAATCAGCACCTATTTATGTCAAGGTCTAACAGAGTCTGACGTTTGATGAAATTCTATGAATTAGTTCTTGAGATATAGCTATCGAGAAAATCCTGAAAAATGTAGCATAGCCGCACCCCATTTTAGGCAATTTACACCATAAACTAATCAGCACCAAGCTGTATCAGATACTAACATAATCGAAAGTTTTATTAAATTCCATGAATTAGTGCTTGAAATATGAGTATCGCTAAAATAGTGTAAATTCTCGAAAATGTAGCATAGCAGCACCACCTGTTGGGATAGTTACCCCAAAAATCAGACAGCAACAACTTATGTCAACGTCTAACTGAATCTGAATTTTGATGAAATTCTGTGCATTAGCTCTTGAAATAGTTCTTGAGATTAGTTCTTGATAGCTGTAAATGAACAACATTTTGATGCACAAAAAGTAGCATAGCAGTGCCACCTGTTTACACCCAAACGTAATCAGCACCTATTTATGTCAAGGTCTAACAGACTCTGGAATTTGTTGAAATTCTATGAATTAGTTCTTTAGCTATAACTATCGAGAAATTCGTGAAAAATGTAGCACAGCAGCGCCACCTGTTGGGCGATTTTCACCAAAGACTAATCAGCTCCAAGCTACATCAAGGACTAACTGAATCGAAAGTTTTATTAAATTCCACGCATTATTTCTTGAGATAGAGCACCCATACAATTTTTGTCACACACAGACAGACACAGTCACAGAGTCAAGGACAGACGCACGTTTTTTAAAAACAGTCAAATCGTATTCAGGACCTTCTAAAGCGTATAAATCCGTCGAAATCCGGAAGTCGAAAATTTTCGTGAATCCAACACTTTCTTCTTGTACAGATAGAAGAAAGTAAATTTCGCTGTATTTATTTTCTGCACAAATATAATATACATTCTGATAAGAAGTCGTTCAATATTTATTAACTTTCAGTTATTAATTTTACCAAGTTTATGATAAACATTTGATGAATAAGAGAAATAATTTCTCTAGTTTTATTGAAATACTGGACATTTATTCAATTTTAATTTGTATCAAAGATATTAAATCTGAGTTACATGTAAAGTATAACATGCTTCGTTTGAGACAAAATCTCTTGCACAGTTTGCGACATTTTATATTATATGTACTGTAAATATATTTCTTCTTTTCAAATAACAGACATGAAATCTTGAAAATAAAATACTCTGATAAATTATTTATTCAGACACAAAGATAAAACACTGCTGTTAAGTGTATGTTTCATTTTAAAGTATGTTAAATATAAACACACATAACTGAAATATATTCTAAATAATAGAGTATAGTCATGAATAGTGTATGAATATTTTGCCATTTTTTTAAAATTTGGAGAATCTTAAAGATAAAAATGAAGCATAAATAAATAAAAATGGATAGTTTAAAGACGAACAACATTTAAATTGAATGTGAATTTATTGTCTATACGATTAAGGCTATGGTTGGGAAAGAAGTTATGTGTGTGCAGAAGATAGACTTTAAATACATATCATTTTGATCATTGAAATCAAGTGAAATAGGACTAATAATAAAAAAGTTCTGATTTTGAAGGCAGAGGGGGGAGGAAGGAGGGAGTTTCGATCAGCGCATTAACGCGATATATAAAGTACAACGGGGCACCTCTCACCCTTTTGAAACAGAAACAAAACAAGTACAGTAAGTTATCGTTGCCAATTTCTGAAATCGGATACATAAATAACGTCACGTACATGAAAAAACTCTAAATTGTGCATAAAAGAAATCGCGGAAAATTCACAAATCGCTGTTCGAATTGTAATCAGTTGGCGATCTTTTCATCTGCCAATCACAATTGCCCGGTTGATTTTTAGTGGTTTCTACAATCTTCTCAGCTACCAATTATAACTGCCCTCCAATGGTTTTGACTTCCAATGGGCGATTTATGACGCCGTAGTTTAAAATTTAAAAAAAAAATGAAGCAAAACATGAAAAAAAGCATAAAAATGAAATTAAAAAAAATCTAATAAAAAAATCTAAATCAGGATAATTAATATCCCGCCCTTTCCTTTTAAAATCATGATTTTTTATCTACAGAGAATTATCAACTCTCTCTCCAAATTAAAATTAGAAAAAAATGACGATTCTGAGCTTAACTGAGACCGAAATGGAAGCAACCAACGAACCAATCATGCATTCTGGGCGAAATTTCTTAGTGTCGCAGGAAAAAAATCGCCAAAATTCAAAATCGTTGTACGAATTACGCATAAACTTTATTGAAAAGAAGAGAAAACTTAATATATTCATTATATTACTGGGATTGGAACCGGATTCCTGTTACTAATGGGGAAAAATCGCAGCAAAATGAAACAAATACTAAAAATCGTATAAAAAATTAAATAAAAACAATCTATTCAAAAATTTCAAAATCAGGCTTCGAGGTGCAAGACTACATACATAGAGGTACCTTCCCACCAAATTTCGGTGCAGTGGTATCTTCAGAACACAGAGCCGACACACACACAGACACAAATGTACACTGATACACAAATTTCTTTCTTTATTATAGTTAGAGGTATATATAAAAATAAACGTGTGTGTCTTTATATTTCACTTTGCAGCCACAACTACGAAGCTCAGACCACTGGTGATGCGTGGTAGTACCTCAAATGTCACCCATCGTGCACTATGGCGGTTGCATGTCAGTAACTGTGGGGGAGACGGTATAATTTTAAAGTAGGTCGATCTAGGGCATTTTTATATTTCGATGAAAGTGTTCTAAAAAATGTTTGACGTCTTCTTCAACAGGTATTGGTTCATTCAATTTAACATGAACTAATTATGGCATAGATAACTAAGCAAGATGATTTCACGCCCCGTGGCGGGGGAAATTCTAACTAAACAATATTGGAGTGCGTGCGTAGCTTGACTGTTGTACAGTGACGTAGGCAGCGGGGACGAGTGCTGGAGTTTCGTTCGGAAAGAGGTTTGTTTAGAACAGAATGAGCGCCGAAAATGACTATTTTTATCTAAACCGCAAAAGAAAGTTATTGATTTCCGGACAACGCCAGACGGATGAGCTAGTAATTCAATATATGTTTGTAACTGTAAATGGGCTATTTTCTTTATTTCTTCAACACCTGCACATCTATAATCGTGAATACAACCCCACACTGTCTATAAATAAAATTTTATAGATACTAAAAATATTCAATTTATTTTCCCATGTATTTATTTTTTATTATATTTACTTTCCTTCTGCATTATTATTTTTATAGCAAATTAATTCTAATGTTGTTTTATATTTTTTCCTTTTAAGTAGTTAAGATATATTTTATTTCTTTATTTCAAAGTATTGACCACATTCCTTTTGAAAACATAGCTTAAAATCTTTACTTCGTTATTTGTAATGAGAAACAATACATGTTTAAAAGTTTACATAAAACAACATCTGCATTTATTTAATTTATTAGTCTATTCATATTTTACAAAAAAACATTTTCTTTTATTTGAATTTTTTGCCCGTTTTCTTTTTCCTGTATTTTTTATTTCTTCCTTTTTAAATAATAAATTGTTAAATTTAAGTTTCATTGTTTATTCATATGTCATTTATTTGATTTCCTCATTTTTGCATTTTTTTTTCTAGGTATAATTTGGTGATTTCTTTTACAAAATGGATCATTTTTTTTTATTTCATATTTTAAAAATTCATTTTGAAAGTTGAAATGTTGTAGTGGTGCATGATGTTACAGTTATTAATCAAAATAAATCTTTATCGATTTTAATTGTCCGGACACAAATCTTTGATAAGCATTATTATTTTTCCACTTATACTTTGAATTAATCGTATACATAGGCTATGGATTTTTGTTTCAATATAAATTTCTATATTAATTATAGAATCGAAATTCCTTAATTTTGTTTGAATTTCTTAAACTTTTCCCATTCAATCATAAATACATTTCTCTTCTCAAAAATCCAATCCTAATTTTTTTTTTCGTTTATTTTGGAATATGCTGGCTTTTTGAATCTCATTAAATCATAAATTCAAGTCAAAATGTATTTTGAAACATCAGAAATGTTCTATTGTTTCCTCTTTCATTGAATTATATTTTCTGAGATTTATGAAGACATTATTTTTCTACTTTGGTGACAGCGATATTTTTGTATTTTTTGCTAAAGCAATGTTACAAAAATTTTTGCCACCAATAATATAAGAACAATATTTTTTTAATGTATTTATGCACTTAAAACTTATATATATATATATATATATATATATATATATATATATATATATATATATATATATATATATATATATATATATATATATATATATATATATATATAACTTGTATTTTTCTTATTTATACATATACTAAACTTTACTTAAATATATTTAAGTACATGGCAATGAAAAGTGCCTTTTTAAAAAATTGGGGTAGCTATACGCTCTTTTTACTTCACTTTTCTTATTAGCAAACATATCTCCTTTTGTAACAATTAAACATACATTTCTCTTCATTTTTTCACCTCTTTCTATTCAAAATTATATTTTTTTATTCAATTCTCTCAGTCTACTTATTAATATCATTATCTTTCGATCTTAAATCACAAGTCATTCCTGATTGGCTGCTCTACGCAAGCTAACTCTTTATTGACTGTCTTACTAATTTCGGATTGGCTGTTAAAGAGTGGTGGTGTAATCCATAGCTTCTTTTTCTGTTTTTAGTGCATTTACTATTTTCATAGTTTGTTTTACATGGCCCCTTTAAGATGTGATATACAACTACTCATATACAGGTAGTGGAGTTGCTTGCAACTGGGTATCCTCTTGAAATGAAAAACTGTTTACTGTTCACTTAAACGAGCAGGGAAGACCGAGCTATGCTCGGTCAAAATTAAATTTGAGTTTAAATATCATGACCCATGACCAAAATGACCCACTAATTGAATTTTATCGAACATGTGACTTAGCCCAACAGTCTTCTCGTGCCCGAAAGACATAGGATGCAAAATTTAGTGTAAATAGTCTGAGCCGTTTTTAAGATAAAATATCCTGACCCATAATGACCCATGACCAAAATGACCCACTAATTGAATTTTCTCGAACATGTGACCTAGCCCAACAGTCTTCTCGTGCTCGAAAACCATTGGATGCAAAATTTAGTGTAAATTGGGCCGCTTTTTAGATCTTGACCCACAATGACCCAGAAATGACCCACTAATTGAATTTTCTTGGTTATGTGACCTAGCCCAATGATTTTATCGTGCTCGAAACTCGTAGGACACAAAATTTAATCAAAATCGTTAGAGCCGTTTTTAGATAAAATTAATTTGACCCGCGTTGACCCACAAATGACCCACTAATCGAAAGTTCTCGAACATGTGACCCAGCCCAATAGTCTTCCCGTGCCCGAAAATGGTCGGATACAAAATTTCGTCAAAATCGTTTGAACCGTTTTTTAGATACAATTAGCTCGACCATGACCCAAAATGACCCTAAATGACCCACTAATCGAATTTTCTCGAACATGTGACCTAGCCCAATGGTTTTCTGGTGCCCCAAAACGGTAGGATACACAATTTCGTCAAAATCGTTAGAGCCGTTTTTAAGATAAAATTTGCAATTATATATATATATATATATATATAATTGTTGATATATATATATATATATAACCACACACAAGATTTGCTCGTATTAGAATATATGATATAGATGATAAGACGAGATTTTGGTTCGCATCCTCAGATGTCAGCTGGATGTTAATTTAAAAATAATTCAGTTATAAATATTGTTTTTTATCACAATTTCAATTTAAACCTTTTATTAATGATAATGTGGATGTAATATCAATAAGTAAACAGTCCTTACGTAGATATTGGAAGATCTGTGATCTTTTCAGGCATGCTGGGCAACAAATAAACTATTTCTGATAATAAGCGGATCATGGTTTTTGTTATTTCATACAACCAGGTTAAAGATATAGATCCTTTGCGATGATAGGCTTTTAACACTTACAGTGAAATGCTGATGAAAAATTTACAAATGTATATTATTCGTTGATGAGCCATTCTCTCCTTGTTTTACTGAGATTTTGGAAAATAAGATATATTTTTAATTGTTTGTGTATAATACATTATCTTTTCTTCATTAGGAAGTTCCACTATGTAGTGGGTTTCCTCTAACAGAAAAAAAAATATTTTTGAGAGTTATTTTTCATTACTTCCTGTCCCAGGCAGTGCCATTACTTAATTTCTATTACTGCCATGACCATTCAATCGCATTCTTCCAATAAATTCTTGGACTGCCATGTGCTTCGTCATCCTGTCAGGTTTCAATGTATAAGAACGTTTGGTAGCTACTGCTGTTTCTTTCTGAGAACATCCCCATCTAAGCTTATTAAGTATGATCGTCTGTAAAATATCCTGTTTGACTTCAATAATTCCCCGTATTCTTGAATTCTTAATTTTTCCAGCCTTGGTTGCCTTGCTAATCTTCGCCAATAGTTTATTTCGGTAGACAGAAGGGATTTTTATTCGGGAGATATTATATTATATGTTATTTTTTTAATATGAAGTATAAAAAAATCCATCTAAGCTTATTAAGTATGATCGTCTCTAAAATATCCTGTTTGACTTCAATAATTCCCCGTATTCTTGAATTCTTAATTTTTCCAGCCTTGGTTGCCTTGCTAATCTTCGCAAATAGTTTATTTCGGTAGACAGAAGGGATTTTTATTCGGGAGATATTATATTATATGTTATTTTTTTAATGTGAAGTATAAAAAAATCCATCTAAGCTTATTAAGTATGATCGTCTCTAAAATATCCTGTTTGACTTCAATAATTCCCCGTATACTTGAATTCTTAATTTTTACAGCCTTGGTTGCCTTGCTAATCTTCGCCAATAGTTTATTTCAGTAGACAGGAGGGATTTTTATTCGGGAAATATTATATTATATGTTATTTTTTTAATATGAAGTATACTAACTTCAAAAGATGTAACACCATCTATTTTTAATAGCTTTATGTAACTGTATCAGTAAGCAGTTATTTATGTATTTGGAATAAATTAAAATAATTCATGCAAGATGTTTATACGTATTTGAAAAAAAAATAGTCATTTTGTGGAGAATATTGCAATTTTACGACTAAAGTGCTTGTTATATTTTTTTCTTTTAGATTGTAAACATTTCTATTTTTTTTTTAAAACTTTTATCTACTGAAAAACTTCAATGTTCATAGTGTACTCTTATATTTTTTCATCTTTTTTTATACTTATTGTATCAAACTCATTTGCTATGTGATATACTTAAAAATGTAATAAAATTATACATGCAATTAACTTAACTAAAGAAACAGAAAATTAAGATAAGAAATAAGATTAAGTTATGTAAAATATTTAAATTCTAACGATATACTTTTCTAGATATTCTCAAATATTCTCGTTAAAGAATTAAGAGAAACACAAACCAATATTCAGGAAACACTGAAGAATCGTTACAATTGAACTGGACATTGATATCTCGTTGATATTTCAATTGTTTTGTTAAATGTTTAATTGTCAGTTTTTATTTATTTATTTATCTTTAAGACTTTATAAATTTCAGAAACTCTGACTACATTGCAAATAATCATGGAGGCAGCGTCATATTTTGGCAAAAGATTTTAGTGTCGATGATATATTTATGTAGAATAAATTAAATAGTAATTATAACGAAATTGCTCGTCAGCCGTCACACTAGCAGGGATTTTTTCCATAGCAACACAGAACTGTTTGATACAATGGGGACTTAATCGCAACTCAATTACTGATGTTACCCCGACTCGGAGACATCATCAGTAATTACGTTGCCACTCATTTCACTTTGCACTATTTTATGTTCCTATGGCAACAACCTCCCTGCTGGTACACCAAATGACTTGAAATTTTTTTTATAAGTACCAATTAATCTGTCATATATACCAAAATATTGGACGCTAAAATTGGTTGTCAAAATGTGACGCTGCCTCCCGGATTAATAGCATTTTAGAGTTCTAGGAAAAGATTTGTCCTGCGATATTTGCGTCAGCTAGTGTTTTTCAGAAAACTGACCATACTGAAAAAACTTCTGACCTTTTTGTATCAGTTAATTATAAGAAAACGCTTTATATTTTACTAAAAAAATAATCTTTGATTATACCCCGTGTTTTTATTGTAAATTGTTAAATTTCATGAATATTTAATATTAATTTATACTTTAACCTTCATCCATAAGAAAAGATACCTCGAATATTTTTCTTTTGACGTGGGATTCAATATGACGATGTTCAACTTTGGATATCTCAGCTATCAAAGCAACTAGCTGTAACAGTTATTCATATCTTTCTATTCAAAATTATCTTTTTAGCCACACACAGGGTGGCTTATTCTTTCAATCTCTATCCTTTTTCATGTTTATGAAAAGTCACAGCAATCCATCGTTGCCACAGGTTAATCTCGGAAAATGAAACATTTGAAGTTACTTAGAAAATTAATAACTCGAAAAGTATTTGTCACAAAATTGTTTTACAAACTGCGTTAGAATGGTAAAAAATTGTATTTTTCTTGATATAAATTTCAAATCTAATGATTATGTCGTTTTTCAAATATTAGATTTCAAAAATTACAAAACTTCACAATGGAGTACCGTAGCGAAACTTTTACGCGTAAAAAGATAATGATAAAGGCATTGTGGCTCGACGTGTATCGTGTATACTGGCCATAGCATGAGTAACGAATTATAGTAAACTTATTATTCTGTTAAAATATAAAAGTGAATTATGTATATACATTTTTAAAAAATAAAGAAAAACATTTTATCACAAACATCAACAAAATGTTTTCTTCTATTTATTCCCTTATTCCAAAGATATCGTTTTATCGTCTGCTGCCATAGCAACATGAATTAAATTTCATTAAAAAAAATTGCTCAGTGGTAGAAAAATATTTTTTCTAAATCGAATGGTTATTGAACAACTCAACACTTTAACAGGGGAATTTTTATTTGTTATTTAGATATTTTAAAATTGTTTGCTGTCATTGCGTTTTTATTCTGAGTTACAGCTAGTTTATTTATTTTTTAAATAAAAGCCGTGTGTGGCAATCTATATTCGGCCTTATAGCAAAATTTTCCCCTCTTGTTTTATTCAATTCTCTCATCCTAATCATTATTATCATTCTCTTTCGAACTTAAATCACAAGAAATTCCTGATTGACTGCCATACGCAAGCTAATTCTTGATTAGCCAACTTACTAATTTCGGATTGGCTGTTGTAGTTGACAGTGCAATACCTTCTTTTTCTGTTTTAAGTGTATTTTTGCTATTTTTATACTTTTTGTTTACATGGCTCCTTCAAGATGTGATATACAACTACTCATACACAGGGACTGGAGTTGCTTGCAACTGGGTATCCCCTTGAAACGATAAACTTTTTCGCTGTTTCGCTTAACAATACATGATAAGAAGTAATTTTGGTTCGCATCCGCAGATGTTAGCTGGATGTTAATTAAAAAACCTTTCAGTTATATGTTTTTCAAATGATAATTTCAATTTCAACCTTTTATTAATGATAATGTAAATGCAATATAAATAAGTAAACGCTCCGTACGTAGATATTTGAAGATCTGTGATCATTTCAGGCATGCGTTCTTACCCATTACAACCTGACAAGATGACGAAGCAGATGACAGTCCAGGGATTAATTGGAAGAATGCGATTGAATTTTTATGGTAGTAATAGAAATTAAGTTATGCCAGTGCCTTGAAAAGGAAGTAATCAAAATGAACTCTCAAAAATATTTTTTTCTGTTACAGGAAACCCACTACATAGTGGAAATTTTTAATGAAGAAAACACAATATATTATACACAAACAATAAAAAAAAATCTTATTTTCCAAAATTCCACTAAAACAAGGTGAGGATGGCTCATTTACGAACAATATGCATTTGTAGATTCTTTAGCAGTCGTTTAGTGTAATTGTTAAAAGCCTATCACCGCAAATGATCTATATATTCAACCTGGTTGTATGAAATAACAAAAACCATGATTCGCAGATTATCAGAATAGTTTATTTGTTGCCATAATTTCAATTTAAACCTTTTATTAATGATAATGTGAATGTAATATAAATAAGTAAACACTCCTTACGTAGATATTTGATGATCTGTGATAATTTCAGGCATGCTGGGCAACAAATAAACTATTTCTGATAATCTGCAGATCATGGTTTTATTTATTCCATACAACCAGGTTGAAGATATAGATCATTTGCGATGATAGGCTTTTAACAATTACACTAAACTACTGCTAAAAAATCTACAAATGTATATAATTTTTTAAATGAGCGATCCTCTCTTTGTTTTGGTGGAATTTTGGAAAATAAAATATATTTTTTAATTGTTTGTGAATAACATATTGTCTTTTCTTCCTTACGAATTTCCACTATATAGTGGGTTTCCTCTAACAGGAAAAAATGTTTTTGAGAGTTCATTTTCATGACTTCCTGTCCAAGGCACTGTCATTACTTAATTGCTATTACTACCGTTACCATTCAATAGCATTCGTCCAATACGTCCTTATATTGCTTTCTACTTTGTCATCCTGTCAGGTTGTAATGTATAGGAACGCTTAGTAGGCACTGCTATTTCTCTCTAAGAATATCCCCATTCATCGAAGCTTATTAAGTATGATTGTCTGAAAAATATATTCTATAATTTCCCGTATACTTGAATTTTGAACTTTTCCAAGCCTTGGTTGTCTTTCTAATCTTCGCCAGAAGTCTATTTCGGAAGAGAGGACGCGTTTTTAACACTTTCCAACATAGTTGAAAAGTGTTTATGAATTCGTTTTGTCTGTCTGTTTGTCCGTGCTCTAATTCACGTAAATATATCCGGATAGTCATGCAATTTATATATGCTATTGAGGTTTACTGTAGCATATTCGGTATTGAAAATAAAGTATCTAGCACTTATACTTTTTACAGGGGATACTTTTTACATAAGAATGTCGTTACATTATGGTCTACTAGGGAAATCTTTTGCAGTGCATTTTAATGATGTGACACTGTTTCAAATATATTGAAATTGATGAAATAACAAAGCAAATAAATAGACGAGGCCTTGGATCGAATATATATTTAGTTACGAAAGAACATTACATAATGACAAAAACATAGTAACTAAACTGAAAATTGAACATCACTTATATTTATAAATTCGTCTGGGATTCTGCAGTCATGTTTCCCGGACGTGCAAGAAAGCTTACACAAAAGTATCATCCAATAAAATTTAAGATGTAATGCTACGATTACAATTACGATACGATATACTAACAGAAATTGATATACATCTCCGAAATATACCAAAATATGCTTACTATCGAATATGGTACGTATGTACTTATATGCTTTTTTACAGGGGCACTCAAAAGAATGTTGTTACATTCTGTTCTACGGAGAAAAATCCTTTGCAGTGCAATTTAATGATGTGACACGAATTCAAATATATTGAAATTGGTATCTATCACTGAAATACACTACAAGAGGTTTACTATCGAACATGGTACGTCTAGAACTTATAATTAATTTACAGGGAAACCGAAAAGAGTTCCATTACATTATGGTTTAATGTGGGAAATCGTTTGCGACGCATTTTAATCATGTTACACTATTACAAACATAATGAAATTGATATCAATTTCTGAGATGCACTAAGACATGCTTTCTGTAGATCATGGAGTGTAAAGCTTTTTTTCATATACAGTGGCACACAAAAGAATTATTTTACATAATGGTATACGAGGAAAAACAGTTTGCAGAATATTTTAATTATGTTACGCCATTTCCATGCATTACAATGCATCAGGGTAAATTGATTAAAATGGGTTTTTAATCAAGTTATGCATTTTGAACGTGAAATATATTTAATATACCAAGAAAGGTTTGTAGAATATAAATAAAATCATATATAGGGTCACGCAAAGAACTAAATACATGCCTATCTATGCATGATAATTTTTGGAAGTGTGATTTCAGCGTATTTTTCCCTGAATTAAACTACAACTTAATATGTGGCATATATAAAAATCTTAACGTAATATGCAGGGCTCTACAAAATAATTCAAGTATGTTTCCGTCTATTGGTAGAAACTGCTGAAGATGAATTTCCAACTGTGTTATGTGTTTATTACTAAAATAAATTGTAGCATACTATAGAGTATATACAAATAGTTTATAAAATATATACAAGGCTGCAGAAAAGAATTGAAGTACTTTTCCGGCTGTGGATGGTAATTGCTGAAATCTGGTTTTCAAATGTGCTTTGTGTTTTTCTGAAATGTTTACTTTGATTCCTTATTTACCTTATTAAATAGCGATGGTTTGTTAAAGTATTCTGTTAGTGTTTGAAAGTGTTTCCTAATCTATGCTTGGTGCGTGCTTTTTCTTTCCTGCTTGTTCTGAAGAGATTATATTACCTGCTGTTTTTATTCTATAGTATACTAACTTCAAAAGATGTAACATCATCTATTTTTAATAACTTTATATTACTTTATCAGTGAGCAGTTATTTATGTATTTGGAATAAAGTATTGTATTTGGTATTTATGCATTATTGTATTAGTATTATGTATTTGGAATAGCTCATGCAAGATGCTTATACGTATTTGAAAAAATAGTCATTTTGTGGAAAATATTGGCATTTTACGACTAAAGTGCATTATATATATATATTTTTTTTTTACATTGTAAACATTTCAAATTTTTTAACTTTTATCTACTTAGAAACTTCAATGTTCATAGTGTATTCTTATATATTTTAACACTAATTGTATCAAACTCATTTGCTATGTGAGATACTTAAGAAAGTAATAAACTTACACATGAAATAAACTTAACTAGAAATAGGAAATATAAGATAAAAGTAAGGTTAGGTTAAATAAAGGATTTACATTCTAATTATACATTTTTCTAGATATTGTCAAATGTTCTCGTTAAAGATTTAAGAAATAAACAAAGCATTTAAACCATTATTCAGGAAACACTGAAGAGTAGTGTTCAATAGAACTGGATATTGATATCTCGTTGACTACACTACATTGCAAAAACTCCGGAAGATAGCGTCAAATTTTGGAAACAGATTTTAGCGTTGATGATTTTCTTATATATAATAGATTAGATTATACAGATAAAGAAATTGCTCGTCAACCATTGCATGAGCAAGGGTTGTTTCCATAGCAACATCGAACAGATTGTTACAACGGGAAATGAATCAAAACCCAATTACTGATGTTACCCGACTCGGTGACATCATCGGTAATTGGATTGCTAGTCATTTCACTTTACCCTAATTTATGTTCTTATGGCAACAGCCACGCTGCTGGTGTGCCAACTGACTGTCAATTTTGTTAGAAGTACCAATTAATCTGCCATGTATACCAAAATAATAGACGCTAAATTTGGTTGCCAAAATGTGACGCTGCCTCCTGGACTAATAGCATTCTAGAGTTCTATAAAAAGATTTGTCCTGTTATAGTTGTATGAGACAATACAAAAAAAAATCTTTCATTATGCCCCATATTTTTATTCAAGATTGTTATATTTCATGAAGCTGTAAAATTAATTTATACTTAAACCTTCATCCGAAATAATACCTCGAATATTTTCTGTACACATGAGATTTAATATGAAGTGGTTTGACTGTGTATATCACATCTATCAAAACTAGATTTGTGCTAAACTTCTAGCTGCTACCCATACAGATTCATCCATTTAACGTCCCGATACTGTGCATTAAATACTCCGTTGCATCAAGGTAAGGAAAGTACTTTTTGTTGAAGGAAAAATGTCAGTGTTTAATTAAATCGTAATATTATATTAATTAAAAAAATTAAAAATACTACTGTTTGCATTGTGACAAATAGTTCCCGCAGTTATTTCTAATATATCATAATTATATATATATATATATATGTGTGTGTGTTTTGTAGTAATTTTATATACTGTGTTGAAACAATGCAAATCATGCATAAGTAACCTGTTCCACTACATTTTAGATGTCAACGTGAAAACTAATATATAAGCAATTAGACAGTATTAATTACAGTCATTAGTAAAAAAAAAATTTTTTTCCTAAAAGCAGCTGTTATCGCCTATATTAAATTATAAGGTTTTCAGAAAATTACCTGCATTTATACACTTTTTAATTCAATAACGATTTAACGTTCTAATTTTATAAATTTTTAAATTACTACTATATTTAGCAATAACCAGAGATTTTGTAAAACTTTGTAAAAAAATAAGTTTCCCTGACGTATTTTAATTTCATCCAAGAAATGTATTATACAAATATTGAAAATTCTAGTTTCCGTCACCATATTTCAATATAAATTATTTTGATATGGCTGTTTTGAAAAAGCTTTGTAAATTTATTTTTGGATCGTACATTAGTTTTACAGAGAATGAAAAAAATTCATTTGCATTTTTCCTTTTATAATGGCGTTATTAGATACAGTAAGGACGATATAAAACATTACTTATTTTTGTTATCTATTCTGTATGCGAGAAAAGAAAAATGCACTTCGTAGACAGAAAAGAAAAGGTGGGACAGATATATTTAACCCTCCAGCCGCGGGAAACGCTTGTATCGCGTTTCACTTAATCAATACAATTCTTCGAGGCCGCTATTTTTGGCTTATTTTTTCTATCTTAAAATTTCGATTTTTCGCTTATAATTTTTGGCTTTTTTTTTATACTTTCCATTGATAGAATCATCATAACTATTATAAATAGCGAATAAAAATAATGTGCAGTTTTTTTTTCAAGAAAGTGTAAAAAACCGGCCTCGGTTGGAGGGTTAAATAAGAAAATCATTCATTGATAGGAATTCAGTGAATACAGGAAATAGTTGTTACATTGCTTCTAAACTGTAACAGCTTGTAACAACTATGTCCTGAGCATGGCCATAGATGATGACTGAAAAATTGATGGTTTTAATTTGATTTTACTGTTTTTTGTGATTTTAATTTTAAGACATTTTTATACACCATTTAGAGAATTGTGATATTTTATACTCTCGTCATTATTGTAATACTTTTTGAAGTTGTAATCGTCCAGTATTTATATTAATATACATTTACTTACATTTTTAAAAGTATTTTTGCCTGCCTTCCTATATTATGATTTTAATAATATATTTTGATTGTCCATATAAATAGGTCTTAGCAATTTAAATTTAACGAAAATAATTATTGGCGGTCCATTTTTTGCATTATCTCTCAAATACACGTAAATATATTATTAATATTCTAAGTTCTTTATAAGTACTTTCATATCACTATAATACATTTACTAACTTTGAATCCAATAACAAATGAATGTATAAGCTGATGGACATCTCATAACTTGAGACATTTTTAACGAAAATCACGACGAAATCGTTCTGGCGAAACGAAAATCACTATATCAGTCATCGGTATGAAGGTGTACATATTTTACATTATATCGGTATATTTTAATATTGTCACATAATTTTTTTTCAATAAAAATCAAATCTTATTTATTAATTTTATCACAAAAGGATAAGAAGATTAAATGCACCCATGAAAAAACTGCAGTCATGCATAATTACACATTCCTATAGACAATAATTTCCACATTTTAATATTTTTTTATCAAAATCTTCATTACAAGATTCTATATATTAATTAAAAAGAAGGGAAATGATTTAAAGACAGGTAAAATACATTTTTTTATTCCCTTAGTAAATAGCATAATAAATTTTGAAGCTTGTAGCATTTTTCTTTTCGTAAAACCACTGCGTCACCATGTGGATAACAGAAAGACAAGAAACATGCTATCATTTAACTCCCTAAATTCATGACATTAATAATTTTGAAATATATAACACTTTACATTCCTTAAAAAGACTGCTGTACCATGAGAATGATTTAAAGACAAGAGCTCTTTTAATTCCCTAAATGCATGACATAAATAATTTTGAAGCATATGACATTTTTCTTTTCTTAAAATCACTGTTGTATCATGCATTCTACACCATCCTTGTCTCATTTTTTGTGTAATAAATTACAATTACAAATAGGGATTTAGTTGCGAACTTAAATAAATAGGAGTGGCTTAAGTTATAATAACAAGAAAAATTGTTTTTCCGAAAGAAAATATATTGTAATTTTTTTTTAAAGTTTATGTGTGAATGCTTTGGAACGTATTATTAGTGTCGTTTAAAACACGTTCCATCATGAACTTTCAGGTTCGTTTAAGAAGAAATTGTAATAATTTGTATGCTATAGTAATTTGTGTATCAATATAATAATAACTAGATGGAACCCGTCAAAATGTGGCGGAAAAGAGAAATTGATTTGGTACCATTTAAAAAAGGTCATAGCTGCTTTAAAATGTTTGATATTTTTGCAAAAAAAAAAAAAAAAAAAAAAAAAACTTACTTTAATTTGGAGACCGACAAAATGTTACAGTTACACATGAACTCACAGAATTTCTTTCACCTGATGCTTTTCCATTTACTGGCACAACAAGTGTGGCACATTTACTGGCACAAGAACTGTGTAGTGTATGATAAATCATACACTACATACTTCTCCACCTACAGATTCCATGACGCTTTTGATATTATAGTGTACATAAAATGTATTTTTTAAACAATAAATGTTAGATAATCACAATAGTATGTTATTAATTGGTGTAGTGTCAGTAAGTGGAAACCTCTCTTAGGGTTTGCATTCACATGCATGCGGATTTGTATAGGGTTCATAAATATTAGGGTATTTCTTAAAAAGTCTGGTATTTTATATATATATATATATATATATATAAATTCGTGCGAACTTATATATACATATATATATATATAAGTTCGTGCGAACTTTAAAAATTCATAATAAAAGAAGTAATGCTCGGAAAAATTTTCGGTTTACGCGAGTATGATCAGAAGGATTTAGGATTTTTGTTCCATGTGTAATAAAAAATGATTCCAAAAGTAACCGATAGAGGGTGCTCACATGTCATACTGAGGCGTTTTATGCAAATCAGGCTCGCAATAAAACACCTAGCTGGAAATGGATTCGTCATTCGATCTCGGCAACATGCTATCGTTACCAGATCGAGCGCTGGTGGTTAACAGTTTCTGCAAGAATGATGAATCCACAACTATTGCATTGCGAAATTTTTGCTCTGAGAAAGGATTTAAGGCGTAAAAAAACCCCATTTCATTGAATGGGATACTCAGTTTAGTACGAAGTTTTGAGAAAACGGGGAGTTTGGAGGATCTTCCACGTAGTGGCAGACCATTGTCGAGCATGGATCGCGTCCATGTTGTAAAAAATGTCATGGAAGAATTGGCAGCCCAGAGAGGGAGTGGAGGTGCTCGTAAAGCTTGGAGAATAACGGGGATTCAAGAGTCGTCGATTTGACGTATTCTGCACGGAATCTTGGATATGTATCCGTACAAGATACAGGCACTTCATCAGTTATTACCGGCAGATATAGATAAAAGACTAAAATTTGCTGCATGGGCGCTGGCACAAATGGAGCTGACCCACAATGGTTGCTGAACGTCATGTGGACAGATGAAGCACACTTTTCACTGCATGCTGAAGCCAATACGCAAAACAGTCATATCTGGGTGACGTCCAACCCTCGTGAGTACCTGACCAAGCCACTGCATGTTCTTCATGTGACTGTTTGGTGTGGTTCCACCTCGTCTTTCATTCTGGGCATTTCTTTTTTGAAGATCCTTGTCTTTCATCCGGCTTTAAACATTTACAGTCACTGCAGAATGGTATCTTATGTTTTTGCGTGACCACGTTGTGCCTGTATTGCAGGAAAGACATGCGTTACCTGTCGTCACCTTCATGCAGGATGGTGCCCCGCCCCACTTTGCACGTGAAGTCAAAACGTTCTTGTTGGACACTTTCACTGAAGGCCGAGTGATAAGTCGAGGTTGTAAGTTTGCGTGGCCTGCACAATCTCCAGACTTGACACCGGCAGATGTTTGGTTGTGGGGATACTTAAAGTCTCGTGCATACCGGGGCTTCCCAGCGACTTTGGTGGAACTGAAATATGCCATTCGACGGACCGTCGCCCAGTGGGGCAAGAAGCCTTCAAATCTAGCAAAAAAATGAAATTCTATTTTGAACAACCAACATACGTCACTTTAATAGAGCAGATGTCAGTAAAAATCTGCCTAGTATTAAAAAGTGTGCTAAGTTAACTTGGTCGTCATTAAAGTAAGAAGTTAAACTGCATATCGCACGATGATAATAAATGTAAAAAAGTAAAATAAATAATTTTGTTGCAACATTCGTTTGTTAATTACGCTGTATTAATGTAAAAATAATATTTTTTGACTATGGAACCTTCAACTTCAACCATGTAACAAAAATACATTATTTTTTCAATTTGTTTTTAATATGATTGTTATAGATAAAGTTACACTTAGAAATATAGAGTGAAATTTATAAAAAAAAAATTACAGTGTCTAAAAACATTGAAGGATTTAGTTATGAGTTAACGCAGGTTAAGTGTCAACTATAATTTTTTCTACTAGGTTTGAGTTTTAGGATGGTAAATATTTCAGAAAATGTTGCTCCTTTTTGCTCTTTCTTAATTGTATGTTCATTTTTACAGTTAATCATCCTAAAATTTTTGTTAGTGTACGTACATAAACATGATTACATATTTTCTTTTTTTAGGGACGAATTTAAATATATTATTTATTACCAGAAGAGAACTTCTGAATATCATGAAACGTTTGAAAGAAAAAATGTTTGAAAAGTAATATGATTTTTTGGTAAAAGAGCTCCAGAATCAGACAAACTGCAAACGTTGTAGTTCTGTAGACTTAAAAAAGAAGCTAAAATATTTTAAATTTCAATATAAATTCCGATGGGCAGCAGCCAGTCGAGACAAGGAAACGTTTTTTAGAATTAATAAGAAATGGCTTGACAAATCGATTTATTTCCTCGATTTGAAAAAAAACGGAAGCAGCACTAATATGCAAACGTGGCCGGTCTCATATTCCGTTTGAAAGGTGTTTTGAATGATAAAAAATATTAAGAGCAAAATGATTACGCGATTCTAGTTCTATATCTTCGTTAGTGTACCGGACATGTATGAGTTTAAGATCTGAAAGACAGATTCAGGCCTAAGAAGTTTTAAAATATATAACTACAAGTTCAAAGCGAGCTATCAAATATCAAAATGCTTATACAAAATCTGTAAAATCACAACAACAGCTTTTTACAGGAGAAGATGCTCGGGCTGTATTAATAGATGCGACATTATCTCGCGAATAGTATAATGTCATAAGAAAAAATGCCCCAGAAAAATTTTCCTCTTACAAAACTGTGCAAGAAACAAAAAAATAATGTTATCCTAAAAAAATCACAGTAACAGAAATTAATGCATCAGTTACAGTACAGGCTCTTCGAGATCATACTTCAGAACGCTTGTTACAGATACTAGAACCACTTGAAAAAGAAGAATTAAAGCAGTTGTGCTTTATATCAAAGTGTGGTTCTGATGGGTCTTCGGGACATAGCTCATACAAACAAACTTTCTGTGACTCGGAAGCCAGTGATTCAGCCGTATTTATTACGTCTCTAGTTCCACTTCGAACTATATCTGAAAAAATAGTTATATGGGAAAATCCGCGACCTGCGTCAACTAGATATTGCAGGCCTATTAAAATAGAATTCGTGAAGGAATCTAACAAATTGTGCGTTTCGGAAAAAAATAAAATTGATGAACATATAAAAAATATTCAAGATAGTGATGTAGCAATTAAATCAAGAAAAGTAAAAATAAATCAGAAGTTAATTTTTTCCATGGCAGATTTTAAAGTTTGTAACGCTCTGACAGAAACAAGTTCAACTATGACATGCTTTTGCTTAATATGTGGCGCAATGTCAAAACTGTTTAACAAAAAATGATATTCATAGATATAAAAACTGAGAATTTAGAATTCGGCCTATCAGTGCTCCATGAATATATACGTACATTCGAATGTCTTTTGCACATGTCTTATAAACTACCCGTTAAAAAAAGGCAAATTCGTGAAAAAATAGAAAAATAAATCGTAGCTCAAAATAAAATTCGAAAAAAAAAGAAGAAGACGATGTGGTTTAATTGTGCATAAACCTAAGCCTGTGTTAGGTAACTCAAACGACGGCAAGACTGCCAGGTGATTTTTTCAGAATCCAGAACTTTCTGCTCAGATCACAGGAATAGATGTAGATTTGATTAAAAAAACTAGATATTATCTTGTTAGTAATATCCAGTACATATGAGATACATGCAGAAAACTAACTTATACTTGCACATGATACAGCCAGATATTTTGTCTTGAAGTACCCATGGTACAACATGCCCCCGACATTGCACAAGTATTTAATTCACGGACCAGGAATTATAAGGTCGGCTCTGAGACAGATGACTGAGGACGCACAAGACGCCAGGAATAAAGACTTTAAAAGATATCGAGAGTACTACTCGAGAAGATGCAGCCGAGAAAAAACTAACACGGATATTTTAATTTTTTTTTCTAAGTTCGAATCCAGTGATCACTAGCAAACAAATGAAAAGAATGAAAAAGTTAGAACATCTGCCACGAGAAGCCCTACAATTGTTAAAAACTACATCTCTCAATGTATCTGGTGATCAGGATAGTGACAGTGATGATGACTGACATGATAGTATGCATTAAATATTCTAAAATTTTTAAAACACACTATAAAATTAATACTAACAACGTGTTACGAAGGAATGAACGCTTCTTCCTCCGACAAAAAGTGTGTGCTACCACTAAGGCAGCAAAAACAGTTTTGTTTCAGCTGTCTTGACAGTAGTACATACATTTTGCCTGAGAAAGGGGGATTCATTCCTTCAAAATGAGTCGCTGATATTCAATTTAAGATGTACTTCAGAATCATTAAAATTATTCATGGTGTTAACAACACCTTTTTTTTTTGCATTTTTAATGCAATATTATGGACACCATTTTTGCATTTTTAATGCGATATTATGGATGAATTATAAATATTTAATATTTGTATAAAACTATCTTAATTTCTTGTTTTTAACTTATTTTTGTACAGAAAATATTTGAAAAAGCTTTGTAATTAATTAATAAATTACTCTATAGCTTATGTAATTTTTTTAAGTTTTACTACGTAAAGTCTATAAAAGAATGTATAATGTGCTTTTTTTGTTCAAAAAAAATTCCGTTTATTGCCAACTTTGGAGTCATTCCTGCCCCACTGTGCGTCGGTGGCATTAATGCTGACATGCTACACTGAGCTGTAACAGGCGTATTGACGTGCCTCACTTGCCTAATACCTGGTGGTTTTGGTCATGTTGAGCATCCTTTACCTTAACCCCTTGAGGGGCACCGGTATATAATATATACCACTTTTTAATATATAACTTTGCCACCAGTATTATTAAATAAAAATATTTATTATCATATTTGCAGATTGAGAAGGTAAAAATTCATTATTTAAATTTACTGGTGTCAAAACATCGCAAAATTTAGCATTTTTAGACCACGTTCTTACCCTCCAAGGGGTTAAAAAAACTCACAGTGTTATGTTATTGTGATTTGTTTCATTGTCTCTTTATGTTTGCCTGATTTGCATAAACGTCCCAGTATGACGTGTGAGCTCCCTCTATCGGTTACTTTTGGAATCATTTTTCATTATACATGGAATAAAATCCAAAATCCTTCTGATCATACTCCCTCAAACCGAAAATTTTCCCGAGCATTACTTCTTTTATTATGATTTTTTAAAGTTTGCACGAATTTATGATGCACCCGGTATATGCTATATTTTCAAAATAGTCAAATTACTGCTGATTACAAATATTTTCAATATAATATATATCAGAAACTAAAACATTGTATCTAACATAAAAACTTAATAAAACATTATTCTTTCTTTTTTCACTTACATAACAAAAAACAAAATTTAAGCGATTAACTAACTCAAAACACAAACAATTTACTTTTTACATTCATCAAAACGCAAACGATTTCAGTATCAAGTGTCGAGAAATTCTATACAACAAAATTCTAAATTCAAAATACCTTTTTTTGAAAATTTTGAACATAAATGTAAGCTTCTCTGCTTTTTCAGTCCCTAAACTGTTCTGCAGTTTAAACAGAACTACTAACAGATCAGACAAATTTATTTCTAATAAATCTGTAAATAACTGGATATCTACTATATTAGACAGTTTATCTTGCGAAGACTTTTTTAAGTTAATTTTGTCAACATGATTATTCCTTCCCCATTTTAAAATCCTGGTTTAAACATAAAGCCTGTTTCTTTCTTTGTAGGAGAGTGTGGGAGGGGGCATAAGAAAGTCGCTGCCAGAGACAAAAGTATTTGATCTGATGAATTAGGAAGTCAATAGCAATTAAAATATTCATTTATATGTTATTTGTCTGACAAAATATCATACTGTTTGTCGACCACAAGAATAGCTCCCGCCATAAAGTCTGGTTGGTGGCGGTCGCTATAGTAACAAGACCGGTCCATTTCGAATGGGGAATACGCGTGTGAGGAATTGGCGGAATAAAAGGTTAGATCACGTCATTCGTCTTCTCGGATCTACAGCAGTTGCGTTATCTTATTTTTGATTTAATTTTGCTTTTGCTTTTTTAAAATTATTTGTTCCCATTTGATTAAATAATTTTGCTAATTTGTTAAACTGGAAAGATGCCCTTTCAGTTTAGAAAAGGTGAAGTCTTGAAATCGCAAGCACGTAAAATCATATATAATGTTGCGGAATTTTGTTCCAGTGAAGCTTCATCTAAAGATGTTTTAATTCCACTCCCACAAGCTCTGAAACGAGCTTCCCGAGCAAGTGGAGTTTCTGAAGCTACAATAAAAAAAATAAGAAATGAAGTTTCTGCATTGGGCTCATCGACAGATTTAATATCACCTGGTAAACATCGTAAAAGACCTAGTGAGCGGAACTGCGAAATAGATGACTTTGACAAGTGCGTTATACGTCAAACGATTCAAGATTTTTATATAAGAGAAAGAAAAGTACCATCTCTCAGAAAATTATTACCCGTGTTGAAAGAAAAAATTGGATTTTCGTGGAAAAGAGACACATTGTGCAATGTCTTACATTCAATGAATTTTCGATGGAAAAAGTGCGTGAAAAAAAGAAAAGTTCTCATGGAAAGGCCAGATATTGTTTTTTGGAGACACAAATATTTGAGAGAAATGAGACGTCATAGGAACACTGGACGACCGATTGTCTATATTGATGAAACTTGGGTCGATAGCAACTTGACATTTAAGAAATGTTGGCAAGACGACACAGTTTTGGGAGTTACAGCAAATGTTAATGCGAAAAATAGACTTATAGTTGTTCATGCTGGATCATCAACAGGTTTTCTTACGGATGCTCAACTAGTATATAAAGCATCGACAAAAAGCGGTGACTATCACGGGCAAATGAACTATGAAAACTTCAAAAAATGGGTGTTGGAAAAACTTCTTCCTAATTTGCAACCAAACAGTTTCGTATGTATGGATAATGCTCCGTATCATACAACTGTTGAAAACCTCACTCCTACAAAGTATTCTACAAAAAAAGTTATGATTGACTGGCTGAAAAACAACAAAATATACTGCGACGAGCAAATGCGGAAAGCGGAACTATTCTCTCTTATAGACAGCAATCGTCCAAAGAAAATCGTCTATAAAATTGATAATTTAATAGAAAAAGATGGACATGAAGTTCTACGACTCCCCCCTTATCATTGTGATCTAAACGCAATAGAATTTGTCTGGTCCTCTGTAAAAAAAAAGTAAAAGAACGAAATGTTACTGGTGATTTAAGTTTGGACAATCTAAAATCTTTACTTCAAACAGCTATCACTGAGGTTACTTCGGCAGAATGGGCAGCACATTGCAAACACGTGGAAAACGTTGAAAATAATTACTGGGAAAAAGATGGACTGTTAGAGGATCTATTAGACGAACTGTCATTTAACATTAATACCGACGACTCTGATTCAGAAGAAACCGAGACTGCTGAGAATGATTCAGAAGAAACCGAGACTGCTGAGAGTGATTCAGAGAATTTTCACATGCTAGAATAAATTCTAAAAGTTTAGAAGGTATTATTATTTTTTCTCTTTTTAATGATAAAAAAAAAATTCCGTCCTTGCAAATTGTTTGAAAATACATACTGAAATCTATAATAATCACTGAAGTTCGGTCATTGTATTAATAATTTAAAGTCATTGATAATTATTAATGGTTATGAAAATATCAATTTTTAAACAATTATTTAAGTTAATTTAATTTCATTTTTACAGTAATAAATTTCATGATTAATTCATATTGATTCATATTTTATTTTCATTTGTAAAATCTAAATATTATCATATATATAATATATGAAACAGTTTTCTTTCACTCGATGAATCGATTAAAATAATTACAAAAAAAAAAAAAAACAATAATAATAAAAGCGTTTAGTAAACTATTGTGAATGCCTATCTTCTGGTTTCCCGTGTCGAAAATGGAGCGAGTCTTGTTTCCACGGCAACAGACAGGCGCAGACTTCTCGGCGAGAGCTATTCTTGTGATCGACAAACAGTACACAATACTTTGAAAATAAATATCAAACATATGAAAACATGTGGACGCCCAAAAACCGCTACGATGGACGAAATCGTCTCAAAAATTCCCAATTCCGTATTGAATGATCGCCGATTGAAGATACGAGAACTTGCTGACATTGCAAACATCTCGATAGACCGTATCCACTACATTTTACACGATGTTTTGTGTATGAAAAAGCTTTCCGCTCAATGCGTTTGTAGAACATAGACCAGAAACGCTAAAGATTGAACATTTCTTAAGAATTTTCGGAAATGTATTGCGTTGCAAGGTGTCGTAAAAGAAACATCTATAGCGTCTCATTTAGTAATGACGTGATATCGTAAAGCATCGTATCACAGATGTGGTAAATATAATAGCACAATATATTCTTAATATTTACCTTCATCCTAGATTTTTGTGGAACAGGAGTGAACACAGTGAGCAGTTATAAGTCTTAATATCGGTATAACCAAGTGTAATTTATATCAGGGGTGTACAATGAATGGTATAGGAAATAAAAACGTATAAAATTCAAACCATCGTTTAGAATCACTCTGTATATTAATAACTAATGTGATGTCTATAGTTTATACCTTTTATTGTTTTGAAATCAGTTAAAATGAAAAGAAATGAAAATTTAAAAACCGAATGTTTAGATTTTATATCGTAATTTTAAAGAACATTTCCAATACTTGATCTCAACTATGTAATCTAAATGTCTTCTCCAAAGTTTCCAATTTAATTTCTTCGTATTCACAATTATAATATGTTCAAATAAATTTATGATTCAGGAAATAAATATTCTAACGGGAGTATCTAAATTCCAGGTAGTTAATTTACATAACAAATAGCAATCTGATGCTTTTCTCAGGAATAAAACTTTATTAGCTTCCATTTATTGCCGGTATGCGAGAAAAACTTTACACCCTATTTCCATTATAGACACCATTTGTATATAAAAATTAAATTCTTCGTAAAAGTTAGGAGTCTGAAACTTGATAAGAGATTATATAAATATGTGTGCATGAAAATTAATTTCGTAGAGCAAAGTTAGATATTTAAATTTTGAAAAAAGTGTTAAGTTATAATATTTTTGTTTGAAACGATTAACATTTTGTATTAACGTTTGAAATATATCCCTGTAAAGAGGAGTTTTTTAAGATTCAATTGTTATATGCAATTTAAAAAAAAAATAAGACGATATTTTATTAATCAGTGAACGCTTAAAAAAATGATTAAAGGAAATCAATCCAATTTATATGTATTCGCGTAACAGTTACCATTTTAAAACGAAAAATGTGGTTTTCTCTAAGTATCATTATTTTTTCTGTATAGCGTCAAATGGAGTGTTTCTATGAACGTTAGGCAAACATGTCCGACAAATAAGTTGGCAGTGATTGGTTAAGTAGTCTTTTAAATACTGATATGAGACACTTTTCAAGCTAAACCCATTCTACAAAAAAGTATTACAATCGATGCAGTTAGTAAAAAATTATGCGTTAACATAAAATGCTTTTAAATCGGATTGTATGGATTTTTATGTAACAGGAATACAGCATATGCGCAGGAGTCGCAAGCTTCCTGCATTTTAACACCAGTATTTCAATATCGACTTATATAACTGCAGTGTTTCGGATATTAAATGAGGCAAATATTAATATATTGAAATGGTGGTGTTTAATTGTTGGATGAGTGTGATCCCTTAGCATATTTCCCACCCCTGAAGTAAAAGTATTGCAAAATGCTTTGTATCGCCGGAAACGACTCATGTACTTTATGACAAGGGCCTTTATGCACCTATACTGTTCCCAACTCTGATTTTTCAAAACCATCTTAAATATTCGATTATTGGATTACAACGCACGTTATTGCATTAAGACATAACTTCTAAAATGTTTGCAGAAGTTTAGAGAAAAAAAAACTCTCACTTTGAAAATTAATGTGAACTAAGCCACCATTTTGTTTACGCACTTAGAATTTCTTATCTTGTGAATAATATATCAAGTTTCTATAGATTATATTTGTTATCATTCGCTGTTTACGTACTGGATAATTGCCAAAAAAGAGTTTTTCTTCATTTAACACATAAAAATAACTGAAAACTGGCATTTCAGATGAAATGTGATGCGTAAAATAAATAGATAAACACAAACACAAATATGTTACATTATTTGAAACACACAATACGCATAAAATGTTTCTTTTTATAGTTGAAAACAAATAATCTATAGGCACTCATCACTTTTATATTTAAAAATTCTCATTTCGCTATCAAGTGCAGCAAAAATAGTGCAGCGAATTACATTATGTACAGAACTGTTATGAAGATGTAGTCGTGGAATCCATCTACATATTGAAATAAGAAATGTAGTCTAAAAATTGTCTTAAACTTCAAAGTGCACGTGCCAGATATCTTCCCTATTTCTGTTGCCGAAATACCAACTTAATATTCATAAACAATGCACGAGAACAATAACTATTTGATGTAATATAAACGTATGACAATTAAGGTACCATGAAAGGTAAATTAAAAAGATTTTCAGAGCATCTTCTCTCAGATGTGATTGCGTGATATAACAATGTTATAAAAAAAAATTGAATGATTTATGCATTAATTTTGATAAATGAGCAAACACAAATTCACCCAGACTAAAATTTGGTAATGGCATCTGGTCTGTTATTTCACATAGCTCGACAGAAATACCGTATTTAAAGAAAATTCAATAAACGATGGATGAATTTGTTATCAAATAATTGAACAGATGCCATTTCCAAATGGTCTTTCTCAGCGAATAATATGTAAGCTGAAATGTCGTTCAGATAGCGCAGTTGGAAATTAGAGACGTTGGTAATTAGAGTTGGACACATTTTCACTCCGTTGGAAAATTTACAACTTGAATGTGTTACTTATCAATCCGCCTGTTTTTGTTAAAAATAATAAAAGTTTAAATTAGTATTTAATTTTTTGTTGTTGTTATGCGTCCCCCAAGAAATGGAAGATTTGTTACCAAGAGTCATGATCGACTTAGAAATCTGAATGTTCTTTAGATATATTTTAAATCATATATATATATATATATGAAACGAATCGTGTTGCTCCGTCGGTGGGTCCTTGATCGCCGGGCCGGTGGCTGCGCGGACTGATGGCGGCTCCGTATTTACGTCAAAGCGCTCATTCTGATTCCAATGCATGCTCTTGTAGTCCTGGGCCGTGAGCGGGATTCGGTTAAATTCCGAGTGAATGTATGTCTGTTTAAAGGAAGACACCGTCTATTACGGAACCTGGTTTATTTCTTTTTCTTACATGCATCCTTTTAAACCAGGCCCATATTGGCGTGAGAGCTGCTTTTTAAGTCTGTCTGGACATCGAAGGTTCGTCCATCGCGAGGCAATTCCGAGAGAGCAGATTGGCGTGGATTTGTTTAGATGAGGGAAATCGTAAAAAGTTCGCTCCTGATAGCCGTGTAATGGTATAAATATGAGGTTTTTGCATTATTTCTGCTAGAGGTCGTCTAAGTCAAAAGAGGCGTATTTTTAATTTTAATTGGCCGCGAGCTGAGTGATTGATTGTGCGGAATAAAGGCGTTGGCTCTATCGGCCGATCGGATGCCGCAAGACCTTAAAATTGCGTTAGCGTCAGCACAAATATTCTTATGAAGAGTCAGAAAACGATCTTTGAAAGTTATAAGATGCGATGCAGGAAAACTAATTTAACAGGGGCGACGGCATTTTCAATCAATTGAAACGCAATTATTAAAGCATTTAAAAGTTTTGATTTAAATTTCTATTTTTTAAAACGGTAATTTAAAATTTTAAAAGGGGCAAAAAGGGATTTTGCATTTTAAAAAGGGGTTTAGCTTTTATCCTTTCATATATATATATATATATATATATATGTTTTAACCGACTTTTTTAAATAATGCAACTGAATAAACAAAGTATATTTCTTCTTAAACAGTTTAAAACATTTCTATGTAGAATAAAATTCTGGAATATTGTTTTTGCATGAGTAGTTATTCATTTAAAAATTAACTGTAATACCAATTTATATTAACAATGATTTCATCCGTACTTCCATTAACAAACCCGAAATTATTATTAAATAACAATAAAGAGCCATTTTTAATACTGACATAAATCTGTTTCTCGCTTATATGAAGTCACTTAAAATGATTCTAATATTTTTAATTGCATCATATTCCCGATAAAAGCAACTCAATCTTTGATTGGTTTACTGAGATTATAAGTCTTTGATCTTTATTTGTTCCGCTAAAAAATGATTATAGACGGAGATTCGGTTTAGTCTGATAATGATTACATTAAATAATATTAGAGAGTATGAATAAATGATAAGATATTGATTCCAAATTCAGAACAATCGTAAGTGAGAAACGCTTGGAGCAAACGGTGAATTTTCCGTTTACTTGCCTTTGACTGTTCTAATAAATATGTTAACTTGCATTAAAACACATGATATCATTTAGATAAACAAAGTCGAAAGATCTTGAGATAAATAAATATTTTTAAATGCATTTATATACACTGTTAAAATTTTGCAACTAACTGTCCGGCCATTTGACCCTTTTTATAGAAAACTTGTACATAACCGTAATTTAACTCTATTTGGACCGTAATATGTCCCATATTATGGTCCAAATAGAGTTGAAATACGCTTATGTAACCGTCTTCTATAAAAACGGTCAAATGATTACACAGTTTGCTGCAAATGTTTAACAGTGCTCCTTTAACAGAACTCCTGTAACAGAAAGAATGTATTTAGTTATATGAAGTACAAGATTAAGTAAAGAGCTGAATTCGGCTGTTTTTTCGTTAGAGTATTATCTAAAAATGTTTAAGGTAAAATACCTCCGTGCACAGATTTATTAATTAGATTAGAAAAATGCAAATATAAATATTATTAATCCTAAATTATTTTTGTTCTAAATATTATTTTTTTTAATATCATAAGGACATGTATAAATACTATGCATGTCTTACAAGGAGAGGATCAAGCTTGGTAACCACAGATTTTGATTATTTTTATATATGTTGTAGGGTAGAAGCCCCTTAGTCTCAGGTTCAACGGATTTTATACAATGTTCCATAGTTCTCGACAAATAGGGGGTCTAATATTTTAACACAACTTAAATACTTATTTTGTAACGAAATTACTGCGTTGGTCGTAGCTCAGTTGTTATGGCGGCTTCTCGTTGATCCGCGGGCTCCGGTTCGTGACCAGAACCCCCTACGTTAGTTTTTCTCAGTTTTTGCTCAAGCCTTCTCCTTGTTAGTGAATCTTGCACAAATGTTGAAATAAATGTTTTGATACATTACCTGGTTTTTTGAGTCTTCAATTATTGTAATTTGAAATCTAATACTAAGAATGTGCACTGCTATTACTTAAATGATGGAAATTGCTGCAGAACATCCTTTAAAGTTCATTTAAAGTAAGATTTTGACAGATAACAACATATTTCTTACACTATTTCGTATATCTTGTCAGAAATTATGTCCTTATGAGAAATTACGCATGTCTTTCATTCTTTCGATATGCGTTCGAATAGTCTCTACTCCACATAATTGGGAAAAGACTGATCATGCAACACAAAATTTCTTCATACATACTGGGTGTATGAATATGAAGCCAGCATTTTCAAGTATAAAGAAAATATTTTTGACCATTGCTTTCACAAAAATGCATGCGAATATTGTATGTTACTATATATTTTATAATTCATATATTTTTAATGCAATTCATATATTTTTAATGCGATACATAAATTTTATATCGCAATACGTAAACAAATTTTACACACATTTAGAAAGATGAAATGATATAAAACTTAAACAAATCAACATATTTTTATGTATTAACATTCACTTAGAATATCATATTATTGAGGTACTAAGGCCTATTCATTTTGCCTCACCTTATGCCTATTCATTAAATTTGGAAAGTTTAAAACATATTTTCATCGTGTTAAAAATATTTATAGTCGTAAATCAGAAAATGAATTAATTGCGTGTTTTGAGCAAACATTAACCGTGTTGATTACCATTTTGTTAATACTGCAGGTTCTGATCGAATCGTATTCCTTTCTATTTATTAATCGAGAATCAAAACTTCATCGAAATATTTCACACAGCAGTTAAATCAAACAAATTCTTCTTTAAAAAATTAATACCAATTTATTTACAAATATTTATAGGATTTTATGGTTTTATGAACTCGTTTGAGAGTTCAAATTTTTACCGACCATTCGGTTCAAAAATCAAATTTACATCTAGGTAGAAAAAATATAAGACAGAGAAACAATAAAAAGCGGCAATCGACAAAATTTACTAGTAGTCAGGGTGGCATTCGCAACAAACCGTATACTATATAATCGGGATACAAACAGTTTTACCACAGCTTTTTACCACAGTTTTTTGCATCGCCGTAAAATATAACAAAATCTGTAGGTAAATGAAAAAGTTTACGATTTCTGTCATTTAAAATATAAATATAAAATGTCGAATCAGAAAACTGGTTCGAGTCTGTTTGGAAATTGTAAAGAGTGTACGCGCACCTTGAAAACAGTAAAAAGTATTCTCTAATTCAAATGGCTTACGTACTATATTTCTAAAAATGAATAATTCTACAAAAGACCGAAAAGAATTTCTGTTCTGTCAAAATAAATATTGCACTTTCTACGAAAAATAAGCACAATTTACAACACAATGTTAAAAATTCCTCGTCTAATGACACTTTTATTTAGAATGAACAATGAGATACAAGAACAGGAGGAACTGGGATTTTGAAGAAATTTCCATTTCATACTTATGACAATTGTGAATAAAAACGTAGAAAGACAGCAGCTTTTCAGTTGAATCTATGAATCAAAAAGTTAAATTTTTTGAGACTTATTAAATACGTCAGATTTATAATTGTTACAATGGATGGTTGGAAAGTGAAACGCAATATGTTAAGACTGCAATTAATTTATATTATTAGATTCATGCTACAGAAGGTATTAAAGTCAAGAAGAATATTCTGAAAAAATATTCTGAATATTCTGAAATTATATATTTGAAATGGGATAGGTTATAGAATGAATTTTTAACTGATTTTTGCGATAAAAAGTCTTCTTTTTTCAAATTTTTAAAGATTAAAGTCGTTTTTTTTTAATAATTAACTAAGTTTTAGAAGCTAATAAGAAACTTAATTTATAATAAAATGATTTTATTTTACAAAGATCTTTAAAAGATTAGTATTATATAAATATTCAAGTTCCAACAGTTACTGTGCGGAAAATGCGTTTATGTAATAAGTAACTGTTTTTTAAATGTATGATTAAAAATATATGTTACATTATTAAATCTTCCTTCGCGATATTTCTCTGTTTTATGCTAAATTACCACCAGTTTCACTAGTTCCTTATTCTCTAATAATATCTATCGTAAATTATAGCATGGTTTCTGATCATTTTTGTGAATTGGAATGTTTTTCGAGGGCCCTTTTTTCCTCTTTCCGTGATTTTTTGCGCCTTGGGTTATTTTTACTATAAAATGCGTCCGTTTAAAATTGTCAGGACTCTTTACTCTATCATTCCCATTAGTCGTGACGTAGTTTTTACACGTATCCATTATTCTCGTATTGGCTATAGCGCGCGTTACGTCATGATTTGGTATTTCTCCGCTTGTTCACAAAAAGCAGATGCACGCGATCTTCAGACAGATTTTGGCCGCATTTTCGAGTGTTAAACAGTTCCCTGGCTGTGCGTTTTACTTACCGTGTATTCCAAATGATTTAAAACTAATACTTTGTTCGAGAGTTATGTTCGACGTATTTTAAGAACTGCTTGTTACAACTAATTACCTTAGAGATGGCACTGCTCATTCAAATCACGTATGGACTGCTTCCATGACGTTTGTTTAAATAAAAGCATGTAATTATGCATCACCTTGTTTTTTACGTCTTTGAGAAACACCCACTGTTTTAATTCATATTCAGCCACTACACGACAGTATCCATAGTATTACACTTCGAATGGCCGACTGTCGTCTCTGATATAATGCAACTTCAATTATATAGAGTTTATCTCCAATCTCAATCGTCCATCGCATCGATTTCAGGTATTGTAAAACACAATCTTCCATCGCATCGATTTCAGGTATTGTGATATATATACTGCCAAAGTTTTTAAATGTTTCGAAAACGTCATGATATCTCGTTAAATTATATAATTTCGCATTAAAAGTAACTAAAAGTTCAGATATACCGGAGGACAAAACTTACTATATTGCGCTAAAAGTTTGGAACTTAATTCCTTTCACCAATTTTAAATAATTGCCTCTGGACGTAAAAAATCACATAAGAAAATTCGCTAAAAATTCAAAATTTGCTGTGAATTCCGAATAAAGTTTATTGAAATGAAGACAACATTTACTATATTGGGCTAAAAAATTGAAAACGGATTAATTTTAATAAAGTAACAAAATAGCCATAAAACGTAAAAAAAATCTACAAAAAAAAATTAATAATAAAAAAAAAAAACTAGTCAAAAGATTATCATCAATTGAACTTCGAGAAGCATAATCACATAGAAAGGTATACCTTCCTGTCAATTTTTGTATATCTGCGTGCAGCGATTTTTTCAGAACACAGCGGACAAACACACATACAACGGTCACACAGATAAACAGTCAAACTTGTTTCCTTATTATTACAGAAATAAAGTTCAGACATTAAGCCAGATCAATTATTATTGAATATGATTCAATTTTGTTATTTTTTATAGATCATTTTAATTTGTTTAGTAACATAGGGTAAGAAAATATTGTTTTTAGTACGTTTAGTAGAAATATCTACAAAAAAAAAAAAAAAAAAAAAAAAAAAAAAAACTGAAAATGGATTTGTAAATGTGCATAGCATATATCATTACTTTTCAAATTTATAAAATAATTCTAATTCGCTTGTAACAAGGATTAATTAAATTATTGAATTATAACACAGAAAACTATTTGTATTTTACTTACACACGTTCCCCTAAATATATGGGGTGTAACACTATTTATGCAATTCTGCATTTGTCACTGAAAGAAAACTGAAAGGCGTTTATTACTAATGGATTATTCAATCTGTAAGTGTTTCACTGTAATTGAAGTATTTTTAAGGAATTATATAGGAATAAGCTTCAATATTATATTTATTTGATCACTGTACCACAGATCTCGAATCATATAGAAGTGTCATGATTTGAGAATTAATACACTTACCTGAAAACTCTTTTGAGCTGTGAATTGATTTATTTTAAATAATCCTTCAGTATCCCCATTTAAAAACCTATTCAATTACTCTAAAAATATTCATTCTAAAAACCTCCGATGTTTATTTCGCTGTATACAAAAAATGTTATGATTTGAAGGTGGTGATTTAAAAGTTCACAATATTGAGAAATAACAGAAAGTAGAAAGTATTTCTTTAATGGAATTTTAAACGCAGCATTTTTCAACTATAGTATGACAATACGTTTAGGCTACTAATAAGCCCAAAATCTCATTAAATGTTTTAATTTTAACTTTTGGTTTCTGTCTTTTTATTTAAGCAATACAATAAGATAACATAACAATATAAACAGTATCAGGTAAAAATGGAAATAATTTTTAATTGAATATCATTCCGTTTTTTTTATAAGAGTATATGTTTTTTTTTTTTTTTTTCAGTTCTATAGTTTAAAATAAGCGCATTTTACGCACATTAGAATTTACAATATTTTTTTTTTGTTATGAAAAATGATTTATTTTATACATTACTAAAATAGACATCCGATAAAAACATATGTACAAATGTCTTAAAAACTTTAAAACACAACATATTAGTAGTACATAACACTTTCCTAGAACGGAAAGCTAGAAAAATACACTTTCCTAGCAAGAAATAGACACTTTCCTAGCAAGAAATAGACACTTTCCTAGCTAGAAAAATGTTATGTACTACTAATATTACTTGTATTTTAAAGTTTTTAAGACATTTGAACCTATGTTTTTATCTGACGTCTATTCCAGTAATGTGTAAAATAAATTATTCTTCTTAAAATGTTTTTTCTTATTGTGGTTAACAAAGATCGTTCATTTCGAAGTTTTTTTTTATATTAAAGTTATTTTGGTGATTAGAATCTAGAATCAACTTTTCTTATTTCAAACATGTATGATGATTTGAGATACGTTTCAATATCATATATATATACTCTGTTGCGCCAGCCGTATATTTGATTTCAAGGTATTCATTAAACCTATATTACGCAAATGTGTTTTTATCCTTGTTTGAAGAGCTTTTCGCGGAATCACGATCGGGAACTGTTTTCATCTAATATTTATCTGATTAAGGTTGTACAGATATCAAAGACGATAATTGTGGCATGATTAGAGAATAGGTAAAATTGCATCTACAAATCAATTGGATTGATGCATTGACTTCCAAATCAACTTTCTGTAATATTTGTTCAAGTTGCAACAAAATACTATAAAGTAGGTGTGTTACTAAATATTGATTTTTGAAACCAAGATAAGTCAAATTTATTTTATTTCTCCTAAGAAATTGCAATTTAGGATGTATGTAAACTACCTCTCTGATTTCCTCTGGATTAAAGATTGTTTAAATGTATTATGCAAGATGAGAAACATAGCTTTGTTCAGAAAAATTTTGTTGTATTTATGATAAAATGTGAATAAGAAGGCAAATCAGATTTAAATGACCATTTTGAGCTCTTCATATTAAACAAATCCGAAATTATTAGCATCGATATACATTTAAGTTTGCTAAATAATTCTAGAATTGTGATCTCTATACAATGTTGCCACAATCGACTATTTTTTTATGCTATTAGCTGCAAACTGATAAAATTTTTAGTCAGCAACAATTCTGTAGATGAAACGACGAAAGGTTTAATTGCAAATTTCTGCTCTGATTAAGTAATACAGACATTTGTTTTCTTTGGAATTACTGGTGGCAACAAAATCGTAACTTTGGTTGCTGTATGTTCTATTTATATCACTACATGCAAAGAATATATTTTCTTGTATAAATCTTTCGCAAATATTGTGGAAATGAATTTCAAAAGTTTTTTGTTTGGAGAAAGTAATACAAATAGAATATATAAAAAAGTCGTCTGTTGCAATTTAGTATATGACACATTTGAAACATATGAAACAATCTTCAATCAAAAATCAACAAGAAAGACAGTAAATATACAATTAAAAAAATTAAAACAATCAAAACATCTAAAAAAGACGAATCTTGTTTACCATATCAAAGTTCATAAATCAATGCTTATCAATCACCCTCCGTTGAATTCAATAAACATTAATGTTTTTTTTTTTTTTTTTCAAATTATATGGAATAATTGTTTTTGTCCGATGATGTATACTACAATAAAAGTGCGTATTTCAACATCAGAGATTTTATTTAAATTAATATAAAAATTATAATAATTTCAAAAGTCAATTTAATACAACGAATATATTAAAAAATGATTTTTTAAAATAAAAAATTAAAAAGGCTCTTAACAGCAATTTAAGTTAATACCACATGAATAATAGAAAATAATAATTATTTTTTAAATAAAAATCAATAAAAAATTAATATATATTTTAAATAATTATAAAAAATTCTGAGTTCCGATTTATCGTTTGAAAATATTTATGTATAATATGTATAATATATCGTAATAATTTGCTTGATCACAATGAATCAATTCAGACTATTATTATATTTCAAGTAATTATTAGAAACATTTTGTTTATTTACTACGCTATCCATTACACTATTTGTTTTATATTTTAGAAGATTAAAAATATATATATATATATGATATTGAAAATTTTCTATCACCACAGATTTTATTAAAAACTTTTTTAAAACATGCTGATTTTGGATTGGGCAATATAGCATATGACATTTCACATATGAATTTAATTATACAGATAAAAAAATACATAAAATAAATTTATAAAAGATAGGACATTTACATAGCTGGAAAGTGATATTTTATTATTCAAAGTTTACTGTTTTATTTATATTTTTGAGAAAATAAACAGATATAAATATCAGTGAAACGCTTTATGAAAATTCATTATTATAAACAAAACTTCCAAAATGAAATTATGTCAAGTTTTTTAAGTCAAAGTATGTGTTTGCAGATTGAACGCAAAAAAAGTAATTGTGTAATATTATCATAATTCAAATGCTCATATTATCCAAAATTTCAACGTAAATGTTCTTAAAATTAGAGGGTGATAGAAAAGTTTTAACAATATTTTTTAAGTACCCTAAAATCTATAGTAAACATATAATGTGTAATGAAAAACATAAAAATCGTACAAAAATGTGACAAAATGTTTTTTAAATTATTATTCTTATGCAGTTTTGCAATAAATAAATAGATGAAAAAAACATCTATTTAACATTTTTGCTCTGAAAAAAAAGAATTATATGAATGCAGCGATGCCATTATGCGCTGACAAGCACGACACGTATAATTTCAAATGAACTTAATATATGATGTTGCGCATATTCGTTTTCCTTGGATTAGATCCAAAATATCATTGTACTTTCAGTTTGTATACAAAATAATATAATTCAAGTCCCATAAATACAGAAATGTACCTACATTTGTGTCTGTTTTTTGAAATAAAATTTTTAATTAAAAAAATTATTTGTTTTATATCCTTAGAAAATATCACTTAAAGTAAATAAGATCTTCTCGTTAAGAAGTTCGGGAATAAAATATTACAGTTTTACATTACAAGATTATTTGATATGTAAAGAAAGATATTTATTTTCTTAAGTATGAATCTACTGTAGATCATATTTTCTTACTTGATTCTTCAAAATCTCCTCGAATACTATCTGTGATTGAAAATGAAATGATGTAGAACATATTTTTAGAAAAAAATCAGTTTCCGTTGCTATCTTCTTAACTAGTGCACTGTTAACTTGACAAAAGATCACATACTGAGTCATATTGAAATGTAGTTAATATGTAATATTTTAAACACTTCAAAAGTAGATCAACAGTAATGATAATAAGTAATTCAGTTATTGCTATATAGTCTATAGGAAATGCCCATTTTTTAAATAATTTTATATAAAAAGTATTTTACAGATTGGATACATAGATTTTCAGGCCATTTTGACATCTTTTACTGTAAATGAATGTAAACAAACTATAATTCAATTAACTTAAATTTTTAGTCTTTCAGTTAATATTTATAGTATTATACTTGAGTATGTTTATAAATTTTTCTAAATTCTCAGCTTTATATAATATTTACATTTCATTATTTGAAAGATTGCAAATTCCATAAGGATTTTAGTTCATTTTAATTGAACACATTTTGTCTAAATATAAAGAATTAGCTTATATATTTAGATTATGTGGATATTATTCTGCGTGCAAAACTAAAATTAAATTAACTTAAAATTTTTGTCTTTCAGTTAATATTTATAATATTATACTTCAACATGTTTATAAATTTTCCAAATTCCCAGCTCTATATAATATCTACACTTCCTTACTTGTAAGATTGCAAATTTCTTAACGATTTTAGTTCATTTTAATTGAACAAATTTTGTCTAAATATAAAGAATTAGCTTATATATTTAAATTATGTGGATATTATCCTTCGTGCAAAACTAAAATTAAATTAACTTATTTTTTTTGTCTTTCATTTAATATTTATAATATTATACTTCAACATGTTTATAAATTTTCCAAATTCCCTGCTTTGTATAATATTTTCATTTCATTATTTGAAAGATTGCAAATTACATAATGATTTTAGTTCATTTTAATTAAACACATTTAGTCTAAATATAAATAATTAGCTTATATATTTAAATTATGTGGATATTATCCTGCGTACAAAACAAAACTTAAACATGTAATTATGTCTTAAAAAATAATTAAAAAGAAAATCATTTTCTTAAAAATTTAAATTAAAAAAGGTTGTTTAAATATTTCTTTTACATTTTGTGCTCACGTGACAAATATTTTATAAGATAAAAATTTTCATTACTTTTGCCATCTTAATAAAGTCTTATTGTCTTCTAAAACAACCATTTTATTACTAACAAGTCGAAGGAAAAACTTTCATTGTATATCAGCTGATATCAAGTTTCCTACTACAATTAAGGTATTTTAATTGTTTAGATAATTTTGTCGACCACAAAATGTAATTATATATACAAATATATAACGATTTCGTGAAGAAAAGAAATGTGGTCAGAGAACACATAGTTGGTGACCCCGGTTATGTATCGAAACTCCATAATTGATATAAAATTTCATCAAATATATATCTATCTATCTATATATATATATATATATATATATATATATATATATATATATATATATATATATATATATATATATATATATTATGAAATACCATTTACATTTAATCACAACTCGATAATGTTTAAAACACGAAAACCGAATACATTCACAAACTTCAACTATCTGTGATTATTTATTTGTAGACAAAAATCATTTTACGAAATTTCATAACCTACACACAAATGATAATAATGACTTTTAATAATAAAACTTTTAGGAGGGAATTGTGAAAAAGTCGGTTAATATGGAAAAGAGGGTTAAAAATGAAGAAACCGAACAAAATTTGGAAAAGTACAGATTTAATTGCACAAAGCATGATTAAAATAGAGTATCTAGGTAGTCATTTAATATAGTTTAACTAGAAAAATACAGATTTAATTGTATAAAGCATGATTAAAATAGAGTATCTAGGTAGTCAGTTAATATAGTTATGTTGGAAAAATGCAGATTTAATTGTATAAAGTATGATTAAAATATAGTATCTAGGTAGTCGGTTAATATAGTTTAGTTTTCATGCGCTAAACACAATATACGGATAGATCTCTGCGCCAGTACAGTTAAGGGAATTCCATATAACCTGATCACGTCAGTTTATAAAAAAAATACCCTCTGTTTATTGCTATGAAACATGAACTAAAAATAAGCCTTACATGATAAACTGTTACTATTTGTGTGTATACCATGGTTAGTTTCAATGTAAAAATATTACTTTTAACACTGAATAAAAAATATTGAAAAATTATCTCCTGAAATGTTACAAACAAGAAAAGTAAATGTTTATTTATACAACGCCCCATGACTCCAACCGATGAACGACATGCCTCTGGCAGGCATTCTGGTAACGTTCTTAAGTTGTTTATTATATTGCCGTTTTGTGACAGTACGTTACCAAAGAAAAACATTAATATCCCATATCACTCGACTATTCCATGATAACCGAAGCTCTTATTTAATAGTACTCGAAGATTATATCCAATAATCTTTTAGGTAGATATCGTAAGAAATACTAACTATTACCTTCTCCCCTATGTTGGAATTTATGGTACATTTTTGCAGATCTACCCCCCGAACCCTAAACCACCCCCAGTTCATAAGTTTATTTTTTATCTATCTATATCACTTTTTTATGGACACGATAACTGCAAAAATTCTGCACAAATCTCCTACAAACTGATACATAAAATCAAGGGGCATAAAATCTCGGTCAAATTCGTTAATGGGCAAAATCGAACCAACGGGGGGGGGGGGAATGGAGGGGCTTAAAACAGAAAAAAACCATAACTTCCTAATTATGATACGAAATCACCCTTTCGTGAAGATCTAGCCATTAAATCCGTTTAAAGTTATTACTTCAAGGAAAAGGGCCAAAAATTTATGTATGGCAGATTTTTTATATCATGTCATCAAATCAAATGTCCACAAGGGGGGGGGGATATGGATTTAGAAGAAAAAAATCTTTGTCAATTCACAAGATATAAAATCCGCTTAAATTTATTATAAATCCTCTTAATATTATCTATAACTTTTATATTGACAAGTTTTTTTATAGTACCAACCCTTACAGCAAAATAGTAAATAAATAAATAAAAACAAAAAAAATTCAGCTGGCTCAGCCTACAGACCAAAGGTAGATTTCGAAGTGAGCGGTCAAAAATGCCGCATCATTGCAAAAAGGTCATTTCTTCTACAATTCCCAATAAACAGCCGCCCCACGATCTGCGTCTTCGAAATCTACGTGTGCCTGTAGGCCGAGCCGTCAGGGATTTTTTTTTGCGGTTTGAAGCTACAGTTATAAAACATGGACAAAGATTATGGTAAAATTGCTATCTATTATCTTTGAGAGTAGTGCCATATCAGTAATAATTAATGTCTATCTATGACATTACTTATGAGGTTTATTGAACAGTTATCTTGTGGCAGCATCTCTTCTATGTTTCATTCAAGATATTAGATATGTTAGCTCTCACAGTATTCAACATCACTTGACATGTAGCACACACTGATACTTTCAAATTTACACATTAATGTCATTTCAAATTGAGATATTTGATAGTTACGATTAATACAGCTCTTGTAAATATTTACTAGCATATTGGAAACAATTCCTATTGAAATCGACCTCAGTACATGTTAATGTACTAATTTAATTATGAATATTGAAAAGGATGAATAATATGTAGTAAAATATTATATTAGTTATTGTATATTTTCCAAAATACATTAATATACATGCATAAATATGCATCTGTAGTTTATAAACCGCACAAAACATGAGATAAAATGTCTTTAAAAGAAAGAATACCAGTTTTGGCGAAAATTGTGTATATTTGGGAATTTAACTCAATTTGATATTTTGCCCTGTGTTGGTAGATTTATTTTTCATTAAATTTGGCAATATTTTGTTCATTATCAACAAGCTTGTCTATAATTTGTCATTTGTATGTACGTTAAGTGTATGAAGTGTAATTAAATTAAAATTAAATTAAATTAAGATAAAACTAAAATCTTATTTGGTATACATTGAAGTTATATTGGCCTTTAAAAATACACTAACGTTTTTAATAATACGCTTAATTACTTTCCCATTTTGATTAATAGGTTCTTCATGAACATAATAAGGGTGTTTATTACTCCGATTGAAATTTAATAATGGGTTTCTGATTTATTTTCATTTATTTGCTGATTTGGCGTACATCAGGAAAAGTTTGCCTTGCAACATATATTGATGGAATTCCATGTAACATATTTTGGACATTCACTAAACGCTGCAAAATGTATTCAACTGTTGTCTTGTCGACTCTGTTTATTTTCACATTTTACTGTACACTTATTACTGAAAATATACGTTCTATATAAAATATATTTGATGGGATGCTCAATAAATATGGATATAAAGCGATAAATTCACAAAACCACTGTATATAAATTAAATTTTCTGAAAAATATAAAACTACTTTGGTCACAATAGTTTGTTATTCTAGTCGTAATAAGTTATTAAACACATCAGTAATTCACATTAAAAATATATCCATATATATATATATATATATATATTATAATCGGTGTGTTTGACTTTATGAAAGAAGAAAAAGAAAAATGTCAGTAATACAAGATCAAAGGACATCAATGCAAAATATTGATTCTTATACATCAGTTACATTATTTTATGTCATTATTTATATAACTTTGAATTACTTTTATTGTGTCTTTTTTTGCCTTTGATTTTGGGATACAAAAATTTCCAAAGAAAAGACTGGTGATATGTGTATAAGCATTCATTGTAAATTATGATTAATGTTTGTGACGAATTTTTTTTTTTTTAAATACAGCTCGTATCTTGCAAAAAATATCTAGCACTTATACAAAAAGTTAATTAAAATGAAAAATACAAATGGGTAATCAGGTGTCATTTTATGATGTAATTTAATATTTCTTGTAACAAACTCAATCTGTATATTTAAAATTCTAGTATTCTCAATGTAAGCACTTGTTAAAAATTCACTAAATCATTATAGACCACAAGAAAATTAAAGATTTTAAAGTCATTTACAAAAAGCTTTTAATACTTAAAAAATGCTTTACATTTTAATAGCTTTTCTTTCAAACTAATTGGTTATTACAAAACTGTAAAACGTATTCATTCTTATGAATTTGATAGTTTATATAGTTTATCAACGATATATTGTGAAATATGCCAGCCAGTATATCGCTGGGATAGCGCAGTAGGAAGAACGTTGGCACGGCAAGCCAAAGTATCCAGGTTCGAGACCTGATACCGGTACTTTTCGCTCTGTTGGAAAAAATCTCAACTATGATACTCCAAACATTGGATATAATTTACCTAGTTGAAAATGCTTCCCTCTGTTCATTAAAAAAATGTTTTAAATAAATTTCATTGAAAATATTTTGAAAAATCTTGATTTTTTTATCACGTTAATTTATACTTTAATTACCATAGTTTCAATTTAAAAAATGAATATTTTTCCTTTTAATAGTTTTGCCAAATAATGAATATATATGAATATCTTCGTATATATGTCAGAAATTTAATCTTTATTATCTAATATTTCATAAAATGAAATATTATTTTCCATGATATAGAAAAATATAGATATGTTTTAATAAATTTTGTGTATGAAAAAGAGCATGTCATACAATAATTTTTTTTGTTAGTTTTTACATTCAAAGTACCTGAAATCGTTAAGTTCTCCATTAAACAATAGCTACTATAATATTTCCACAAACACTAGTTAAAATTTGTGGCGCAAAGTAAATTGTCGTTATCGTGTCGTTAAAACGTGTTAGATAATTTATGAAGCTTTTATTAGCTGCGAACAAAAATTATAAAACATTACAAGACACACGCTACCGAATATATCCATATCCACAATATGAAAAACAAAATGGTTATTTTGGATGTTAAAAATTGGGGAAAATTGTTAGATATTGAAGAAATTGGGGCCATATTACTATCCTTCTACTACTAATAATAATATTTTTAAAAAGACAACGTAACTTTTTTTGTACACACAAAATACAATAATCTATATTTGTACAAAAATATGGTACACATATTAGAAATCGTTAAAGTTTTACCAATAATTTCAATAATTTAATAATAAAGTAAACATGTTGTGACTGTGAGTAATCATAAATTACCGCGTGACAGTAAGTAAACTTTTTCTTTATTCTCAGAAGTTTTTTAGCAAAAAAAAAAAAAAAAAAAAGATATTTTATAAAAAATAAAGAAATACAATTTTATGTAAGCATCGGTATGTTGCAAAGTTGAACTATCAATTCAAACATTAAACTGACAATAAATGAAATGTTCTATTGCAAAAATTGTTAAAATCGGATGAATCTCCTTTTATAAAGACAAAGCAGTCGTAATGGACTGTTATTAGTGAATTTATTGTATTTCTAAGAAAACAAATTTAAGGGAAATTTCTACGTTAATTGAAATTACTTTGTATATTAAATTATGTGTATAGTCTTATTTTATTTTAATATAATTTCAGTTACTTATACATCTATACGATAAATATCCAAAAAATATTTTTCAAAGACGTATCATATTTTTATAAAAGGGAATTATTTAAAAATCTTTATAAAAAGAAAGTCATGTTTATAATCAGAAATTGAAAAATAGGTACGACTAAGGAAATGTTTTATGAGCTCTCTAATGTACCAAATTTTTAGTACCTCACTTTTTAATTTTAAACTCTTTGCTTTACTTAATTGCATATATTTGTGATAAATAATAGAAAGGTTATTTTTTTAAAATAGTGGTACTCAGAAATCAGAAGGTTTGGCAGCCATGATTTAGTCAATCATAAAAAGTCTTGCAATTCGCATCATGTTGTTTATTTAAAAGTAAAACTGTGTCATCAGAATTTCAGGTCAATCAAAATAATGTCGTAGTTTATCGCGAGTTATTTGTCGTATAAATTTAGCCCTGATCGCTCAGAAACGTATACAGGATTATCCTCACGAAAGCAAAGCAATTACTAGCAGTGCTTATTTCAAACAGATTTCCCCATGGGGAAAGATCTAAAATACACCTGGCTGATTAGTCTCGTTTGTAATTATCCGTTGGTAAATGATCTCATAAGCTTATTCACCATTTAATCAAATGACGTGCAATCGTTTGTGATTAAATTTGAAATTAAAGTTAATACTAGATAATTAAAGTAATTCCTATAGGTCATAAACTTATTATAGATTAAAATATATCTTCGCAAATATATTTTTTTATAAAATGATAGAGGTATAAGTTTTTAATATTTTTAATTAAAGAAAGTTAACTTTTTATGTCCAATCATTATTAACTTCAGTTTCATTTTTGTCTTTATTTGTTTTTGTCACTTTCAATTGATTGAATTGCGGGAATTTCTAAATAATTTCTTCTTTTTATGACTATTATTTTAATACATACTATATATACAAATCTACATATCTTGCAATTATTTTTTATTCAGGTGTTTCAAAATAAATGGAGTGTGCATTAATTTCTTACCATTTGGAATAATGTAAATTCGAAAGTAATGTAAATGTAGGGACAATGTAAACTGTATATAATGTAAATGTAGCGGCAATGTAAATTTTAAAAGTGCTCAAAAGAGTAGGAAATAAGATTATGTTGTGTATCAGTTTGGATCATGCTCTATGTATTAGTCATCACATTCATTTTATAAAAGATTCCCTTTTTAAATTTTTATTTATAGTCACACTTTTTAATTACCAATATTTTATCTAATATTCTTAAATTAGTTATGTTTTATTATTTTATTTTTGCATCAATAGCTAATAAAAACATTAATGAACTTAAGGCTGTTCGTCAGTGAACTTGGCGATTTCCCACGCTAATGTTAAACCTATGGACGTAGGATGCATTTGTATTTTTAAAATATCACCTCAGGAGATTAATATTTTTAACTTATTTCTTCTGTGTACACTTCTTAAAGGATGTCTTTTTTTCATAATTGTAAAAACTTGTCTAAAATAGATTCTTAATTCTATTTGAAGTGTTAAAATGTTATTCAGTTTCGCTAAGATTTTAACACATAAAATTATAAATGAAGCACATCGGGAAGTTGACTAATAAATAGCCTTAAATATATGAAATTCAAAATTTTTAAAGAAATTACAAAAAACATAAAATCGAATAAATATCCTTTTTATGGAAGAAATTAGATTAATTTATCAATTTTTATCTTCCGGAATCTATAAAATTATCTAATATAATAAATTCGTAGAAACTATATAAAAGTTTAGTAAAAAGTTCTAACAGAACTGGCGACAGGTAAATAAAATTGAAACTATATTAATATCACCATAAAATAGATAAATATCAGCAAAGATTTAACTTAAAATGTGAAACTTTGCTTCATAAAATTTTACTAATGACACAATTTGTGATCTAAAATACAGGTTTATTCAAAATTGTTGCCAGGTTGTCTTAATATCTGGTTAATTATTTATCAAATAAATTCAATCTTCATTTCTTTTTCTTTACATTACTATCCGATCGAAATCAAAGAAATTAATGAAAGTGTCCATTTCAAACAGATATTCTCAAGCTAAAGATTTACAACATCCCACGGCTGGTTGTTTTCGCTTATAATTATCCATTAGTAAATGATCTCTTAAGCTCATTCATCTATTTAATCAAATTACCTAAAATCGTTATTTAATAAATTACAATTAAAGTTAATATTAAATAGTTAGTGCAATTCCTAAAAGTCATCAACTTGATATGATGTTATAATAAGTTATTTTAAATATATATATATTAAATGTTAGAGGTGTACATTAGAAGTATCATTATGTTTTGAATTGCAGTCATTCCGTTTGTTGATTTATGTAAAATACATATGGTGATTTTGTTTTTCCTTCGTTATTTACTTACGTTGTTCATTTGATTTTCGAAGATTTTTAAATAATTTTCATTTATACATTCAACCTTTATATACGTATACATAATTTTGTACAAAGTAGACTTTTTAAACATACTACAAAATAAAAACATAAATATAAGTTTATCTCTTTAAAAAAATAAAAACCTATTTGGCTGTTGCTTACGTTCACCGAAAAAACAGGGTGTCATTCAAGAATTTTAAAAATCTCCAATCATTGAAAAAATTATTTATTGTAGTTGATAGCTGTCTTGTGGATGAAGATTGTGGAAGAAATTTCATTAATATCAAATAATCTTTAATTATACAGGGTGTTTCTAAATGAATATCGGGGTTTTAACACTTGTAGTATTTATTACATAAAACTTAAAATTATAATTAATACATAAAATGAAAGAACAACTTAAACAGTTTTACCTACAAGCTTACAAGTGTTCAATGTGAACACCTTTCGTCACACAGCACACATCACACATGAAGTCGGTAGCTCAGTTCTTTCCAAACGGTAATTAGTGTTTGTGGGGTAATTGTTGCAACAGCTGCCTTAATCCTGTTTCTTAGGTTGGTTAGGTCAGCTGGTAGTGGATGCACATACACTCGATCCTTTATGTACCTCAACAGGTAGAACATGACGTCAGATCGGGTGAGCGTAGAGTGGCGTTTGGGAAGAACTGAGCTATCGACTTTATGTGTGCCGTGTGACGAAAGGTGTTCACATTGAACACTTGTAAGCTTGTAGATAAAACTGTTTGAGTTGCTCTTTCATTTTATGTATTAAGTATAATAGATACTACATTAATAGATACTAATACTTTTTTATAATAGATACTACAAAGCGTTAAAACCCCGATATTCATTTAGAAACACCCTGTATAGTCTTATGTAGTAAATACAGTATGTTATTGACAGTAGAGGGGTGTTCGGAATTTTATACATTTCGGTACCATGATGGCATAGAATCCTTTTTACAACAAAAATGCGGCAGAAAAGCATCGTAGCTCACCGTAGGCATCCATTAGATCTGCATAGCAATTACAAAAATGTTTCAAATTATTTAATGTTAGTATTTCATGTTTATATTTTTATATCGGATATCTCTAAACCAAGTTTTAACAAAATAATAGTTAAAATCGAAACTCGCCACATGTTCCGACACATATTCTAGTCATCATAAATTCCAAAGGTACAATTTCAAATATATATATATTTTTTAAATATTTGTTAGTTCCATGTAGATGTTACATATCTGCATATTGCAATATACGTTATAGGGGATGAAAACATTTTTAGGAAAGTGTCCCTACAAAAAATGCACAAGGTTGTGTTCAAGAAAAAGTCACTTACCGTATATACAGGCGTATGAGTCGACCCCACTACTTAAAAAGGAATATCAATTGAATACCTATATTTTTTAATTTGTACCTTCGCCTCATTAAATATCGAAGTTTGTACCGATTTCCTACCATTAAACAAAACGACAATGACTATTTGAAAATAGTGGTATTCAAAGAATGTTCTTTTCAAAGTAAAAAAGGTCAAATTATACGCAAGTATATAGTAGTGTATTCGAAAGTAATTCTAACCAATATGCCCTAAATAAAATTGAATACATTTCACTACTAAGATATAGAATAACATCGTTCTAGAATAATACAGTGTGTGTTTCAGAAAAAAAAACTGATTAGAAATTAGCATAACTTTATTGTAAAAACTGATCGATAGGAATTCTTTAAAAGCAATAAAAAAAGAGACCAAAGTTTTTATTAAGTACATCTTAACTGTTCTAAGTGGCACCAAATAGTCATACAGAAAACATAAAAGTTAAACTCCGTTTCATACAACATATTGTGAATGCATGTGCAAAACTTTCTGTCACTGTTTTAATGGGATATGTATTCTTTGCCTATAACATTGAATGACCTGAAGACACACATAGAGAATACATTGAAGCTACTGTCTATAAGAACATGCTTCTTTCTGGAATATCTCATGTATGCTTGTTGTGTGTCTAAACTAATCCACATATAATTTATGATAATCGCACATAATACATTAAGCTTTCTTTGATATCGTGTTTAAAACGTTAGTTCGAATAATTTTTTACAAATAAGTTATTGTCATTTGTAATCATGTTATTCTTCATTAAACACTCTATATATTAATAGAAAATTTATTTGCTACAGATTTTATTCATTATATTTAATTGTATCGTGTATATAATGATAGATAATTCACCCAATGCGAAACAGAAGTGTAAATAATATATTTTAAAATGAAAAAAAGTAATATGTTTTTAACGATTACACTAAACAATGATTTCTCACTTAGCATAAATGTGGAAGGGACATTTGTCCGAAAGCGTCAGTTAATGATCTTTATGAGCTGTGAATAATACAACACACAAATGACTGTGAAATGAGCTGCGAATAATACAACACACAAATGGCTGTGAAATGAGCTGTGAATAATACAACATACAAATTGTTAAGCTCCCTCAATTACGTTTATAGAAAATCAGTCATTAATTTTGGATGTGATAAAGAAAACAAATTCTTTAAACACTGAATTTTATAAAACTCTAAATTAAAAATGTCCTTTTTGTTAGTAATATATATATCAGTAAGTATATTTTGTAAGTAATATATATTTCAGATGTTTACTAAAATTGTAGGAAATAATCATATCCGTCTCACTTATTCTGCGTTTTTTAAAAAAACATAAAAACAAAACTCAGACACTTTATGCAAATATACATATTAAATTACAATAGCTTGGAAATAACATTGTTACTAAATAATACATTTACAGAGTATTTATTAGCCTTCTATTTATATTAGATAACCATCTTATTTCCCTGTTATAGTAAAGAAAGAAAGAAAGAAATTTTCATAAAATAAGGGAAATTTCCTGTTTTATGTTTCTTTAAAAATAAAAAATTAAAATTCAGACATGTACAATTATTTACTATTATTTTACAAAACATAAGAAATATATATATATATATATATATATATATATATTATTTACAAACATTAAACACATAATGTATTTCTAGTATAAGTGCTGTATGTTATGAATTCATGTTTTTCATCCCATATAATTTTATTCACTCAAATTTTCTGAGATCATCCCCGGGAGCTAAATCGCTTACAACAATTCTCACAACCATTTATTTCAATATTTACAAACAGCATTAACTGACGCTGCCAAACAAATATGATTTCCTCAGGGATGTACAGAGAGAAATCATGCTTCAGTGTAATCGTTTAAGTTCTTATTTCCTACAGTGTAAAATACATTTACACTTCTATCGTAGCGTTAAATTGCATCCTGTGAGTATACATTTCGACTGGGTTATCTGTATCGTTATTAGCAAAATAGAGTTGAATTCCACTAATATAAAGGGTACGATATATAAATCTAACGTTCCAATTGATAGTGCTCTTGCTTGTTTAGAAACTAAAATAGAAGTCAGAGTTTTTATTAATTTAACTGACCTTTGAATTACTCATACTGCTTTCGAATTTAATAATAGATTTTACAAAAGATTTGGCGGATTACGCATGGGAAATATTTTTTTCCACCCATTCTCTTTGACAGTATGCATTATTTTGAAGACATTTGAGATTGTGAAATTTCTACGTTGGATTCGGTAGGTGGACGATACCTTTGTCTTAGTTGATATTACCTTCGATATTCTCACTTTTTCAAACTGTGAATTCTATTGACCTACACTCACTTATTCAGTTTAGTTTGAATTAGAAAATTGTAATAAACTTCCCTTCCATTATGTATTAGTTACTAGATGTGATTATATTTTCAAAACCTGTGTGTATATAGAAAAACGGTTTCCTGCCTCTTCCTCCTCATGCTCTCTCGAATAACCCCAGCTAACCAGAAAATCGATGCTTTCTACACACGTAAGACGTGCCCGCAGAATTCTATTCTGATTCTGCTTCTATTAATGATGCGCTTAATTACAAATAATCTGCTGCTGTCAAAAGCCATTTCAACCCTTCTGTTATAGATAAAACCGATATCAAATACAATAGTCTGTTTATTAAATCTACCTTATTTCGAAAATGTTTTCGCAGTTTGTCAAGATCAAACCTGAAAATTTCATTGCTCTGCCTTTCTCACCACGTTTTGTTTCAAATTTAATTCAAACTTGAGTTTTCAAGCACTTTAATATTAATGTTATCTTCAAACATTTCAATGCGTTTAAGTTCCCATCCCCTTTCCTGTTCTTAATCCTCCCAAATGGGGAATTTATAACGTTCCTTGTAATGGTTGTCATATATCTTATATAGTTTAAACTAAAATAAATCGTTAGTTCTGCTTTAAAGAACACCCCCGTTATGACTCTAACCAAGAAATTTACAATTCTTCTATTGATAAGCATTCTTGGGCATAATTTTAAATTTAAATATCCTAAAATGATCTTTAATGCAAATTGTACTTTCTAAATTGGATTTTCAGAAAACTTCAGCTATTTATCTTAATCGTGATGTTAGATTAATTTATGTTGATGTTAGATGATTTTTCGCTAGTTAACAAAAAATCTGATTCCACTATGCTGCCTGCAGTTTACAAAAAATTTGCTCAGTGCACTTCATTATTTTTAACACAATTATTCTATTTTGTAATTAAATCATATGTGTTTTAATTTCCTAACTGTTTGAAAACGTGCCTGGGCTAGGATTTGAACCAGGGACCGTTTGCTTAAGCTATCAATGGTCTGCCAACTGAGCAATTCTAAAGGAATCTGGCAATTCACTCTGTCAAACTTTTGATAAGGGCATCTGAAATGTTATCTGAAACAGCTTAAGATAATAAATCGCTAGTATGGAACTCCAAGTAAATGATTGATACGTAATTACACATGATTAATTTTGACTCATTATTCAAAGTGGTAAATAAATCATAGGAGTTGTACCTTTCCAACTCAGTGGAAAAGTGTTGATCATCACAAATAATAATTTTTTTAAATTATTATTTTGGATTTTAATTGTTATATTTTTATATATAATTAATTTTATGTCATTTGCATTTATTTTATTTTATGTTATCCTCATTATTATTAATACATAATACTTTAAAAGAAATATTTTTACACACAAAATATAATATTCTATCTTTGTCCAAAAATACGGTATACATATTAGAAAACATCAAAAGTTTTACCAATAATTTAAATAATTTAAATAATTTAATAATAAAGAAAATATGTTTGTGACTTTGAATGATCAGAAAATACCGCGTCATAGTAAGTGCAATTTTTTATTATTCCCAGAAGTTTTATACAATAGAAAATAATTTATTTTATAAAATAAAGTAACACAATTTGATGTAAGCATTGTTATACTGGAAAGTTGAACTAGTAATTCAAACATCAAACTAACAATAAGTGAAATGTTTTATAGCAAAAATTGTTAAAACCTGATGAAGCTCATGTTATAAAGACAAAGCAGTGGTATTGGACTGTTATTAGTGAATTTGTTGTGTTTCCAAGAATGAAAATATAAGGGACGTTTCTAGGTTAATTGAAATCACTTTGTATATTATATTATGTGAATAAATAATCTTATTTTACATTAATACAATTTCAGTTACCTATACATCTATACGATAAATATCAAAAAATAATTTTGAAAGATGTATCATATTTTCATAAAAGAGAATTAATTTAAAAATCTTTCTAAAAATAAAGTCATGTTCATAATCAGAAATTGAAAAATATGTACCAAATTTTTGGTGCCTCTCTTTCCAAATATAAACGTTTCGTTTACTTAATTGCATATATTTGTGATAAATAAGAGAATGTATATTTTTTGAAAATAGTGGTACTCAGAAATGAGAAAGTTTGACAGTCATTATTTTGTCTATCATTAAAAGTTTTGCAGTTCGCCCCCTGTTGTTTATCTAAAAGTAAAAATGTGTCATCAGAATTTCAGGTCAATGAAAATATTGTCGTAGTTCATCGCCAGTTATTTGTCATATAAATTTAGCCTTGATCGCTCAATAACTTTTACAGGATTATCCCCGCGAAAGCAAAGCAATTACTGGCAGTGTTTATTTCAAACAGATTTCCCCATGGGGAAAGATCTAAAATTCCCCATGGCTGATTAGTCTCGTTTGTAATTATCCGTTGGTAAATCATCTCATAAGCTTATTCATCCATTTAATCAAATGACGTGCAATCGTTAGTGATTAAATTTGAAATTAAAGTTAATAATATGTAGTTAAAATAATTTTTAAAGGTCTTAAACTTGTTATAGAATAAAATATATCTTCACAAATATATTTTTTTATAAAATGGTAGGGGTATAAGCTTTTAATTGTTTTAATTAGAGAAAGTTAACATTTTATGTCCATGTTTATCTTCACCTTTATCTATATTTGTTTTGGTCATTTTCAGTTGATTGATTTTCGGGAGTTCCTTCTTTTTATAATTATTATTTTAATACATACCATATCTACATTTCTTATTATTGTTTTTTGTACAGGTGTTTCAAAATGAATAAAACGTGCTTTAATTTCTTACCGTTTGGAGTAATGTAATTTCGAAGCAATGTAAATGTAGGGACAATGTAAATTGGAAAAATATGTAAATGTATCGGCACTGCAAAATTTAAATGTTTTCAAAATAGTAGGAAATAAGATTATGTTGTGTATCAGTTTGGATCATGCTCTATGTAATAGTCATCACATTCAATTTCTAGAAGTTTCACTTTTTAAATTTTTAATTGAAGTCACACTTTGTAATTACCAATACGCTATCCAACATTCTTAAATTAGACATTTTTTATTTTATTCTTTTTACATCAACAGGGCTAATAAAAAACTTTAAAGAACTTGCTGCACCCATTTTTTTTTCTTGTTGAATATTAAGGCTGCTTGTCAGTGAACTTCGCGATTCCGCTCGCTAATATTACTCCTATAGACGTGGGATGCATTCGTATTTTTAAAATATCACCTTAGGAAATTAATATTTTTAACTTCTTTTTTTCTGTTTACACTTCTTAAAGGATGTCTTTGTTTTCTTGGTTGTCAAAATTTGTCTAAAATATATTTTTAATTGTATGTGAATTTTTAAAATCTTATTCAGTTGCACTAAGATTTTAACACATAAAATTATAAATGAAACACATCGAGTAGTTCACTAACGAACAGCCTTAACATTCAACATCAGAAATTGTAAAAAAAAAGTATATGATATTTAAAATTTTAAAGAAATTAGAAAAAGTATAAAATGGAATAAATATCAATTTTTGGTAGAACTTATCTTAACTTATCAATTTTTAGCTTCCGCAATCTACAAAAGTATCTAATCTTGTAACATTATAGAAACTATATAAAAGCACACAGAACTGATGACAGGTAAATAACTTTAAAACTTTATTGATATCATCATAGAACACAGTAATATCAGGAAAGTGTTTAACTTTATATGTGAAAGTTATTTTTTTGCTGCTTTACTAATAGCGCACATCTGTGATCTGAAATAGATATTAATGCAAAAAATTATCTTAATAACCTTTTTAATTATTTATCAAATCTAATTATTATCTAATTATTATAAACCTTCATCTCTCAATATTTTACACGATTATGCAATCAAAATCAAAGCAATTAATGAAAATGTTCATTTCAAACAGATATTTTCAAGGGAAATATTTAAAATACCCCACGTCTGATTGCTTTCGTTTACAATTATTTGTTGGTAAATGATCTCTAATCCTCATTCATCCATTTAATCAAATTATCTAAAATTGTTATTGAATAAATTACAATTAAAGTTAATATTAGATAGTTAGAGAGTTAGTATAATTCCTAAAAGTCACCAACTGGAGATGGTGTTCTAAAAAGTTATTCTTAAATAAATGAATATAGATGTATATATGTATTAAGCGTTAAAGGTGTACAAGAGAAGAATCATTATGCTTTGAATTACAGTCATTCCATTTGTTGCTTTATGTACAATACATATGGTTTTTTGGTTTTTGCTTCATTGTTTCCTTACTTTGTTCATTTCATTTTCAAAGATTTTTAAATACATTTTCATTCACACATTAACCGTTTATATACGTATACATAACATTGTAAAAAGTAACTTATTAGTACTAAGTATTTTAAACTTACTTAATTATTTTAAAATTAAAAATATATGAATCTAAGTTTATCTCTTTATAAACAACCGATTCGGCTGGTGCTTACGTTCACCGAAAAAAAACACCGTGTCATTCAAGATTTTTAAAATCTCCAATCATCAAATAGAATAGTTATTGTAGTTCATAGCTGTTTTGTGGATTAGGATTACGGAAGAAATTTCATTAATAGCAAATACTTTTCCATTATGTAATCTCTAAATTTTACATGTTATTAACAGTAAAGAGTTATTCAGAACTGTATACATTTCGATACCATAACAGTATAGATTCTTTTTTACAACGAAAATGCGACTGAAAAGCAACGTTGCTCACCGTAGGCATCCAATAGATCAGCGTATTAATTATAAAAATGTTTAAAATTATTTAATGTTAGTCTTTCATGTTAATGTTTTACATTTTTATATCGGATATCTCTAAACAACGTTTTAACAAAATAATAGTTAAAATTGAAACTCGCCCCATGTTCCAATACATATGCTAGTCATCATACATTCCAAAGGTACAACTTCAAATATAATTTAAAAAAAGTATTTGTTAGTTCCATGTAGATGTTGCATATCTGCATGTTGCAATAAAATTTGCAGTGGGGGAACCATTTTTTTAGGAAAGTGTTCCTAGAAAGAATGCACTAGGTTGTGTTCAAGAAACAGTCACTTACCGTATACACACACGTACGAATCGACCCCCACCCTACTTAAAAAGGAATATCAATTGAATATCAGTATTTGTGAATCGGTATCTTCTCCTCATTAAATATCGAAATTTGTAACGATTTCCTACCATTAAATAAAGTGACAATGACTACTCAGAAATACTGGTATTCAAAGAATATTCTTCTCAAAGTAAAAGGGTCAACTTATAAGTACGTATATAGTAGTGTATCAAAAGTAATTCTAACCAATATGTCCTTAAATAAATTGAATACATTTCACTACTAAGATATAGAATAACTTCGTCCTAGAATAATACGGTGTGTGTTTCAGAAAAAAAAATGATTAGAAATGACCATAACTTTATAGTAAAACAGATCGATTGGAACGCTTTAAACGCAACAGTTTTTATTAAGTACTTAATAAATGTTATAAAAGACACCAAATAGTCATGCAGAAAACATCAAAGTTAAACTCCATTTCACACCAGATATTGTAAATCCATGAGCAAAACTTCCTGTCACTGGTTTTAATGGAAATATGCATTATTTGCCTACAACATTGAACGACCTGAAGATACACATAGCAAATGCAGTGAATTCAATGTCTGTACAAACATGCTTCTGTCTGGAATGAAATGGGATATCACATGTATATTTGTTGTGTGTCTAAAATCATCCACGTAGAATTTGTGACAATTGCACACAAAACATTAAGCTTTCTTTTATATCGTGTTTAAAGAGTTAGTTCGAATCATTTTTTACAAAGGAGTTATAGTCATTTATAATCAGGTTATTCTTTATTGAACACTCTGTATATTAATAGAAAATTTATTTTGCTAAACGTTTTATTCATTACATTTTATTGTATTGTGTATATAATGATAGATAATTCACCGAATGCGTAACAGAAGTGTAAATAATATATTTTAAAATGAAGATGGTGATATTTTAAACGATTACACTAAACAATGTTTTCTCACTTATCATCAATGTGGAAGTGAGATTTGTCTGAAAGCATCAATTAATGATATTTATGACCTGTGAATAATACAAATGGTTAAGCTCCCAGGAATTCTTTTGTAGAAAAGCAGTGATTAATTTTGGATGTGATAAAGAAAATGAATTCTTTAGATGCTGAATTTTATAAAACTCTAAATTAAAAATTTCATTTTTGTAAGTAATATATATTTCCGTAAGTATATTTTATAAATAACATATATTTCAGAAGTTTACTAAAACAGTAGGAAATAATTATATCTATCTCATTTATTCTGAAATTTTTAAAAACAACATAAAAGCAAAACTCAGACACTTTATGCAAATGTACATATTAAATTACAATAGCTTTGAAATAACATTGTTACTAAATAAAACATTTACAGAGTATTTATTATCCTTCTATTTATATTCGATAACACTTTTATTTCCCAGTTATAGTAAAGAAATAAATAAATTTTCATAAAATAAGGCAAATTTCCTGTTTTACGTTTCTTTAAAAATTAAACAGACATGTTTAAATTCAGACATGTATTTCATTACATGTATTCATTACATGTATTCATTACATGTATTTCATTACATTCAGATCTGTATAAGTATTGACTATTATTTTACAAAACATAAGAAATATATATATATATATATATATATATATTATTTACAAACATTAAACACATAATGTGTTTCTAGTATAATTGCTGTATGTTATGAATTCATGTTTTTCATCCCATATAATTTTATTCACTCAAATTTTCTGAGATCATCCCCGGGAGCTAAATCGTTTACAACAATTCTCACAACCATTTATTTCAATGCTCACAAACAACATTAATTGAAGCAGCCAGACAAATCTCATTTCCTCAGGGATGTACAGAGAGAAATCGTGATTCAGTGTAATCGTTTAAGTTCTTATTTCCTACAGTGTAAAACACATTTACACTTCTGTCGTAGTGTTAAATTTCATCCTGTGACTATAAATTTAGATTGGTCTATCTGTATCTTTATTCGCAAAATGGAGTTGAATTCAAATAATATAAAGAGTATGATATTAAATAATCTGTAAATTCCGTAACTCAATTATATTTGCGCAGGACGAAGTTATTTCAGATGAATAAATGTAACGTTCCAATTGGTAGTGCTCTTGCTTGTTTAGAAAGTAAAATAGAAGTCAGAGTTTTTATTAATTTAACTGACATTTGCATTACTCATACTACTTTCGAATTTAGTAGTAAATTTTAATGATTAAGCAAGGGAAATATTTTCCCACCAATTCTCTTTGACAGTATGCATTATTTTGAAGACATTTTGAATTAGGGAATTTTTTACGTTGGATTCGATAGGTTGACGATACCTTTGTCTTAGTTAATATTCCTTTTGATATTCTCACTCAAACTATGAATTCTATTGACATATTGAGATATCATATTCAGTTTACTTTTGAATTAGAAAAATGTAATAAACTTCCTTTCCGTTATGTATTATTTACTAGATGTGATTATTTTTTCAAAACCTGTGTTCATAGAAAAAAGGTTTCCTGCCTCTCCCCCCTCATGCTATCTTGAGTAACACTAGCTAACCAGGAAATCGATGTGTTCTACTCACATCAGATGTGCCCTCAGAATTCTATTCTGATTCTGCTTCTCTTAATGATGCACTTAATTACCCAAAATCTCCTGCTGTCAAAAGCGATTTTAACCCTTCTGCTATTGATAAAACTGATGACAAATTTAATAGTAATTTAGTAAACTACTTTCTTTCTAAAATGTTTCCTTAATGTGTCAAAACCAAACCTGATAATTTCATTCTTCTGCCTTTCTCACCTTGTATTGTTTCAAATTTAATTGAAATTGAAATTTTAAAAGGCTTCAATATTAATGTTACCTTTAAACATTTCAATAAGATTAAGTTCTCATCCAATAACTTTCCTGTTCCTCATCCTCCCAAATGAAGATCCTATAAAGTTCCTTGTGATGGTTGTCATATATCTTATACAGTTTAAACTAAATTAAATCGTTAGTTCCGCTTTAAAGAACACCCCCGTTATGACTCTAACCAAATCTTCTATTGATAAGCATTCTTGGGCATAATTTTAAATTTAAGTATGCTAAAAGGATCTTTAATGCAAATTGTTCTTCTAAATTGTACTTTAAAAAAACTTCAGCTATTTATCTTAATCGTGATGTTATAGTTAATGAAAAATCTGACAAAACTTTGTTGAGTTCACTTTATGAATTTTAACACAATTATGCTAATTTGTAATTAAATCATATGAGTTTTAAGTTCCCAACTGTTTGAAAATGTGTCCAGGCTGGGATTTGGACCAGGGATCTTTTGCTTAAACTGTCAATGCTCTACCAACTGAGATATTCTGAACGAATCTGGTAATTCCCTCTGTCACTCTTTTGATAAGGTCATCTGATATGTGATATGAAACAACTCAAGAGAATAAATTGCAGGTAATGGAACTCTAAGTAAACTCTTGATACGTAATTACACATGATTAATTTTGACTCCTTATTCAAATTATTAAAGAAATCATATGAGTTGTACCTTTCCAACTCAATGGAAAAGTGTTGTTCATTACAACGAATAACCTTTTTAAATTTATTATTTTGGATTTCAATTGCTATATTTGTATATATAATTAATTTTAAGTCATTTGCATTTATTTTATTTTTTTCCTCATTATTATTACTATATTTAATCGTTTAATTATTCTTATTATTAGTTGTAGCAGTAGTAGTAGTATTTTAATTAATCTATGTATTTTATTTTTTAATTTTTAATTTTAATTTTAATTTTAATTCAAACTTGAGTTTTAAAACACTTCAATATTAATGTTATCGTTGAACATTTCATTAAGATTAAGTTCTTAAAGGGATAGAACAGAGTTATAAAAAACTGTGGTTAAGGTATGTGGTGTGACTAAGTATATAGTACATTGAAGAAACAGTTTATTTTGAAATAAGAATCACATGTATTCATTCATCTTAAATGTTACTCTTAAAAAAAGATATATACATATACCTCCAGCCTTTGCTGAAAATTGGTTATCACATTATACTAACATTACCAATATACATGCAGCAAGGGGTAAACCGTCGTTCCATCACATTCCATGGAGTTATTTCACCCTAGACATACTTACTCCGTACACCAAACTAGAATAAAATATGCATACAGTTACAGTTAAAAGAGTGCATTTACGACCGAAATGCAAAAAGAAAAACCGGTTCGGAACGATTTTACTCCCGAACAAACTACTTGACAAGTTTTGGGGGACAAGACTTTGTCCAGATTTCCAACAAGTTCCCATTCCCTAACTTTCCTGTTCCTCATCCTCGCAAATGGAAAATCTATACCTTTCCTTTTAAGGGTTGTCTCTATATCTTATATAGTTTAAACTAAAATCAATCGTAAATTCCGCTTTAAAGAACACCCCCGTTATTACTCTAACCAAGAAATTTTCAAATCTTCTATTAATAAGCATTCTTGGGCATTGTTTAAAATTTCAATATGATAAAATGATCTTTAATGCAAATTGCATTTTCTGAATGTTATTTATTTATTTTCTTTGCTTTTTATATTTTCGTATAATGTCCTTTTATGACTTTTATCTTTTTATTTTAATTGCCCCATATTTCTCAATCTGTCTTCGTATTATTTGGTAATGCACTCGCAATTTTTGGCCGATGCCTTCAGTTGACCTAGTGACTGTTTTCTTTAACCTGTACTTTAATCTTCCATGAGCATTACACTCTCAGAAAAAGCTGTAAATTTCTGAGCGTTTGCTCTTCAATTTTCACGGGAAACAGCTTTATTTGATGAAAAACGGTTTCATCCACTAAATAAGCGGCCTTATCCCTTAGATACTTCGAACATTAAGAGCAATCCAGATATTCTTACAGTTCTAGCCCATATTTTAGCAAAAATATGGTACGACCCCATACATTGTCCTCCGCTAGGGTGTAACCCTTCATTTTACTCATGTTTCGAAACTTTTAACCCGCCAAAACAGCGATTCTGTGATGATTATCTAACGTGCTACCTGCTACGGAGCAGTAAGAAAAGTGTTACTGTGTTATAAAGTGCATTATATCCTGTGTATTATAATGCTATATTAGTTTGTCCCGTAAAATTACAGGCTTCACAAAATAATGGGTATGGATTTATTTATTTTTTTTTTTTTTTACGGGGTATGACTGGAATCTCTGCTGCCGGCCTCTGCCCGTAATTTTACTGCATTTTTTTTACAGTGTACTTAATCAGCTACTAATATATTTTTAGAAAAAAAGTAATCATTAAACTTATTTTAGAAGACGACGTTGCATATAGAGACATTGAATTACATAAGAAAAACAAGTTCCATTTTAATTAAATACGTTGAATCAATAATAGAATTATTAAAAAATGCATCAGTAATGAAATATTACTCCTCCAATTACCGTTTTTATTAGAAACAAATTGGCCGCAATTTACCATCATAAAAGTCCTTCCGACCTGTACCGGGAGGAAAAGGTAGCTCTCATAGTCCATGTTTTTAAAAAATTCTACTCATTTTGCTTAAACACCCGAAGCTAAAATGCTTGAAACCCGATTATAGAAGATTCAATCCTGGTTTTCGTTAATACTGAATTTGAATGTTAATTTTAGCATGAGAGTTACAGCATAACAAAAATCAGATTGTTTCAAAATGTCAGCCACCCTAGAATTTCAAACTGCCATATTGCTGCCATTTTTTAAGATAAAGACAAAACAAAAAATGTTCCAGAATCCCTGTATCACGTTCTAACACTTAACGGAAAACAAACTTTTTCAATTTATAATTTTTTACACATTTTTTACAATAAAAAAACAATAAATAAAATTAACTTGCCGCCATATTGAAACAAGATGGCACATGAAGCTGGTCAACGAACTCGGTTGAGATCTTGGTATTTTCTGTACACATAATCAGTCACATTCATATCGGCTCACAAATGCGGGAGTTACAGCATAACAAATATCAGATTGTTTCAAAATCTCATCCACTCTAGAAATTCCAATTGCCATATCTCAATCATTTTTTAAGGTATAGCAAACACAAAAAATGTTCCAGAATCCTTGTATCACGTTCTAACACTTAACAAAAACAATTTTTTCAATTTATAATTTTTTTTCTACATCTTTTTGAATTTTAAAAAATATTTAACTGACCGCCATTTTGAAACAAGATAGCGTACGTCCTTTACACATACTCAGTCGCATCCAAATCGGTTCATAAATTAGAGAGTTACAGTATGACATATGTTAGATATATATACAGGGTGTCTGAAAAGTTTGGAAACGGTCAAATAACTCGAAAAATATACATCGTATTGAAAAACGGCAAAATGCATGTTCAATAGTTTTGAAAAAATCTATTTAGGGATATCAAAGTTGTCATTTTTCTAAAATATTAAACAGGTATTTTTCCGTTTTTCAATCTGATGTATATTTCTCGAGTTATTCGAGCGTTTCCAGACATTGCAAAGGTAACGATTCTCACAGCATTGCATTCGATGACAGCGCCGTCTACAATGTCTCGAAAAAAATGTTCAATACAAAATTTACGTATTTTTTCCCCGTAGAATCCGAATCTGCAATAAAACATGGGGGTGATCATTTAAGATTTCAAAGTTGCCCCCCTTTCCCCACCTTGGGGGGGAGGAAACAACTTTCATATCCCTAAATAGATTTTTCAAAAATATTGAACATGCATTTTCCGATTTTCAATCCGATGTATATTTCTCGACTTATTTGACCGTTTCCAAACTCTCGGACACCCTGTATATATATATATATATATATATATATATATATATATATATCAACATTTAAACGGAGGGTGGTTTGGGAGTCTGGGGGTCATGATCGATGAAAATATAACAAAATTTCTTTCCTCCGAACGGCTGCAATAGGTAGCTTTTTGTAATGAAAGCTACCTAAAATGAACAAACAGTATAAATTTATTTCGATTAATATATATATATATATATATATATATATATATATGTGTGTGTATAAGTAAATGATATATAAATAGGCACTTTACTGAACCAATATGACAAATAATCAATGAACAACAAAATATGCACTTTAATTTCAACTAATAACACTTTTGGTCGAAACTATACAACAAATTTACACTACGATAATCCAACCAGGCCTAACGGCTATATCCATTTTACATCTCGCTTCATAATAAAAATTAAAACACTGGCTCTTAGCCAAATCTCGCGATTCAAACCATTTACAACTCGCGCATTAAAGTCATGGATAATAATAGAGTGTCAATTCAGTGTCAGTTCATTTGATGATCATTTACGTGAAGTGTTTCGACTGAAATCCTACAAATCGGTCATCCTGACGTGATGGCGTCTCGACATCAGCATCTTGATTTGTTATGTTTTTTTTATGCCTAACAGTTATTTTTTTTGAGATTTTTATTTCTTTCTGAGTATTGCTCTCTATCTTTAGGATCAGCATATCTAATATCTCTGTGATTCCTTTCCGGATATTGCTCTCTATATTTAGAAACTACATAACTATTGCTTCTAGAACGATAAGAATTTGAATAAGCATCTCGTTCACTATAAGCTCCTTTAAATCCATGATGAGAATTATTCTTATGTGATGGTTGTGAATATCTTTGTTCATTATAACTAGCCTTGCACGATCGTCGGCCACCATAATTATAATTATTTCGACCATGATAGTAGCCTCTATTCATGTATCTAGGGGGAAATTTTGGATTATATCTTGCTTTTAAATTAGGTGAAGCATTTTCTGTTATGTCTTGAGGTATCAAAGAATTTTCAGTCTCAAAGTTTTCAGGAACCTCAGATTTATTTTGTTAAGAATTCTCGGAACTCTGTTTCCCATATCCATATTTATTGTTATTTCCATGGTTAAATGACTGTTTAAAATATCTCTGACCATATCTATTATTGCTTCTGTTACCAAACGGCCTATTAAAATTTCTGTTCTTTCCCTTATTATCAAAATTCCTATTGCGATCTTTCACATAGTCTTTTTGACCATGTGCAGGACTACTACTTTCATAATTTTCTTCTGGAGATGCATTCCATTCATCGGATAATCCTGTATCTTTTGTCCTCTTCGGCTTATACGGTTTTATTAATCTCCTTATTTTCTTTCTGTTCACTAAATTCGTAATCTGTGTCAAATTCACCCCGTCATTTACGCAGTCGATTTTAACCATATCTCCATAACCTCGATTATCGTTGTTTATACTTGCTTCATTAATTTTTGTCGGTACTTCGTTAATTTTAATGTATCCTACTCGAACTTTGTTGCCGCTTGCTATTCTAACACCATCTTCCGTTACTTTTAACGGTACGCCTTCTACTGCTTTTCTACCTATTATTAAATCGCATTCCGTCTCTTATACCACGTAAAATTTATCCTGGATTTCTGTATCGTCCACGTAGACTTTATACCAGAAAAAACCTGTTGGCTTAATTTTTCCTCCACCTATGCCTGATATGTATATATTGTCGCTAGTTAGTTTTGGCGCGTTTATTGCAGTATGATATCTTGAACTGGCGATTGAAATATCGCTTGCTGTATCGATTATTACGTTTGCTTTTATTCCGCTAATATCTAAGATTCTTCCTTTTTTACCATTTAACATGCCAATATTAACTATTTTTCTTTGCGTGTTTTGGGTCTCATTTTGGTATTTTGTTTCTCGCCAATTTTGATTACGTTGCGGGTAAAAATTTGAATATTCTTGTTATGTATTATTTGTCATGGCACATTTCGCACTCACGTGACCAGGGATGCCACACGTAAAACAGATTATATGCGACTATTTGCTTCCATAATTCATACTGTGTCTATTGTCAATTTGGCGTCTTTTCAAATTGGCGTAATCAGCCACTCGCGATCTTCTGTCATCAAAATCGATACTTGTATCTTTAACTGATTGTTTATTGCAAACCCTGCATGCCGTTTCGTAAATATCCAATTTATTAACTAAGTCATCAATTTTCTTTATTACTAATAATTCCTCTGCAAAATGTGTCTTCGTTTCCGCAGGTAAATTATGTCTGATTTGATTAACAATAATTAATTCAGATAAATCTTCAAAGTTATTTACTTGAAGACCTTCAATCCATTGTTGAATATACACCTTTATCTCATAAGCGAAATTTCGCCAATTGGCTGCTTTTTAGAGGAGAAAAATTTCAGCCTAAACTCCTCTGGTGATAGCTTGTAGCGTTTTAGTAGAATATTTTTTATATAATCATAATCGTGAATTTCAGGTTCGTTTTCCCTTGTTATTATATTGATCACATCTAACGGCATTAGATTAATTAAATAATTTACCCATTCTTTTTTATCAATGCCCGTTTGCGCCATTTGCCTTTCGTACATAGCTAAGTATAAACTGATATCATTCGAGCTATCATATTTAGTTAATAATCTAAGCAATTCAAATTGCTTACATGGATTTGTCTTTGGGTCTTCATTGATATGTTCTCTTGAATTTTCTTGTATCTGTAATTTCTTAATTTCAAAATTTTGCTCCGATTCTATTTTCCATTTTCTCTCTTCCATTTCCATTTTCAATTTCAATCTATTTTCTTCGATCTCTGCTTGTAATTTCTTCTCTTCTCTTTCTGCTTGTAATTTCTTCTCTTCTCTTTCTGCTTGTAATTTCTTCTCTTCCAGTTCTGCTTGTAATTTCTTCTTTGTAACTCTCCCAACTCTTAATCAGCTTTATTAGGACAGGTATTGTCAGTTTTTCTGGTGCTTCAATTCCGCATTCCTCGCAGAGGTTTATTAGATCAATTCTCTTGGCTTTATTTAGAGTTCCCATCTTTCAAAAATTGTACTTGAAGTGATACGATTACGGTTTCACCTTGCTAATTCGTAACTCAACTTTTGATACTGGCGTTTTACAATACTTTACGTTTGGTTTCTATTTCACTACTAGTGGCTTTTACTTTTAATAATCCCGGCATCCGAGCTCCCAAAAATGTAAGTAAATGATATATAAATAGGCACTTTACTGAACCAATATGACAAATAATCGATGAACAATAAAATATGCACTTTAATTTCAACTAATAACACTTTTGGTCGAAACTATACAACAAATTTACACTACGATAATCCAACCAGGCCTAACGGCTATATCCATTTTGCATCTCGCTTCATAATAAAAATTAGAACACTGGTTCTTAGCCAAATCTCGCGATTCAAACCATTTACAACTCGCGCATCAAAGTCATGGATAATAATAGAGTGTCAGTTTAGTGTCAGTTCATTTGATGATCATTTACGTGAAGTGTTTCGACTGAAATCCTACATATATATATATATATATATATATATATATATTGATTTATATGCTGCAAAATAATGTAGTTCGTTTAAGTTAATTCGTGAAAATATTGTTAACTTACAGAAGTAATAAATATTATTTATTTATGATTAATTTATACAATTCATTTCTATATATGATTTTAACATAGAATCTATATATATATTTGTCTTACGTGGCGCGAAAATAGGGCTGAATTTGTAACTTATGGTTTGGCAACAACTGTAGTTTGCAGAGCTCAGACCAATGAACAGACTAGATTGTGTTAGATCAGCTCCGCCTCCGTCCAATATGGCGGTCAGTGTAAGAGCAGTGAAACTATAGAATGAAACTCAAATTATTAAAAATTAAACATGTACGTAATCCAAAGCGTCTGAGATGATTCCTCATTTTAATTATGAGCAATATCTTTAATTTCAAATGAATTCTCAACTCTTATTTAGAATTCATTTACGAATTTCACTCACTCAAAAGACGGAGAAAAAAAAATCAACTGTCTAGATATCACCTGCCGCCATCTGTTGCTGTATTGATGAAGTAAAAAATAATTCATTTTGTAAAAATCTATAATCAATTGGAACAATAAAATGTCAAACGAAATTTAAACAATGACAAACAAACTATCTTCCAATCATGTAGTTTTTTTTTTTTTAATGAATTTAAGTCGTGCTGTACAAAAGATCCTTTTTTCATAGTATTTAAATGATTTATATGCTCATTAATAGCGCCAACTAAATGCATTTTCAGTTGTGTTTTCAATGGAGAATTACTTTTTTACATTAAAATAAATTGTCAATTTCATATGTTCAAATGTTTTATGGTAGAATTTATTCCGGCTAGAATTGCTGAAAAAAAGGGGTGAGCGAGCGAAGCGAGCTGTGACCGCGTAGCGGTCTCAACGTGAATTGCTTCGCAATTCACGGGGGGTTGACGAGCGTTAGCAAGTAGGGGGCTGAGCCCCCTAGTTTAATATATTCCTATACATGTTAGTGCATTTTCAAATTGTGTACAAAGTAGCTTAATATAACAAACTCACTTTTCAATGAAACAGATGATGAACATTGAAAACATTTTCTCAGCAATGTTGTTAAAGAAAGCCAATATTCTCTAGATTGGATTATGCAAAAGTCTAGATGAAGAATGAACAGAACCGTGTTGAAAAAAAATGCTTGCATTATTTCTGATAGTTCTGATTTATTTTTGAAATAATGCAAATACATTTTAGTCTTTATTTTATCGTAGCCTCTTTAAAAGAAAAATATTTTTTATATTTTCAAAAAGAAAAGCTTTTTATTACCCATTTGCAAACTTTATACATTCCCTTGATAGATAACGTCTTATTCATTTCTTTTTAAAATAAGCTTAAAATAATAAAAAGCTTTTTACTTATCTTCTGAAAGTTCCGCACTTAAAATATATATATATATTTAGCACGCGGATTACATTTCTTTTTTTTTAATATAAAAGAATATAAAATTTATATAAAGTAGCTTAATTCTCTCTCTACGATTTTTTTTTTTTAACCCGAAATACAAATGAATGTTTTTACTTAAACGAAGGAAATTAAAAATTTTGTAATTTATTCTTTGTAACGAAGCTGCTGAATGGTAAAACTTAATAAACAGTCTTATATCACACATGTATAAATTATAAGAATGTTGTCAGGATAGAAGGGAAAAAATAATTTAAGAGAAGTTTTCGGGTTATTTAGCTTAATTATGAGGTTATTGTTACTGCAAAATCGGATTCTACTATGCTTTCTGCAGCTTGGAAAAACTTTTTCAGTTCAACATTATGATTCTTTCAAAAATTAATTAATATTAACATTTGGTATTATTTATAACATTTGGTATTATTTATTTAAATTAATTAATATTAACATTTGGTTTATTTTTTAATTTTTACATTTGCATAAATTATTACTTTTAATCTTCATTGCATTTGCATGTTTTTGCATTTTTATTATATCTAATTTGTTTTAGAATTCTGTATTTTTCCATTTATTTTATATATGTTTTTATTTATTCTTGTGATTTCCTTTAACTTTTTGACTTTGATTTTATTCAATTTGTTTCTTAATTCACTTTCTGTTCTGTGTTCTTCTGATTGGGTAATACTCTGGTGTGATTGGCTAATGCCTTCTACTTTCCTATTGGCTGTTTTGTTTTTATCTAGTCTTCTTTCCTTTCCATTTCCTTTCGATCTTGCTCCTGGTTTCAAAAGTGTAGCACGTGTTCTTTGTGCCTGAAAAGAAAGACAATTTTCTTTCAAAAGACCTAGCGCATTTCCTAATTGTTATAGTGTTATTAAGAAGTGTTTTTCGCTTTTATGGTATCACATCATCTTGTTCAATATTTTAAAGTAAAATATTCATGCTTAGTAATGAAATTTAATCTGTACTAAACATGTGCTAAATGCGCAGATATATTTACGGCATGCAAACTTAAATAACATGAACTTGTTTGATGCTTAAGTAACATGATTAATTACGGGAATATATTCATACAAATATATTTCAAGAATTTAAAGTAATATGAACTTGTTTGAAACTTAAGTAAAATGATTAATTACGGCAACATATTCATTCTAAGATATTTCAAGAAGTTTATTTATTTTAATTTGTATGTATATATAATTATATTTTTAATATATTTTTAATTTAATTACGAATGTAAAAATAAAATATATCTAATCTAAATAATGTGAATACCACTGCGAAAACAAATTTGAACTCATTTTGCAATGAATAAAAACTGTAGAAATATTTTCATCGTCATTTTTTACTAATTGAATAAACAAACATGCATCATATTATTTCTAAAATTCACTAGGGCTTTTCAATAGAATAGTTTCTTAACATTGAAATAAATAAATATTCTTAAAATTTAAAATAGTAGAAATGAAATATTAAAATTTAATCTAAGCTGCAATTTTTTAACAAATAAGAATCTAAACAAAAATAATTATACTCCCCATTGGAATTTAATCTCCGGCTGAAATAATTTAGTAATCAATGGTATCTACTGGATTGCAATTGTCACTTGCTTGTCAGTTACTGACAAAGTTAATTGTGTGCAAAGACATTTAAATAGAATATATGGCTGTGGTTTTGTATGAAATTTACAGCTTAAAGATGTGTCAGCCATAAAATAACTTTAATTGCGTTAGGATACAATTTCTTTTTTAAATATTTGTTTGGGTATTTTTTAATGTTATATTTAGAGGCTTATGATATGTCATACTTTGATAGTTATGCATCAAATTAAAATTGTTCTTATATGTTAAATCGAAAAATAATTCTTTCAAAAATGTTTTTTTATATGACAGTTAATATATGATCACATTATGTTGAATACACTGTTAAAAATAGCCGTTGCTTTACGGTGCTTTACTGCATAATTTACTGTCCATTACCGTATTACTGTAAATATTGCCCTTACCCGTTAAAAATCAGTTATTGGCTGTAACATTCCGTCATTGACCGTAACTGATCATTTTTACAGGATTATCCCTGGTCCAACAGTCATTTACGGCCAAGAGAGAAAGAAATACAGGTTGTTACAGTCTTTTACGGCAGATCATGGGCAATTTTAGTAAATCACCGTTATTCGCTACCGCAAACCGTAATCCAACAGTGGATTACAGCCATCTCATCTCAATAGTAGTTTGATTTTGGAAAATGGCCACGAACGTCCCGCGCCATGTTTGTTTATATCTTCGCACGACGCACGAGGAAAACGCCATGAGGAAGCACGTCTGGCTTGGCTGTACCAATACTGGATATATTCAGGTATTTATTTATCTGAACTTATTAATTTAAAAATGAATTTTAATATCAAAGTTTATGTAGGGTAGACAGTGTTCGAAATTTGCAGTCGTTAGTCGTCAAATGCAACTAACTATATTATAGCATTTGACGACTACAAAATTATTCCTGGATGTGAAATTTGACGCCTAGCTTTTTTAACACTTAGTTTTTGCCAATCACCCGCTTTTGAAAATTTGTTCTCACACCAAACATAAACTCTAATGTGAGACAGTTAGACAGTGAATTTTAGCAGAGTGTACAAATCCAAATGAATTTATTAATTTATGCAAACTTCTAAACTTTATAGTGAACCTGCCATTTAGCACTGCTGAATGTGAAAAGGGATTTAGTCAGTTTAATTTAATAAAAAACTAGCTGACCCCCGCCCGGCGTTGCCCGGGCCCGTGATAATAAATAATAATAATAAAAATATTTTTTTTTTTTTTTTTTACGCAGTATCGTTTCATAGTTTTAAAATAAAAAGTTATTTTTGTCCTAACTCTTTAAAATCTTTATGGGGGATAAATAAAACGGTTTTACAGCCCGTGTACAAATTTCGGGAAAAAATATTGTTATCCAGTTGTAAAAGAGATGCTTTCTTCTCGCTTTTTTGTTTGTTTGTTTTCTCGTCGGCTCCATTAACATAGCAATAAAAAATAGTCCTCATCTTCCGAACTCCTTGACATTTCAATCGGTTATAAATATAACCATCTCCAAGCTCTCTTTAAAGTTTTGAGAAAAGTATGCATATTTAGTAGTGAAAACATGAGTTCTTAAAAAAAAAAGTTTTAGCTTTTAACCTCAGAGCAAAAATATATTTCCATCCGTTTTCAATCAACCCTTTTCCATCCTCCTAGACTAAACAGGTTAATCAATCAGTCTTACCGTTTTTGAGGAGAGAATCGTTCAAAAAAAGTTGACGCATGCGTAAAGAGACGATATTCGTGTGAAATTTTGACAAAATGCGCTTTCTGTTTTAAATATATAGATGATACACGTAACCATTTATCCACTGATACTGTTAATGATTTATTAATGGCAAAACTATACGTACCCTATTTAATAGATTTTTATCCCGATAAAGCTATAAATCCCTGTGAAATAATGCAGCTGAAGGACGGTTAGACGTCCTGATTTTAGTATCTAACTTATTAAAATTAGTGGGTATTGTTTGAGATTCGGCCAAACAATACCATGATGTAGAAAAATTATTCTCCAGTCAGACAACACACGAAGTTACGAATCATAGTAAAGGCGAATTCGTGTCAAAAACCAATAAAGCGAACACCATTAATGATCTAAAAAATGAAAATCGTTGGTTTAAAAATTCTCTAAATTGTCGCAGGAACGATAAAATGTTGTCACAATATATGGCTCTTCATTTTTATCGCCGACTCAAGCTAGATCATTTAGAAACGACGGGCCAGAAAATGCAAGTCCTCATAAATGACATTATTCATGTCTACCCAGGGTACGGAAATGAGGGGCTAAAGCTTTTGGATTTTCAAAGACCAACGGCAAAGTCTGAAAACATCGAGGGTGCATTACCAAAAGTCCCTCAAAATTTAAATTCTTTTCAATTAGAAGGTGAAGTGCCTTACATTGACGATGTTTCAGACTCTGACTGAAGTCCCTTTGGGTAAACATTAAATTATTTTTAATTAATTAATTAATTAATTTTTGTAAATATTAACTTTTTTTTATGTGTAATTATTTATATATTTTTTGTATGCAATTTCCCTTTTTTCTGAATCGCCGTCTCATTTATTGGCATTTATTATATTTATCCTTTTACTTTTACTTTTTTTTTTTTTTTGGGGCAGTTGTGAGCGAGATTATAAGTTAACATTGTTTTGAATTTAATGTAATCAAGATTGACAAAAGATTTCTGGTAATTTTTTTTTCTCTTTTTTATTGTCCAAAATGTTTTTAAAACGGGGGGTTCAGGGGGGCAGAGCCCCCCTGACAATAACAAATATTCATCTGAAAAATCACATTTCTTTAGCTTTTTAATCGTTAGTTTATTTAGAATGTTGCTAAAATTTGCATAATTGGATCGTGATAAATTTTTCAAGATGGCGGAAAAACTTCGTTTTTAAATCTTTGTTATTTATAAATCCATGTTTTTGCATCATTTTCTACTTTTAAAAATGTTGCAAAATCATTGATTTATAAATAACATACAGATTTAAAAATGATGTTTTTCTGCAATCTTTGAAAATTTTTTCATGTCGCCAAAACGACATTTTGGAGCAATTTTTTCTGCCAAGCAGCACAGGATACAGAACTCTTCCCACAAAATTCACTATTGCAGAAAAATTAAAATGTCATTTAATGTAACACCGCACTTCATTCATCATACAGAAACTCTTAAGAATGATTTTTGTTCAGTATTATACCTTTACTATAAATAATATTTGCAATGTCAACAAACTTAGATACTTTTGAGGTAAATATATTCAATGTTTGATACTGTAATTTTGAGTAAAAAAAAATTCTAAACGATAAAATTTCTTGTTACAGTAAGTCAAAAAAGAAGGATTAATTTTCATCTAAGTCATATGTGAAACTTTATTTTACAATATTGTTATGTCTGTGCATTTTTTAAGCACTCTATTTTAAAATACTCAAAAAAATACCAAATGACAAAATACATAATCGCAGAAAAATGAAAATTTACTTAATGTAACATCTGTGCTTCATTTATCCTTCAGAAACTCTAAAAATGATTTTTGTTCAGTATTAATAGCTTTACTATAAATAATTGCTATGTACAGCAATGTTAGGCCCTTTTGAGGTAAATATTTAATGTTTGATACTTTAATTGTGAGTAAAAAAAAAGTTGTAAATAATTTCTTGTTAAGCAAATATTTTTTTTTTAATCATACCAAATATTAGAAAACAAGAAATATAATAATTTAAAATGAAATTTTTCGAACTTATATATAAATATAAAACTATTTAAATCTACAAACTACAGTAATATGTGGCCGTTAACTTAACAGAAGTGGATACTAAACATACAGTCTCTACCAGCCACTGCATACTAATGCAAATATTGAAATTTAACCTTTAATTGACATTATTCAAATAAATATTTCCTGGTATATATATAGATATATTGTATCATTTTAGGTGGAACCACTCTTTCGTAGCATCGCTGAACATTTAGAACATCAATTGAAGACTAATATCTCCGGATTGGGGTAAGCTGGAAACCTGTTCTACATGTCTATCTCTTCCTTATTAAATTTTGTTTAATTTGAGTACTCATACCAGGGGTTGATACAGACAAAATTTGGGGCCTATTTAGGAACCCTTCACAAAAATCAATCTGATAAAATGAGTCCCTTCACAAAATTTTATTCCATAAAAACTTACTATTTATTATTTAATTATTATTTTGTGATGATTTAAAATGTGTAATTTGTAAACAAACAACTTCACCAGAGAGAAAAACTTCAGCAAAAGGATTTTAAAAAGTTTTTGTTATTAAATGCTTGGCTCGAATTTGAGTAACTGGATTTCAACTTTCATTACAAAATGCTATTTTTCACAAAAATATAATAAATTTCAGAAAAATAACCTTTATTTTTCACAAAATGGGCCCCAAGGAAAAAAAACCCTGCATCGACCCCTGCATACATCTCATTCGGTTCAGGAGTTATGACTCAAAAACCATCCTCTACTTTAGATTCTCATATCTCTAACAAATTAGACTTTTGTCAACTGAACCGGCCCCTCCCATGTAGAAATCTACAATTTTTTGTGCATTCTTGCCTTAATATAGATAGCTTGTACTTTAATGAACAATTTAAGACCTTTTTTATGTAATTATGTCAATTACTTAATGAGTTAATCACATTTTAGCATATGCTGTTTTAGTTTCTGTTTTATACTATTTTCTAAATTTTGAAAAATTCCATGTTCTTTGCATATATTTTTAATACTTTTTAACTTATTGAAAACTATGTAAAACAAAAAAAAAAATAATGAGGATTAATTTAGTATCATTGTTTTTAAGTTTTGTACATGTATTGATTATAGGTGCAGATTCACGGCCGCCAGTCGCCACGTGGCGACTAAATTTTTTGCTGTGGCCACTAACTTGTGTTTAAGTCGCTTGTGATTTAAAAGTAATCAATTTCTGGTATTCCCAGTCCCCATCGTGAAATGCTGATATTTTTTTTAAAGATTAAGACCAAACCCCCACATTATTGTTATCTTTTAATAACATTTCAGAATGATCTCTTTAACACAGCAAACTATTAAAGGAACAGCTTCAGCATTAGCCCGCTGTCCGCCATCTTGAATTTTTTTTTTTGCGCCGCGAAAAGGCCGTTTTCGCCAAGTAGTGATCCTGAAAAAAAAAAAAAAAAAAAAAAAAAAAAAACACGGTGACACTCGTTATGCGGCAGGCTGCTATGCAAACGGCAAAGTCCAGTTGTCCGTGGGGTCGGAAATGTACGGTCAAGGGCCAGAATGCTAGAGCTGCCATAAAAGTCGGGGTTGCTATTGGCAAGCATCAAAGGCGAAGCTCGCCAAAAAAACCCGCCAAATAACGATGATTTTCGACCAATCAGAGACAACGGGCTAATGCTGAAGCTTAGCCGACTTAAATATATATATATATAAACAAATGTTTGAAGTGTGTTTTTATTTTTATAGTGCAAAATATTCTCACAAATTCAGATTTTCTTTCAGATGTACTTTTGTCTGGCAAAATCAAAATAAGAAATATTGTTTTTCTGATATTCCCCGCTGCCATGATTGCTTAGCTTATCTACATATTTTTTTTAAACCGTATCTTGCCCAACTTTATCTTCTGACTGTACATGATTTAAGATTTAATTAATATTCAAATTTTGTTGTACACGTGTTTATATTAAATAAATTACTTTACACTTTGAATTAATTATTATTATTTTTTTTTTAGTTTTTTACCCTATATAAACAACACTATTGTTTTTATGCATTTGTTTTACAATTGTGGCCACTGGATTTTTTGGGTTTAGGAGCCAGTGATCCTTCCAAATGTTGGGAATCTGCACCTATAGTATTGATGCAATTTTCAAAACTTCATTTTTTCCTCATGTTTTTCCAATGGTGTTTTCATTTAACATCCTCCTTTTGTGTACCCACTTTTTAATATGTTTTCATACTTTTAACAACTTTAAACATTAATGGCATCTTAGCTTATAATACGTACATGGTTTTAGTATTCATTATTTTTAGTTTTGATGGGTTTTAATATGTATGTTATATTTTTTTAAACGCTGTTTCTATTCTAAATTGCAAATGGCGCCCCATAGACTTAACATTATGTTGTTTACGTTAAATTTTCATTGTTTTTATAATCTTTAACATAATCTTTTTTAGTATATATATTTTTTAATTTAGTTAGCGTAACCTTTTACTCATCTTACTTGTCTAAAATTTTAATTAGTGGAACCATTTTATTATTTTAAATAAATTATTTTTTGAGTATCGGTTTGTAAAGTTGTTTACATTCACTTAACATTGATTTCGATGTTTTTTAATAAATTAATTAAAAATACAAATTTTTAATTTTTTGGTTATTTCAGGAATTTAAATCATCATGCTTGAATTAAACTTTTATTTTCCTTTGGATATTTTTAAAAAAATTAATAGTTTCTATTTTTAATTGTTAATTAAAATTTGTTTTGATAATTCAAAAAGGGCAACTTAGTTCATTTCTGCAATAACCAGGAGTCGAGGCAGGTTTTTTTTCTTGGGGCCCATTTTGTGAAAAGTAAAGGTTATTTTGTGAAATTTATTATATTTTTGTGAAAAATAACATTTTGTAACGAAATTTGAAATCCAGTTATACTCAAATTCGAACCAAGCATTTATAAACAAAAACTTTTTAAAATCCTTTTACTGAAGTTTTCTTCTCTGGGGAACTTGTTTGTTTACAAATTACACATTTTAAAACATCACAAAATAATAAATATTAAATGGAAAGTTTTTATGGAACTGAATTTTGCGAAAGGACCTATTTTAGTAAAATGAATTTTGTGAAGAGGTCCATTTTATTAAATTGATTTTTGTGACGAGGCCTTAAAAAGGCCCCAAATTTTGCCTGGAATAGACTCCTGATAATATATATCTCCAGTCAGATAGTTTAGTTGTTTTTTGCAGCAAATATTAATAAATATTCTATTTAAAAGAACCCGATATGTATCGAATCCAAGCACTTTTGACAGATAGAGGAAAACTTTTAAGAATCTTTCCTGACCAATGGTATTCCATCTTTTCATTATTTGGGTTTTAAAGCTGATTTTTAATTGGCCACTGATAGTAATGATTTATAATATGAGTTTTAGTACAATTAGCGCTTGGACAATGGAAAATTGGGATGTATATGGTAGACATGGTAAAAAAGAGAATGTTATTTATGAGTCACAAGTAAAGTTACAGTTTAAATAGATCTTAATTCCTTTTGTTTATTGTTTATCCTGTATTAAATGTCAATTTTATGTAAAGTTATGGGCACATAATTTAATTATCTTTTATACTGGTTTGTAAGCATTCATATAGAGTAGTAATACCCTTGATATAATTTACAGAGTTATAATACCTTTAAATTCGCTTTTACCGTATTTACCCGCGTATAAGTCGACCCCCACTTTCCCGATCAAGAAATTTGAATTTTTATAAATCCCGCGTATAAGTCGACCCCCCCACTTTTCCGATCAATAAATTTGATTTTTTTTTTCAAAATACATTATTAAAAATCACCTGGAAAAAAAAGAAAGTATACTAAATATACAATAATAAAGGAACTTTATTATTTTTTTTTTTTTTTTGTACATTTATTCGAAATCATCTGAAAGAAAAAGTACTAAATATACAATAATGAAGATAATAATATACAAAGTTAAACTGATTCGAGGTCCGATTCAATATCGGACTCGCCAAACACTTTACATAAGGAATTCGTCGTCATCGGCTCATCATGATACACGTTTTCAATCTCTGTATCGCAACATTCTTCCTCGTCGTTATTACTTTCTTAAATGGCATCATCTTCTGTGCCGTCTAGTTCGTTGCTTATGCAGCAATTCTTGAACGATTTTATATTCATTTCGGAAGGAATTTGATTCCATGTATCTTTAAACCACTGGGCAATTAATGCAATGTCGGACTTTCTAATATTACCGCCCTTTGTTAATGTTGGACAACCGGATGAAATCCACTCTGAAAAAAAAAAAAAAATTAAGGACCCTCGCATAAGTCGACCCCCCCCCCCCACCTTTAAAGTCTATTTTTGTCCAAAATTTCTCGACCTATACGCGGGTAAATATGATAATTAAACTCATTGTATAATTATTGCTTTCCTCCCAGCATATAAACAAACATTTTACAGGGCTTGAAATTCAATTTTTCCAAGTAGGGGAGTCTCCCTACCAACATTTTTAAATGGAGGGGAGTTGTAATGTTTGGGAGGGAGAAAAAAAATCTTTAAACCCCACTATTATTTTATGTGCTATTTAAAGAATTACATTAATGCAGACATGACAAAATACCATTGAAAATATTAAGTCAACTGAGAATGATTATGTAAAATGTTTATTTTTATTATAAAAAAGGGAAGAGACTTAAGTTTTATATATGCAGTGTATTTTTCAAGTTCCATTAAATGTGTTAAGGACCCTTAACAATTAGGTTGTTAACTAAATTTCTGAATTTAGATTTTATTTGATTGAGATTCACCGATCGATTATGGAAAAGAAGCAAAGTTGGTCGATCTGTCACAAACAAATGCAAAGTTCATCGATCGATTGTGGAATAAACGAAAAGTTCGTCGATCTGTCCCCAAAAAACGCAAGGTTCGTCGATCAGTCGCTTAAAAAACACAATGTTCGTCGATCTGTCGCAGAAAAAATGCAAAGTTCGTTGATCGGTCATTTAAAAAACGCAAAGTTCGTTGATCAGTCGTTTAAAAAACGAAAAGTTCGTCGATCTGTCCACAAAAAACGCAAGGTTCATTGATCAGTCGATTAAAAAACGCAATGTTCGTCGATCTGTCGCAGAAAAAACGCAATGTTCATTGATCAGTCATTTTAAAAAAACGCAAAGTTCATTGATCAGTCGTTTAAAAAACGAAAAGTTCGTCGACCAGTCGCTTAAAAAACGAAAAGTTCGTCGATCAGTAGCTTAAAAAACCTTAAGTTAGTCGATCAGTCGTGAAAAAAATGCAAAGTTCGTCGATCTGTGGTTGAAAAAACAAAAGTTCGTGGATCTGTCGCAGAAAAAATGCAAAGTTTGTCGATCTGTCGTGGAAAAACCCCACAAAGTTCGTCGATCTGTCGCGGAAAAAACGCAAAGTTCGTTGATCTGTCACCAAAAAATGCAAAGTTCGTTGATCTGTCACCAAAACATGCAAAGTTCGTTGATCTGTCACCAAAAAATGCAAAGTTCGTCGATCTGTCACCAAAAAATGCAAAGTTCGTCGATCAGTCGTGGGAAAAAAGCAAATTTCGTCGATCGATTGCGGAATAAATGCAAAGTTCGTCGATCTGCCCCAAAAAATGCAAAGTTCGTCGATCAGTCACGGGAAAAAGGTAAATTTCGTCTATCGATTGCGGAATAAACGCAAAGTTCGTCGATCATTCGCTTAAAAAACGCAATGTTCGTCGATCTGTCGCAGAAAAAATGCAAAGTTCGTTGATCAGTCGTTTAAAAAACGCAAAGTTCGTCGACCAGTCGCTTAAAAAGTGAAACGTTCGTAGACCAGTCACTTAAAAAGTGAGAAGTTCGTCGACCAGTTGCTTCAAAAACCTTAAGTTCGTCGATCAGTCATGAAAAAAAATGCAATATTCGTCAATCTGTGGTTGAAAAAACACAAAGTTCATGGATCTGTCGCGGAAAAAATGCAAAGTTTGTCGATCTGTCGCGGTAAAAACCACAAAGTTCGTCGATCTGTCACGGAAAAAATGCAACGTTCGTCGATCAGTCGAATTAAAAATGCAAAGTTCGTCTACCAGTCGCTTAAAAAGTGAAAAGTTCGTCGACCAGTCGCTTAAAAAGTGCAAAGTTCGTTGACCAGTCGCTTAAAAAGTAAAAAGTTCGTCGACCAGTCGCTTCAAAAACCTTAAGTTTGTCGACCAGTCGCTTCAAAAACCTTAAGTTCGTCGATCAGTCATGAAAAAAATGCAATGTTCGTCGATCTGTGGTTGAAAAAACACAAAGTTCATGGATCTGTCGCGGAAAAAATGCAAAGTTTGTCGATCTGTCACGGTAAAAACCACAACGTTCGTCGATCTTTCATGGAAAAAAATGCAACGTTCGTCAATCAGTCGATTAAAAAATGCAAAGTTCTATCAGTCGCTTAAAAAATGTAAAGTTCTCGATCTGTCGCGGAAAAAACGCAAAGTTCGTTGATCTGTCGCGAAAAAAAACGCAAAGTTCGTCGACCAGTCACTTAAAAAGTGAAAAGTTCGTCGACCAGTTGCTTCAAAAACCTTAAGTTCGTTGATCAGTCATGAAAAAATGCAATGTTCGTCGACCTGTGGTTGAAAAAACACAAAGTTCATTGATCTGCCGCGGAAAAAATGCAAAGTTTGTCGATCTGTCGCGGTAAAAACCACAAAGTTCGTCGATCATTCGCTTAAAAAACGCAATGTTCGTCGATCTGTCGCAGAAAAAAGCAAAGTTCGTTGATCAGTCGTTTAAAAAACGCAAAGTTCGTCGACCAGTCGCTTAAAAAGTGAAACGTTCGCAGACCAGTCACTTAAAAAGTGAGAAGTTCGTCGACCAGTTGCTTCAAAAACCTTAAGTTCGTCGATCAGTCATGAAAAAAATGCAATATTCGTCAATCTGTGGTTGAAAAAACACAAAGTTCATGGATCTGTCGCGGAAAAAATGCAAAGTTTGTCGATCTGTCGCGGTAAAAACCACAAAGTTCGTCGATCTGTCACGGAAAAAATGCAACGTTCGTCGATCAGTCGAATTAAAAATGCAAAGTTCTTCTACCAGTCGCTTAAAAAGTGAAAAGTTCGTCGACCAGTCGCTTAAAAAGTGCAAAGTTCGTTGACCAGTCGCTTAAAAAGTAAAAAGTTCGTCGACCAGTCGCTTCAAAAACCTTAAGTTTGTCGACCAGTCGCTTCAAAAACCTTAAGTTCGTCGATCAGTCATGAAAAAAATGCAATGTTTGTCGATCTGTGGTTGAAAAAACACAAAGTTCATGGATCTGTCGCGGAAAAAATGCAAAGTTTGTCGATCTGTCACGGTAAAAACCACAAAGTTCGTCGATCTTTCATGGAAAAAAATGCAACGTTCGTCAATCAGTCGATTAAAAAATGCAAAGTTCTATCAGTCGCTTAAAAAATGTAAAGTTCTCGATCTGTCGCGGAAAAAACGCAAAGTTCGTTGATCTGTCGCGAAAAAAAACGCAAAGTTCGTCGACCAGTCACTTAAAAAGTGAAAAGTTCGTCGACCAGTTGTTTCAAAAACCTTAAGTTCGTTGATCAGTCATGAAAAAATGCAATGTTCGTCGATCTGTCGTTGAAAAAACACAAAGTTCATTGATCTGCCGCGGAAAAAATGCAAAGTTTGTCGATCTGTCGCGGTAAAAACCACAAAGTTCGTCGATCTGTCACGGAAAAAATGCAACGTTCGTCGATTAGTCGCTTAAGAAATGCAAAGTTCTTCTATCAGTCGCTTAAAAAGTGAAAAGTTCGTCGACCAGTTGCTTAAAAAGTGAAACGTTCGTCGACCTGTCGCTTAAAAAGTGAAAAGTTCGTCGACCCGTCGCTTAAAAAGTGAAAAGTTCGTCGACCCGTCGCTTAAAAAGTGAAAAGTCCGTCGACCAGTCGCTTCAAAAAACCTTAATTTCGTCGACCAGTCGCTTCAAAAACCTTAAGTTCGTCGATCAGTCGTGAAAAAAAATGCAATGTTCGTCGATCTGTGGTTGAAAAAACACAAAGTTCATGGATCTGTCGCGGAAAAAGTGCAAAGTTTGTCGATCTGTCGCGGTAAAAACCAGAAAGTTCGTCGATCTTTCATGCAAAAAAATGCAACGTTCGTCGATCAGTCGCTTGAAAAATGCAAAGTTCTTCTATCAGTCGCTTAAAAAATGTAAAGTTCTCGATCTGTCGCGGAAAAACCGCAAAGTTCGTCGATCTGTCGCGAAAAAAAACCGCAAAGTTCGTCGATCAGTTGCTTAAAAAACGCAATGTTCGTCGATCTGTCGCAGAAAAAATGCAAAGTTCGTCGACCAGTCGCTTAAAAAGTGAAAAGTTCGTCGCTCGGGGGAGGGGGCGGGGTTGCGAATATCGTCGAATGGCTTCGAGAAAAAAGAATCTCAATTCGTCAAATGGTTTCAGGGGAAAAATCGTAAAATTTGCCAAATGGTTTTGATATTCGACGAGCGACAGCGGGGAAAAAAATCTGTTTCCATTCAATCATCACAGTTGGTGAGTGTGGCGATTAAGTTTGGCCAGTGGTGGTAATAAAGTCAGTCGCCAAATTTTCAGTATTACTCGCCAAATGGCGAGTGCTAATTTTGTCCTATATTACTTTACAGCTCTAGATACTTTATATTTGGCATAATAGTGTTTAAGATACTAAGACAAAACTAAAAACTTTGGAAAATTCCAACAAATGAAAAACTTTATTTTTTTATTTATTTATTTTTTTTTTTTATGACCAGATTTTTTAAATTTTCCTTTCTTTTGATCCTTTAAACTACCCTTAAATTCTTCTGCCAGTTGCGGGAAAAAATGTGGAATTCATTGACCATTCGTGGAAAATAAACTGCAATTTTTGCTAATCAGTCACAAGAAAAAGACACAATTTGTCTATCAGTTGATGGAAAATATCTCAAAATTTGCCAATCAGTTGAGGGTAAAAAGGCATGATTGTGGCGAAAAAAATTCCGAAATTCCTCGATTGGTACGACAAAATATCAGAAAAATTGCTAGTTAATTGAGGAGAAAATCTAAAAAATGTTGCGAAATTCGTCAATTGAATGCAAGGAAAAATCACGAAATTCTTAAATCAGTCGCATGGAAAAAATACAAAAATTGTCGATTTATCGTGAGAAAATCACGAAATTTGTCAGTTGATTGTGGGAAAAAATCATGAAATCCTTTAGCCAGTTGCAAAAAAAAATGCAAAATTTGTTGATCAGTTGCAGAAAAAAAATGCAAAATTTGTCGATCAGTTATAGAAAAAATGCAAAATTTGTCGATGAGTTAAAAGAACTTTTGGCACTTTTGGTCTAGTGTCAACACTATTTTCTTCACATACTTTGCAGATCTTGGTAATCAAATCAAAAATTTTAAATTCATGGTGCAGCGTAGTTGCCTACAACAAATGTTACTTATAACCTGTTAGATAGCATGTATTCAGTAATGAATGAGCTCAAATGAAATTTCTTACCACTCATTGACACTAGTGGGCTATTGAGTTCTGTCATATATGCTAATTAATCCATTTTGTTCTGGCTTTAAAGATAAGAAAAACAATAAAGGGTTTATAAAGCACAAAAAGTTTTTCTTCATGAATGTTATTTTGTAGACATTCTATGCATGTATTATTGAGGATTTTAATATCTACTATCTGTTATAATTTGATAATTACGAGATTAGTTGTTCATTCGATTATGGCTTGATGTATTTACAGTAATGTTATTTTTTAAAAGATGTGATACTATTAATATTTTTTTCTTTATTTTCAGATCTTTTTTGGACATCAATCCTGAAAAAAGTTCAAAAGCAAAGAAAAATCCAGAATCTTGTAATATAAATAAAGTCAGGAAGTTGATGACAAAATTAGCAGCATTTATATGGCGTATTGTTTAAAACCTGTCGTATCTTATGTAAAATATGTACAGAATAAATAATTTCAGAGTTCCTGAATTAAAATTTTTATTTTTGTCTGTGAATTTTTTTTAATTATTTAAAAAAATGCTTGTTTTTAATATGTGGGATGGCATATTTTAAAGATTTTTCTTGAACAGTTCTTAGAAGATCATTCCTTGTTATATTAAATTTTTTCCTGAAATTACAGGGTTCCCAGCGTCATGGAAAGTCATGGAATTTCAAAGTAGTCAGGGAAATTTTAAAATACATAGAAAAAGTCAGGGAATTTACAAATATTTTCTAAAAAGTCATGGAAAAGTTTTGGAGAAAAAATGAAAAATGATGCGAAATTCATCATATAGTCTCAGGAAAAAAAATAGAGAATTTTGAAGAGTAATCACAGAAAAAAAAATCGCTAATTTTCGACAAAGGATTGCAAAAATAAGTAACAAATTTCGTTGTATGCCCGTTTGGTCAGAGAATTTTTTGAGATTTGGTCAGGGAAGTTTTTGAGATTTGGTCAGGGAGAGTCAGGGAATTTGCCAGTCATGTTTTGCTGGGAACCCTGAATTAGGATTTAGAGTTTTTTTTAGTTTTTGAAAATTGATGAAATTGTTCATTATTTCAGGGTGTTCTGGACATTTATAAATTAGTCATAGAACAAAAGGCAGGATGTTACTGAAATTGATGACTCAGCTTTCTATCCTGTCCTTCCCAAAACACGAAAATCTGTATAGTACTTCCCAGTATGTAAACATTCATTATTTAACCACAGTAGCTGACTCGAGTTAAATCGGGGGTAATAACACTGTTTCCCTATCTAAACGGCCGTTGAAGTAGTTAAGTTATTTGCATTTTTACAAATAGTTTATTTTGGCTATAGTATTTTCAACCAAGAATTTTTTTTTCTCTGATGATCCTGAACAATTTCACGTTTTTACAGATAAATCCATGTTTTACACTATCTCCAAGTAAAATGTTTAACACAAAACTGAAGTGTTTTTGTGATTTTTTAAAAAATCAAATATTATACTCTCTATTCCTGCATTATTAGCTAAAACGACATTAATCTCACTTGGGTTTGGGTAGAATCCAAAAGAACCCAGGCATCAAAATGCAAAAGAATGTGCAAGCAGATAAATACCAAAGTGATTCTTAAAAAACTTAAAACAAAAGTTATATTGAAAGAAATAGAAATAATTTTAACATTTTGATATTCATTTGATACATTATTATGCAAAAGTTTATTACAATCACCTTCCTCATTACATTAAAAAAAAATCATGAATAAGTTCATTTGTTGTTACGAATACATAATCGTAAATATTCAGAGTATGATATTAAATAAGAGATAAATACTAAAAAATTTCTGTTTTTTTTTCTATATTTTTCAAAGCTGCGCATTGTTGAGCTAAGAGTTATACTTGATATTGTGTTATGGTTTGGACAAATTTAGCCTGTGATGTGTAACAAATTTGATAAGTGTTTGTTACTCTGCCTGGTTAATAATGCTTAAGTATCTGTTAATTTTTATTTTACTTAGATGTTGGCAAAAATTACTACACTTGTATATGAAGTTTACGTAATTTTTTTTTTCGGAAATATGAAACAATCACGTTTATTAAAACTTATACAATACACATGTCATTTTTCAATACTAAATATAATTTTATTTTGTAAGCTGTATAGTGTTGTAAATAGAAAAAGCATGTAATATTGAGAAAGTTGCTAATTGTTTAAAAAAATTATATGCAAACCATCATATATATGTAGTGGTAGAATAATTTTAGAAATATTATCAAGTTTTAAATACAGGCTGTCTAAAAAAGCTACACAGTTTATTTTTGTATCTATATGAGATGGATAAATAATGTGATCTGCAAAAATGTGGATTGGTTTTAATCATCTCCAAACATCATGAAGTTGCAGAGAGTCAAAAATTGTGACTTGCTTCACTTTGCATGCAATTTGAAAAGTGAAATCTGTTCAAGCTTGGCAAATGTTTACAAACTAAGATTTAATGTGCCATCAATTACATCAACACATTATTATTATTAATCAGTACATTTAAATATCAGATTTGTAGACATTATTCTCCAATAATGATTAGATTTCACGTTTCGAATTGCATGGCAAAGTGAGATAATTCCTGGTTTTTGGAGGTACTGAAGCCACCTGTTTGGTTACAAAGAATGTATAAAAACTAATTTTGGAAATATCTCCATGGAGATGAAAAGTATAGAATTGAAATTTTGTACCTTATGGACATTTTTGCAATTTATACTATTTATATCTTATACAGAAATAAAGTGTTGCATTTCTTGACATCCTATGTAAAAATATACAGTTACTGTTGGAAGTAATCATGCGAATTCTTGAAATAACTATTTCATGGTCATTTACAGTTCTGATAACTACTGCAATTTACAGCGATATATGTAAATGAGTAGAAAATTGTGGGCATTTATGCTTATTTACAATCTTGATATTACAGTCATATACGATAATTTATAATCTACAGGGTGTCCCAAAAGTCTCTGTACAACTTCAGAAATTTATTTTTTTTAAATAATAGGCCTACAGCAAAAATAATTACAACAATGCATAGAGTAACTTAAAAAGTTTTTTTTTACAGCCTTAGTAAACTTCAAAATGAGATACTTGCGTAGCACGAAGAATATCAAGACTATATTTCAATTCAATTCACAAACGTTTTTCATGCTAACATCAACAGTAGCTACTGCTGTTTGGATCTTTTGTTTCAATTCCATGAGACTATTAACTTTTATTCATCAAACATTTCTTCATTCATTCATCAAACAGTTGTAACTACTGTTGATGTTAGCATGCTGAAACGCACGTGAAGGGAATTGGAATATTGACTTGATATTCTTCGTGCAACGAAAGGATCTCATGTACAAGTATACTAAGGTAGTAGAAAAAACTTTTTAAGTTACTCTGTGTACTGTTCTAAATATTTTTGCGGTAGGCCTATTATTTTTTTAATCAATTTTTGAAGTTGTACGGAGGCTTTTGGGACACCCTGTATATTACTGTGATTTACGGTCAGACACATTCTTGAAAGTAACGGTTATTTACGGTCAGATACATTCTTGAAAGTAACGGCTATTTACGGTAAGATACATTCTTGAAAGTAACGGTTATTTACGGTCAGATACATTCTTGAAAGTAACGGTTATTTACGGTCAGATACGTTCTTGAAAGTTAATTTGGTTTACGGTCAGATACGTTCTTGAAATTTACTGCCATTTACGGTCTAATACAGTCTAAATAGATTACGGTACAAACTGTAATATTACAGGAAAATCTTGGAGTCTGTGCTGCCAAGCTTTTCCCGTAATCCAACGGTGAAATTTTTATCAGTGTATACTATGTGACATTTGTTTAACAGTTAGAGATTGGAAATATATCTTTATAAAATAATTAGTTATCTTTAGTCAAATTTTTGCTTGATATTAAAATCGACAAATAATATGAAATTTCCTCAGCAATATAATTTTGCTGTAAATCAACGAACGGAAAAGATATGCAGAGCTTCCATGCGCAGCTTCTGAATTTTTATGTATATATTTTTTTGAATAGTAATCTTTGTATTATTTGTAAAAATACTTTCAGCATTAAATGAAACAAATATATCTACTCGAAAATAATGGTACTCAAGAATTCAGTAAGTTGGCAGCTTTGTATACCTTTATGTTTCAATTTATGCTGCATAATGGAATTTTTATTTCTTTTAAATATTTGTACAATCAGCAAAAACAAATGTTGAATTTAAAGGGACACTTGTTTGTCAATTACATAAAAAGATTCACTGTGTAGAACTTTTGATTCATATTTCAAGAATATTAAGAAAGATATTTAATTTAGAAAACGTTTTTTTATGGTTTTGTTTATCATTTTGTATTAAATTTTGTTTTCCTTTTGTATTAAAAAATTTAGAAACTCTCATGATCTTTTTCGTTATTTTATATTAAGTTTTTCTTCAATTGTAATTTCTAGACAGAATAATATGTCATAAGTTTGTATATATGTACTTTGTTAGAAATAAATATAATGCCCAAAATCACTATTTTTTGGACTATGTTTGCTAATCAATTCACAGATATGATAGACAGGGTGTTATTTAGGACGCGTGCAATATGGCATTATTTCTACTACTATTTCAGAACAAAAATATAATCTAAAAGCTGAAGCCAAAGTACCCCGGTTCGAGTCCTGATCACGGCATTTTTCGCTCTGTTGGAATAAAACTTAATTATGATACTCCAACCATTGCGTACGATTTACCTAGTTGAAAATACTTTCCTCTGTTCATTATGAACTAATTACATGGTATACAGGAGTTTCCGTGTTATATCATATTCATCATGTAAAATACAATAGTTATAGCTCGGATGAATGAAATTAGCAATGCAGTTTGCCGCCATTTCCAACAAATAAGTGTGAATTATGTCAGCCAGTTTATCGTTGAGATAGCTCAGTAGGAAGAGCGTTGGAACGGCAAGCCAAAATACCCAGGTTCGAGTCCAGGTTTTGGCATTTTTCGCTCTGTTGGAATAAATCTCAACTATGGTACTCCAACTATTGAATATAAACAATTTTAGTATACAAATTCGGTTTTTAAATTTAGTAATACGTAAATAATATGACTCTATCTTAAATATGAGATAATCAGCATGGCAACCTAGAATCATTACCTATCATGGAATATCAATGAATTAATTACGTGTGATAGGATTTAACAGAATGAAGTAAACTTTTATTAATATATTTTTAAGTTTTTACTCGATTTTAATAAAATTTGAAATGACTCGACATCATTCTGCAAAAATTATATATATTAAATTTCAAACCACTCGGTTGGGCAGTTTTTTTGCTTTTATAAGTGGACAGATGGACGGACCAGACGACGACTATAGGTGCTGCGTATTATTTAATTAAAAACTCACCTAAAAAATGTTTTTTAAAAATTAATCTGTTTATTCCAATGATTTAAGTACATTAGTAAGATGTTAAACGTGTACGACAAATTATTTTTTGTTAAAGTGCATTAGATTTTTAAGATAACTACAGGTATTTCAATATTAAACGTTTTTTACATGAAAAATGAAGGTAATCGATGTTTCTGCATAAAAATAAAATACATACAACTTGAACAAGTGCTGTAATAGAAAAATGCGGTAAAAATGTATTAAACCTTGCAAATTATTATTTTTCTGTATAAAAAAATTCAACAAGTTAACCATGCAAAAAAGGATGTTTTAAAACTAACCCATACAAAATTACATGCTAAAATATCACGTATATGACACTAGAAGATTTAATAGAAAAATAAAACGTGGTTAAAATATGGAAATTTCAATATTAAGAGATATTTTATTAAATATATTAAAATATATTAAAAGATTTTTATTTCCTCAATTAAATTTATAGCATGCACTGATATTGCATTATATGTACGACATTATAAGTAAAATATTTTTATCATGCTTATGATGAGAATTGTTGTCCACAATAAAATTTTCATAAGATTTTTTTATTCAGACGTCGATGTCTTAATGCTGATATTTTTTTTTTATTCGCAAGAAATATAACGACATCTTGAATAACATTGCGATAATATCAAAACCATAATTAAAATAATTATGTTGAGTACTTATTTTTAAATCTGTAATGTACGAAAAAAAGAAAATAGCTTAAAATAAATGCGTAACAATTGAAAAGCAGTTCCATAGATGGTTTTTGTTTTGTTTTATTTTTTGTTTAACCTCCCGCAAAATACAAAATCATATTAGACAAAAAACAAACGCATTAGTACTTTCAAAGTCATTTTTATAAGTTACAAAAACTGCGTACTAAACACATAAATTTTTATTGATAAATTATATTGTTACTATTACTTAAGTATGAAAGAAATGTAAAAAATTATTACCAAATGAGCTTTTTTTTTATTCCATATACATTTAATTTTTAAGTATAGGTTTCATAATTTTTTTAGGCTTTTTGCTTTGACCATTGGTTTAAAATAATTGCAATGGGTAATTTCACATGACGGAATTTAGTGAATATTTGTTTCACATAATAATGAAGAGTGCTTCAAATAAAAAATGCACTTCATATTTTTGGGGAAATAAGACTGACTGCTCTTAAACTAATAGCATTTAAAACAAGGTAATTGAATTAGCTTTTACTTTAAGATAAATGTAATTAAAAACTATAGTTTGTTTTTACCATTTTCAAATGCTACTTTTTATATCAACAATTTTGTTTTGTTATTTTATTGTCTTTTAAAATCGGAAGTATGTATCATGGGAATATTTAAATTAATTGCAATCAATTGTGTTCAGTTTTATTGATATCAGTTTTTATTTTTAAATGTAAAATTTCTTTTTTTTTTCTTTTGCGTCTGAGCATTATTATACATTTGTATTTTAATACATAAAAATTATAATTCAAAGTATTCTTATAGATATAATGTTATAATGCTCCAGATATATGAAACGAATTCCTAAGATATATACATTTTATTTCTTCATTTAAAAATTTACATGAAATTTTTTTAAAAGATAAAATGGGATGATAAGTTAAAATAAAGATTATTCAATTTGTCCTAAATTTAAATTTATAAAATTTAAAGTTCATAATTGTACAGGATTATCAAGAAACATTTTTCACATGTGTACTAAAAATATTTAAATGGCAAATGATCTGAAAATTAGAAATTCTCACATTTTCCGTTTGATTATTGGTCAACGATTTGGAATATTGAAGTTTTCACTACCGTCGTGGCGGAAAGTAAGTTCTCTATTGGATCTACTCCTTTATATGTCAGTTTAGGTTCTTTTACGAACAGTAACTTTGAGAAAAATGTCCGTACCAGGAACCTTTTTGCTGAAGCTGCCAATGCTCTGCCAACTGAGCTACCCCGGAAAAATTTTGAGGACCCAATTCACCCAGTTAACCTTATTGATCTTGGCATCTGGTCTGATATCTGAATCAGCTCAACAGAATAAATCGCAGGTAATTTGGAACTCCAATAAACGCTGGATACGAAATCACATTAGATTAATTTGTAACACAATTATTCTAATTGTTAAGTAAATCATATGAGGAGTAATTGTCTAACTGGGCAAAAAATATCCGGACCAGAATTCGAAGCAGGGACCTCTTGAATGAAGCTGTCAATGCTCTGTGAACTGAGCTATGCCGAAGAAATCTGGAGTACCCAATTCACCCAGGTAACCTTATTGATTATGGCATCCGGTCTGATATCTGAGTCAGCTCAATAAATCGCAGGTAATGGAAGTCCAGTAAACGCAGAATACGTAATTACATTAGATTTATTTGCAGCACAATTATTCTAATTGTTCAGTAAATCATATCAGAAGTAATTGTCTAAATGGGCAAACAATATCCGGACCAGGATTCGAAGCAGGGACCTCTTGAATGAAGCTGCCAATGCTCTGCCAACTGAGCTATCCCGGATAAATTTAGAGGACCCAATTCACCCAGGTAACCTTATCGATCATGGCATCTGGTCTGATATCTGAATCAGGATAACAGAATAAATGACAGGTAATGGAACTACAGTTACCGCTGGATACTTAATTATATTAGATTGATTTGTATCACAATTACTCTAATTGATAAATAAATCATGTGAGTAGTAATTGTCTAACTGGCCAAAAAATATCGTACCAGGAACCTCTTGGCTGAAGCTGCCAGTGTTCTGCCAATAGAGCTATACCGGAGAAATCTGGAGGACCCAATTCACCAAGCTAACATTATTGATCATCGCATCTGGCCTGATATATGAATCAACTCAACAGAATAAATCGCAGGTAATGGAACTACAGTAAACGCTAGATACATAATTACATTAGATTAATGTGTAATGCAATTATTCTAATTGTTAAGTAAATCATATGAGTAGTAATTGTGTAACTGGGCAAAAAAATATCTGGACCGGGATTCGAAGCAGGGACCTATTGAATTAAGCTGCCCATGCTCTACCAACTGAGCTATCCCGAAGAAATCTGGAGGACCCAATTCAAAAATCTAACCTTATTGATCAGGGCGTCTGGTCTGATATCTCAATCAGCTCAACAGAATAAATCACAGGTAATGGAACACCAGTAAACGCTGGATACGTAATTACACTAGATTAATTTGTAACACAATTATTATAATTGTTAAGTAAATCATATGAGTAGTAATTGTCTAACTGGACAACAAATATCCAGACCAGGATTCGAAGCAGGGGCCTCTTGAATGAAGCTGTCAATGCTCTGCCAAAATTACTACTCATATAATCGTTTTACCAATTAGGATAATTGTATTTCAAATTGATTTTTGTCACCAGTTTTTCTAAATGATTAATTTCCGAAAATTTTATAGCAAAATTTATGTCTTCAAATAAAGAGAATTACGTTTGTTAGACAACAGTGGTAGCTCTATGTCATGCAACACACGGGTTGACATTTTGGCCCTAAATCAACTATTGGAGCAAAACTGAATATGAAAAGCAGTCTTATTTTGAGGAAAATACAATATTTTGTGAAAAATACACACAATTTCGAAATATTCTGTTATTGTACTACTTTTTCAAACACATGTAAACATTTGAGATAAAAATAAATATCATATTTGTAGTTTTTTTTTCCTTAAAACATCTAATATGTTTTGTAGTTTAAAAAGTGTTGTCAAAATATAAAATAAACTTTTTATATTTTAAATGTATCCATGATTTAAAACTATAATTAAATTTTTAAGTTGAAATAAGCATTAGATTAAATTTTTAATAACATTCCATAATTTATTAAAGAATTTATAATTTATCAACTAAAAAGAACATATTTAGCTTTTTTTTTTAAGTTTTGCAGTTTATTTAAAGGATATTTGAGCAGCCTGTCTCCCTAACTCCAAAATTATCTTATTTTTTCTACTTTTCCTCTAAATTAATGAAAGAAATGAAATTTTGATTGGTTTGTGTGTATTTTCTAAATTGATGACAGTATTTTTACTTTAACGCGTTTGACAATTGTAAACTGATATTCTGCTAATAATGTAATTCTGCATTAATACCTTTGTATATCATCGTATTACATTAATACTCTTAACATACGTTAATATTTCCTGAAACATAAGCCTGTTCTTTAATGAGTTTAATATAGCTCAGCGGATTAAATTTAATACGTTAAAATCTCTTGCGAAGAACGCTTTAAATATTTTCCCGTAAATACTTATGTGTAAGATATTAGCATATTTCAGTTTCCAGCTTCGTGTTTCAAGGGGACATAATATGTATATATTTCAAATAGGTTTATTCAGCATGTTTTTATTAGATACTTTTGAAGTAGTATAGATAATGCTTTGACTGTACTGATATACTGACGAAGCTTTAAATTGAAACAACACGTCTTAATATATTCAGATAACAAAGATTTAATTTTAAAGCTACATGACAGAGAAATAAAGTATGAATATTTTTAAACATTCACTTAATAAATGAAAATAATTTCCTAATTCAATAATTACAAGCGTCACTTTGACCGCTTCGGAGGTTGGTTTAATCGGAAGAATATCAAAATATGTAAGATAAATAATTCAATTTAATAATAGAAATAAATCTAGAGGAGTGGCCCACAGTGTCTTCGGCAGTGTAAAACTGTTTCACCTGAATTCAACCTCACTAGTGGCTGACATGTTGAGTTCAAAAGCTGGTAGACAGAAGATGTTTGGATTCGAACCCATATCGTGCTCAACGGTCTAACCATTCGATGTTTTCGATTATTTTCAACGTATTTTGTCGTAAATAGTGGTAGAATCTGTTAGAAAGGCCGACACTAAAGATACTCACCGATCGCTCGGCCTATATCCGTGGAGCATATTATTGGCTGTAAAAATACATCACCTCACTCATCTGTATTCATTAATACGGTATTCTAAATAAGGGGGGATGGACTATTACAGGTTCAATTATTAATTTAGATTCTAATTATCTCATCAAATAAATTGATAACTTTTTTTCGTATTCCAGTTTTAAAAAAAATAATAACTGTGTGAATTTTCCGAGGCAAAAACTCAAATTTATGAAATAGTTTTTGCATTGCAAACCTCCACATTTTATCCATATTCACTACATCAAGATTTAGGGAAAATAGCTGAAACTAAGTCATATATTTCTAAAAGAATGAATGTTGTCATCTGAGAAAAGTGAGATATTATATGGATTAGTTTAACCGTTATTCAAAAATGTCCATATTTCAAAAGAAATCATTATGTTAAAGGAATCGGTACCTTTAATATAAAATAATTCGTGAAAAATAAATTATGTAACTTTCTTTCATGGACGAGACTGAATACATTTAAGTCGTACTATGAGCTTGTATTGTAATTTAAATGCGAAGGAAATCTCATTTCAGTTCGAAAATTTTGGTTAAAGAAATAAATTCCGGAACGATTTAGTTTCGTTTGATCAGGAATCACTGTAACGAATTCCTAACAAATGCATTTATTTCTATTTCAAATGTTTTTTTTTTCTTGTTTTTTCCATTTTTTAATTTCACTAGATTTCCCAGCAACGTATGCATATATTTTTGAGTTTACGAAAAATAATTGATTTTTTTAAAGAATAAATTATATTATTAAAAGAGGCTTTAGAGATGTTCCATGTAATATACAGGGTTATTCTAAATGATGGATCCATTTTCAAAAAATTGTATTTATTAAAGTATAAATCCAAAATGAACAATCTTTATACCAATGAAAAGAGGAAGTTTCAAAGTTTTTTTAAGACATTATAAATGTTCAATGTGTCCACCGTTTGCTGCACGGCAAACAACTACGCGATAGCCAAACTAGTCCCACACACGAGAAAGCGTATCTGCTGTTATTGAGTGCACGGCTTTCAAAGCGGTGATAGTTCCAGAGGCGGCCGGTAGAGGTCGCGCGACAATAGGCCGCGATTTCGTTTCACTGTCAATTGTGAGTGAGATGGCTACTGCGGAGCACAAGATTTTCTGCGTTCTTCATCTATCGCGTAGATGTTTGCCGTGCAGCAAACGGTAGACACATTGAACATTTATAATGTCTTAAAAAAAACTTTGAAACTTCTTCTTTTCATTGGTATAAAGATTGTTCATTTTGGATTTGTACTTTAATGAATACAACTTTTTGAAGATGGGTCCATCATTTAGAATAACCCTGTATTTACAGATGATATATTAGTGAATATATTTATGAATTCTTATTGTTGAAATATACAGGGTGTTTTTTTTTAAACTGACGCTATTCAGAGCCGCCTGTAGCTCGTTCTAATAACTGGATTGATACAAAATTTTGTGAATGGACTAAGAAAACCATGGGAAAAAAGATTCCAAGAAAAACAAATAGTTCCAATCACCGCCGATAGGGGAAATGTGGCGCTGTACATTTAAAAAAAACATCAGAAACAGACAACATTAATAATTTGGATAAAATGCCACGTTTTATTCATCATTTACACTTTACCTTTCGTTGATTGCAGTTGAAACATCCATTATCACTTTTTCTGCCACCGGTTTACGTCCTCTGCCTGACCGTGCTGCTAGCGAGCCTGTTTCTTCGAATTTCAGAATCATTGCTTTCAATACATTAACGGATATAGGTCCTTTGCGCAGTTTATGGCGTGTTCTAAATAAACGAAGAGCGGCTGGTGCATTGCATTGGTTACAATAATAGAACTTCACAAGTAACGCGCGCTGCGGTAACGTGAGATTTATTTTCAACCTGAGCTGAAATTGTTTCTCGGTGTTTTTCGCATGCACTTATAACTTAAACTATTGGCGCTACTGTCGCTTGTGTAAGTAAAAATTTGCATTTGCATTTATTGCCCGTATTTTATGCTAATTCTCAGTTGCATAAATTACCACAGCGCCACATTTCCCCCTATCGGTGGTGATTGGAACTTATTTTTTTTTTTTTTTGGAATCTTTTTTTTCCATGGTTTTCTTAGTCCATTCACAAAATTTTGTATCAATCCAGTTATTAGAACGAGCTACAGGCGGCGCTGAATAGCGTCAGTTTAAAAAAAAACACCCCGTATATGCAATTTATTAAACTTTCGATAATAGAAACTAACATGTTTCCCTATCACAATGCATTTACATAAAATATATTTATCATTTTCAACCATTACACGAGCATAAATTTAATAACTATGAATATAATAAATGTCAGTTAAATTATCATTGTAGCTGACAGCATTAAATGTTATTTCCCTAAATGTATCTTGTTCTATTCAGGAATAATAGAGGTTTATAATTTAGTTGCAGTGATTGTCATATTAGTATGCAAATATTCATTAGCAATATCCGATTGTGCTTGATAATGTAATTCTAAAGGGATATTTTAAAAGCTATTTCTGAAAATTGCGAAGAATTCGGAAGATACATGAACTATTATTACCTTTAATTAAAGACCTTTGTGTTATAAAATTTAGTGATGCTATCTATTAAATTTATATCAAATTTTAATTTCTGACATTAATATAGATTCAGTTAATTAAATTAATGCGCTGTAGTAATACGTTTTACAATGATTTGCCGTCAAGAGTACGTTTAGAAATTGTTTAACAATTATTATTACATTCCCTTATTATTAATATACTTTTTTTTTATCCAGAAGGGTTTAAAAGATGTTTCTTTTTTCCAGCAGTTAACCTACAGCTTATTCTTTTAATGTTAATCTTTAAAATCTAAAAAATAGAAGCTGACATTTCTCTAAATTTTAATGTCTTTATTTACATAATCATGAAGAATAATATGGTTATGTCATAAATGACTTTTTTCAACGATATGACAACACATAAGAATTACACATTTAATTGAACATAATAAATATCTCTTTAAGGAACACTGCCAGTGACGACATTAAATGTTATTTCCCTGGAGGTAAATTGTTCAAGAAAACAGTAATACAAGGTTTTTATTTATTTTTGGTAATTGCCGTATTAATATGTAAATATTGATCAGCATTATCCTATCATGTCTAATAGTGCAATTCTAAAGAGTTTTGTAATAGTTACTTCTGGAAAATATGAAGATTTTCAGACAATATGCAGTTAATATCTTTCATTAAAAAAATCGTAATTGAAAATTGAACGCTGCGAAATATTAAACATATAGTTTTGAATTCAGAATCAAATAAATGATCAAAATGTTGCCAAATTTGAACTTCAATTTATTTAATTGATAATTTGTATTATTTCTTTAAACCAATGCTTTCTGGCCAAATGAAAGATTATAATTTTCTAAGCCAATATTTATATATTTCCTTTTCATTAATAATCTCCTTTAAAGAAAGTATTTAAATCATCTTTTCATTTCGGAATTATTATAACGGTAGATTTTAGACTACATCGGTAGTATTTTTAAAACTGAAAACATAAAACCAATATGTCTTCCAATTTACACAGTCTAAGAAATCTAACGTTAAATCAATGGAAACAGTCTTTAAAAAATTTCTTATTTGCATTTCAATATTTTAAAATACTGTTTTGGCGTATTATATCTGAAGTGAATGTCTAAGGTTGCAGCTTTGTCCTCTATCGATTTTGTTTAAGTTTCATGAAACTGAAAGTGCCAGCAGACTGAACTGCAACCAAAGTCGAGAAGGTACAAAGATAAAACAATAGAATACAAATTTTCCTGAAAACAAAAAAATAATAAAAAAAGTAATTTTTTAAATGCAAAAACAGTGATTTTTTAGCTCACAGGCTATCAAAGCCTCAGAGGTTACGTGCCCGCCGGTCCTGTACTTACGTATGTATGTATGTATGTATGTACGTAACGCGATAACTCTTGATAGAACTAACCGTTTTACTTTAAATTTTGTTTATAGGTCCCTTGTGATAAGGCGCTTCCCTGATTAGTTTTGGAGGTTCATTGGTTAAGCATAAAGGGGGAAAACGGGGGGGCTAACCCCCCATAATTTAGATAAATGGGTTTTTCATGCAGAATTATCCCATTTTCTTCAAATTTTGTATATAGGTTCATTTTGATAATGTGCTTCTGTCAATAGTTTTGGGGCTTCATTGGTTTAGTATAAAGGGGGAAAGGGGGGGATACCCCCCTAATTTAGATAAATGAGTTTTTCATGCAGAATTATCCGGTTTTCTTCAAATTTTGTATATAGGTTCATTTTGATAATGTACTTCTGTCAATAGTTTTGGGGGTTCATTGGTTAAGTATAAAGGGGGAAAGGGGGGGGGTAACACCCCCTAATTTAGATAAATGAGTTTTTCAGGCAGAATTATCCGATTTTCTTCAAATTTTGTATATAGGTTCATTGTGACAATGCGCTTCTCTGAATAGTTTTGGGGGTTCATTGGTTAAGTATAAAGGGGGAAAGGGGGGCTAATCCCCCTTAATTTAGATAAATGAGTTTTTCATGCAGAATTATCCGATTTTCTTCAAATTTTGTATGTATATTCATTGTAATTAGACACTTCCCTGATTAGTTTAAGGAGTTCATTAGTTAACTATGAGGGGGTAACAGGGGGATAACCCCCCCTTAATATATTGTTGATTTCTTTATTTTTCGAGGACATACTTCAAATTCTTTGAAATAAGAGTACAATATACAATGAGTGTGAATAGCCTGTGAGCTCAATGCCCTCAGTTTAACTGGGCAGTTTTCTTTTTATTTAAATTACAAACACAGTGAATGACATATTTCTCATACAATAGATTAGAATGGCTACGGTGAGTTGACATTCCCTCCTACCTTCCTTAACCATCCAATCCAAGCTTAGACATCCCCTCACTGTACTGTTCAGTGGATAGACATTTTCTTGACACATGAGCTCTGTAGACAACCAGGCGTCCACTCTCGGTCCCCCTCCTCACTGAAAATTAAGGGGCCTCATACGAAGCATGACCAACAACCCCATAAATATCATAAATATCCAGCCCTAAAACATTCAAATTCGACAATATATTAGGCCAGACTGCACTCACTAAAGTGCCATTTAGCCACATAAGTGATGTGACACCTTATATATCTTACACAACCATAATATGCTAGGTAAATACAGTATTCAATTAAAAATTAAAACAGTAATATAATAATTATACACAGTGTACCAAATAACATGTAATTAATAATATATATTAATAAAATAAAAACACCATAAATATATGAAAAACCTTTTCATAAAAGTTTAAACAGCAAGATGGTAAATTTCTGCCACCACATACCCTATGAGATGTTTTGATAGACAATCAAAGAAATGAATACATTTGGTTGTAAAATGATACATAACTTAATGTATGAAAATATATTTATTTATATAGGTTATCCTATGACACGTTACATTAGCTATCTTTAAAACTAAAATGATAGAAACTGAATTGGCTTCTTGTTTTAACACACATGATGAAATACATATTGCATTTTCAATTAGTTTACTATCTAAAACCTAGAAAAGTCGTGTGTAATGAATGTAAGTTTAATCATCATTGAATGTGATAGCATTAAATGTTATTTGCTTAAACTGGGTAGTCCTTTTCCAGAACGATACTGGTTTGTAATTTAGGTACAGAAATTGTCGAATTAAATAGTTAATATTTAACAGTTATAGTCTATGTTAATAGAAAATTTGATCGATTCTATCAGAAAAATGTTTTGAATTTATACTATGTGAATTAATATGAGTTTTCAAATACTCTAATAATGCAGTTTTATAGTGCGATCAAATAAGTTTTAAATTTATACATAATACTAATATTTTTTAAAAATTAATAAAAAAAATTGAAATTTTAATTTTGAGGTTTAAATATTAATATTAATAATATTATATATATAATAATATTAATATTAAATATTAATGAGGTTTAAATATTAATATTATGAAGATTATAATGGTTATGGAGTTTGATAAAAAGGCTTGCAGGTCCTTTTAATTGATACAGAAATATAAATATCATAAAGTAATAGTTGCAAATTAGATAGTTGATGGATCACAAATATTTAAAATGCAATGTAAAAAGCTACAGTGAATTATATCAATAAAAATCATATATTACCCTTGTTTCTTTCGAAACTAAAGCTCCAATTATTTATCCAGTCATTTATTCAAGAAGTGTTGATTTCAAAACTAATTACTTAGATCGCTGTCTGTAACTGTAGACATATAATTTAGTTACGTCTAATAAAAATTACTATTATTTGAAAATCCCATAAATATTTAATGTAAATTGTACGAGTGTTTTAATATTATTTTGTCAAATGGAATGAATATCTGTGAACATCCCGCTCCCCATATTTTGAGTACTACAATTTTCGAATAGAAATATTAGTTTTGTTTAATGACATTAATTCTGCGATTAAGTAAGATGAATGTTACTATTTATAAATACTGCTCTACATAAAACAGAAGGATTGATGTCTATAGAAACATGATGGATACTTCCGATGATTTTCAAAAATTAATTTACAACATTTGATCCTTGATTGTCATTAATATATATATATATATAAGAAAAAAATTAACAGATAAACGCAATTATTTTTTATATTTAACACTAACATAAATAACTATGCATAATACTTCTAGAATAGATACCATCAACATTTAAAATAGTTATCCGTAATACGTAATTTAAACATTTAAGTAGGAAATAATCTCAGTATCTATTAAATACTGTCCTGATTATCAATATTTTTTTATGTTTTCTTTTATATTATTTAGAAATTAAGCTTACTTTCGCGATATGTATTTTTGTTTTCAATTACAAACTGGATAAGTTGATTGTGTACCGTTCATCAGGGTGTGGCAAGAGGAAATAATAATTCTCTAATGATATTAATTATCTAATAATGATATTCTTACTAAATTTATGCAAACCTGGTGTATTGAATGAGGTATAATATACATATCTATATATATTATGTGCTATATTATAAAATTATATATAAAAACTTCTGTAATTGCCTTTAATATTTCTAGAGGAAATTCGGGTATTATGAAATGTCCGGCCAATATGAAATACTTCAATATCTGGCCCGTACGGTGCTGCATCACTGGGATATACTGCGGCGGGTTCTGTCTGGATATCTGTTGTTGAAGTAAAGCAGTAAAATCAAATCTTATTCTCAAATACTGAATTTTTTTAAGGTAAGGTTTATAAAATTTGTATTCAGTGCAAGACACCTTCGTCAATGATGTAAACCAAGTTCAGTATTAAACTGAACAGCTACATTTATCACTGTATTTGTCAGTTTATCTCTATAATAACGTATTTACAAGTAAAGAGATTATTTTTTTGCAAGATGGCGTGTCGGGTAATATGTGAAACTAAGTATAATGCTATAATTTGTCTTGCCCTTGGAGATATAGCGCAAAATTACGGGAAAAAACGGAAATCAAACGAGGGAAAGAAAACACGGAACACCAAGCATTTTAACAGCATCCTCATGTAAAACTTAATTAGAACTAGATCTGGCAACTATAAAAGGTGGAATAGTTAAGAAAGATGGAAAAGACAAACATGAGGATAAAGATAACAAAAGTTCGACGATAGTTTAGGCAAAATTTTCAAAAGTTGAAAAACTTGTCCCAAATAAGAAGACAAAGATTGGTCGTAGACCTCAGTACTCTAGAAAACTGTTTCAAGACGAGTCTAGTGAAGATGAAAAAAATCATCCCGCTCCGACGTATCATCGAAGATGGGCTTTTTAAGACAAAAAATAGGTTAAAGATAAGAAAAGGGCAACGATAGTTTAGACAAAATTGTCAATAGTTTAAAAACGTGTCCCAAATAAGAAGATAAAGATTGGTAGTTGACCTCGGCACTTTAGAAAACTGTTTCAAGACAGAGTCTAGTGAAGATGAAAAATCTTCCCACTCCGACGTATCGTCTGAGATGGGCTTTTTACCAGAATTTACGCAAGATGAAGTCGATGCAGGGTGCCTGTTTTGAAGTGGAAAATATTCAGAGGATGGAAGAGGGAAGGCGTGGATAAAATGGCTGATATGTGAGATGTTGGCGAATGTGGACTTAGGTGGGGCCAAAACAACAGACTGCATTTGTGACTTTTGTACAAATTAAAATTATTTTTCAAAGAATCGGATGATTTGTAAATGATGTACTACTGGTTACTCGTTCAATAATTTTGGTTATTCTTGTAAATCATTCTTTTTCTTAAGATTTAATATCCCTTATAACCCTATTCCACATTAACTGACTTGTTCATGTTCCTCAAAATGTGTAATTAAAATAATAATATTGATATACGGGATCATCGAAAAAGAATGCGGGGATTACAAATTTGTATTAGGCAAATAAAGAAACACATAGAAACATAAATTCAGTATAAAATATTAAGAAATGTACCAAGTGTTATATCTATTTCAATACGTGTCAATATGTGTACCATTAGTTGCTCGACAGACGTCCACACGATATTCAATCTCCTTCCATGTCCCGTGAATCATCTCTAGTGGCTATGATTCGACGTTTTAAATGGTAGATATCAGTAATTCTTTCACTGTACACAATGTTCTTAATATATCCCTAGAAAAAGAAGTCCACAGGCGTAAGGTTGGTGCTTCGTGGAGGCCACAGAATTGGTCTATCTCGTCAAATGCATGAGTTGTGGAACTTCTCATTCAAGGCTTCACGCCATCTAGTGAGAGGAGGACACAATTACATTATTTCACTACATTTCAGCACAAGAATTATTTCCGTACGCTTAAGAAATAATGTTTTGTAAGGTTTCAAAATCACCTGACCCTGTATATTCTTTTTCTTCCACTTTAAACGCATTAAAAATCTGTTAAGAAATAGTCGAAGTTTGTAATTTACTAATTTTAAGGGGACGGTAGACTTTTAAATTATTATTTTTTTTATTTTTCTCTACAGAGATATGAAATTTTGTGCATACATACATTTCACCATAAATGTACAGAATACCTTAAAAACATTTTCCTATCTTATTATAATTTTAAGATTTTTTATGATATTTAAAATTTATTAAAAAACTTTTAAATGATCCTTGCATCTTAATTTTTCAGATATTTCCCTAATTTTGCATTTAAGTCATGCAAAAATATATTATAAACAAATTTGTGTAGCAGTAAATCAATTCCTTAAATAGTTAATTTTTGAGAAAAAAATTTCTTCTTCTTCTTTCTTTCAAAATTCTTTAAAATTTTGTATTTTGAAAAGTTATAAATAAAATTTAATTACCTTAACGACGTGTTATTGAAAAATGCATACTCAGTTTCTTTTTAAATAGTATCAGGTTTCTTCCTCATCAATTTTAAGAATTTTGAACAAAAATTCAGACAGCATGGAGCATTTCAAAAATTTAAATACGAGGAAAATCTGTTTTGTGAAAAACAGATTTACAGCTTACCAAAGCGCTAAGCAAATGCTTGTGTACAAAATTAAAATGCTTGTAACATTGCAAAAAATCGTCGCAGCTGCATGCAGTTTTTCACAAATGTTTCAATACAAACTGAAGAATAACTAATCGGATGTCATAATCCCAAAACTTTCTTCTATCTCACACAGGTTTTGCATAGACTAAAACAAATCAGCACCAAGTTATATCAAGGTCTAACTGAATATAAAGTTTTATTAAATTCCGTGCATTAATTCTTAAGATACAATTATTACTCGTGTAAATCCTGCAAAATGTAGTATAGCAGCGCCACCAGCCTCTTGGGAGATTTAGACAAAAACCGAATCAACAATAACTTATGTCTACGTCTAACTGAATCTGATAAGTTTGATGAAACTCCGTGCATTAGTTCTTGAGATATAGTTATCGTGATAATAATGTAAAAAGTAGCATAGCAGCGCCATCTGTTGAAATATCTACACCAAAATGTAATCAGCGTCTATGTATGTCAAGGTCTAACTGAACCTGATGTTTGATGAAAATAAGTGCATTAGTTCTTGAGGTAGAGCTATTGCGGAAATCGCGAAAAATGCAGCATAGCAGCGTCACCTGCCGGGTGATTTTTACCAAAAACTACTCAGCAACTAACTGAATATAAAGTTTTATTAAATTTCGTGCATTAGTTCTTCATATAAGCACCTACAAAATTTTTGTCACATACAGACAGACAGAGTCACACACTCACAGACAGACATTTTCTAAAAACGGTCAAATCGTGTTCAGGACTTTCTAAAACATATAAATCCATAGAAAACCGGAAGTCTAAAATTTTCATGAATCCAATACTTTCTTTAAATCAAAACATATAAAGCGAAATGAAATTTTCACCTTCCTTTATTCAACCAAGAAACAATGGACTTTTCCACCTCAAGGCGAAGCTGGAATTCTGATGAGCAAGACGACATTTAGAAAAAATGTCGCTCCCTAATGATTGCGGCGGTAGCCGGCCGAAAGTACTAGGAGAGTTTTTTTTAAACATTTTAAACAATCTTTTAACATCTTTTTGTAAACAACCTTTTAACATCTTTGGATCTTTTAAATTATCTTGTCACCTGTTAAGTAAACAGGCTGGATCTATTGGGTCTCATATTGGAATTTTACAAATACTTTTTTCTTCTAAAGATACAATAAAGTAAAAATACACACAAAAATAAATTTCGATTTTTGGGTCGATTTTTGCTCAATTAATGGTCCATGGTCCCCTTAATGTGTCTAAGATTTTCTATGTTAATCTACGAATCAAAATGTAAACGATATCTCATAACACCCGAACTTCCTCTGTTACATAATATAAACTAAATAGTTACAATGTAAAAATAAAAAAAAATTGTTACTGTAATTAGTGTTATAGGTGCAATTGTTGGTGGGGTGTATCTACCTGACACGGATAACATCTAAGTAACCAGAATACTGTTTCATGCCGGTGACGTCAGGTTTATGGCAACCCTTTTTTTTCTCTCTTCTGCTGCGGAGTGACGGAGAAGGTAGTAGAGTTTGGCGGGAGGCCAAGGTGTTAAGACGATACGTGCGATGGGCATGTTATGAAATAAAATATAGTTGGTGATAGAACTAAGATTATTATAACTGCTGCTGCTACTACAAATATTCCTCTTTACGTATATCTATGTGCGTATTCTTCAATGTTTGTGATGTTTCGTCTGTTAAATAAACTTGTGTTTAATAGAGAAAATGGCTGCATTCCTGTGGTATGATGAAAGCAGAAGAACAAAAATGGTATTCATAAAATTTTGCCTTTGAATTTAAAAGAAGTGTGAACGAGTAGAAACCCGATGGAAAGAGGGTATTTTTAAAGTTGTATTACACGCTCTAGTACGTAGCATCATAGCTTGGATTTATGATTGAAGTAAGTTGCATGTTTCTGTATGTTTATTCCTGAAGTTTAAATAGAAAATATGTTTGAAAGCAATGTGTTAACTTTGATATTATGAGCTTTATTTGAAACGAGATAATATAGATATTTATAGAGTATATTTATAGTATTAATAAATAAGCGTTAAGAGTAAAAGTAAAATGTTTAATATTAAAGGGTTAAGAAAAGAAGACCTAATTGTTGTTGCCACAGAACTGGGCATAAAAGTAGAAAGTGAGCACAGGATAATTGATTTGAAAGCATTAATTGAGGGAAGCGATCAGTATTCAAAAGATAATGAATTCATAAAAGAATTTTTAAATACAACGGTGTCAGACCGCATAGAAAGAGAAAAGCATGAAGCAGAAGTCGCGAAATTCGACAAAGAAAAGTCGAAGTCGGAACAAGATACGTTATTGGAAATCGAAAAAACTAAGCTAGAATTAGTTAAAGCTCAGATAGAAAGGCTAAAATCCAGAACGAGTATAAAAATTCTGATACAGGGGGGGGGGATGGACCCAAGCCTAATTCGTTAGAAGCACTTATCAAAAGCGTCAAAACTTTGACTATTGCAGTCCCCAGCAGGCCTGAATCATGGAATTTATTTTTTACTTCGCTAGAGAAAGCATTCGAAATTAAAAATGTCGCAGAGGAATTAAAGGTTGAGATTTTGTTTAATTTGGTAGGAGAACGGGCGGCGCATTTGTTAGTGTACGCAAACACTAGTGTACGAAATGAAAGATTACCAAACGGTTAAGGCTTTAATCTTAAATCAATTTCAACCCACACCAGAGGCCTGCCTCGAAAACTTTCTTTTTGCGAAGAGATGCAGAAATGAAAATCATATGCAATTCGCGAGTAGGCTCAGAGCCAATTGGGATTTCTATTGTGAACTGAGAAAAGTAAATGATTTTGACACGCTTAATGAGTTAATTGTCAGCAACAGATTATTAAGTTCACTGGATTCGGAGACGCGAAGTTATGTTAGGATAAAACAATTAGATAATTGGTTAAAACCACGACAAATTTCGGAAGTATGCGATAATTGGTTTGCGTCAAAGGGCAGAACATTTTCGGAATTATATGATAAACAGGTAAAACCCCGCAGTCATGATGAATCTGTAAATTACAATAATGGAAAATATGTACCACTCCATGTTAGAAATAATTTCAATCAAAGCGATAGAAAATTAAACACATCAAAAGAATGTAGACTTTGTAAACAGACGACGCATTTGCGAATTTGTCAAAATAATAGAGAAAAGGATAAAATTGGAAGTTTGCAAAATCAAACGAAAAAAGATTCTTTTGTCGGAAAAAATAAGCAGGATGATAAAATAATCGCCAAGGTTGAAACACTCTGTTTTGGAAATGAGCCAATAAGTAAAACAACCACTTCAATTTGAACATTTGTGGATAGGGGAAAGGAGATCAAATGTACGTAGGTTGATCCAAAAAAAAGTTTACAAGCAGAAGCATTTGAAATGTAATAATTGTGGAACGAATATTTCCACCCAGGGTGGTTGACAGATGGCGCTAGTTGTCCTACAGCGGTTCTACGAGTAAGTAGCGTCAGTATGTAGACACTTAAGAGCGACAGTAATGGCACGACGTCTAGAAAAGTGGTCTCGCATAGGGGTGCGAGCCGTAATTCGATTCTTATGAGGCCAAGAGTGTGGCCGTATCCGAAATTCACAGACAAATCGTTGAGGTATGCGGGGACAAAGCAATGAGTAGACAACAGGTAGCGAAATGACTCAGGAATTGCTGCAAAGGTTCAAGTGGGAGGTCTGGAATCACCCCCCATACAGCCCCGATTTGGCTCCAAGTGACTATTTCCTTTTTCCGGCGTTGAAGCGAAACTTATCCGGAACACGGTTCACCTCAGACGATGCAGTGAAAACAGCTGCCGAGAAATGGCTCAATGAGCAGGGCCCTGATTACTACCAAGACGGGATAAATAAGTTGGTCGAACGTTCTGACAAATGCCTAAACAGGTTTGGCGACTATGTGGAAAAGTAAAGGCCAGATGTGTCTCTTGATTGCCATTTGTATCTTGTTTCTAATGTTAATAATTACTTTTTCCTTTGCCTTGTAAACTTTTTTTTGGATCACCCCTCGTATTTTAGATAGTGCTGCAGAAATACCTGTAATAAACTCTAATAAATTACCGGATTCATTTAGAAATAATGAAAATTCAAAAATTCAGTTAATATCGGCTTTTGGAGGAAGAATAATTGCTAATCTTGCGACATTACCCGTAGCTTTAAAATCCGGAGAGTCAAATTGTATATTTAACAACAGTGCAGAGGTACTGTCTGCCGTTACGGATAAATTATATGGGACATGTATTATAACACCGGCAGTTTATGAAATATTACAGTTAGCTAGTAACGAGGGGGGAAAGGAATGTTCTTTGGAAGATGATAGACGGAAATGTTCTTTGGCGCCAGTAAATGATACGCAATCGGAAAAAGGTAACGAAATTAATAGGCAAAAGGGGGGAGACAACCAAATGGAGGGGGATGATATAAAAATTGAAAATTTATGCTGGCGAAGTGAAAATCAAAACGCGGAGAGAGAATTAACGATTAGTTGTATTGAAAGGAAAGATGATAGCGGAGATTTGAATGCAGGTCAACGATCAGATGCAAGTATATACAGGGAGCAACAGAAGAGTTGCGAAACATTACAGGGAGCTTTCAGAGACGCGGAAAAGGGTAAAAACGGTATGGTAGATAATTTGCTTTATCATAGAGAAAGAGTCACGGGCGATTGTGTTACGCAATTAGTTGTACCAAAGGTAAAGAGGGGGGAAATTTTAAAAATTGCACATGAATCGATTTTTGCTAATCATCTTGGCATGAAAAAAACAAAAGAAAGAATTCGTTATTCATTTTATTGGCCGAATATTTCACGGGATGTAGAGGATTATTGTAAACCTTGTAAAGACTGTCAGTTACGGAGTAGAGAAAGGGCTAGCGATCAGATACCCATTGTCCCAATTGAGAGACCGGAACTTCCGTTCGACGTTGTAAATATTGACATAATTGGAAAAATTGAACCCCCTTCAGCGCGTCGACATCAATATGTACTTACCTTAGTGGATCAGCATTCGCGGTGGCCGGAGGCAGTCCCGTTATGAACAATTACGGCTAAAGCTACGTGCGATGCATTATTAGAAATATTTATGCAAACAGGGATACCCCGCGTAATAGCGAGTGACCAGGGCAGGAATTTTGTTTCAGGTTTAATACAGGAGTTTCATGCTAGGCTAGGAGCGGCTCCTAGATTTGCGACGCCAGGGCATCCGCAAAGCTCGGGATTAGTGGAGCGATATAATCAGGTTCTGAAACGCATGTTACACCGTATAATTCGGAGCGATTCCAAAAATTGGGATAAACACATTCCTTATTTATTATTTGCCTATAGAGAAATTCCGAATAGTACCACGGGAGTATCGCCATTCAAATTAATGTACGGAAGGGAGGCGAGGGACCCATTAGCAGTATTGAAATCTACATGGTCAGGGGAAATACCACTACCCATAAATCTTGGAAAGAGCGCAACCGAATATCTTCAGGAGTTAAAAATTAATTTAGAAAGGACGGTGGAGCAAGCAGCGATAGTAGCGGAAGTTAAACAAGGCTCGTATGCGAAGTACGCTAATCGGAGAGCGATTTAGAAGGAATTTAGACCGGGGGACCAGGTATATCTATTAATCCCGGATTCCACGAACAAACTTTATGCTAGGTGGACGGGACCAGCCGAAATTGTAGCACGCTGTAAGCCTGATTCTTACAAAGTAAAATTAATAAACGGGAATGTTTAGAATATTTCTGTAAATAAGATAAGAAAATTTATTCCTAGGGTACGGGCGGTGGGAGTAATCTTTGAAAATGAAGAAGAATTAGGAGAAGTCAATCCCACTCCCAGTGTGAAAGATAACTCAAATTTATTTGACATAGAAGAAGTAGATTTAAAGCATTTAGGAAATGTAGAAAGAAAAGAGATGTTAGATTTATTATACAAATATAAAGATTTATTTTCAAAAAAGGTACAAATAGCTAAGGTAGGAGAGCACAAAATTAGATTAAACGGCGAAGAAATGAAAAAAAACATATTTTTATCGAATCCCAGAGGCGTTGAAGCCACAAGTAGATAAACAAATCGAAGACATGTTAGAGTCAGGACTGATCAAAGAGAGTGATTCGGAGGCACCACACCCGGTAGTATGCGTGATGAAGAAAGATGGGGCACTCCGACTGTGCGTAGATTTTAGAGCATTAAACGCAATCACAAAAACAGACGATTTCCCGATGGAAAACGCAACGGATCTTTTGTTCAATATTGCAGGGCCAATGTAATAACTACAATTGATTTATTAAAAGGATATTGGGCCATGCCACTGGAAGCAGAAAGCCAGGGGTTAGCATGTTTTAAGACTCACAGGGCTCAATATCGTTTCAAAGTGATGGCCTTTGAGCTCCGGAACGCAGCTGCGACCTTTCAGAGAGAAATAAATAAAGCACTTTCAAAATACAGGAACTTTGCTAGAGCGTATATAGATGATATAGCTGTTTTTTCAGAAACATGGTCAGATCACATTACGCATCTTGACACGATATTTTCTAAACTTCAAGAATTACGGTTCTCAGTGAACCTGAAGAAGTGCGCCTTTGCGAAAAACCAGATTAAGTATTTAGGACATGTCATCGGGTCCGGCAGCCATCGAACCGATCCAGAGAAAGTTGAAGCCATACGAAAGTTAGCCGTTCCACAGACAAAAAAACAACTTATGAGTGTCCTCGGATTGTGTAATTACTACCGCGATTACCTGCCTAAGTATGCCGAAACAGCATACCCATTGACAGAACTTACTAAAAAGAACAGTCCTGAGAAATTGTGCTGGTTGGAGGAACATGATAAAGTTTTCAACGAAATAAAGAGGGGCCTCGTTGAGGCACCTAGTCTTTATACACCAGTTATTGGACTGCCTTTTACCATTCAATGTGACGCATCTGCAATAGGCATAGGTGCATGTCTATCTCAACAGAAAGATGAGAGACTATATCCAGTCAGTTATGCCAGTCAAAAGCTCACCAAAACTCATCAGGCTTGGCCGACCATTGAACGGGAGGCCTATGCGGTTATCTGGAGTCTAAAGAAGTTCGAGACTTGGATTTTTGGTTCGCCCGTGGAACTTATCACCGATCATAAACCACTGACTTTCATCACCAAAAATGCTCCCCAATCTTCCAAACTGCAGCGATGGGCATTGGCTTTGCAGAAGTATGACATCATTATTTCACATTGTCCTGGTGCAAAGTTGACGAATGCGGATGCATTGTCTAGATTGGAGACAACGGAATAATAAAATGACTATTAACTTTCGATGAACAATTAATGACTGTTAAAAGCAAAAACTTTTTGATAGTTCACTTTTGTGTATGCTGCAGCAGAAATTGTATTTTATATTAATTTGCATTCTGTTCCTCATTTGTTATTTGTATTTAGTATTATATATTATGAAACATTAATTGTATTTTTATATTGCAGTAGCTAGCAGGAGTTCCAGAAATTTTCCAGAGAGGTTATAAGTATTTTTTTTGTATTTCTTTTAATATATATTGTAGTGTATTAATATTCATTAGTAGTTTACTGTTAGAGGATGAAGTGTAGTGACGTCACCAGTCTGGATTTCAGATTGCTAAAGTGGCATACCCCTTTTTCAATCTCAGGTGGGGGGTGTCATGCCGGTGACGTCAGGTTTATGGCAACCCTTTTTTTCTCACTTCTGCTGCGGAGTGACGGAGAAGGTAGTAGAGTTTTGCGGGATGCCAAGGTGTTAACACGATGCGTGCGATGGGCATGTTATGAAATAAAATATAGTTGGTGATAGAACTTAGATTATTATAACTGCTGCTGCTACTACAAATATTCCTCTTTATGTATATCTATGTGCGTATTTTTCAATGTTTGTGATGTTTCGTCTGTTAAATAAACTTGTGTTTAATAGAGAAAATGGCTGCATTCCTGTGATATGATGAAAGTAGAAGAACAAAAATGGTATTCATAAAATTTTGCCTTTGAATTTAAAAGAAGTGTGAACGAGTAGGAACCCGAAGGAAAGAGGGTATTTTTAAAGGTGTATTACATACTGTATACCAGTATCTTCAAAATTAAATTTTTTTATCTCGATTTGGTAATTGATCATGGCTAATGGGATATGCTATATCAAGTTCGTTTTACAGATATCAGAACATATCAGACAAGTTGGAATTACAAATATAAACAAAACATACGGTCATTCAACACATTGTCATTCAAATACGGAAGAAACTTAAGGAGACTCAAATTATAGTGTTCTCGAAATAGTTTAAATGTTCATTTCATTTCTCGGCACTTATTTTCTTACTATCTGGTAATATCTTGATTTGAGATCGCATGGTAATTCGGATAGAACTACTAATTTGAGATTTTTTTTTCAAACTCAAACAATGATGCAGTTTACGTAAGTATAAGAAATTTAGAAGCATACTTAGTCAAATATCCCATTAAAGTTTTTGAGAGATTACCTGGATAAAAGTTTAAAATTATTTTCTCTCTCAGTTAAGAGAGCATGTAATACTGAACATCTGCACAAGACATTGAATGATGTAGTATTGTATTCTTTTATTATTCATAAAAATCTGTTTAAAAGTAAAGCATACTATTTTCATTAAATTGTAGCAAAACTTGAATAATTATTATTTTATACTTTTCGCAATTTACGCAATTTAAAATTATATGTTAATTCCTTTACCTTCGTAAAACTTCTTTAACTTCTCTAACTATGCATCAAATTTTTATTCATAGTTTGTGCTAATTTAAATTAAGCAGTAGGTAGTGTCATTTTTGTAATGGAGCGTATACTTTTATATTTTAATTAAATAACTCATCGCTTAAAAATAATTGCATAAATAAATAGCATTTTAAACGCAAAGAAAAATGAAACATTTCCGGTAGTTTCATAATTACCTTATTATCATTCATATTTTTAAAATTATGCCTTTTTTATCAGTTGCAGATTGTGTTGCACACATTTTTGATATTCTGAAAGCTCTAAATGAGTTGATAAACATGGGGTATAACATTTTTAATTCTACTAATTTACCCATTTTACATAATGCATAAATAACTTTTACATAAGATTATTTGTGTTAGTAATTAGATGATTTTATTTACCCCGGCGGCTGTTCCATGCTTCTGTAAAATTCTGTGAATTTTCAGAATATTATGAAAAATTTTATTTGGACTAAATTGAATTTGAGTTCATTTACACACAAAATTTCCAGAAATTATAAAAGTACTAAATTACACATCTTTAACATTTTGAATCCAGAAAAAGCCTAAATCATCCTAATGCAGTGAAACCCACAATAACCCAGGATAGAGCGCAGGATAGATGAAAGGATTCCCCCCCCCCGCCTTAAATGGGTCTGGTTGCTGTCAAGGGGGTGGTCTCTCTCAGTGATGGATGGGGTAATGTATTAGCATTTCTGGACAGTACAACAAGAGTAAAACAAAATTTTATTCGATAACTGGAGCAATGATAAACGGAGGGGTGTAACACCTGTCCAAATTTGAATAAAGGGAGAAGGCAGTAGGGTCATTCCCACTACTTGCCTAGTGTAAAAAGGGGGGAACAAATAATCAAGCTATTAAGGATCTTTTGTTGGGATTCTAAGGTCATTCATATTTTTAAAGTTTGGGATTTAAAGAGTTAAATGATTCCATGCAGGTAACGGATTAATTATACGAATTTAAAATTTAACAAATATCGTTTAAATAAGAGCAGTTTTATTACATATTACACTGTTAAATAATTTACAGCAAACCGTTCAGTCATTCGATCGTTTTTATAGAAAACGGTTACAGAACTGTAATGCATCTTTATTCTGACTATAAAATTGGTTAATAATATTGACAGATACCAATTATAATATAGTCAAGTAACCACTATTTTATTAAAACAGTCCAAAGACTGAACAGTCTACTGTGAATTTTTAACAGTGTAACATGAATCCTTATACTATACGCATGTGTATTTTGTTATTCTAATTACTGTAGAAGAACATGTTAAAACATTCAAAATGCTAATAAAAGATAATTAAAAATTTCATATTATATTAATTGCATTTATAATGCTTGAAATAACAGTAATCTATTTGTATAAACATGTAATTTTTCTGGAAACATAAATGTAAATATTTTTTAAATGTTGCATTCCGAAAACAGAAATGTAAGCACTTACAATTGTGATATAAAAGACAATTAAAAATTTCATATTGTATTAATTACATTTATAATGCTAAAAATAACAGTAATCTATTTGTATAAACATGTAATTTTTCTGGAAACATAAATTTAAATATTTTTTTAAATGTTGCCTTCCGAAAACAGAAATGTAAGCAGAAAAAGAAGAGTAAAGTAAGAAAAGTCATTTTTTTATATTGTTTCCAATTTCTAAATAAGCGCAAATGATCCATATACTTAAAGCTAACCTGCTTTTTAGTTTTTCGTGCAAAAATGCCTTTTATAGGCATGCGCGAGCATTCAGCTAATCAGCTAGAGGCTTTTACTATCTTCAGACGCGATATTTCAGCCAATGAGGTGAAGGCTTTTTCCTCTCTCTAGAAGCGTATGTGGATTACTACGACTCCATTTGGTTGTTCGGTTGTTGAAACTTTATGGATTTCTTTTATTAAGGTATTTTTTCATTTTACCGTATTTATTTTCTTTTTAAGTCGTATGTATTTTATTACTTTGAATTTTTTATAACTAACCCCTTTTTTTGAGAGAGAGAGAGAGATTTCGTGGCACGAAATTCCGCGAATCGTTTCCGATGTAAACAAGTGTAAAATTTCAGTTTTTTAAACTTAATATGTAATTCTGTGTGATATGATTAAATTCAGGTTTTCTCAGCGACGATCACAGTATTTTTACCAAAAAATTTTTGTATTAATCAAGCTTTTTTGGTTATTAAGCATAGCTAAACACGAAAGAAAACTTTGTTATTTTAAGATTTTGATGTGAATTATTTGCGTACATTTATAAGGCGAGTTTCACTGAATAATTCAAGAAAAAAAAATCTCATCATTATACATATTTAGTTACGCATTATTAATTATTTACTTGGCCTTTACTTTTAATATTTCAAACTTACAGCTGAATGTAACTATTAAAACATTTGAAATACTGTATTCGTAAAATGAAATTTCAGCTTAAACACTCGACAATTACTTTTACTTATGCATTAATTATTTACTTGGCCTTTAATTTTAATATTTCAAACTTACAGCTGAATGTAACTATTAAAACATTTGAAATACGGTATTCGTAAAATGAAATTAGCTTAAACACTCGACAATTACTTTTAGTTATGCATTATTAATTATTTACTTGGCCTTTACTTTTAATATTTCAAACTTACAGTTGAATGTAACTATTAAAACATTTGAAATACTGTATTCGTAAAATGAAATTTCAGCTTAAACACTCGACAATTACTTTTAGTTATGCATTATTAATTATTTACTTGGCCTTTACTTTTAATATTTCAAACTTACAGCTGAATGTAATTATTAAAACATTTGAAATACTGTTTTCGTAAAATGAAATTTCAGCTTAAACACTCGACAATTACTTTTAGGTTAAATTCAGGTTTTCTCAGTGACGATCACAGTATTTTTACCAAATAATTAAAAGTACTACATGCATGCATCTATCTATCTATCTATCTATCTATATTAGAAATTGTGCAGGTTTCTGGTCACTGTTTTGTTTACATATTTTAAACAAAAATTTCAATTTAATAATGCACTGAAAATTATAATGAATGCTTACAATTAAACACAACAACACAAAACAAAAAATTTCACAAAAACACATTATTTCCCCGATATTTTCCCACAACTAATCAATAAATTTCATGATATTTTATTGCGATTTTAAACCATGAACTTTAGTACTTTTCTGTTATACGGACACTATGCCAAAATGTATGTATGTATGTAAATATATGTATGTATGTTTGGCGACAATGGTGTACGTATAACGGAAAAGTGCCTGAATTATTATTTTTATATATATATATATAAAATATGAACATAATTGGCGACACAGCAAGTTTTCTGGATTTCTCCCTGGCTCTCTAACCACATTGTTAACAAAACAAAAAATTCACGAAAAACACATTATTTCCCCGATATTTTCCCACAACTAATCAATAATTTTCATGATATTTTATTGTGATTTTAAACCATGAACTTTAGTACTTTTCTGTTATACGGACACTATGCCAAAATGTATGTATGTATGTATGTTTGGCGACAATGGTGTCCGTATAACGGAAAAGTGCCTGAATTATTATTTTTTTATATATATATAAAATATAAACATAATTGGCGACACAGCAAGTTTTCTGGATGTGAAAGGCGGAGATGAATTTCATTCATTCAATGACCTTTTTAAAAGTTTCAAGTTTGGATTGAGTGCACATGAACATAGAAACCGATACCTATTTCTATGTTTATGATTGAGTTATTTGGATATCTTTTCGTATAGCACAGAAAATCATTTCTCCCGCTTTCGTAATACAGATAAATTCTGGTGTATTTTTTTTTCTTCTTTTTATATCATAAGTACTTTTCTACTTTAAATTTTTTTAACCTAATAGTAATTGTCGCGTTTCTAAGCTGAAATTTCATTTTTCGAATGCAGTATTTCAAATGTTTTAATAATTACATTCAGCTGTAAGTTTGAAATATTTAAAATATTAAAAGTAAAGGTCAAGTAAATAATTAATAATGCATAACTAAATATGTATAATGATCAGAATGACATATTAAAATGTGTACAGAATGACATGAAAATTTTAAAAAACTGAAATTTTGCACTTGCAACTTAATTGTAAATTTCATTGTTTACATTGGAAACGATTTGTGGATTTTAAGAATTTGCGGAACTTCGTGTCACCAAATTACTAAATCTCTCTCTCTCACTCTCCAAAAAAAAAAGGGTTAGTTTAAAAAAATTCAAAGTAGCAAAATACATACAACACAAAAATAAAATAAATACGGTAAAATGAAAAAATTACTTTAATAATAGAAATCCATAAATTTTCAACGACGACATCAAACGAATGCGACAGATCGACGAACATTGTGTTTTTTAAGCGACTGATCGACGAACCTTGCGTTTTTTGGGGACATATCGACGAAGTTTGCGTTTATTCCACAATCGATCGACGAAATTTTTCTTTTTTCCCTGACTGATCGACGAACTTTGCATTTATTCTGCAATCGATCGACGAAATTTGCTTTTTTCCGCAACTGATCGACGAACTTTGCGTTTTTTCCGCGACAGATCAACGAACTTTGCGTTTTTTCTGCGACAGATAGACGAACATTGCGTTTTTTAAGCGACTGATCGACGAACCTTGCGTTTCTTGGGGACAGATCGACGAACTTTGTGTTTATTCTGCAATCGATCGACGAAATTTGCTTTTTTCCCCCGACTGATCGACAAACTTAGCGTTTTTTCCACGACAGATCGATGAACTTTGCGTCTTTTCCACGATCGATCGGTGAATCTCAATCAAGTAAAATCTAAAGTCAGAAATTTATTTAACAACCTAATTGTTAAGGGTCCCTAACACATTTAATGGAACTTGAAAAATACACTGCATATATAAAACTTAACTTTCTTCCCTTTTTTATAATAAAAATAAACATTTTACATAATCATTCTCAGTTGACTTAATTTTTTCAATGGTATTTTGTCATGTCTGCATTAATGTAATTCTTTAAATAACACGTAAAATAATAGTGGGGTTTAAAATTTTTTTTTCTCCCTCCCAAACATTACAACTCCCCGCCATTTAAAAATGTTGGTAGGGAGACTCCCGTCCTTGGAAAAATTGAATTTCAAGCCCTGCCTATAATATGTTTGTGTGTATTGAGGTTTGTATAGATGTTTGTGTGTGTGCTGTTTTTAATAAAGACAGTTTCATTTTTCACACGAACCTTTCAAAAAATTCACATTCTTTGCACAATCCTTTAACAAAATTCGCATTTTTTTTCGTGATTCTTTAATGAAATTCGCATTTTTTTCTGTATCTTTTTTTTGTCGAGATTCACAATTTTTTCAGCTATCCTATGACGTAATTCGTGTTTTTTTTCAGCGATAATTTGACGAAATTTGTGTTTTTTCTGAGATTTTTTTTTTCACGAAATTTGCGTTATTTTCCACGATTCTTTTATGAAATTTGCGTTTTTCTGTGATCCTTAGACGAAATTTTCTTTTTTCGCAATGCTTTGATAATAATCACATTTTCTCTGCTGCCTTTTGATAAGATTCATGAATTTTCAGCAATCCTTCGATGAAATTCGCGTTTTTTCAGCAATCTTTGAAGAAATTCGCATTTTTCTCGCGATACTTTAATGAAATGTGCGTTTTCCAGCGATTTTTTGATAAAATACATTTTATTCCGCAATTTTTAGACGAAATTTGGCAAGAAAGCGCTATCTTTTGGTGGAATTTCCTGTTTTGCGATTCTTTGACAAAATTTGCTCATCTTTTGCATAAATCACGTTTTTCTGTGGCCTTTTAACAAAATTCACGTTTTGCATGATCCTTTGATGAAATTAGTGTTTTTCCCGTGATCATTTGACGAAATCTAGGATTTTTTTCTCCGCGAAGATTCATTATATGTTTTTAGTCTGCAGGTGCCCTAAAAAGTTTGTGACGCCAAACAAACAAAATTCATCCTAAAGAATTATTGTTTCGTTTCTGGAAATGAACGACTGTCAACTCATTGGCTGAATTATAAAGGGTGAAATGTGTAGGCACTGAGTATCATCTATACTATTAACAGAGTTTCCCCCAGGTTTAAAAAGGGGCAAGGTGCTGCTGGTGAGAAAAAGGGCACTTTTTTTATTCTTAAGGGCACTTTTTGGATTTTTGAGGGCACTTTTCAGAATCTTAAGGGCACTTTTTTAATTGTTAAAGCTTAAAGGTATTCTTTTGGTTTTTAAAGCCACTTTTGATATTTCAAAGTCAAAACACTCTTTTTAAGACAACATTGAGTCAGTTTTTATTATGAAACCAAATTTTTTAATGCAAAAAGGAGAAAGGGCACTTTTTTTACTGAGAGCAAGAAGGGTGCTAATTATTTTGCTGGAGGGGCCAAGAAGGGTGCTAATTATTTTGCTGGAGGGGGCAAGAAGGGTGCTAATTATTTTTATGAGGGGCAAGAAGGGTGCTATTTTGCAAACCAAAGGGCAGGCAGGGTGCAGCACCCTTCTCAAACTGTCTGGGGGAAACACTGCTATTAATGTCGGTAAACGTCTGTCTGTGTGTGTGTTGTTGTGTCTGGCGTCTGTAAGCACAAAACTCTGAAGGGGGGGAAATTCGGAAGGGGAGTTTTTAAAATTCACAACATTTTGCGGGAGAAGAGGGTGCGAACGAATTTAAAAAATGAGTCCGCATCAATAATTATGGCGGCGGGGGGAGTATGTTTTGCCCACACGGGGCGGAGACTTTTCTTTGCTGACACTCATATGATATATCGTTCGAAAGGCCTGCGACTGCCTTTTCATGTTATGCATCTGTGTGGTCCATCCCCCCCCCCCGTCAATTGGGGCACTTTTCTAAATTTTGCACATACCACTCATGTTATATATCGTTAAAAAGGTCTGTGACCGCTTAATCATATTATGCATCTCCGGTGTTCATCCCCCACTTTGCCCCCCCCCCCCCCAAGGGGGTACTTTTGTAAATTTTTCACAAACCCTTCATGTTACGTATTGTTGGAAAGGTCTTTGACTGCTTATTCATGTTATGCATCTCCGGGGTCCATCCCGCCATTTCCCCCTTTTTAAGGGGGGCACTTTTCTAAATTTTGTTGACACTTCTCATGTCATATATTGTTGGAAAGATCTGTGACCGCTTAATCATATGCATCTCCAATGTCCATCTCCCCAATTTGCCCCCCCCCCCCCAAGGGGGCAATTTTCTAAATTTTGTTGACACCCCTCATGTCATATATTGTTGGAAAGGTCTGTGACCGCTTAATGATATTATGCATCTCCAATGTCCATCTCCCCAATTTGTCCCCCCCCCTCCCCCAAGGGGGTACTTTTCTAAATTTTGCAGACAACCCTCATGTCATATATCGTTGGAAAGGTCTGTGACTGCTTAATCATATGCATATCTCCAATGTCCATCTCCCCACTTTGCCCCTCCCCCAAGGAGGTACTTTTCTAAATTTTGCAAACAACCCTCATGTCATATATTGTTGAAAAGGTCTGTGACCGCTTAATCATATTATGCATCTTTAATGTCCATCTCCCCAATTGCCCCCCCCCCAAGGGGTCAAATTTCTAAATTTTGTTGACACCCCTCATGTCATATATTGTTGGAAAGGTCTGTGACTGCTTAATCATATTATGCATCTCCAATGTCCATCTCCCCACTTTGCCCTCCCCCTCCCCCAAGGGGGTACTTTTCTAAATTTTGCAGACAACCCTCATGTCATATATCGTTGGAAAGGTCTGTGACTGCTTAATCATATGCATATCTCTGATGTCCATCTCCCCACTTTGCCCCCCCCCAAAGAGGTACTTTTCTAAATTTTGCACACAACCCTCATGTTATATATCGTTGGAAAGGTCTGTGACCACTTAATCATATTATGCATGTACCGTGTCCATCCCCTACTTTACCTCCCCCAAGGGGGTACTTTTTTAAATTTTGCACACACCCCTCATGTTACATATCGTTTGAAAGGTCTTTGACTGCTTATTCATGTTATGCATCTCCTTGGTCCATCCTGCCATTTCCCCCTCCCCAAGGGGGCACTTACCATTTACTTGCACAACAGCGCTAAATGTGTCAAATGCAAGAAATTCCGCGAGTGCATGTGCCAGTGAAACTTAGCCAATTGCTGTTCTTCAACCTAGCTTTAATTCAAAGTGGGTTTTTTATTTATTTGAATTATTCTGCAAAAGTTTCAAACATTTTAAAGCAGCTATGAATTTTATTTTTATGGTACTATCAAGTTTTTTGCCGTCAAATTTTGACGGGTTCCATCTAGTTATGTTTTATCTCAAATAAAAAATGTATTTGCGCGAGACTATTAAAAACAATAATGAAAGTTTAAAATAATAATTAAATGATCACGTGTTGAAAGCAGGAAATAAAGAAAATTACGTCACAAAAATTGTGTTTACACATGAATATTAAAAATAAAAAAAGATGAATTAAATGAAAAAGCATTATAACCAGTTAAATGAAAAAGCATTATAACCTGATTACAGAAGATAGTCTCCGTTCGTGATATCATCATCATCATCTTTTTAAAACAGGATACATTGCCATGTTTTAAGAGGCTGTGAAATCAGAACGAGGGTTGGTGAGCGTAGCGAGCAGGGGGCAGAGCCCCCTAGTGACTATTAAAAAAATAAATAGTACAACCGTAGCATACGTATTACGTAATACATAATGTGTAGAATACATAATATTTCCAACAAGAATAAAATGTGAGACCTGCGCGCGGTTTGATTTTATATTTATGATTAAAAATGAAAATTCAAATGTATAGAAAAAAACCAACAAAAACAAAACACCATCGATCAATGGAAGCAAAATTATAGTTAATTAAAATTTAAATCAGCATTATTTTCTTAAATGGGATTAAAGGTTTTCGCAGTCTTTTCCGAAGCGAGTGACATCATCCTCTAATGTAGTTGAAAAAAATTTTAATTTTTCCTCGCTTGTGCTTTTTGCTATCTTGGATCAGTTTTTACTGTAACTTTGATGGAATAAATGAGATGATATTCTGGCTTGTTTAATGTTGTTTGCAGATATTTTTCTCCTTATATATATGTATATATATATATATATATATATATATATATATTTAAGTTTAAACCTGCATCTCAGGAATACGAGATATTGCTAAAATAATATTAAACTACAGTGCGAAACCCTCGCACGGGTCCTCACTAGAAATATAAATTGATTATGGTTGATATTGAGAATAAGGAAATATTTTGGGACGATGGAAATATATTCCTTATTAATTAGACACTATTTCACTTCTAAAGTCTAATTTTCTGAAATATTCCATGTTTATATTATAAAAAACTGCTAGAAGAAAGAACTTTTCTTTTCTTTCTTCATTTATAAAATATTTGTTTTAAATAGATTTATTTTACATTAATCAGATGTAGCTTAAAATAAAATCATTATAAACTTTAGAACTTAGAAATTGACAAGATATTTTATTTAACATATTTTTTCATAAAATATTTTGATTCATATTAAATATAACTATATATTGGATTCCATATTAAAAATTTATTAGAAATATTTAAAAAATTAAAAATCTTACTCACCTTTATATGTAGCTAACTTATACTGAAACACATGAAGGAGTTAAAAAAATATATCACGTCTCTTCCTCATTCCGCAGAATATCTTTTTTTTTTTTTTTTTACTTATGAAATGCGCGCGCAATATGTACAACAGTTACATGAAACACACATGTTTTCACATGCAGAACTTAGATTTTGCGATACAATTATACGAATGTACATGCATGTACATGGGAATATTTTCCACTATAAAATTAAAAAAAATATGTACATATCGAGTATGTAAGTAATTAAAACGTAAGAAATTTAGTTTTGTTTAAAGACTAAACATTGTTGTTTACTCATTTTACATTTAAAATTACATTTAATTACAATTAAAATTTAAATTGCAATTAATTTTTCATTGTAAGATGCAAATAACATTATTTTTTAAATATAAAACTACGTTCTTACTTATTAGTTACTTATACATTGCTATAATATTTTTGCATCTTACAAAGACAAATGAATTGTATTTTAAATTGTAATTGTAATTTAAATTGTAATTTTAACTGTAATTTAATTTGTAATTGTAATTTAAATTGTAATTTTAACTGTAATTTAATTTGTAATTGTAATTTAAATTGTAATTTTAACTGTAATTTAATTTGTAATTGCAATTAAATGTAATTTTTACTGTAAAATCAATAAACAGCAATGTTTAGTATTTAAATAAAACTAAATTTCTTACGTTTTAATTAGTTACACCCTGGATAGGCAAATATTTTTGCATTTTATAGTGGAAAATATTCCAATTTAGTAAAATTTATTATTTAAATTAAAATGAACTTTCATACATTTTAATTAATTGAATCTTACAATGAAAACTATTATTATAACTTAAAAAAAAACATAAAATTAAATTTCTGTTTATATTTAGAAGGAAAAAAAGATGATCTACTGTATAAAACAATTTATGACATAACATTTATAAAATAAAATCTCAAAAACTATCCTTTTTTTTAAATGTCCTATTTAATTTAGTTACAGTTCTAGCGATTTATTATATTAATTCCTAAATTTACCTTAATAATTTCTAAAAAAATTAGTTTTAGACCGGGAGGTGGCAGCACAGACAATCACCTCATCGAGTTCACGGCTGAAATTCCAGAATTAGTTAAAACTCGTTTCGCATATTAAAACGCAATCGGTCTGCCAAATCATATATTGGTGGAAAACACGTGAAAACCCTTTTTTAGCGGTTGACTCGTAGGTTTACCATTGTGTTTTCCTGCACGCAGTTCTCCATGTTTTCATACTTTTGGGTGCAGGAAAACACAATGGTAAACATACGAGTTAACCGCTAAAATCGGGTTTTCACGTGTTTTCCACCAAGATATGACTTGGCAGACCGATTGCGTTTTAATATGCGAATCGAGTTTTAACTAATTCTGGAATTTCAGCCGTGAACTCGATGAGGTGATTGTCTGTGCTGCCGCCTCCCGGTCTATTTATTAACTCGGTATTTTCTAATTCATAATTTAAAAAATGCATTTAGGGCAAGTAATTGTAGTTTCGAATATTTTCTCATATTTGTCAGTTTATTTATCTAAATCAATAAAACAGCAAGTCTTTCTAACCACTTCTTGCAAATATATCAGTGAATTTATTAAGTTTAATTTATCAAAGTATATTTTTAATTAAGAATGACTATAAGTAATTATTATTTAAAAAAATAAAAGAAACGCTATTAAATTTCTTTTATGTCACTATCTGTAGGTATTTTTTTTTATCAGATTAAGGTTTACTGATTTCTGCATAAAGTATTATTTATATTCATCAAGAAACTGTTTCCTTTGGAACCATTTTTGACTTGTACTGCCGTTATTGTCTTCTGTTTAAAACTGCTGTTTCGTCTGTACTTTAAAACCGGGTGCCCACCGTTGTATCATCTTGTGGTCTTTTAACTGCCTACATATATGTAGCACAGCTTTCAGTTTATTTTTCTTTGGCTTCTTATGCATTTCTACTGCTTTCGCCATTATTTTTACGTATACGCTTTCACTTCCAGTCCGCTTTTTTTTTGCAGATTCTTCATATTCGAAAGTGGGGTTCATATTTATTTCCAAATTACTTGTCAGTTCATTTTCGTCGTTGCTTCTCTCATGAAAAATTCGTTTTCGACCATCACTTTCACTGTTTTGAATTGTCGCTGACTAATGGCCTTCTCATCAGTCGTTGGCTCATTTTCGTCGGATTCCCCAAAATATTCTAGCAGTTGCAAACTAAGGAGTTTTTCAACCTTCTTTTTTGTCGGCGATAGCATTAGATCCTGAAAACTCGCCGACGGCATCTTAAGAACTGGTTTCGACTTCGAATGTCACAGGGAAGCGTGCACACCTCTCCTGGACCAGGGCGCCTGGAACGCGAGTCACAGGTACAGCTAAAATTCTCGTTCGTTGGGCGCCTCGGGAACTGTCCCCATACACCCTGCCCATGCCCTCTTTCCATACCCTATGATCAGACGAGAAGTTAATTCCTTATGTTCCTTATGTATTTAAAGCATACTCCAAGTCAGTGCAGTCCAGTTAGATAAATATGATTGTGAATGTGGTCACAATCTTCTGTTTCTTACTAGAGGGAATATGGAACCTTCACCAACTTCATCCTGCCAACAACAGTTTACATAAGCGTGCTGCAAGCTGTCTTTTCTTTACCACATAGAGTTTCTTTCTCGCATAGCTAGCGACCTGGAGAAATCAATAAATGACAGAAATACATCGGCCAATATCTCTTCACCACTTGCATTCTGACGGATAGTTGTATAAATTTCCTTGATCCCCATGGACCTATTATGACAACACTCTTGACAAAATCCCGATCTGGCAGTTAGGGAAATTCCCTAGTGTTTGATATACAATGGATTGCATGAGACCAAATAACAATGCATCATAACTCTAAAATAAGGTATGTAAAGTATTTTTCATTATTTGTTAAGATTATATTTTTTTTTACGTTCATTATAATCAGAATCCAATGAGTCACTTATTTTTTATAGCACGTGAGCACGTATCGTGAAGAATTCAGTTGGTAAGGATCCTTCTTTGGTATTTCCATAAAATATTTAATATCCAAATTCTGAATTTACTCATATGCAAGATACATTTATACTTCTTTTTCCCTTTCAAAAACAGGATGCTTATTTCATGCACTTAAATATGTACACCATAATTTCGAAAATATAATATTTACATTTTTATTTTTCCATCCAAAAATCTAATTTATATAAATGCAAAAAAAAAATCTATTTTATTTGAAATCTACTTCTGAAACCAATTGATAGATTTACAATAATATTTCTACTTTCTAAATGATGAAATCAGAATTTTATCATACATAATTTTTAAATGGAAATACTGTATATAATATTGCGGTGTACAGCGAATATGAGTGTCTTTCAACAAAAATAAAGTATAAGTTTTCTAATTTTTAAATTTTCAACTATCTTTTTCGAATACAATATGTACATTTTGCACAGTATGCGGCATATACTGCTAAATAGTACACCAACCTTCTTTTGAAACATTTAATATGTCTGATATATTCAAAACAACAAAATACCCTTTCGAATTAATAGGAAGGTAATAAATTATAGATATAGGCTGGATATGAGTATGCTCCGTTGTAATTTCCCTTTTCTTATTGTACCTCTTCAATCTTTATTTCAAGTTCCCTTGAAGAAGTGTCATATTTTTCTTTGTTGAAGATATTAGTAGGAATTGAACCACACAGGAGTTAGTGTTATTCCTTACACTAAATAATTAGAATAAATGTTGTAAATCATAGTTATTTGAATATATAGAAAACAATAAAAAATCTATGAAAAAAGGTAAAGAACACATTTATACTGTATGCCACATCGAGAGATTGATGTAATATTTACACTTTTATTTAATCTAATTTGTATAAATGAAAAGAAAAATAAATAATAATAAAGAAACCATCTGTTTTATTTAAATTCTACTTCTGAAACCAATTAATAGATTTACAATAACGTTTCAACTTTCTAAATGAGGAAATCAGAATTTTATCATACATAATTTTTAAATGGTGTAAATAACGGGGTAAATAATTGGGTAATACTGTATATAATAATGAAAGTATAAGCAAAATAACTCCTGCATATAATCCCAAAAGAGTATCTTTCCAGAAAATCGAACCATTACTGACAATTATTGTGAAAGAAATTAAATTAATGCACTTAGTTTAGAAACACGTGCAATTAAACATAGGTTTATTTTATTTAAATAATTACAACTAGTTTCGTCGATAAGAAGTTTTATTGAAAATATTTCCAATTTATCCAATATTTGCACTTTTTTGTTGAAAATTCTAATGACATATCATTGAATTGTTTATAGAATAAAGTCTGTTTAAGATGTTCTTGTCCGATATTTTCCAAATAAGGTAATAAAAAAATAGGATGAGAGTATCACTCGAGAACGCATACTACAAGAAAGAATGCGGTAAATGTTGGGTTAAAACACTGGCTAAAAATATTCAATATATAAACGTATAACTTCTGTAAAGTGTAGACGATGTCAATGTGTAACCATTATTTTAGTATGTTTTAACCTCTAGGATAATTGTTCAATTGTTTTTTAAAGATACAAAAAATCCTAATAGATTTTGTAAATCCTTTAAAATATTTCTAAAAAATGTGTGTTTTAAGAATTCATAATAACAGATTTAAGAAAACAATAACTGATTTTCAACATAAAAGTATTTTTAAATTTACATAGTTAAAAAATCCAAAAATTTGCTCAGTAAATTCAACAGCGTTAAAATATTTTATTATGATGCATATTTAATGATGGCTCCCATTTTACAGTACGAAATTTCAAAATAAATATTTTCCAATAGATAAAGATAGTAAACTCAGTTTTTCTAATTTCTTTTTAAAATATAGATGGTGAATTATAAAAATTATTGGCTTAAATATAATAATATATATATTTTTTAATTCATAAAATCTTAATTACTATACAGCTTTTGTTTCGTAGTAGAACACAATGTCTTATAAATTTATAATTTGCCAGTTTCTCATAAGAAATTTTTTTTTAGAAACACTTAAAAATTTTTAACTAATTTAACATGCATTTAATGCGATTGCATAAAAATTTACGTTTACATATACTGTTATCTTAAAAGATATTTTTACTTATCATGCTTTTTCTGTTAGCTGAAGCATTTTCGAATAAATTGCATAAAAGAAACTTATGCATATTAAATATATTAGTTATGGATATATATTTTTAAATAAATAAGTCAACAAGAACAAAAATTACAGAAAATTCCATTACTTAAAAGTAAAATATAATGTCAAAGATAAGTTTATTTTCACATGTAAAATATTTATGTATATGGATACGCATATATGTTCCAGCTTATTTCATCCGAAAATGTATGCATTATTTTTATGTTTATTTTTTATATGAAATATCTATTTGCTTAGAGCAAGTTTTATTTCCCTATATTTTCAGCAAATTTTATTCAGTCGTTATTAAAAATACATGTTGCCCGAATATTTATTTCTTGCATTAAAAATTAACTCTAAAAGGAGAAAATAAAATCTTTTTTATTACTTCAGTTTTTAGCGATAAATGCCTGCAAAGAAAATTTTGACTTTGTAATGATTTTTTTTAAAGGATAACTTATTGATATTTTTTTTTTGTTCAGATCATTCATGATTTAAAAAAATAATAAATGATATATAATGTTGACATTTAAAATGTCAGTTTTGGATTTTTTCAATATACAAAATGGTACTTTTAAAGTATAGGGACCATGGAGAAATAAAGAAAATGACCGTGACGAGTGGAGGACATTTGACAACATATTTTCTGGAAACCTGTTCATTCTTTCATATACACAAGCATTTTTTTCAATAGTTATACAATTTATTTAGTATAAAAAAGGCCATTTCTCTATTTTTATATACAAACAATAGTAAATTGCATCTATAAACAATAATAATATATATCTATAAATTAAATGTTTATACATATATAAATTCATATATAAACAAGCATAACAGTTGATTTGGCATGTTGTCATTGCTGTTTATATCAGGAATATTTGTATCATGCTGTTTATGTCATTGCTGTTTATATCAAGAATCACTTCTTAAGCCCGAATTGCGCCAAGTTAAAAAAAAAACGCCAAAGCCCCAATACGGGAAAAATAAAAGTAAAGTTTAAAGGCTTGATCGAAATTAATATTTTTGTTAAACTCAATGAGATATTTTTAATAGAACTCAAATCATTTATAACTTGAACACGATTCTATCATGGGTATGTTTTTTTGAAATATTTCAATAACTGCTTAGAAAAAAGAACAATGTCTGCTTTGGTAAATTTTGATACATATTGTGCAACTGCCAACTTTTACAGTTTTCATGTATCACTATGTTTAAAAGCATATTTTATCTTATTTAATCGCAGAATTTTCGCCAAAAATAAGGCGATGATCCCTGTTAAAAAATAGAGGAAACAGCAACAACAAAAAGTAAAAGTTGACAGCTTGGATATTGCGATGTCTTTTTGGTTGGAATGAGTTTAGTTATACTGACAAGTATGATAAAAATTAAATTCAAGAATGATTTTCGACATTAAATTAGACGTGATTCCGGAAAGAAAATACCTCACCCCACTTGCCAGAATCTATTTTAATACCGTCGAATGTATTTAGGTCTGTCTTTCTGCTTGTCTGTCCGTCTATATAAGCTCTAAATTTCCAAGATACGTTTCAATGGCTACGTAATTTAAATACAATACTATGGATATATGAAAAATATTTCTCACTGGAAAGACGTGAATATTATTTAGTGTCTCTCTCTCCGTCTCTCTCTTTAGATCTTTTTGGAACCACACAAAAAAGGATTCCAAGATAATTTGTTGTAAGCCTGGCAATTGTTTTAAATATATTTTAATTATAATATATGTTACGAAAATCGGCTTCGTAGAGATTTATAGCCGAAAAAAGAACATCCTGTTAGACGCCAATTTTACGAGTGTTTTATAAGAACTATAAATCGGAGACGGTAAATAAACTTTATATGCTAAATGTGTTGAATGTACAGCTAGGCAGTAGCAATCAGTCAGCATAGAACACTACAAATATTCAGAATATTATTCCGAACACAGACTTCAAAAGTCCCAAAGTACTTGTAAGAGAGCTACTTAACAACAACAACAAAACGTCCTGCAACTGACTCCAAATCTCGAAATTTCTTTTAAACGTAATTATTATCACTTCAAACTACTCATACACATTATCATTCATAATTTGTAATTAATACCCGTTACCAATGATCGTGAAACTTCTGGAATAGTCTGCCTGGCCACCAAACAGAATTAAACAGGCGAATTCTAACAGGCTCACCAAAATCCTAATTGAACCACTGCTAAAGAAAAAATTCCTCTCCACAGCCTGGTAGGACCAATCTGATACGCTTAATAGAAATTCCGCGTTTCGTAATATAATTTAAACAACAGCAATTGGTGTAACAAAATTTTACAAAACGTTAAAAGTTTAAAATAGGGAATTTGGCATTACAGATATTTTACAGAGGTATATAAAAGAATTAATTTATATGCCTTTTCGGGATAGAACATTTTGATATAGATTTTATGAAAGTGTTTTATATTACAGTCATTTTTATCATTAAATATAAAAAAAGTACCATAGAAAAGAAAACAACAACAAGAACAGAAACAAATGAAAATAGAAACACGAACGAAAAATCATGTGGCCAGCCTAGATTATGAAGCACTTTTTTAACATTTCCAGAATATTTTAACAAAAATTTACCGATTAATAAGGTGAAAGTTGATGTCTAAGTATACAATTTGGAAAACGCATAAAAATTTGAAATCATACTTTTAGCAATCACCATCAATAGTGCGGCAAATATCTGAATCCTTTTGTGCAGCCCTATATTTTAATTATAGATTTGTACCTATACAATAAGATAAAGTTAGGAGAGTCTGCACGCAATTCAAAAGAATAGCAATAAAAAATCTAAATATTATTTTTTGCTAAACTATCCATAAATAATTTTTACTTCATTTGTTTTTTCTGCATTTCCATTGCTATTTTGTTGTTATGTTGTAATTTAATAGAACAGTTGTAATGAAACTAAAAAAGTTATTTTGCGCAATCCAAGTTTGGTGTGATTGCGCACATGGGTAGGAGAGATTCTTACTAATAACAACTACAATTAAATTGTTAACAATAATAATTACACTTAAATGACATTGTTGTAAGGTTTTTGTGAACAAATATTATTGTATTAGGAGTGAATAATTCAACCTAATGATTAAAGAATCAGAAAAAAAGAAATAATTTTAAAAACGATTAACAAATTTTAATTAAAAGGAAAAAAAATTTAAAGAATCAGAAAAAGCAAGTCCAGATAAGATTACAAAATAACACAAGTTACTTGATAACACGTTTAACTTAAAATTAGTCCATTTTCATTTTTCATTTTTTATGCAAATTTACCAATAAGCTGCGTAATCTCTCCTAGCATGGAAACTAATGGGAACAATGCGCCATCTCTCCTAAGTAGCAGATGCGCAAACTATCCAATTTCGGTAGGAGATATTGCGCGGCCTTTTATTGAAATATGATCGCTACTAAAACAAACCGTTAGTGTTCACACTGTTTGTCTAGATTAGTAGCTTATAAAAAATCGTTTAAGTTTAAAATATTTTGTACTACTGGCATTGTATAGAAATTCTGACGAATAGCTATCAAAATTCAAGGACTGACTTTGGGAAAACAAAGCAAAATAGCAATGCTTTATCTTAGACACTCAAAACAATCAACGTGCACTTTCAAGTAGACACTCCACTACTGCTGTTGTACAACTACCTGCAGTCGCTGCGCGTTCGCTCTACTCCTTCCCTCTGAACCTCTATGTGCGCAATCTCTCCGACCGCGCCGTCTCTCCTGGCTTTACCTTATAGTATTCTAAAATTTAGTTCAGTTGGGAAACACACAGATAAAAATTCCTATTCATCAATTTACGTCAATAAACAGAAATGTGTTCAATATCTTTTGTGCTGCCCTGTATATGTTCCATAACATATATACACACTAAATAATAGGGAAAAGTTTGTTAAATTAAAAAAACGCACACCACAACTAAAAACACACTTTCACAAATTATCGCTCATGCACAATACTGTAACCCATTTATTTTGTGTCTCCCTGTAAATGAGCGATGAATGCTATGCCCACCATATTCTATAGTATGCCTCTTCTATTGCACCTCAGTGACATATATAAATTTCCATTTGTTTGAAATAGCGTAACGTCATTAAAATACACCGCAAACGATTTTTACCCATAGACCGTAATGTAACGGATTTCGCGTGAGTGTCAATGCAAATGAACTACAAATGCTACACACTTCCTTTACGAATCCAAATATGCCATAGTAAGTCTCAATAACATATACCAATTGCATGACAATCTGCGAATATTTATGTGAGTTAGAGCACGGACAGGCAGACAAATCGGATTAATAAACATTTTTCAACTATGTTGGAAAGTGTTAGAAAACACATGTAAATTATAAATGAAACAACACGCATGTGACGTGCGCAATGAAACTATAAATGTTTGTATTTCATTTAGTGCAGCTAATAGATGTATACATTTACAACATGTTTTACAAAGTTTCCTGATATTTATCTAGTGAACAAAAGTCTCTTGAATATATCTCTTGAAACGATTCCTTTTTAAATGTATTTCCGCCACAATGCATGGACTGTTGATAATTGTAAATGAAAAATAAAGATCAATACTTTTGAAAATTTTATGACAATTATTTCTCCCATGGCATGATAGATGCACAATTCTAAGCTTAAGGAAATGTTACCAATGGGAGCATTTAAATGATAAATATTTACATTCTGAAAATAATTAAACAACTTCAAAATGATATTGAAAATATTTAGTAACATTTTATTATTTACACTTATTTAAGAAAAAAACTATAACTTTTTAAAATCTGTCGCTGCTTTGATCTAGTGATTATTATTTACTAATAAATCACACTGTTCCTTTATTTAATTAAACAAGTTTCATTTTACTAATTGTTCTTTACTAACTGTTTATACTCTTGTGAGACTTGTGTATTCAACATTAGGTACTGCTGTAACTAATACTATATGTTGTATTATTTCTTTTCTTCCAGTGCTCATTTTAAATACATACTTCTTTTGCACTTAATTACTTTTCGGAAAACTTTGAAGATTGTAATAATTGCTGTTAAGTCTGATAAACACCTTAAGAGTTCTAATGTGACTGGGAAATATAAAAGGCTTCAAAATTTACTATACGTCATTTTAAATTTAGACAGTTGGAAATCAACTAATATTCGTCATAAATATATTTAATGAATTGTTAGTAAACATGTTTAAAGTAGCATGAAATTATAAACTCAAGCGATAAGAAAAATTGAGCTTGATTATCCTATTTCAAGTGAATAAAGTATAGTAGTAATAGGTAAAATTTATTGATAACTAATTGGTAAAAAAAAATTTGGTAGTAAAAGGTTTTTTTTAAATAATATTACTTGTTATTAGTTTCATAAGGTATCTTTTTTTTTTCAAATTGATAAAGTGGGAAGAAATTAATTTGAACAAGTTTCAGTAGATGACACGTTATCCAATAATTGGAATAATATTAACAATTTTTTATCAAAAGTCTTTATAAAAATATTTTTTTAATAAAAATTCAGAAAAAGACGTTTATAAAAACAAATTATTTACTTTTAGAAAAAAAGATTAACTTAATATTTATTTTGCATTATTTGAAATATAAACTTTTTGGAAAACAGATATTAATTACTTTAAAATGTATTTAAATATTTTCAAATGAATGGAAATGTGTTTGTTGATTCCTATTTAATGTTTATTCTAATAGAGTACGTAAAATGTGTAATAATGTAATGTATTTTGATACAGCATTATAATTGTCTTCATAACATTGTGTTTTCGCAACACAAGTGTATAATAAATGACAAATACAAAGAATTATGTTTAGCTGCAGGGTTCAATGTTACATATTTACCGTTGCATAATTTGTAATGTTAAATATTTATTCAAATTCCTTGAATAATTAATCAGATTAAAAGCTATTTTGCTAAAGGCATATTTAAAGCCTTTTCAGAATCTAAACAAATGTACAAAGATTGCATTTAATATTCACAGATAATGTTACTCCATTTGATGAATAAACTAGCTTTGAAAATTCAGTGTTCCATATCCGAAAAGATAAATTGCAATATTTTATTTACATTTAGTCATTCAATATATCAATATGTCTTTGATTCCGGAAGACATATATTCATCATTGTTTTATTTTTGAAGAACAGTTAAGACATTCGCTACATTTTAAGAGGGATTATTGTTATTAGCATTATTTCAAAATGATTGGATAAATGCTTGACTTCTGAACAATGCAACTGATATCTTCAATGCTGTGTTCTAAACAGGTAGTTAAAACACAAAAATAAACAACTTAAGCTGGTATTATCAGATTGTAATAGAAAATGTTAAAACTTCTAAATTTTCACAGAATACAAATGCTTGATATTGCGGATAGTGCACGCGTGTAAGTGATCAGCGAAAAGAAAAAGATAAACATTTGCAATTATTTTTTAACGAAAAGATCATCAAAGCTGTCTAAGATATAATTAAAGAGTGTAAAAGTATCTAGGTTTGGTTTCAACAATAACTTTTATGAGGGTGTTATCAATTCGAATTACTTTCATACCAGGGGCAAATTTTAAAACTAGTCGGATGTGCCAATTACAAACCTTTCTTCTATCTCACACAAGTTTCGCATACACTAAAAAGAATCAGCACCAATTTATATCAACGTCTAACTGAATCTAAAGTTTTATTAAATTCCGTACATTAGGTCTTGAGATATGACTATTGCTAAAATCGCGTAAATCCTGCAAAATGTAGTATAGCAGTGCCACCTTTTTGGAGATTTAGACCAAAACCTAATCAACAACAACTTATGTCAACGTCTAACTGAATCTGAAGTTTGGTGAAAATCCATGCATTAGTTCTTGAGATATAGTTATCGTGATTATAATGAAAAAAATAGCATAGCAGCGCCACCTGTTAGGCTATTTACACCAAAACGTAAGCAGCATTTAGTTATGTCAACGTCTAACAGAATCGGATGTTTGATGTAATTCCTTGCATTAGTTCTTGAGATATATCTATCGTACAAATCACGAAAAAAGTGGTATAGCAGTGCCACCTGTTGGGATATCTACACCGAAACGTAATCAGCGTCTATTTATGTCAATGTTTAAATGAATCTGAAGTTTGATGATTATAAGTGTATTAGTTCTTGAGATAGTGCTATTGCGGAAATCGCGAAAAATGCAGCATAGCAGAGCCACCTATTGGGTGATTTTTCACCAAAAACTAATCACCCCCAATTTATATCAAGGACTCACTGAAAATAAAGTTTTATTAAATTTCGTGCTTTACTTCTTAAGATAGAGCCCGCAAGTTTTTTGTCACATAGAGACAGACAGACAGACAGAGTCACAGAGCCAGAGGCAGACATTTTCTAAAAGCAATCAAATCGTGTTCAGGGCCTTCTAACACGTATAAATCCGTCGAAAACCGGAAGTCGAAAATTTTCAAGAATCCAATACTTTCTTCTTGTAAAGATAAAATAAAGTAAAAAGGGCTTTTTCCAGAAACCTTTATTAGTGTGTAAAAGTTTTCTGGGTTTCAATTTCCGCTCTTTTAAACAAAAAATTAAGTTAAATGGTTTATAATATGAAATCTTTCTCGAATCGCGGAACACAAAGCGATGATGGTATTCCCATTTTATGACAATGATTTACTCGAGATCTAACAAAGCATAACGAGCAAAGAAAACTCATTCTATTAAGTTTTCTCATTTAATGACTGAAGTTTTATATGAATTCTCTCAATGATTTTTACACTGGATCTGTTGTTAAGACTTTAGTTGGGTCTCTTCCGTTACTATTATAGCTCATCAAAAGTATTTTAAAAGAAGCATGCTGAAGGAAGAGAATTTTCTTGAAAAAAAGTGACATTTTAATATTCCACATTGTAATACTTACCGGCGAAATGGTTATGGGAAATAGAGTTATACGTCTTATACTATATCATTAAAAAAAAAAATACAAGTGTGAATATAATAAAAATGCATAAGTATTTTATTTTCATAACTTTTTGTAACTTGACGGAAACGTAATTTTTATATTTAAAAGTACCCACGAAGCAGATATTTTAAAGAATATTTAAAAACAATAGTCCAAGTGCTACACGACAAAAATAAGGTGAAAACTGCACATCGTGATACAGTTATACCGTCTGGTCAGTATCTACTCTATATTAATACAAAGCATATAAGAAGGGGAGGTATCGCGGAAAGTGCGGGGAATTCAAGATGGCGGCCGTTATTCAAAATGGCGTCAGTTTCGGGAATTAGTGCAATTTCGTTTCTATTCATCGTATAAAAGCATGTTTGATGGAAATTTAGATGTTTTTAGATAAAAAATATTATTTGTAACACTTTACAGCACAGTCGAAAAGTATTTATGAATTCAGTTTGCATGTTTGTCTGTCTGTCTGGTCGTCTGTCTAGTCGCGCACTAACTGAAAAAAAAAACGGATATCCAGATAATTAAAATATGGTATTGTAGTATACCGTAACAAGTTTGTTATTCATTTTCAAGTGTGCATCATTCATAGTTCATTTACAGGGGCAATCAAAAGTATTCGGTTACATTATGTTCTGTAGACGAAAATCGCTTGCAATGTGTTTTAAGGATGTTATACTCTTTGTAACATATTCAAATTAATATACATCAGTGCGGTGGAGTACATGATTCTTAATGTAGAATAAGCAGTGCATAGCAGTTTTCGGTCATTTACAGGGGCTCACAAAATCATACGGTTACCCTTACATTAATGTCTCCGAGCACAGTGAAAGAATATTTGAAAATAAAATGTAATTAAAGTATGGAAATAATGAAAGAAATTGAGTGTTTATTCATTTTATTATTCATTCGCATCGATGAAACCATTAAATTTTTATTCCGCTCTTTTTTTACTCTTCCTTTACTTTAAAGTTCAACTGTTATATTGCTATTTATACAGATCCATGGCTTTTATTTGTTATTGAAGTATTCAAAAATTAAAGTCGACTATCGGCGTTTCCTAACTGTGCTTATTCAGCAAACGTATTGCAGTAATATTTATGAAATCAGAACCTGCCTGGCTTAAACGGAAAACTTATACCTGATAAGAATTAAAACTATCTAAAACAGCATATATTTTCCCAAGTGATTCCATTTTCTAAGATGTTATTGTATGTAGTTTGAAAATATATATAAAGGAAAAGTTTTACTATTTTCCAAAAACTTGTGTTTTTGTCAAATTTTTAACAGTTCTGATCCTTAGAAAGAGGGCGGGGTCTTTACTTATATTGACTTTTAATAAAGATACTGTACACAATTTTTTTTTAACCCTCTAAGCGTATGGAACGTAATATTCCGTTCACTAAGCTCCAGGTTTCACTGCAATATATGCAATGTTTAAGATAATATAATTCTATAGATTTAATGAATTTTTAAAACATTGAAGAATGATTAATACTCTCAAGGGTTACATTCATATTTGTAATTAAGTTTTATTTATAATACTGAAAGAATCCTATTTTTTTAGCATTTAAAACAAAACGGAGAGAAAACAACATTACAATTTTACCCTTTTTAAAAACGCTCAGAGGGTTAAATCTCAAATTAGTCTAAGAAAACTTTATAAAATAAGACTTCTACTACGAGGGCTGTAAATTAAGTAATGGCAACATAGGTATAAATCAATTTTTAATGAGCAGACAAGTACAATTGCATGACATTCCTTCTATGTAATCACCAGCAAAGCTTTTAATCTTTTGCCAAATGTCGGGAAGCCGTTGTAGACCAGTGGCAAGGTGTTGATTGTTGATGTGAGCGACCGAGCGCCCTACTGCGTGGAGTACAGATGAAACATTGACCTCGGAGGGGAAATGCTTGAACCCATCGTTCTACTGTCCTATACGGTAAAGCATTTGTGCCACAGGCTTCCACTAATCCTCGATAGCATTCTGTTGTATTTTTGCCACGGGCAACCTTGATTTTAAGCCACGACCGGTGATCACCTTTTGAAAACATGCTTTAGAGCGATGGAAACGAAACTCCTCACTTTAACGCCACACAACTACCCTTCTAAGCAGATCGACTGTTTTTTGCACTCTACACATCAAAAAACAGCGCCACCTCACCGCTCCCATATCCTATTAGCGCATGCCCACCCTTCTGAGAGTTTCAAGGTTAAGTTGCCACTATTTAATTTACAACCCTCGTAGATATTTTTTATGTCTATTCTTTCTCACGAGATTTTATAATATTATAATAAATAATTATATTATAAGACAAAAAAAGTTCGTTTAAAAAACATATGTAACTTTAAACACTAAAGCCTGCTCTGCTGCATAATGCAAATCTAAAAAGAAATATTTAATCTCTTCTCCCAAAATTATTTGCTAAATCTATCTAATTTTTAAAAATGACAGTGGAAACTTTTAATTCTCATCAAGAAAATACTGTAAAAATATCTTAGAAATGCAACATTATACAAAAGTAACTACATTTCTCAGAAACAAACATTATTTAAAAGTTCCAGAAATGTCACGCGGTAAAGACAATATTCAGGAAAATAATTAGAAAAATGGTTTTCGAGAAAATTAAGAAATAGTAATATTAGAGAGCAATATTCTTTATGTACCTTGAGGTAGTGTTTTAATAAATATATTACAGCTAAAGAAATTTACTGCTAGAATTCAATTATTTCAAAGAGTTTAGAAGATTATTAAAGTTGTTCTAAAACTTGAATAATATTATTGGTTGAATCATAAAATAAGTTACCCGGGAAGATTTTCGAGCGAAAAGTAACTTTGTGTAGTATGTTTTAATGTTTTTACTATCATTTCTACGTAATATTAAAAGGTATTTAATAAAGTTACAAGAGTTTAAAAGTATTTGATGTGGGACTGTTTCCTGAATTATTCGTTTTTGAAATTAGATTCATTTTCATTTCTTCATTTTCTAATCATAAAAGATTGCTTGTAATGGATACTTTTATTTGTCATATTATTTTCATTAAAATATTCATGATTAAATGAATAGAATTGTGATCGTTAGAAATGAAACATAAGACTTCAATTTCACAATAGAAAATCATCAATATTTTATATTAAAAATCAGTTATCAATTTGTAACAGAAAATAAAATTTTGTGAATTAAAATGTTTTATTATTTGAAGTTTTAATATGAATTACCAGATTTAGAAACATGCATAATTCCTTTAGAAAACCAGTTGAGACGTTATGAAAGGTAAGGAGTCAACAATACATTTAATGATGTCATTTTATTATATTTTATTGCGCTTTTTTAATATTATTATAATAAATATTTCTAAAGATATAAAATAATCATTCTACATATGCAAAATATTTAGATTTTTTTTTAAATATAGAATTCAATTATTTAACACTATTAACTTCTCTTTATATCATTCGAGATTTCATGTACGTTTAGTTAAAAAATGGAATTTTCAAAATTCTTTTAAAAACGTAGAAAAAAAAAATCTGTATTTTTAAAATTTTGATTATTTGACATTTTTATAAAATATATACAAGACAGTTAGATTTTCTTTTAGTATTTACAAAATATGTACAAAAGATGAAAAATTATTATAAAATAAAATTTCACTTTGGTTAAAAAAGCTCATGCGATTTTGAGAAATATCTCTATTAAAAATTATCTCGTGTATTTTTTTTTCTACACATTTGTAATTTTTAATTTCTCTAATATATTATAGATCCTTAAATAAAAATGAGAATATTTTGACATTATATTGAATTATATTTACTGAAAATTCCTTGTGCATCAATTAAAAAACTTTTAGGTGATCGAATTAAGATATTAATTGGGTAACATATATGTAACCTATAAATACAAATATACCGGGTGAACCAAAAGTTCGTTAAAAATTTTAAAATTCATAAAAAGGAAGAATTATGATAAAGAAGTGCGGCTTGGAAGATATGGCTCACAAGATAGTCGGAATTTTTTTAGCAGCAAAACATTTTTTTAGTTGAAAAAGTCACCTGTAGATGACGCTAACATGCGAGAGATTCAGCACAATTATGCAAATTAATCCTGCAATAAATGACCGGGATACACGAGGATTTCTCATTCGTTTTCAGAATGTTATCATTAACCGATCGAGCGTTTATGGTGAAGTTGTTCTATTTGAACGGACAGTCAGTAACTGTTGCGTTGCTAACATTTCGCATGACGAAAGGACTGAAGATGAAGAAAGTGATCTGGCGGTCATGTTAAACAATTGTTATTGCAAGAATAAATCGATGGAGCGTACTGTTGCCCTGTTCATCGTGTTTTGGATCGTCAGCTCCCTCTACCAGTGACATTTTTAACTAATTTTTTTTAGCTGTTAAAAAAAAGTCTGACTACATTGTGAGCCCTATCTTGCAAATCGCTCTTCTTTATCATAATTTATTACTTTTTTATGATTCTTTTTTAGTTTTAACGAACTTGTGGTTCACCCGGTATATAAAATATGTAATATTTAGTCATTTTTCATTCACAAAATACTATACTTTAACTGTAAGGTATTAAGGTACTTTATTTCAGTTCTGATTGCCCTTAAATATAAATAACAGAAGAACTAAAATCATTCTTAATCCGAAGATAAACCCTTTTCTTCATTTTAAATATTGAATAATTTTATTTCTCAAATTAAGTTTAACGAATGATGTGCAAGTTTGTTGAAACTTTAAGTAAAATTGGATAAAGCTCATTACCCAATTGAGCCAATGTTCCACGAACTTTTATTGGATTTTATAACGATTTCACAATACTATTTTCTAAATAACGCAAGAATTTAAAACGGTACTATAAACATTTACAAACATTATTTCCGTTAAATCGCTTTAAAGATAATGAAGCGACGTAATCCTTTTATCAATAAATCATTTTGGGAGAACGTACACATTCTTATTAAAATCCTCAAATAAAAATTAGAATATTTTGAACTTATATTGAATTATATTTACTCAAAACTTTTTAGGTGATTGAATTAAGATATTAAGTGGGTAACCTGGATTTTTTTATTTACATGTAAAAGAAATTTTTTTAGCCTTTACCCAGAAACACCATGAAGTGAATATATTTTAAAGCATAGTTTAATTAATCACTACAATTAAATTGCTCTAATTGTCAAAATAGTAAACTTAACTTTATATCATTAAAATAACATAGGACATTCAGTCTTAATATTGGGAGTTTCTTTTTCTTTATACGGCAGATTAAAGTACATACACGAAAAATATAATATTTTCACATTCCCAATTATTGTTAAAAACGGTGAGTTTTGGCAGGGTGGTCGTGATACTCATTTGTAAATTCCGTATATCTCAATGTTGAGAGTCACGTGTATGATTTAATCTTTTTGGAGCGTATGATAAAATCACATTCAAGTATCTAAGAACATTTTAATAAAAAAGATGCAAATGTTTCGGACAAATTTTAAAAACTTTTTCCTTTAATTTTTTTTCCGAATTTTCTTGTGTTGTTGTGGCTAATCTTCCAACTGTCTGGCGAAGTCAGACAAGATCCAATAGAACGTTAATCCTTACAAAATAAAGAACCAGAAGTGGGAAAGCAAGTCCTCCCTGGGAAGCCCCAAGCAGTCCAGGATGTGTTCCGCAGAGGCCTGTTGAGCTTACTCATTGCCATAAATATCTACGTGGGATGGAATCCACTGAAAATGAACATCATGGCGATTTTAAATAATTTTAAGCCGAATTTTCTTGTATAAAAGGAATGTCCGACCAGGCGCTGGCGAACAGCAGTTTTTTTCTATTTTAACCTACCCTTTTTATACGTCAGAAACTTTGGAGGTTAAATAAGGCGAATATTTCTGAAAAATATACTGATATTTCTCGGGCTCTAGGTTCAAAAGTCATGTTGTATGTATTCTTACACTATTAAAAGTACAGTTATTTCAATACCATTGTCAACGTTAACGAAATCATGAAGAAAGAAAATATATTTGATAACATTAAAATAAACCGATATATTTCTCGTATTACCCATTATGCTTCTTTAGTAGCCATTAAAAAAGAGCATGAAAATCTGGTAGTATTTTAAATGAGGATCTATTAGCATTTTTATGACTGCTCATTTAAATCGTACTGTCGTTTTGGCCTTGCTCGTATAAAGGGAGATCGACCGATGATTGTTGTAATTTCTTGTCTGTAAACATTTTCTACTATGTGATGCTGCTTTATAATTCTATAGACCGATATTCCCAAACACGAAAATAGACGCGAAAAGCTAAAATAAATAATTAAATTCAAAGTACATATAAAGAAAATCTCAAAAATGATAACATTATACTAGTTTCGTTCTATCTTTTAAAAATCTGATTTTTTTTTTTTTTGGTACTATTATAAAGCAATGTTTTTCCCTTAAGCAGAAAGTAACTGCAATTCTTCTCAAAAGCAGAAGTTATATATACGTATATATATATATGTGTGTGTATGTATATTATAAAAGTTTGAAAGAAAATCTTCTAAAAAGATGATAGTTCTTTTTATTGTCTGATAAATGTAAGAATTTTATTTTTCCTTCCTAGAAATTTCTGTTATTTTTTTCACTTCCATAATAATTGAAGTTTTATTTTTAAATAAAGCTTCTAGAAAACAGATTTTTTTTCTTTTACGTTTTAACAATGATTCAATAATTCTTATGTAAGTTTTGATGCCAGTTAAACATGTTAAGCTTGTTACCTGTCATTTTATTTAATTAGCAGTATTCAATTTATTGGCATTCAATAGCTATTTATATTTTGTTTAAAAACCTGGTCAATTTATCTCGAAGTTTTGTCCAATATTCCGTAATTTAGATTTTTTTTCTATAAATTGAATAACTGCAATTTCTAATAATGAAGATCTTCATTTTTTAATAATACAATTCTTAAAACTGAAAACGTTTACCTATCAGTTTATATTATTAAACTATCTACTATATAAATGAAGATTAAATATATACTAGCTGACCCCCGTCCGGCGTTGCCCGGGCCGTGATAATAAATAAACAAAAAAAAAATCCCATCAAGTTTTTATTATTTTATATCTTTAACCCGATTTTGAATAAAATTATATTTAAGATAAAAAATTCGCGAAAAAATATTGATATTTAGTGACAAAAGCACTCATTTTCTTGTTTTTTTACGTAGGGTCATTTCGTAGTTTTAAAATAAAAAGTTCTTTTTGTCCGAACTCTTTGAAATCTTTATGGATGAAAATAAAACGGTTTTGCAGAACGTGTAAAAATTTCGTGGAAAAATATTGTTATCTAGTTGTAAAAGAAATGTTTACTTTTCGCTTTTTTGTTTGTTTGTTTTCGCGTCGGCTCCTGTAACAAAGCAATAAAAAAATAGTTCTCATCTTCCGAACTCTCTGACATTTCAATCGGTTATAAACACAACTGTGTCCAAGCTCTCTTTAAAACTTTGCGAAAAAATATGCACATTTAGTAGTGAAAACGTGAATTCTTTAAAAAAAAGTTTTAGCTTTCAACCTCAGAGCAAAAATATATTAGAAGGTCTATACTTTCAATGCAATGGTACAACTCCATCCGTTTTCAACCCTTTTCAATCCCCCTTGGCTAAACAGGCTAATCAACCAGGTTTCCCGTTTCTGAGGGGTGAGTTCTTCAAAAAAAAAAAACGTTGACGCAAGCGCAAAGAGACGATATTCATGTGGAAAATTTGACACAATGCGCTTTTCGTTTTAAATATATAGATATATTTTTTGTACTTTACTCAAATATAAAATCGTATGATGCTGAAATATTGTATTCACTGCTTCATTGGCTGTGAAACCTGCAATGTAAGTTTTATCTGAAATGCATGAGAGGAATATTTTAGAAAAACAAAACTATTAAAATTATTGTTCTCAAATAGAAATATATTTAAAACTATAAGTGAAATGTCTGTGTATCTATAATATTAAATTTAGATAAAACATACGAAGAAATAAAAAATAAAAAATTAAAATTAAAAGTCATTACGTTTTGAAAAAAGTAAAATGTTTTATTCTCTTACACTAAAGATATTTCGATAACTTCAGTAATTTTCTTCAAATTGAAATCATTAACCGATCATTTTCTATAATACTAAAATTATCAGCTAGAAATCTAAAGAATGTGTATTTATTTTAATAATTTCTTCAAATAAAAATTCCCATATTATTGACACAGAAGTATATTTTATTCTGCGCTTTATAACGAAAGACAAATAGCAAAGAAAGCACTTAAATGGAATATATGGGATGATTACTTCATGACATTAAAACCATTATTTTCATCAAATAGTACTTTCTGTAAATCTGAAAAAAAGAAACGTCAAAATCGAAAGTGTCGTTATGATTTAAATAAAAGTAAAATATCTTTATTATTTTCAAGAATACATTTTTGAGAATTTGTACACCAGTCCTGAAATTAAAATAAGGATCCGATCATTAAAAACTTTTTTTTTTGCATTTTAATTAAGCCCCAGAAACATAAAAAATAGTATTTATTTTCAAAATATCCTCAAATAAAAATTATTTTAACATTGAAGTTCAAATATAATCTGTTCATTGCTTCGGTGTTTGTGCAAACATCAGTGTACACATTTAGCTGAAATAAAAGGGATGATCATTTTAAATCGTGGAAACTAATATCACTCTGGCCCCCTCCTCACCAAAAACAATCGTTATTACTGAAACTGAAATAAAATTTAGAGAATAATTGAGCAAACAGAAGTAAAAAAAAAATCTTTCAAAATGTCTTCACCAAAAATATTGTGTTTTTTTTTTAACTTTAGAATTATTTGAACACAAAACAGATCAGCACATTAAAATACAGTTCAACAGCAATGTATATTGATGCATAAACGGAAAATATTATTTTTTAAATTTTGATCTATAATGTCATTGAACACATTTATTTGAAATATATGGGATGATTATTTTAAATCGTAAAAAGTAATATCACCCCCTTCCCCCTCCCGAAAAAAAAATCTTTATTACTGAAATAGAAATACAATTTAGAGAATGATCGAGCAAACAATACAAGCATTTATTCCGGAAATGTGATGATAAAGTTTTAAACGTAGTCTACTGAAGTCAAATTTTTATATTTTCTTGAAATAAATGAAAAAAATTTGTAAAATAGAAAAATATATATTTATGGAAATGAGTAAATTAAAGGGTCTCTAACAAGTCCTTCGGAATTTTGAATTTATTGAAAATAATCTCAATTATGCTATCTAACGTAGAGAGAATTTCATACCTTTTAGTTTAAACTAGCAGTTGATTTTAGCAGCTATATATATGTCGTAGACTAATTGGGAAATCCGGCTCTTTGCAAACAGCCTAGGCTCTTTGCAAAGAGCCGGTCTAATTGGACAATCATTTCCCTTTTCCCAATCAGCCTGATGTTTTTCAGGCTTATTGCAAAGAGCCTAGACAGCGTTAGGCTAATTGAAAAATGACCATACCTATTTAGAAAATGACCAGTTCTTTGTCAAAATATGATGTTGTTCCCAACTCAAACCTGAAAATTCCATTCGAAGTCTACCCGAACCCGACAGAAAAATTCCATCGGACCGTAACCCGATCCTAAAAGGACAAAATAAATTCCTTTGAGTCGTAACCCGACCCGAACCAGAAAACTCAAGCTAACCCGAAATCTGACACGAAGCCGACAAAAAAAACCCGACGAACCGTAACCCAATCCGAACCCGACAAAATAAATTCCTTCATGTCGCAACGCTACCCGAACCTAAAAATTCGATGTTAACCAGTAACCCAACCCGAACAAGACATAAAAATTCCATCAAAGCGTAACCAGATCCGAACTCAATAAAATAAATTCCTTCGTGTCGTAAACCGACCCGAACCCGAAAGTAATAGTTAACCCGAACCAGGAAAAAAATTCCATCGAACCATAACCCGATCCAAACCCAAGAAATAAATTTCGTCGTCGTGCAACCCGAACCGCAACTGAAAATTTAATTTAACCCAAAACTGACCCGAACCTGAAAATTTAATTTAACCCGAAACCTAAGCCAAACTGAAAATTAAAGTTAACCCGAAACCCGAACCCGTTAAAAAATCCATCGAACTGTAACCCGATCGAACCCAACAAAATAAATTCCTTCGGGCCAGAACCCGATCCAAACCAGAAAATTCAAGTTAACCCAAAACCCAACCCGAACCCGATAAAAAAATCTATCAAACCGTTACCCGATCCGAACTCGTCAAATTAAATTTCGTCGTCACGCAACCTGATCCGAAACTGAAAATTTAATTTATCTCAAAAACCGATATGAACCTGAAAATTTAACCCGAAACCTAACCCAAACCTGAAAATTAAAGTTAACACGTAACACAAAGTCGAAACGCAAGCCGACCCGAAGCTGAAAATTGAAGTTAACCTGAAACACAAACCCGTCAAAAATTTCATCGAACTGTAACCCGATCCGAACCCCGTTAAATAAATTCCTTTGCGTCACAACCCGATCCAAGCCAGAAAATTCAAGTTGACCCAAAACCCAACCCGAACCCGATAAAAAAATCCATCGAACCGGAACCCGATCCGAACCCGATAAAATAAATTCCTTCGTGTCGCAAACTGACCCGAACCCGAAAATAGTTAACCCGAAACCCAACCCGAACCAAGAAAAAAATTCCATTGATCCGTAACCCGATCCGAACCCGAAAAATAACTTTCGTCGTCACGCAACACGAACCGAAACTGAAAATTTAAGTTAACCAAAACCGATCCGAACCTGAAAATTTAATTTAACCCGAAACCTAACCCAAACTGAAAATTGAAGTTAACCCGAAACCCGAACCCGTCAAAAAATCCATCGAACCATAACCCGATCAAAACTCAACAAAATAAATTCCTTTGTCCCACAACCCGATCCAAACCAGAAACGAAGGAATATATTTTGTCGGGTTCGGATCGGGTTACGGTTCGATGGATTTTTTTATCGGGTTCGGGTCGAGTTTCGGGTTAACTTGAAATTCTTGGATTGGATCGGGTTGCGGTTCGATGAAATTTTTGACGGGTTTGGGTTTCGGGTTAACTTCAATTTTCAGTTTCGGGTGGGGTTGCGTTTCGACTTTGTGTTTCGAGTTAACTTTAATTTTCAGGTTTGGGTTATGTTTCGGGTTAAATTAAATTTTCAGGTTCAAATCGGTTTTTGAGTTGACTTAAAATTTCAGTTTCGGGTTAGCTTGAATTTTCTGGTTTGGATCGGGTTGTGACACGAAGAAATTTATTTTGTCGGGTTCGGATCGGGTTACAGTTCGATGGATTTTTTTTGTCGGGTTTCGGGTTAACTTCCATTTTCTGGTTCAGATCGGGTTGCATGACGACAAAAATTATTTTGTCGAGTTCGGATCGGTTTACGTATCAATGGATTTTTATTTCTCTGGTTCGAGACGGCTTTCGGGTTAACTTTAATTTTCAGGTTCGGGTCGGGTTGCGAGACGAAGGAATTTATTTTGTCGGGTTCGGATCGAGTTACGGTTTGATGGAATTTTTTTCCTGTTTCGGGTTGGGTTTTGGGTTAACTATTATTTTCAGGTTAGGATCTGGTTACGGTTCGATGGAATTTTTATGTCTTGTTCGGGTTGGGTTACTGGTTAACATCGAATTTTTAGGTTCGGGTCGCGTTGCGAAATGAAGGAATTTATTTTGTCGGGTTCGGATCGGGTTACGGTTCGATGTTTTTTTTGTCGGGTTTGTGTCGGATTTCGGGTTAACTTGAGTTTTCTGGTTCGGGTCGGGTTACGACACGAAGGAATTTATTTTGTCCTTTTAGGATCGGGTTACGGTCCGATGGAATTTTTCTATCGGGTTCGGGTCGACTTCGAATGGAATTTTTAGGTTCGAGTTGAGTACAACACCACATTTTGACAAAGAACTGGTCATTTTCTAAATAAGCATGGTCATTTTTCAATTAGCCTGACGCTATCTAGGCTCTTTGCAATAAGCCTGAAAAACATCAGGCTGATTGGGAAAAGGGAAATGATTCTCCAATTAGACCGGCTCTTTGCAAACAGCCTAGGCTGTTTGCAAAGAGCCGGATTTCGCAATTAGCCTACGACATATATATGTCGTTAAAATTTAGATATTTTTTTGAAAGTTTTGCATGTTATCAGTGATAATGAATGCATATTTTATTAATATAAGATAGCGAGCAATTAGATTAAACAAGTTATAACAAAATATAAAAAGACAGCAACTTTGCCATCCTCAAGATATTTTACTTTTACTGTAAAATGTACGTTTTTAATTAATAAACTGCTAATATTGTGAGAACTACAATTTGTTTAATTTGAATAAGCATTAGTTTTTTTCCTTTTAATGCATTCGTTTTTTGTTGGTTGTACAATATGACACTTCAATTTGAAACCGAACAGAATGTGTCTGACAAATATGATACTGATGGTATTCTAGCTTTCTTAAATTACGGAGGATTTTATTTTAAAAGAGATTCATAAAGCCAATTTGAGGACATAGAATAATGTCCCCTTGTGAGCCACAAAAATGTATTTAAATAAAAAGGAGATTTTTAGAATGCGTTTAATAACATTTGTTAAATTATTTATTTTTGAAAAACTAAATTTTTATTTAAAATATAGATTTATGTTTAATTTTTAATTTAATAATTCCAATTAAAATATTTCATTAATTTTATTTTTAATTCAAATTAATGTTTAAATAATAATTATGTTCTAGTTGTGATTTTTATGCAAAATTCTATTAAGGTAATAGAATACGTATTTAGCTGATGCTTGTGTAGAAAAGAAAAAAAGTAGAATATAAAATCTTATGAAAGAAAAGAAAATAAGAAAATAAAATCTTATAAAAAAAATCTTACAAAAGAAAATAAGACTTATAAAAAGATAAGATTCAGTCCGAAACCATTGAATCCTGAATGCCCTCTGAACTGTTAGCGATGGTATTTTAATAGCAATTGACAATCACTGAATAAATTATATCTTTAAATCATTAACTCTAATTCAGCTTCATTTTGTGCATTTTGCTTATTGTTACCATCATAGTAAAAAAAAAAAAAAAAAAAAAAAAAAAAAAAAAAAAAAAAAAATCTTTCAAAATGTCTGCACTACAGTTCAACAGCAATGTATCTCAATGCATAAAACAATGTATGATTTTTTTAATTTTGATGTATAAATGTTAGTATCATTGATAAATTTAAGTACATCCAGAAATGTTAACTAAATAAAAATACTTTGGAGACGAATAGTTAAAAATTGAACTTAATATATCTTTACCATTGTTAGAAAAACTTTTGAATATATTCGTTTCTTAGGCAAAAAGTTGTTTAATTGTCAACTAATTTTACTGAGAAAGAAATGCAATAACCAGACAATTTTCATGGTAGTTGATTTGTAGATTAAAAAAGAATGTGATTAGTAAAAAATAAAACAATCAAAGTTAAAGTGAAATTCGCATTCAAAAAGAATTTTTAGTCTAAGAAATATAGTGTAGTTTAAATTATGCTTGAAATCTGCTGAGTAAACACATGTAGTTCAAATATTTTATGATTAAGTATAGTGCCAGCAAGAATTTCGTTTCAAATAATTATATAATGTTGAATCTTGATTATAAATTGCATTAATGCTTGCGATTTTTTTTGTTACTTTTTCTTCTGTAATTGCAAAGTAAAATGCTGGGTGCTTATGTAACATATATTTTAATGTTTATGATGTTTTTAATAACACATTTCGTAAAATAAAAGACATTTTGCAGTAATTGAAAATGATAAATAAAGTTTTTATTGTAAAATGAAAGAAAACATTTGAAAACATATTTTTCTCTAATTTCAAAATAGAATACAAAACATACATTAAAATATCCTTGCATTATTTTCTTATGAGATTATCTAGATTTACGAGGGGCATTCGGAAAATAAATTTCCCCTGGCGGCTGTGGGCAGAGGTGTGTATGAAAGACAAAAAATGTAATGAGACATTAAAGATAAAACATAACTTATAAAGACATATATAAACATAATAAAGACTTATTATGTGTTTCCATTATGGCTACACGTACAAATGTGAATACTTTTATCAAACGTTATACTTTTAAATGCATTTTTGTTACATTAAAGTTTGCATCCGGTATTAACGGAATTTTTCAAGCTTAACGAAGATAAATTTGTTATAATAGTTATTAGTAAGTCAAAAGTTTTTTTTCTTTATAACTCAGCGAATTAGGCAGTGTTAATTTTAAATACCCGCAAAGACTTACTATGTCTTCCATTTGTTGAAGCACGTAGAATTATTGATATTTATAACAACCGATATATTTCAAAATGAATTTTTTGAACTTTAATATGCATGGAGTTTTAAAAGAATAAATAAGTAAAATGATGCTGCAAACGTAGAATTGCATTCTATCAACAGGTTTCGTACGTCTCCTGTAATTTTGCGACCAGTAAATTCTTCGGTACCAGTATTTTCTTACAGAAAATCTCTTGTTAAAAAAATGCAAAATTTAGTGAGTTTAACCTAGATTTCTTTCTGTATAAAGAAAATACTGGTGACACTCCTGGAAAATTCCCTGATCCGTACGAACCCTGTATCAATGCAACCATTCTTTAATTTTGCTTTAAAAACTGTTCAAAGGGAAATTCTCTTCCAAATTTGTTGAAACACCGAGTTGCAATATTCACTTTCAGATGAAATACTAAAATGACCCATAGTAGACATAGATCGACACACCAGTTAGTCATTTATTATAAAATATGCTATTTACAATTGATGAGCAAATTTTAATTTCTGCCTTTTTGACCAGGATTTTGTATCATATACGCCACTGTGCGATGCTTCAAAAATACTCATAAAAATACACCGATCATAAAAATACATATATATTTTATTTTTTATTTCAGTGCAACTTGATATAATTAGTTTGTATCATTGTAGGAAATTACACAACTTTTGAAGTAATAACGCTAGAATTTCAAAATTTAAAACACTACATGTACATGCACAATATATTCTAAATATACCATTGCAAATTTGAGCAAGAAATTTATAGCCTTATACTGTGGATGAACTCACTGAAAATGAATGCCCGTGAGATAAAAATGATAGCTAATTTAATAGCTAAAAATAACAAGGGAAAAGTTACAAATTTCTAGTGGTTACAAATTACAAAGTTACAAGTTTCAATACATATTGTTAATTTTTGTTATATGTCTAACTGCAGTTCAAGAATTTTGTTAAATAATAAAATAATATAAATTTTAACGGGTGTGGGGGAGTGTAGGGGGAGAACATAATTACATAATTTGTCTAAAGACAACTTATTTTATTTTGTTTAATTTTACCTTCAGTGCATTAGATATAATTAGATTCCATCATTGTACAAAATTTCACAGCTGTAGAATTAATAACGTAGAATTACAAAATTTTAAAAACTACATGAAGCAGAAAACAGCTGCTGAAAGAAAGAAATGCGACAAAGACCATCTTACATTTATTCCCACTTCCGTTTAAATCATAAAAAATGTGTTGATCGTCACGATGCCATTTTCACTTCCACAAATCGTTCTCTCCCCAAGTAAGAGGTTTCACTTCAAAATATCTGTAAAACTGACAGACACACACACAAAAAAAAAAAATAAAATAAAAAAATAACAACATAAGTCACAGTAAAACGGCTTGGTTACCAGATAAATAGATTTTCTAACATTAAAAAAATAGATATTATCTGTCAAAACTTTTGTCCAAATTTCTTAAACAAATCAAATTGCAGATACTTAATCCTTTCGAAACTCTGGATGTATATATGAATCTTTAAAAAGTAGATACAGGATTTGTTTTTGTTACCAATAATAATGAAAAATAATATTTGTCTTATTTATTTAGGTTATTTCTGTGACTGAACAAGTAAAGATAAATTTTTAAAAAGTGGTGCCAACTTTATAAGATTCTTGCATAGGACGCTGGTGTCGATGATGTTAAATCAATTTTTATATATTTTTGCGTGCTGTATTTTATATATCCACCAATTAATGTGATAACACTATTTTGAAACTGCGTGCGGGCCATATTCTGAAATAATTGGCATCGATAGTCAGCGAAAATATTTTCAGTGTTTTTGAATTTTTTTTTTTTTTTTATGAAAATGAATGAAAACTTCGTAATATAACATTATAAAAAAATTCCCTTTTGAAAATTTCCATTAACTTAAAAAAACACAATGGTTCTGCTAAATCTATTGAAAATTCTTCGAGATCTATTACAAAATTGAAATTGAATAGTAAAAGTCATTGAAGTGAATTTAAACTGGAAGTAAATTTCAAATCTTCCAATATGTTTGTTATCGACAAATAGTTCAAAGAAGTCGAGAATTTCTAATCTTGCGTGGGCTTTTAGAAAACATATGAATGAAATACAGAAATATATTTCCCTTTCAATGTAACATACTCCCTTTTCTCAGTGTAGCATGACATACGTAATAAGGAAGTTTCAAAGAAAATCCATCGTTCGCTTCGTAATACATATTATTTCAGTAATGATGGAAAATATATAGTTTGAATCAAACAGAGTTCTAATTCCTTGAAAATGTATAATTATAAAATGGATGATTTGCTTTAAGCGTTTGAAAGAATAATTATAAAAAGTTCAAATATTCTAAATGTTTAAAGAGATTTTTTGTAATTATTAGCATGCATGGTGTTGCAAATATCGCGAAAAACTAATTTTCACTTAAAATACAGTGCATTGGAAATACAGGATATTTGATATACAGGGTCATCTCGTATGGCTCTGAATAGCAAATTGGTAAAATTGGTGGTCATTTTAGAGGTATACTTCCAATTGGAAAAGAAATTTCAAATGTTATTCATCATCATCTTAGAAGCCATTTAAATTTAAAATAGTTATTTTTGTAAAAGTTATGCTTATGTGTTACATACAGAGAAACCATCATCAACTAACAGGCAAAACACAAAACAAACCCCACTCTTTTATGACAAAAACTTATTGTAATATTTTCGTTGTTACGAATTTTCAACATGCTTGTGAATGATTTTTTCCCATTTAATTTTTCTTAAATCTTAAGCATGCGATCTGATTTCTATCGAAATTGGGCCATAGGACATTTAACAAAAAAACATTACAAAGTATACCGATTTTCAAAATTTTCACTATGTCTAATGGGTAAGAGTGGCTCATTTGAAATTTGTAAGAAATGCACTCAAAACATTTCAAAACATACAGTAATACACACTGAATAACGAATAAAAATATTCTTAAATTATCTTTCCAACGACTTCCAAAATCATTTTTTTCTACAAGCGTAAAAAATCAGTGCATTAGATTCGCACGTGAAAGAAACAACGATTTTTTTTTAATTCCCAGGTAAATGAAATAAAGCTGTATGTATAGAAAATGCTGTGTAACCCTACATTTATCATTTACAAGAATGGACATCAATTTAAGTACAAGACATTTACTTGTATTTTATGAAAGATACTTTATTTGTCGAAGAAAAATTGAAAACATTATTTGCATCTACGGTATCTGAATAATAATATCTCACACCATAACATCTTAAATTATAATTTTGGACTTTGTATTCAGACTTTTATTTTCTCTGTAAAGAAAACAATCAATGTGTCTGTAGATAATTTATATTTGATAATATCCTGCAAAGCCTGTTATCATGTACTTTCCTATAAGACAGTTACTGCAACCTCTTTTTTAGAAATTATAAAATTTAATAGGATTTAATTTAAAACTATGACATTTCCTTATTTTTAGAAAATAGAAAAAGAATTATTGAAATGTTTACAATGCTTTTATATTTAGTTAGATATTATACTTTACATTGAAAAAAAATATAAGGCACATTTTCACTTTTATAATAAAATAATTAACTATATCCCTTTACACCACAGGAAATTAGTAATTTGAGGGGACTAACTCGGTGAATTTGTGCACTACCACGTTTTGTAAGCACTTATTATCGTGTTATATGCCTCTTGCACAATCTGCTCAGATGAATTATGAGGATACTTTAGTGATTATTGTTTAAAAATAGTTGCAGCCAGAAAATGTGATATTGTCGAACTCAGTATTTCAAAAATTATAATTTACCAATTAATATGTTGACAGTCGATTGAAAAGTAATTTACAACGTTAAAAGAAATGTGTGTTTAATTTTTTTATTATTAATTGGCGCACATATTTTTTTTATATACCGCTAACCAGGCCCCTACCTGCCCGGCATGAATGCCTAGCTTAACGGGTTAGTACCTGGGTGCGGGGCGGAAATCGCCTGATCACAGCATGGCTGTGATCCACCTGACTATTGATTTGTTCACATCGCTGCTGTGCTTGCTCTCTTGTGATTTGCTACCGTTATCTTTGTTTGTCGGTTCAAGGTTTCTGTTTAACTTTGTTGAATTGACAGATTTAATAGGTCTCGTAATTTAGAACCTTGATCAGGTGACGAGACCCTCACCTGACTAGGCACCCCCAGAGGTATTATTCACAGGCAACTTGGAGGGCTTTGCAACCACGACGGATTTTACATGCACCAGGTGCCATTAGCGTACATAGATTTACATATTTACCATGTCTGTTGTCTTGTCACGTTCATGGTGGGTTGTCGCTGTAGTGTTTATCGCCTATTTTATGGGCTGATTTCCCTTCTTGTTGTATTTGTCTCTGTCAAGGCTTTTTGGCGTTTTTATAGGCTCGCCCCTGTTGTGGATTGTTTTTTGTCTATCATTCATTGTTTTTTTGTCTGTTTCTTGATATATTTTTACCTCTAGCTTGTGCTAGAGCTGGTTTTCACATTTTGAATCTTGGTCTTCTTTCGAGAGTTTCACTGGTTATTATGTCACTATCGTGGGTTTTGTCACGTTGTAACTTTTGTTACTGGTGGTTGTCACATTGTAACTTTTGTTACTGGTGGTTGTCACATTGTAACGTTTGTTACTGGTGGTTGTCACATTGTAACTTCTGTTACTGGTGGTTGTCACATTGTAACTTTTGTTACTGGTGGTTGTCACATTGTAACTTTTGTTACTGGTGGTTGTCACATTGTAACTTCTGTTACTGGTAGTTGTCACATTTCTGGATTGTATATTCATAAGCAACAAACAAATGTATATGTAGGAAAATTAAGTTAATTTAGCTGTCTTCTATGGTGGCTATAGTGACATATAGTGACCATCTTTTAAGATCTTTTTAAGAAACGGAACATTGATTAATGGCAAGAACATTGGTTTCGGAAAATGTTCAGATTTTTTTCCCATCAACTTCATGTATAAAAGAGATGACAAATACGTAAAAGGTAACATCCTATCAACTTATTTAAAAACAGCGAAGTGCATAAATTTTTAACTTAGCTTCAAGTTTTCTTTGTTTGTTACGTCTGAATGAAAGTTTTACTTGAACACGCATAGTAAAAGACACACTTTTCAATATTTGTTTTTAAATAAAAAGTAGAATGATTTTTCAAAGTGCGTACGTTGATATAGTTATTAAAAATATTTTTGCTACTCTATTTATAAACATCAAAATAATACGTTTTTAATAGGGTTAGAATTAATATTTATATGAAATACCTATTAAGCACACTGCGGATAGCGTTGTATTAATTTTAATTGTACTTGATGGAGATATAATGTTTCAGAACCACATAATACATATTGCACAAACGAATAGATTCCTGGATATCTTATGCATAAACAGCATGCATCGTTACCTTTCCAACCTTTTGTAAACAACACCAAACTCAAACTTTGCGTAAGATGTCGCAAACACTGCTTGCCAATCTGACAACTTCTTGTAGATTAATATTAGATGTTTTTTCACTCTTTAAAGATTCGTAGTTCAGAGAATAAATATGCAACTGGCAAGGAGAGGGCCAAGTTGGTAATCACAGATTTTTATTGTTTTTATATATGTTGTAAGGTAGAAGTCCATTAGTCTCAGGATCAACGGATTTTATACAACGCCCCTTAGTTCTCGAGAAGTAGGGGTCTAATAATATATAACAACATAATACTTACTTTGTAAAGAAAACACTTCGTTGGTCGTAGCTCAGTTGTTATGGCGTCTGCTCGTTAATCCGCGGTCTAACTTTCGAGGCTGGAACGCGCTACATTTGTTTTTCTCATTTTTTGTTTTATAAATATATTTGTAATTATTATAATTAATTAATAAAAAACAAAAATTATAATATTGTGCATTAATTATAATGGTAACCAATTTATTTTTTATTTGTATATAAACCGTTGTATAAAACATCATTAAACGACTATTTTTCTAACACTTCAAAAAGAGATTATATGTATTCTTTACTGATGCTATGATGTTGAACAATTGCGTCAATTCGTGATTTTAAAGAAACATCATTCATATATTGCCTTAATAAGGGAAGTCGATGAGATGATAATAATACTCTGTGTTTAAAGTAAGAAGCATAATTATATTAAAAATCAGCATAAGAATTAAATTACAACATTTTGTTTTGTATATTAAAGATTTTTAAATTTGTAATACGTATGCTTGCACTTTGAATTATTTTGCTTTCGCATTTATCTTTTTTCTGCATCTATTTTTATTTTATTTGAAAATGTTTCATTTTATTATAACTAGTGGGTGCCACATCAGACTTTCTAACACAATAAACCCGCTAAAAATTAGGTACACTGTAAAAAATGATCAATGTTTCTTATTTTATGAAAATATACTATAACCACGAATGAAAATATAATATAATCTTCTGAGTTATCCGACATTTCGAAAAGCGTGTTCCATTGTCTTTTGAATCCCCAGAAAGCAATACATTTACAAAATTTATAGAATTATTTATAAAAACAAAATTTCTGTAGCTGCCCGTATTTTTCAGAAACGTTCCCGTATAGTTTTTATAGTGTATTAATCAGTTTCTTCAGCCTAGAATACCTATTTATCGAATGTCATTCATTCTCAAGTAAACATTTTCAGCTGCATAAGTTGATTTATACATGAAAGAGTAAAGAAATAATCTTAGTTTTAATGTTAATGTTAACGCTGTAATTTTGCATGTTTTCTGTTAAACATGATTGTTGAACATGAAAATGTTTACTTGAGAATGGATAGCATCGGAAAAAACCATATTCCGGGCTTAGAAAACTGATTAATACACTTTAAAAGTTACTCGTAAACGTTTCCGAAATTTTCGGGCAACTAGAAAAATTTTGTTTTTCTAAATGATTCTTTAAATCTCGAAATGCCATTGATGTCTGAGGTTTCTAAAGATAAAGAAACACTGTTCAGAATCATGATTAACAAGGATGAGGTTATATTATAAATTTATTCGTAATTATATTATATTTTCGTACATTCAGAAACATTCGTCAGTTTTTACAGTGTATTTAAGTTGTGTTATAATATTAGACTCCCTATTTCCCGAGAAACTAAGGAGCGTTGTATAAAATCCGTTGAACCGGAGACTATGGGGATTCAACCTTACAATATATATAAAAATAATCAAAATATGTAGTTACCAAGCTTAGCCGTTTCCTTTTGAGACGGTGCGACTCGAGGTAGATATACTTTACGATAATAATTTTTGTATTTTCAACAATGTTTTTTTAATTTTCCAAATATGTCTATGAGATTTTTGTAAAATTTGAAAGTATACAATTGTCATTAGCTTAAAAAATACATACTAATGGATTAATTCTAAGGTTCATGATACCGTACCCTCTTGTTCAGAATCCTTTGCATTTTGCGTTCAACATTTTTTACTCTCTGTACGTTTGCAGTAATATTAATTTAAATATTCTTTAAATCAGATTAAATAAATAATTCACGTTTCATTTTCTCGATTTATTACCCATTGAACGAAATTTTGCAATTGTGCCCCATTCCACGATTTTTACTAATTTAAACGGCTTCACCAGTCATATAAGTAATTTTTAAATGTATTTTAAAAAGAAAAGCCCGATGACAAACGCAATCGTTATACGTTTCCACATCGAAGAAATCGTTGTTTCCATAGCAAAAATACTTTTTCCATGAATTGACTATGTTCAGATACGGGCTTATTTTTCAGCTTGAAACAATTTCAATCAATTTAAATTTTGTTTTAAATCGTAAATTACGATCTTTAAATTTCAGTATATATACATATAAATGTGTACACAAAAGTGTAGTTATAAAAATTTACTTATTATGTAAGTTGAACTTACATGAGAAAGTGTTTTCTTAAAGAGTATTCGTCATAAAAGCGTATTTTTTTTAAAAAAATTATTCCGCCGCCAACTGGTGATAAATCGCCAAATAAATGAAATTGTCGCATTATTATCGAAGATAATATAATGTGCATTATGATAGATGTGTCCGATATGATTTTCACTTTTTCTGAAATTCATCATATTCACTTATTTGGAGTTTGCACGTCGGTTAGTTTGTAAGTTAACTTTTCAACAAGACAATCACACATTGCCTGAATACCTTGTAGTACTGTAATTTGCAAAGGATATTCTAATTTGTTGGTCATCGCAATGAAAATTTCATTACATCAAAACATACATATACATATATTTTTACCGGTTGACCAATAGCTTATTCCTACGAATAACTATTACGAAATATATATTTTTATGCAGTCAGTATAATTCTAAGGACTAAACCGTAAAAAAATCCAATGTTGTACAATGACAACTATAAAGAAGATTTTCGGTGATTGACACGTTGAAGATGGTTACGTATATACGGTTGTTGACAGCACATGAAGGAAGGCAGTTGACACACGGGCACAAAGAAGAAACATGATTAGCGATGAAGGTGATTTATTTGGAACCAATAATCAAGAATAGCATTAGGCATCAAGAACAAATAGACGAAAAGCGCAAGGGGAGGTACTCCACAAAATCAGCAGAAGAAATCAACAGCTGGTCTGGTCAAATCAAACGGCCGAAGTGATGAAGTTTTAAAAGTTACATGTACGGGTGTTGGCGCGGAAAGCATGATAAAATCGCCAGTACTTGGCGAGAGAGTTTTAGGAGACAATGTCGGAAGCGTATGGGAAAAAACGATAAATGCTAGATTCTGTCTATGATTATGCATTCATTTGAGAATGGGGGGAAGGGTTGTAAAGATTCTTTCATGGAGACAAAAAGGAAAAAGAAAAGAAAGTAATTTTGGGATTGGCGTTTGATTTTGCTAAAAGACAGCTGCAATTAACGGTTACTTATGACTCGAATCTAATAACAGGGTGTGAAAGACATGAGCTTGCATATTACAGTTTTAATCTTTTTAATTAATTCTTTTGAGAGCGGATGAGAAGTGCTAATGCTTGCATAAAGAATATCGGTTATACGTTACATTACATTAATAAGTAGAGCACAGCTGCTTATATATTTTGTCTAATTTTTAAGACAGATGCACTTTTGATTTCATGAGAAGGAAACGGTTGACTTAGAAATATGTGAACATTTGTAACTTATTTTTAGCATAACCGCAAAGTGAAGGACTGAGAAGTTTCTGATGTATGCGAGTGACTTGCATTTTAGAATGAAGAAAGTAGATTCGTTATCTAAATTAAATCAGAAATAGGTTTTAGTTAACATATTGAATTTTGGGGGGGGGGGGGATTACAGACATTTAAAATCTATAAACTATAATTGTTTATTATTTTTAATTATTTATAATTATTTATTTATTTGGGGGGGAATGAATGAATCTTTATGAATTTATTATTTTTTATCTCTATTTTTTTTTTTGGGGGGGGGAGGAGGAGAAGCATGAAATCAATACATGCATGCTAGATGTTGGGAGAGGAATGGAAAAGCTTATGTTAACATGTTAAAATTTTGGGGGGGAGGGGGGAATTTGAACTGAAAGCAAGATATATGACAAACGTCTTTGTCATATATATCACCCCATTGACCAGAAAAGCTGTACTGTTTACAGTACAGTTTTAAAAAAATATACAATACAATTATACTCTCCCCAAGCTTAAAATAATACATACATAATATAACACAAAATACTTGTAAATTATATGAGTTGCAACAGTATAAAGGATTTTGTTACCTCATTAGTTCGTAACATCAGGCTACAAATATGTCATTGAGTGCACTACTTACGAAGATTTTTTTTATATATCTCTTCGTCTTTTTATTTTCTGTTTTGTTCTTTTTCTTTCTGGTACCAGCTTTAAAAAGTTACTATTTAACTAGACATGTCTAATGATAACTGAGCACAAAACAGTACTCATTTTCTCAATTTTGTTGCACTTAAATACTATAATCCATATACTTAAAGCTAACCTGCTTTTTAGTTTTTCGTGCAAAAATGCTATTTATACGCATGCGCGAGCATTCAGCTAATCAGCTAGAGGCTTTTACTATCTTCAGACGCGATGTTCCAGCCAATGAAGTGAAGGCTTTTTCCTCTCTCTAGAAGCGTATGTGTTCCATTTGGTTGTTCGGTTGTTGAAACTTTATAGATTTCTTTTATTAAGGTATTTTTTCATTTTACCGTATTTATTTTCTTTTTAAGTCGTATGTATTTTACTACTTTGAATTTTTTATAACTAACCCTTTTTTTGAGAGAGAGAGAGATTTCGTGGCACGAAATTCCGCGAATCGTTTCCGATGTAAACAAACTAATTTTAAACTTTTAATATGTAATTCTGTGTGATATGATTAAATTCAGGTTTTCTCAGCGACGGTCACAGTATTTTTACCAAATAATTTTTGTATTAATCAAGCTTTTTTGGTTATTAAGCATAGCTAAACACGAAAGAAAACTTTGTTATTTTAAGATTTTGATGTGAATTATTTGCGTACATTTATAAGACGAGTTTCACTGAATAAATCAAGAAAAAAAAATCTCATCATTATACATATTTAGTTATGCATTATTAATTATTTACTTGGCCTTTACTTTTAATATTTCAAACTTACAGCTGAATGTAACTATTAAAACATTTGAAATACTGTATTCGTAAAATGAAATTTCAGCTTAAACACTCGACAATTACTTTTAGTTATGCATTATTAATTACTAGATGGAACCCGTCAAAATTTGACGGCAAACAACTTGATACTACCATAAAAATAAAATTTATAGTTGCTTTAACTTGACAAATTTCATAGTAGGGAGCATAATATAATTAAGCGGTCACAGACCTTTCCATCAATATATCACATGAAGGGTGTGTGCAAAATTTAGAAAGCAACCCTTGGGGGGGGGCAAAGTGGGGAGATGGACACCGGAGATGCATAATATGATTAAGTGGTCACAGACCTTTCCAATGATATATAACATGAGGGTTGTGTGCAAAATTTAGAAAGTAAGGGGGTAGGGGGGGGGCGGGGGCAAAGTGGGGAGATGGACATCGGAGATGCATAATATGATTAAGCAGTCACGGACCTTTCCAACAATATATGACATGAGGGGTGTCAACAAAATTTAGAAAGTATCCCTTGGGGGGGGGGCAAAGTGGGGAGATGGACATCGGAGATGCATAATATGATTAAGTGGACACAGACCTTTCCAATGATATATAACATGAGGGTTGTGTACAAAATTTAAAAAGTACCCCTTGGGGGGGAGGGGGGAGCAAAGTGGGGAGATGGACATCAGAGATGCATAATATGATTAAGCAGTCACGGACCTTTCCAACAATATATGACATGAGGGGTGTCAACAAAATTTAGAAAGTATCTCTTGGGGGGGGGGCAAAGTGGGGAGGTGGACATCGGAGATGCATAATATGATTAAGTGGTCACAGACCTTTCCAATGATATATAACATGAGGGTTGTATGCAAAATTTAGAAAGTACCCTTTGGGGAGGAGGGGGGGCAAAGTGGGGAGATGGACATCTGAGATGCATATGATTAAACAGTCACAGACCTTTCCAACAATATATGACATGAGTTGTGTCAACAAAATTTAGGGGGGGGGGTAGTGGCGGGATGGACCACGGAGATACATAACATGAATAAGTGGTCAAAGACTTTTCCAGCGATATATCACATGAGGGGTGCGTGCAAAATTTAGAAAAGTGTCTCACTTGGGAGGGGGGGGAATGGACCCCAGAGATGCATAACATGAAAAAGAGGTCACAGGCGTTTCAACTTGCAACTTTTTTCTTGAAGGCATTTGACAATATTAAATTTTTTTTTACCTAAGACAATTTAACGATATTCTTAATATTTTTGCACAATTCGTCAAATGTTCATGGAAAAAATCATGAAATTCGCTAATCAATAGTTGATAAATTATAAAATTCAACAATCGATAACGGAAAAATCACGAAATTCATCAAATGGTCTGCACACTGATGTGATGATCAAAAGGGTTTTGAAGTATAGGACAAAATTAGCTTTTGCCAAACAGCGAGTAATACTGAAAATTTGGCAATGGACTTTATTGCCACCACTGGTCAAACATAATAGTCACACTCACCAATTACGATGATTGAATGGAAAAAGATTATTTTTCTCTGCTGTCGCTCGACAAATTTCGAAACCATTTGGCGAATTTCACGATTTTTTCCCCAAAATTGACGGATTGTGATTTTTTTTCTCGAAGCCATTCGACGATATTTGAAAACTTTTCCCCCCGAAACCAGTTGATGAATTTTGTGATTTTTCCACTGTCGATTAATGAATTTTGCAATTTTTCCGCTATCGATTGACAAATTTAGCAATTTATCGACTATCGATTAACGAATTTCACGATTTTTTCCATGAACGAACAAATTGCGCACTTTCTTCCCGCTAATGTTTGACACATTTCGCCCTTTACAATTCAGCCAATGAGTTGAACGTTGTTTCTTTCCAGAAATGTCAGGAATGAAACAATTATTCTTTAGGATGAATTCCCTTCGTTCGATGCCCCATGTGTGCGATGCAGCAACGGACGTCACAGACTTTTTAGGGCACCTGCAGACTAAAAACATCTAACCAATCTTTGCGGGTGAAAAAATTCCAGATTTCGTCAAATGATTGAGGGAAAAACACTAAATTCATCAAAGGATCATGGGAAAACATGACTTTCGTTAAAAGACCACAGAAAAAACGTGAATTATGCAAAAGGATCGCGAAAGATAAGCAAATTTGTTCAAAGAATCGCTAAAAAGGAAATTTCACCAAAAAATCACGCTTTTTTACTAAATTTAGTCTAAAAATGGCAGAATAAAATGAATTTTATCAAAGAATCGCTGGAAAATGCGAATTTCGTTAAGGATCGCGAGAAAAATGCGAAATTCTTCAAAGGATCACTGAAAAAACATGAATTTCGTCAAAAAATTTCTGAAAAAACATGAATCTCGCCCAATAACAGAAAAATCATGGTTCATAATCATTATATCATACATTATCAAAAAGGGAAATTTCACCAAAAAATCACGCTTTTTTACTAAATTTCGTCTAAAAATTGCGGAATAAAATGTATTTTATAAAAGAATCGCTGGAAAACGCGAATTTCATAATCGATCGTTAGAAAAATGCGAATTTCTTCAAAGGATTGCTGAAAAAACGCCACTTTCGTCAAAGGATTGCTGAAAAAACATGAATCTCCTCAAAAGGAAGCAGAGAAAGTGCAAATATCGTCAAAGGATCACAGAAAAACGCAAATTTCGTCAAAGAATAGCAGAAAAAACGTGTATTTCGTCAAAGGATTGTAGTTAAAACATGAATTTTGTCAAATGATTGCTGAAAAAACACAAATTACGTCATAGGATCGCTGAAAAAATCATTAATTTCATCCATCGGCACATAAATATCATGAATTTCGTCTATCGGGGGCATAAAAATCCTTAATTTCATCGGTCGGGTACAGAATTTTTTTTTTTCATCAATCGGGCGTGTAAAAATCATGAGTTTCATTTATCGGTCACCTAAAATACACAAAATTCTTGATACGGGCACATAAGAATCAAGAAATCAGTTGATCAGGCACGTACAAATCATTAATTTCCTCTATCGGCACATAAAAATCACGAATTTTGTCTATCGGGTGCATAAAAATACTTAATTTCATAATCTTTTACCAAATTTCGTCTAAAAATTGCAGAATAAAATGTATTTTATAAAAGAATCACTGGGAAACGCGAATTTCATAAACGATCATGAGAAAAATGCGAATTTCTTCAAAGGATCGCTGAAAAAACACGAATTTCTTTAAAGGATCGCTGAAAAAACATGAATCTCGTCAATAGGCAGCAGGGAAAGTGCGAAGATCGTCAAAGGATCACGAAAAAAGCAAATTTCATCAAAGGACCACAGAAAAACACAAATTTCGTCAAAAGATAGCAGAAAAAACGCGAATTTCGTCAACTGATTGCTGAAAAAATCATTAATTTCATCCATCGGCACATAAATATCATGAATTTTGTCTAACGGATGCAGAATTTTTTTTTTTTTTCATCAATCGGGCGTGTAAAAATCATGAGTTTCATTGATCGGTCACCTAAAATTCACAAAATTCTTCAAACGGGCGCATAAAAAGCAAGAAATTAGTTGATCAGGCACGTAAAAATTATTAATTTCCTCTATCAGCACATAAAAATCATGAATTTGGCAATCGGGTGCATAAAAATACTTAATTTCGTCAGTCGAGTGCAGAAAAAAAAAATCGTCAATCAAGTGTGTAAAAATCATGAGTTTCATTTATCAGGCATGTAAAAATCATGAAATTCTTAAATCGGGTGCATAAAGATCATGAATTTTGTAGGACAGGCACTAAAAATCACAAATTCATCAAGTGGGTGAGTGAAATCACGAATTAGTCAAGTGGGCACATAAAAATCACAAATTTCTTCAATTGAGTGCATAAAAATCGTAAATTTTGTCCCTCAGATGCAGGAAAATCATTAATTTCATCGATCGGGTGAGGAAAAATCCTGAATTTTGTCAAACAGATGCAGAAAAAACACAAAAGGAAAACAAAAATCAGAAAATCCTGTATTTGTCCAGTTTTTTTCATATTTTTAATCGCCAGTTTTCTAAGTTTTATCGCCGAGTGCTTATTTTCACCTTTAAGTGACAATAAAGTCAATCGCCAATTTTCAGAATTGCTCGCTGATAGGCAAGTGCTATATTTATCCTGACAAAATGGTTATCGTATCAATGGATGGAAAAGGAAAAGTGTGTAGTGTATATAAATGAATTCTGCATTGAATGTCACCTTGTATAATGACAATTGTGTACAATTTATCGCGTTTGATGGAGTTTTTAAGTTTCAAGTTTAGATTATTATATTATTAGGTAGTTTTTCCTTTTATCTTTATTTTATTTTATTGAATCATTGAAGGTAAAACAGATATCTATTTCTGTGTTCATGATTGAGTTCTTTAGATATGTTTTGATTCTTCGTATATTGTTAGCAAAATTATTTAGTGCACATAATATAGTTGTAAAGCATGCTTTATATACATTCTGGTGCATTTTATTAGTTGAAATTTGTTACATTTTTCGAAATGATTGTTGAATTTTGTCATCTTTTTTCCCGCAACCAATCAATAAATTTCATGATGTTTTATTGGTGATTGGTTGCAGGAAAGTATTGTGAAATTCAACAATCATTCAAGAAAATGTAACAAAATTCTACTAACAACAGGAGCCTCTAAACAAACCAGTTCAAAATATGCATTCATATACATTAGATGCTGTACCATCTGTCCATTTACATATTAAAATGTGTACTAAATGATATAAAACATTTTAAAAACTGAAATTTTACACTTACATCTTAATTGTAAGTTTCATTGTTTACATGAGTGGATTTTAAGGAGTCTACTGCATATATATATACACATATACTAAAATTATCTATCTAAATCCATTTGAATCATTGAAAGTTTTGTTAAGATTTGATCGTATTTCAATCTTTAGAATGCTTTTCTATTACCCGACATAATACCAATAAATTGTCATACTAAAGTTTCAAAACCTTTAAAAAAATTGTCAACAAACCAAAAAATTCCATGCAAAACACATCCATACACACTATCATAACAAAATCATCAAAATGCACAGGTGGTAAAGCTGTTTAGAAGCTCCTGTTGTTAGTAGAATTTTGTTACATTTTCCCGAATGATTGTTGAATTTTGTGATCTTTTTCTCGCAACCAATAAATAAATTTCACGATGTTTTATTGTGATTAAACTATGAATTTTGTTATTTTTTTACATATAAACACAATTGCCGACTCAGCAAGTTTCTGGATTTGTCCATGTTAGTGAAACTTTTTTTTTTTTTCATGCAACTGCTGGTCAAATTTTTAATCAATTTTTACAGCCGAATGCAACTATTAAAACATCTGTAGTATTATATTCAAAAAGGTAAATTTCAGCTTTATAAATCCTAATAAAAACTCGACCATTACTTTTTAGTTTAAGAAATTTAAAGTAGCAAAATATACATCCCGCATAGCATGCATGGTCACAGTGACGTCATCGTGACGTCACAGTGAGTCACGTACGTCACGCCACATCTGTGACCAAAATACAACCACTCAGTGACGTCACATTGTGACTAAAATGTGAATTATTTGGAAACCTTAAAAAATTTGCAAGAACACTACAAAATATGTTATTCAATGTAAAAGAATATGTTTCTGACAATTTTTTTAATTTTTGTGACGTCACTGTGACGTTACTGCAAATCACAAACACTACGTCACCTGTGTTATCAAAATACCCCCATGTTGTGAAGTCACAGTTTGACCAAAATGTGAATTTTTAATATATTTTAAAATGATGAGAAATATATATTATTCAGGAATGCTTTAATGCACTTAAAGGGTCTGATTCTGACTGATTTTTATGATCCCTGGAAAATTAACCTACACTGATTAATTTATTTACTGACCTAAAGGAAAATGCTTTATAAATAGGTAAATTTCAATCAATATGCAATTATAAATTATAATACAAACATAATGCGGCATGTACTCCATGAACAATTTTTTTTTAAATTAAGGCAGTTTCTCATTTGCTTTTCATATTAATTAACAATTTTTGTAAAACTGAGAGCAACAATCTATATTATAGAGCGCAAACAATCCAAGAGTAACAATGACGTCATGTTAACAGCGGCAACAACTGAACAGTAAATTTCGCTTTTACAGTGATTTTTTTAACTTCTAAATATTGCACAATTTCAATTTTTAACCGTCGAATAGGAAAAAAAATGCTCTTTCAAATGCAATATGTTTCAAAACTGTACCTCAATTTGCTGTCCAATATATATTTTGCTGTTTGTTTCATACTTTGTAAATAAATTTAACATTTTCCGAATAATGAAATTTAAAAAGTTATGCAAAATGTATGATTTAAATAATTATTCACGTCTTCGTTTTTCATTTACCACAAATTTCTTTAAAAAAATATTGTTATTTTGCAAGCTGTTTTTTCTACAGGACATTAATAAAGAAAAAAGGAAATTTTGAAAAAGGGAAAATGTCCCCCCCCCCAACCTTTTACTTTTTTAGGATTACATTTTGCAATTATTACGCTCTATGCAAATTTTACTTTTTTATGATTTTGCATTCTTGTCCATTAAAATATTTTTTATGTACTTTAAAAATTTAAACAATGTTTTATTTGATACGCCATGAATATTGATATTTTTTTACAACTTACAAAAAAAAACTATACAAGTATTATTATTGTGAAACTAATCGTAAAAAAAAAAACGTAAAATGCTTATAAAAAATAAATCTTCAAATAAGAAATTTTAATTGGAGAGACTATAAAAAAAACATTCTGCCTTTTTAACCTTCTACTCTAACATCAACTATATAAGAAGAAAAAAAAAAGAAAAACGATCATCTGCGCTGCTATTAAATGCGCGCAGATGTTTTAAACGTTTTTCAAAAATATCGTCTGCTTTTTTAACCTCAGAATAAGAGACGCACAACAGTGTATTTAATCTTTGGATGTCAGTTCGTTGGACAATACGCGTGTTATGAGCGTGTATAATTTCTACGTATTTAAAATTAAAAACCTGCACAGGATTCCGCAAATACAATTTTTATACGAATTTTCTTTCCATGAAAAGTACAATTCCTTTGCGTGGTTAAATTTGCTTTCCGCCAATGTTATTGTACTTCATTTGGAGGAATTTTGCCTTCTCAAGAAATTTTCGCTATTTTTACGTCAAAATAGAATATTGAAGATCACAAAGAAAAAGAGGTATGGAAAAATATTATTTTCCCTGTTAGCTTTGCATTAAGTTATATCGTTTTCAGTTACTTTCATGTAGTATTTTACAAAAGTTAAATACTTCGCTTAACATTTATCAGTTTAATAAAGTTTATTAAATTTAATGTTTATTTTGTTAAAATAAGTAACAATATGTCAACGATTTTAATCAGATAATTACTTTCACTAAATTCATTTCCTGAGTCATTTTATAGTTATAAATTTCAAAACATCTGTACACTATTATAACAGAATTATTATTAAAGGGAAATGTTCTTTATAATTATCACCTAATCCTGTAAAAAAAAAAAATAATAAACCAATGTGTGGTTCCATTTTATGTTGTTATCTGAATTTATATATTTTTTCACATTAAAAACTGGTTAAATATTTGAAACTATGTTTGTAATTTATTATTTTATTGGGTTATGTAACTATGATTATCTACATTTCAAATGGACTTTCTAACATCAGAGTAAATATTTTTCAAACCGATGTTGTTGAGTCAAAAAGGGTTAAAATATAGTTATAAAATAAAGGTTCCATGTATGATAACGTATTTTGATCTATAAGTTAAATTTTTGGTTTTCTCTTTCAAAAATAGCAACTTTTATGAAATATTTTTCAAAAATCTTTCTTAATAAATTGAAACATACAGTTATTTTTCTTTTCAATATGATTTAAAACATGGACCCCGATGTGAATATTATGGGAGAATACATTGTTCGAACATTTTCACTAGTTAAATATATAAGATACTGTTTAAAAACTATTGAAATAGTTAATAAAAAATACCTTTTAAAATTTCAAGGCTTAAAAACCTTATCACAGTCAAAATAACGATTATTTTATTATTATCTCAAATTAACGATCTAAACTTTTTATACACGTGGTTTAAAATGTCAAAACTGTATTTTTAATACATACACGATTGCCATTCAAGGGTTTTTCACTCATGAAAACTATATAAATGACTTTTTCTCAATATTGATTTTTTGTTCATTCTTATATTTTTTAAGTTCTTTACTTCCTTTAGTATTTCAGTTTATTATTTTTTATACATATTCTTTATTATGTATGTAATAAAACCTTGCAAGGAATTAGTATTACAGATTTTTTTGTTTTCTATATATGAAATCACATGAAGAAGAGTTAAATTCCATAGTTCCTCACAATATGGAAGAATAATAAATTTATATAAAATCTAATATTAATTGAAATAAAAATCCATGCACAGTGTTCTATAACATATTTTAGTAATTGTAAAAATATATAATAATAATAATAATAAGTAATGTAAATAAATTAAAAAAATGTCAATACTTGTAAAAATAGATACCGAGCTGAAAATGCAAAAAATGTTGCATTTATATTATAGAACAACAGAATTTTAATACATTTCACCACTTTTATATAATAAATTTGAAAATCTGCAAATCCACCTTTTTCTATTTAATGTGTAACCATTGGTAATGATTTGGGTTCGTTTGAAATCGGGTTGTCTCACTCGATTGCAGGATTTTAATAAAATCGTCTCAAAATCGCGTTACCCGACCTGATAGGGTATTCATATAAGAATCGGAGCCCAAGCAAAACTTTAACTAAATAGACAGAATAAAATAAAATAAATAAATTAAAACCCCGACTTAAGTCCTGCATCGGGTTGGTTATTCCGATTTTACCCGCACCCGACATGGCGTTCAGCTTGAGCCGAGTAAGAATAGCGATAATTGTTGTTGTTGTTGTTGTTGTTATTCTGTTTGGGTTAAATTGATTGTAATTTTTTTTCGGCTTCGGGTTGATTTCGGGTTGAGATTTTATTAATGCAGCTCGGGTTTGGATTAATCTGAAAAACTAGAATAAAATAATAACTTGATCTAAAGAAAAAATAGAATATTCTTTCAAACCTGTAGAAAAAAAAGAAAAGAAAAGAAAGAGAATAAAAATAAATAAAAATAAATAACCGATCCGCAATTTTCCTCATCGAATATGGGTAAAATATGGTCACTCGACCCGATCAAGAATCGTCACAATTGTCACAAACCTGCAGCCAAAAAAATATATATATCTGAACTTTACGAATCGGATTCGGGTAAAATCTGGTCACCCAATCCGATGCAGAATCGTCACAAATGTCACAAACGTCTAGCAAAAAAATGTCGATCCGAACAATCCGGAGCGGATTCGGGGAAAATTTGGTCACCCTATCCGATGCAGATTCGTCACACTTTTCACATTGAAGTCGCACGGTGACTTCACAAAGTAGTCACATTGTGAGGTCACAGAAAGCCTTGAAAACGGCCATAACGACTTCACATTTAGGTCACAGTGACTTCACATCGACGTCACGTGACATCACGACGACGGTCACAAAGTAACAGTGTGACTTCACATTGACGTCGCCGTGACGTCACCATGCCTTACGGGATACGACATATCCAAAGAATTCAATCATGAACACAGAAATACATATGTGTTTCTATGTTCATGAGCTCAATATAACAAAATAAATAAAGATAAAATTAAAAAATACCTAATATTTATAGTAATCCAAACTTTGAAACATGCTGCTTACGATGACTCCCGACTAAAGATCTCTAGAGACAGGAAATGCCCTCACCTCATTGGCTGAAACAAATCTGTCTGTAGAGAGTAAAAGCCTCTAGCTGATTGGCGGAATGCTCGCGCATGCGTATAAAAGTCAAATTCGCATGAAAAACGAAATACCAGGTTAGCTTTAAATATATGGATTTACTTGGCCTTTACTTTTAATATTTCAAACTTACAGTTGAATGTAACTATTAAAACATTTGAAATACTGTATTCGTAAAATGAAATTTCAGCTTAAACACTCGACAATTACTTTTACTTATGCATTATTAATTATTTACTTGGCCTTTACTTTTAAAATTTAAACTTACAGTTGAATGTAACTATTAAAACATTTGAAATACTGTATTCGTAAAATGAAATTAGTTTAAACACTCGACAATTACTTTTAGTTATGCATTATTAATTATTTACTTGGCCTTTACTTTTAATATTTCAAACTTACAGCTGAATGTAACTATTAAAACATTTGAAATACTGTATTCGTAAAATGAAATTAGTTTAAACACTCGACAATTACTTTTAGTTGTGCATTATTAATTATTTACTTGGCCTTTACTTTTAATATTTCAAACTTACAGTTGAATGTAACTATTAAAACATTTGAAATACTGTATTCGTAAAATGAAATTTCAGCTTAAACACTCGACAATTACTTTTAGTTATGCATTATTATTTATTTACTTGGCCTTTACTTTTAATATTTCAAACTTACAGCTAAATGTAATTATTAAAACATTTGAAATACTGTATTCGTAAAATGAAATTTCAGCTTAAACACTCGACAATTACTTTTAGGTTAAATTCAGGTTTTCTCAGTGACGATCACAGTATTTTTACCAAATAATTAAAAGTACTACTTGCATGCATCTATCTATCTATATTAGAAATTGTGCAGGTTTCTGGTCACTGTTTTGTTTACATATTTTAAACAAAAATTTCAATTTAATAATGCACTGAAAATTATAATGAATGCTTACAATTAAACACAACAACACAAAACAAAAAATTTCTCAAAAACACATTATTTCCCCGATATTTTCCCACAACTAATCAATAAATTTCATGATATTTTATTGCGATTTTAAACCATGAACTTTAGTACTTTTCTGTTATACGGACACTATGCCAAAATGTATGTATGTATGTTTGGCGACAATGGTGTACGTATAACGGAAAAGTGCCTGAATTATTATTTAATATATATATATATACAGGGTGATTCATAAAAGATGGGCAGAACTTTAAGGGGTTATAGTACACTTAAAGACAAATAATATTAAATAGGAGACTAAGGGTCCCAGACGTATTCCCAAGGAGATAGGGGGCATTAAAGTTTAGGGTCCGAAATTTCAAATGATTATAAAACATGGAAAAATTGGTCGATTCGTTTGCGGTTTTTGCAAAAAATTTTCTTTATGCCAGTATTTTCTTGAAATAAAATTTTAAAGTTCAATTTCAAAAAATGCCGATAGGGGGCGCTTTAGACTTTGGAGTAACAAACAACTATTTTTTAACGTTATTTTTTGTATTTCTTTAAATGATTTCGAAAGCTTAGACTTAAACTTAAATTTTGATCTAAAAATCTGAGTCCTAACGAGTAGTTATGTAGCGTAAACTGAAATTTGAAATTTGAAACCCTTCTCCCCCCAGAACAAAAATCAGTTATTCCCGATCTTAGTGTCGAAGATTAGGCTCTAACTACTGCCGCGTTTTGCTAAAATTATTCTTTATGTCAGTATTTTCTTGAAAATAAATTTTAAAGAAAATTTTCAAAAAATTCCGATAGAGGGCGCTTTAGACTTTGGAGTAACGAACAACTATTTTATACCGTTATTTTTTGTGTCTCATTAAATGCTTTCTAAAGCTTAGACTTAAATTTTCAGCCCAAAATCTGAATCGTTAGACGTGGTTAAGTTTCTGGGGAGAGGGGTTTGAAATTTCTACTCCTGAGCACAGTTCAGTTTACCATGTCCACACATTGTGTGCTGTGATACGAGGTAAAAAGACACAAATTAGGATTATGTTACCAAAGCATATTTATTAACATGTAATCACAATAAATGTTCAAAATTGTGACCACCAGAGGTTATGCACGCAGAACAACGGCGACGAATGGAACGGCGAACATTCGCGAAAACATCAGGCTTTTCGAGCACTTCCCCTACAGCGGCGGAAAGTCTGGCGACCAGTTCCTCGGGGGATTCAATGGGTGTCTCATACATAAGAGCCTTCAATCGTCCCCAAAAAAAGAAATCGAGGGGTGAAAGATCTGGCGAGCGAGCAGGCCAAGCAACAGGACCACCTCGACCAATCCATCTGTTCGGAAATGTGATGTCCAGATAGTTGCGGACGTCTCGTACGTAATGGGCTAGCGCTCCATCGTGCTGGAACCACATGACCCGCCGGATGCGTGGAGGAACAACGTTTAACAGGTCTGGCAGCACATGTTGCAGAAATGTGAGGTATGTTTTACCGTTGAGGCGTTCAGGAAGAAGGTACGGTCCGATTAGGTGGTCTCCGAGGATTCCTGCCCAAACATTGATGGAAAAGCGTCTCTGATGAGCATGTGGATACGTAGAATGTGGATTGACATCCGCCCATACATGTGCATTGTGTGTGTTAAATGTACCTTCACGTGTGAAGGTACATTCATCGGTGAAAAGCACAGTTCGTCCAAAATGTGGATTTAGCGCGTTCTGCTGCAGAAACCAGCGGGCGAATTCAATACGATTTGGATAATCCCCTGGAGACAGTTTCTGGACTCGTTGCACATGAAACGGGAGCAAATGTTCATCCTTCAGTACCCTCCAAGTCGTGGACTGTGAGGTATCCACCTGGCTAGCCACTGTTCGTGTACTTGTACTTGGCTGCGCCGCTACTACATCCAGAATGGCTTCTGCAACAACTACTGATTCGTCCTTTTTTGCACGACCTGCATTCGACCGGGAAGCGAGAAATGATCCCGTCTCACACAACTGTCTGTGCAAGCGCTCGAAAGTTTTGCGGTTAGGCAACCGCCTGTTAGGAAATCACTCTCCGTACATTCGTTGTGCCTCTGCACCATTTCCATCTGCCGCTCCGTAAATTAAATGCATCTCAGCCTTTTCCTTATTCGTGAAGGGCACCATCTTCCGATTCATTACTACAGCGACTTACACTTGACTCAGCGTTCAGTGGTTTTTATGCCTGAATCGTGTCGAAATTTTGCATACGTGTTCTTCTTCTTCCCCATTTGACATTTGCATACTTTCTGTTTCCTTCTTCACCCGGTGACTAGCGTCAGGAATGGAGCTTTAACGTTTGCATGAGCGACGTTTCCAACTGTGCCAGTGCCTTTATGAGTGAATTCCGACTATGCAGTCCTTGACGAAAGTTGTATTTTTGCCTCGTATCACAGCACAGAATCGTTGGGCATGGTTAAGTAGTGCAAACTGAACTATGTTCAGAAGTTGAAATTTGAACCCCCTCCCCTCGCTACTGAACCACGCTCAGCGATTCAGATTTTGAGCTGAAAATTTAAGTTTAAGTCTAAGCTTTAGAAAGCATTTAATGAGACACAAAAAATAACGGTATAAAATAGTTGTTCGTTACTCCAAAGTCTAAAGCGCCCTCTATCGGAATTTTTTGAAAATTTTCTTTAAAATTTATTTTCAAGAAAATACTGACATAAAGAATAATTTTAGCAAAACGCGGCAGTAGTTAGAGCCTAATCTACGACACAAAGATCGGGAATAACTGATTTTTGTTCTGGGGGGAGAAGGGTTTCAAATTTCAAATTTCAGTTTACGCTACTTAACTACTCGTTAGGACTCAGATTTTTAGATCAAAATTTAAGTTTAAGTCTAAGCTTTCGAAATCATTTAAAGAAATACAAAAAATAACGTTAAAAAATAGTTGTTTGTTACTCCAAAGTCTAAAGCGCCCCCTATCGGCATTTTTTGAAATTGAACTTTAAAATTTTATTTCAAGAAAATACTGGCATAAAGAAAATTTTTTGCAAAAACCGCAAACGAATCGACCAATTTTTCCATGTTTTATAATCATTTGAAATTTCGGACCCTAAACTTTAATGCCCCCTATCTCCTTGGGAATACGTCTGGGACCCTTAGTCTCCTATTTAATATTATTTGTCTTTAAGTGTACTATAACCCCTTAAAGTTCTGCCCATCTTTTATGAATCACCCTGTATATAATATAAACATAATTGGCGACACAGCAAGTTTTCTGGATTTCTCCCTGTCTCTCTAACCACATTGTTAACAAAACAAAAAATTCACGAAAAACACATTATTTCCCCGATATTTTCCCACAACTAATCAATAAATTTCATGATATTTTAAACCATGAACTTTAGTACTTTTCTGTTATACGGATACTATGCCAAAATGTATGTATGTATGTATGTATGTTTGGCGACAATGGTGTCCGTATAACGGAAAAGTGCCTGAATTATTATTTTTTTATATATATATAAAATATAAACATAATTGGCGACACAGCAAGTTTTCTGGATGTGAAAGGCTGAGATGAATTTCATTCATTCAATGGCGGTTTTAAAAGTTTCAAGTTTGGATTGAGTGCACCTGAACATAAAAACCGATACCTATTTCTATGTTCATGATTGAGTTATTTGGATATCTTTTCGTATAGCACAGAAAATCATTTCTCCCGCTTTTGTAATACAGGTAAATTCTGGTGTATTTTTCTTTCTTCTTTTTATATCATAAGTACTTTTCTACTTTAAATTTTTTAATTGTCGAGTTTCTAAGCTGAAATTTCATTTTTCGAATGCAGTATTTCAAATGTTTTAATAATTCCATTCAGCTGTAAGTTTGAAATATTTAAAATATTAAAAGTAAAGCTCAAGTAAATAATTAATAATGCATAACTAAATATGTATAATGATCAGAATGACATATTAAAATGTGTACAGAATGACATGAAAATTTTAAAAAACTGAAATTTTGCACTTGCAACTTAATTGTAAATTTCATTGTTTACATTGGAAACGATTTGTGGATTTTAAGAATTTGCTGAACTTCTTGTCACCAAATTACTAAATCTCTCTCTCTCACTCTCCAAAAAAAAAAAAGGGTTAGTTTAAAAAAATTCAAAGTAGCAAAATACATACAACACAAAAAGAAAATAAATACGGTAAAATGAAAAAATTACTTTAATAATAGAAATCCATAAGTTTTCAACAACGACATCAAACGAACGTATTTCATCTTTCGTTTGTGATAAGGAACGCTCCTTTGGCCCCCTCCACTCATTGGCTGAATTGTAAAGGGCAAAATTGGGGGACAAAATGACTACAGCATTTCTGAGAAAAGAAAAAATCAGAAAATTCACAGAAAATAATTATTTTTGTTGCAAGTTGGGTTAACTGTCTTTATGGTTCGAGTAGATTTCAGACTGAGTGTAGATTTCTGCAAGTTGGATTTGGGTTAACCCGATTTTTCAAAAGTTAGTTCAAGTTCAGTATATTATTTCAGATTAAAACTATACCTATCAGGGCTTGAATTTCAGGGCGGGATTCGCGCGGAAAATTTTGAAATCCCGCCCAAAAAAGATCATGAGCGGGAGCCTCCCGCCCAAAAAATTTCAGCATTTTTGGAGAAATTTGCATTATTTAATTTACCTGCAATCGAACGATAAATTTCGTGATTTTTTTTCCCCGCAACCGATTGATGGACTTTGTGTTTTTTCCGCGACTGATTGGCGAACTTTGTGGTTTTTTCCGTGACAGATCAACGAACTTTGAGTTTTTTCTGCGACAGATCGACGAACATTGCGTTTTTTAAGTGACTGATCGACGAACCTTGCGTTTTTTGGGGACATATCGACGAACTTTGCGTTTATTCCGCAATCGATCGACGAAATTTTTCTTTCTTCCCTGACTGATCGACAAACTTTGCATTTATTCCGCAATCGATCGACGAAATTTGCTTTTTTCCGCAACTGATCGACGAACTTTGCGTTTTTTCCGCGACAGATCAACGAACGTTGCATTTTTTTCTGCGACTGATCAACGAACTTTGCGTTTTTTCTGCGACAGATAGACGAACATTGTGTTTTTTAAGCGACTGATCGACGAATCTTGCGTTTTTTGGGGACAGATCGACGAACTTTGTGTTTATTCTGCAATCGATCGACGAAATTTGCTTTTTTCCCACGACTGATCAACGAACTTTGCGTTTTTTGGTGACAGATCGACGAACTTAGCGTTTTTTCCGCGACAGATTGATGAACTTTGAGTCTTTTCCACGATCGATCGGTGAATCTCAATCAAGTAAAATCTAAAGTCAGAAATTTATTTAACAACCTTATTGTTAATGGTCCCTAACACATTTAATGGAACTTGAAAAATACACTGCATATATAAAACTTAACTTTCTTCCCTTTTTTATAATAAAAATAAACATTTTACATAATCATTCTCAGTTGACTTAATTTTTTCAATGGTATTTTGTCATGTCTGCATTAATGTAATTCTTTAAATAGCACGTAAAAGAATAGTGGGGTTTAAAGAATTTTTGTCTCCCTCCCAAACATTACAACTCCCCTCCATTTAAAAATGTTGGTAGGGAGACTCCCGTCTTTGGAAAAATTGAATTTCAAGCCCTGCCTATAATATGTTTGTGTGTATTGAGGTTTGTATAGATGTTTGTGTGTGTGCTGTTTTTAATACAGACAGTTTCATTTTTCACACGAACCTTTCAAAAAATTCACATTCTTTGCGCAATCCTTTAACAAAATTCGCATTTTTTTTTCGTGATTCTTTAATAAAATTCGCATTTTTTTCTGTATCTTTTTTTTGTCGAGATTCATAATTTTTTCAGCTATCCTATGACGTAATTCGTGTTTTTTTTCCAGCGATAATTTGACGAAATTTGTGTTTTTTCTGCAATTTTTTTTTCACGAAATTTGCGTTATTTTCCACGATTCTTTTATGAAATTTGCGTTTTTCTGTGATCCTTAGACGAAATTTTCTTTTTTCGCAATGCTTTGATAATAATCACATTTTCTCTGCTGCCTTTTGATAAGATTCATGAATTTTCAGCAATCCTTCGATGAAATTCGCGTTTTTTCAGCAATCTTTGAAGAAATTCGCATTTTTCTCGCGATACTTTAACGAAATGTGCGTTTTCCAACAATTTTTTGATAAAATACATTTTATTCCGCAATTTTTAGACGAAGTTTGGCAAGAAAGCGCTATCTTTGGGTGAAATTTCCTGTTTTGCGATTCTTTGACAAAATTTGCTCATCTTTTGTGTAAATCGCGTTTTTCTGTGGCCTTTTAACAAAATTCACGATTTACATGATCCTTTGATGAAATTAGTGTTTTTCCCGTGATCATTTGACAAAATCTAGGATTTTTTTCCCGCGAAGATTGATTATATGTTTTTAGTCTGCAGGTGCCCTAAAAAGTTTGTGACACCTGTCGCTGCATTGCACGCATTCTGCCACAGTGTATCAAACAAACAAAATTCATCCTAAAGAATTATTGTTTCGTTTCTGGAAATGAACAACCGTCAACTCATTGGCTGAATTATAAAGGGTGAAATGTGTAGGCACTGAGTATCATCTATACTATTAATGTCGGTAAACGTCTGTCTGTGTGTGTGTTGTTGTGTCTGGCGTCTGTAAGCACAAAACTCTGCATGCAGACGACGGACATAAGTGCTTTTGGTATAAAAAAATTCGTAAGTGGAGTTTTTAAAATTCGCAACATTTTGCGGGAGAAGAGGGGTGCGAACGAATTTAAAAAATGAGTCCGCATCAATAATTATGGTGGCGGGAGGGAGTATGTTTTGCCTACACGGGGCGGAGACTTCTCTTTGTTGACACCACTCATATGATATATCGTTCCAAAGGCCTGTGACTGCCTTTTCATGTTATGCATCTGTGTGGTCCATCTCCCCCCCCCCCCGCCAATTGGGGCACTTTTCTAAATTTTGCACATACCACTCATGTTATATATCGTTAAAAAGGTCTGTGACCGCTTAATCATATTATGCATCTCCGGTGTCCATCCCCCCACTTTGCCCCCCCCTAAGGGGGTACTTTTGTAAATTTTGCACAATCCCTTCATGTTACATATTGTTGGAAAGGTCTTTGACTGCTTATTCATGTTATGCATCTCCGGGGTCCATCCCGCCATTTCCCCCCCCCTTAAGGGGGGCAATTTTCTAAATTTTGTTGACACCCCTCATGTCATATATTGTTGGAAAGGTCTGTGACCGCTTAATGATATTATGCATCTCCAATGTCCATCTTCCCACTTTGCCCCCTCCCCTCCCCCAAGGGGGTACTTTTCTAAATTTTGCAGACAACCCTCATGTCATATATCGTTGGAAAGGTCTGTGACTGCTTAATCATATGCATATCTCCAATGTCCATTTCCCCACTTTGCCCCCCCCTCCCCCAAGGGGGTACTTTTCTAAATTTTGCAGACAACCCTCATGTCATATATCGTTGGAAAGGTCTGTGACTGCTTAATCATATGCATATCTCTAATGTCCATTTCCCCACTTTGCCCCCCCTCCCCCAAGGGGTACTTTTCTAAATTTTGCAGACAACCCTCATGTCATATATCGTTGGAAAGGTCTGTGACTGCTTAATCATATGCATATCCCTGATGTCCATCTCCCCGCTTTGCCCCCCCCAAAGAGGTACTTTTCTAAATTTTGCACACAACCCTCATGTTATATATCGTTGGAAAGGTCTGTGACCACTTAATCATATTATGCATGTTCCGTGTCCATCCCCTACTTTACCCCCCCCCCAAGGGGGTACTTTTTAAAATTTTGCACACACCCCTCATGTTACATATCGTTTGAAAGGTCTTTGACTGCTTATTCATGTTATGCATCTCCTTGGTCCATCCCGCCATTTCCCCCTCCCCAAGGGGCACTTACCATTTACTTGCACAACAGCGCTAAATGTGTCAGATGAAAGAAATTCCGCGAGTACATGTGCCAGTGAAACTTAGCCAATTGCTGTTCTTCAACCTAGATTTAATTCAAAGTGTGTTTTTTATTTATTTGAATTATTCTGCAAAAGTTTCAAACATTTTAAAGCAGCTATGAATTTTATTTTTATGGTACTATGAAGTTTTTTGCCGTCAAATTTTGACGGGTTCCATCTAGTTACTACTTAAGTATAATATGAAACACAAATGAAACCAATTAAAAATAAACACAAATAACACATAACATAAACATATATCCTTAAAAATTAACTTGAATTATATGAAAAAGTAAAAATGGATTAACTCAAGTGTAGTGTACTGAAAAGTTGTTTGAAAAAGTTTTAAAATTCGTGCAAGCACAGGACGGTAAAAAAAAGAGGTGCATGTGGCACGCCCATAAAAAGGGACCGCCCTTAATCTTGTCAATGCATGACAAGTGTGATGTCTTAGGCTTAGGGCCTTACGACCTAGGTGAGGAGGGCAGTGATGAGAGTCCACATCATTACAACATGAACTCCCTGCTCCCCAATGAAGATCGCACTGATCTTCCGGAAAGTATACTATTCAAAATATTTTGATTGAAACTGCACATGGATCACTTATAGTAACACTGTTGATGAGAGCATTGGAATTTTAATTTTTGGACCACTATTTTGAAACGCATACACAATACACGTAACACATTCAACGGCATTGAAGCACTTGAAGGCACAAATAATTTAGGAAAATTTTAAGTAGCAGCACACGTGAAATTTGTAGGGTGATTTCTTTTTGATAAAAAAAAAATCGCACACCACTGATCGCACACGCAGATGGAGGGAAGAGGAGGATCCTTGATTTTATGGAACTTAACACTTATAATGCAACGACGGTAACGAAACACTTGTGGTTTTCAACGAACCACACTTTTTTTCTTTAAACACAAATTTTCGCACAACATACTGACACTTTTAGATGAGGTGAAAGCACTGGAGGAAAACAACAATATTGCATCACGTCTTGAGTTAGCAGAGATGAGGATCGGCGAGAGAATTTCAGTTACGCAGATAAACACTAGAGTCCGACTGTCTTGAATCCGGCGAAGGGAGTGCGGGGGCAGCACTTCCAGAAAGGGCAGGTTGTCAGCAGAGATGAGGGGGTGGAGAAGGACTCCCGGTAGAAAAGCGATCCAGCATGGCAGGTGGGGGGCCTGTGATGACGAGTTCAAACTGAAGCGAGGCCGAGTCAGGTACATCGCGCTGGGAAGAGATGGGGGGGGGGTGACGCGCGGAGGCAGGAAAAAAACACCGTTGAGATGAGTGAAGCGTATCCGATCAGAGGAACGGAGGGTGAGACTTTGCGACGGAAAAATGTTCAAGCAGTGATGTACGGTGCCTGAGTACCTCCCCTTGTTGGAAAAAAGGTATTCTCTAGGTAGAGAGATCGGCGAAGACGCACCAGATTTTATAAAGAAGATTTTCGGTGATTGACACGTTGAAGATGGTTACGTATATACTGTTGTTGACAGCACATGAAGGAAGGCAGTTGACACACGGGCACAAAGAAGAAACATGATTAGCGATGAAGGTGATTTATTTGGAACCAATAATCAAGAATAGCATTAGGCATCAAGAACAAATAGACGAAAAGCGCAAGGGGAGGTACTCCACAAAATCAGCAGAAGAAATCAACAGCTGGTCTGGTCAAATCAAACGGCCGAAGTGATGAAGTTTTAAAAGTTACATGTACGGGTGTTGGCGCGGAAAGCATGATAAAATCGCCAGTACTTGGCGAGAGAGTTTTAGGAGACAATGTCGGAAGCGTATGGGAAAAAACGATAAATGCTAGATTCTGTCTATGATTATGCATTCATTTGAGAATGGGGGGAAGGGTTGTAAAGATTCTTTCATGGAGACAAAAAGGAAAAAGAAAAGAAAGTAATTTTGGGATTGGCGTTTGATTTTGCTAAAAGACAGCTGCAATTAACGGTTACTTATGACTCGAACTAATAACAGGGTGTGAAAGACATGAGCTTGCATATTACAGTTTTAATCTTTTTAATTAATTCTTTTGAGAGCGGATGAGAAGTGCTAATGCTTGCATAAAGAATATCGGTTATACGTTACATTACATTAATAAGTAGAGCACAGCTGCTTATATATTTTGTCTAATTTTTAAGACAGATGCACTTTTGATTTCATGAGAAGGAAACGGTTGACTTAGAAATATGTGAACATTTGTAACTTATTTTTAGCATAACCACAAAGTGAAGGACTGAGAAGTTTCTGATGTATGCGAGTGACTTGCATTTTAGAATGAAGAAAGTAGATTCGTTATCTAAATTAAATCAGAAATAGGTTTTAGTTAACATATTGAATTTTGGGGGGGGGGGGGGATTACAGACATTTAAAATCTATAAACTATAATGGTTTATTATTTTTAATTATTTATAATTATTTATTTATTTGGGGGGGAATGAATGAATCTTTATGAATTTATTATTTTTTTTCTCTATTTTTGGGGGGGGGGGGAGGAGGAGAAGCATGAAATCAATACATGCATGCTAGATGTTGGGAGAGGAATGGAAAAGCTTATGTTAACATGTTAAAATTTTTTTGGGGGGGGGGAATTTGAACTGAAAGCAAGATATATGACAAACGTCTTTGTCATATACAGAATTATCTATTATTTTTGGATTTATGAATTTATGATTTATTAATTATTTATGAATTTTTGGCAGTTTGTGGCACAGAAAAGAAAAATGCGATTTTAGTGCCGGAAAACGTTTAAAATTAATAAAATTCAAAATATTAAAACTCGGAACATTCTCGTTCTACAAAATTGGAATTTTGACTGTTTTATTTGTTAGAGCATGGAGGAAGTTTTTCTCAATACTACTTATATGACATATCACCATCTAAAAATTTTAATTTCGTGTATGTTTAAAACATAACTATATTCATGTAAATATTGTAAATGGATGTTCATATGATGAAGAAGAACATTCGAGGCATTTTTGCAATTACAACTATACTTTAAAAACCAAAGTTTTAGGAATTTGCTATTGATCAATAATGAATGGTTTTTTTTCTTATAGGAGAAAAAACATATTGTATATTATTTGTTTCATTCACAAGTATGACTAACAAGGAAAGTTTCCATAAGCGCATACTCAGAAATTTTTTAAAAAATTACAGAATGTTCTTCTTATGAGGATATATACGTCTATAAAAAAAATTCTGCGGAACCTCGATATAACGTACGCAAAAAAATACGAAAATTTAATTTATTTGGCGATTTATCACCAGTTGGCGGCGGAATAATTTTTAAAAACAAATACCCTTTTATAACGAATACTCTTTAAGGAAAAACTTTCTCATGTAAGTTCAACTTACATAATAAGTAAATTTTTATAACTACACTTTTGTGTACACATTTATATGTATATATACTGAAATTTAAAGATCGTAATTTACGATTTAAAACAAAATTTAAATTGATTGAAATTGTTTCAAGCTGAAAAATCAGCCCGATTCTGAACATAGTCAATTCATGGAAGAAGTATTTTTGCTATGGAAACAACGATTTCTTCGATGTGGAAACGTATAACGAATGCGTTTGTCATCGGGCTTTTCTTTTTAAAATGCATTTAAAAATTACTTATATGACTGGTGAAGTCGTTTAAATTAGTAAAAATCGTGGAATGGGGCACAATAGCAAAATTTCATTCAATGGGTAATAAATCGAGAAAATGAAACGTGAGTTATTTATTTAATCTGATTTAAAGAATATTTAAATTAATATTACTGCAAACGTACAGAGAGTTAAAAATGTTGAACGCAAAATGCAAAGGATTCTGAACAAGAGGGTACGGTATCATGAACCCTAGAATTAATCCATTAGTATATATATTTTTTTAAGCTAATGACAATTTTACACTTTCAAATTTTACAAAAATCTCATAGACATATTTGGAAAATTAAAAAAAACATTGTTGAAAATACAAAAATTATACAAAAAATAATAAACTTCCATCGTTTAAATTTATTACGCATTCAATTTACAAGCAACTTTAAAATGCATTCAAATCGTTTGCGTTTGGCGAGGAAAAAACAGTTGCTACACTGTTAAAAATAAATCCTCAAATTCACGGTAAAACTACTGGCAGCAAAGTAGCCGGACTTTTTCCGTTCCGTTAGTAGATTTTCCGTTTTGAAAGATAAAAGAAGGACAAACTCCGTTTGCAGAAGCGGTAACTTTCCGTTAACGATCTCAGAAATCACGGAAATATACCTGGCAGCACTGGCAGGAAAGGAAATTATCCGTAAAGAATACACTCGGCTTTTAAAAAATTACCTCTCTACATTTGCTGCCATCTGTCGACTATGACTATTGTGGGAGTATTTACGATCTGATATACTTGAAGAATATTTTCCGGCCGACATCGGGTTTGAACCAGGGATGACCACGTCTCGAGTCAAGTGTCTTGCCCGTTAGACCAGTGGGCGCTTGTTAGAGCAGCAGTTTTAAAGGATGATATGGGGTTTTTCAAAATGGCGGCTTAGAACTTGGAAGCTTGGTAATTTTGAAGTTAATAGCGGGGAGATTTCGTTATGAGATGATGGTCATGTTTTAAAATTGTAATATTAATAGAGGATAAAAATATGAATTATATATATTCTTAATTTGATTGTTAGATGTAAAATATGAATGTTATATTTTGAAATAAATTCGATAAAAAATGTTTGCTTTTTTGAGAAAATCGATTTTTTTTTCAACTATTATATATTTTTAAAATGAGTTCGCTTAGAATATATTTTCAGTGCGAGTGCTTTTTATTACTTTAAAAAATAAATTTCGAATAATTTTAAATGAATGAGAAAACTGTTATTTTTTTTTTTATTCGAAAGCACTATTATTATTTTTTTTTTATTAAAATCGATTTTTTTTTTACTTAATTTAACTTATTATATATTTTACTTAATGTATATTTTTTAATCTGTTTGTTTAGAATTTATTTTAAGTGCAAATATTTTCTTATATCTTTAAAAAATAAATTGCAAATAATTTTAAAAGTAACAATTTTCCCAATCTTAATGGGAAAATTGTTACTTTTTTTAATTCCAAAGCACTATTTTGTTGTTTTAAATAAACTCGAAATTTTAATTTATTGAATTTTTAGTTTTTCTGTGCAGCAACATGTCAGTTTAAAATTTTTTTTTAAACATGCAGCAGATAACGGAATATCTCCGTTGGCCCCTTTCGTCTCCGTCCGTTCTGTTGTTTTCAGGAAATATGAGAAAAATTTCTGTTTTTTAACGGAAAATACCCTTTTATCGCGAAAAGGGACTTTTTCTGTGAAATTCAGGAAAAAAATACCCGTGAATTTTAGATTATTTTTAACAGTGTAGCGAAATCGCGTCTTTTTGCGCCAAATACTCGAAAGTATTTTATTTTTTTTGCAGATTTTCTACTGGGATTCCGCAGCTAAATTTCACTGTTCCTTTATTACATACATGAGTAGTTTCATTAGCATTTTTTTTTTCAAAATTTTCTGAGTACGCGCTTTAAGGAGACCTTCCTTGTAAGTCTCGTTTGAAAGTGATTGAAAGCTTTGATACCTGTATCACATTCTGTATAATGTTTGAAATATTCTTTCTTTACACATTCCTGCTATCAAAATATTATGTATTTATTAAAATTTAATTTGAGATTCCATTACGTTAATGACTAAGGCATATAATAATTATGTTTAAGTCACATGATTAATGACACACGTCCATTTATTGATGAATTGGAAATATTTATCATATGAATAGATACATATATATATTCATTAAAGTTTCGAATCTATAGAAAATGAGATTATATTTTGAAGTAATTTACGTTAAAGTTTAATCCTGTTTAATGAATGTAAATTGTAATGAAATGGATTCTGATGTTAACGCTTATTTTGATTTCAGAAAATGTCACTTATAGATTCATTGGAAGAAATTTCTTAACATCGAAAATTTGTATATATATGAGGTTTAGTTTTCTCTGACACCAACTCAATAAATAATTCACTCAATTTACTTCAAATAAACTAGAAAACATCAAGTTAAAATCGAACTCTATATTAATAAAACTAACTACAAAAAAAGTTAAAAATACATGTAAAAATATGAATATTAATGAACCATTTGGGTTTTCTGCATTACATCTTATTTAACCTAAAACATCTCAGTGTCGACGTCTTCAGTATAGTTCAATAATGACCGTCTTAACTCACCAACTTCATCGACTCTGCCAAAGCTTCCCTTCGATCCAAAACACCTCTTTTGACTTCCTTTTGAAGTGTGGTTTGGAGCTTGCATGCTTCAACATAGATTATATGACGCAATATCAAGATGAAGTCGCTGATTGGCTTTGACTCTGTCGTTTTAGTTCAAGCAGGAAAACAGTTCAATTCCCACATATGGTAACAAATGCCATACATTTAAGAATTAGGGATTATTTTTACATGTAAATGCTTCTTTTCGCATTATGAGTTTTGTAATGTTTTGAAAGAAAATTAAGTATAAGTCTGTAATCAAAATTCTTTCGTCAATTAAATCATTATTGTTTTTACAATAATATTTTAATTAGCATTGTCGACAATAATAGTGCTTAATATTTTTAAACACTTAAAAAAAAATCTTTTTAAGATAAAGTACATAATAAAATATATATATATATATATATATATGTCAGTTCTTCTGATGTAGTCGAGTCTTTCACTTGATAATTTGCGTTCAATAATTAAAAAATCGAATTTAAGATACACCTTTTTTAGCTTTTCTTAATGCAAATGTTAATTAACGAAATAAATATTAAGATTTAAATGCATCATATGGCATTAAATGCATCATTTTAGTGCATAATAATTCTTTAGAACAAGGCATATAACGGAACACCGCAACAAATATCGAACTTTCAATTTTGTAAAGGATACAAAAAAAAAAAAAAAAAAAAAAAACTTCACGTCTAGCGCTAACTTTCTCAAATTCATTTTGCAGTAATTATTATATTTTAAGGCCATGATAGGCTTTCTGATTTAACCCACTGGGAAGATAATGCAAGGTACCGAAATTTGAAGAATCCTCCTTCACATTTGCGTATGGTATGAAGTTTACCATAAAACAAATTTTCATACTTCAGGAATAATTACAAAAGAATAATACAAAGGGCACATTAAAGGGATAAAACAGACAAATATAACTTCACATATCCAGAACTATCCTTCTCAAATTCATTAACTTGCTTTTATTTTTTGCTTTTATTAGGTCTATGATAAGTTCTGTAATTTAACCTCCAGAAAGAAATGGGCAGGGTGACAAAATTTGAAATACCCTTTTTAACCTATGTTTATGGCATGATAAACAAATTTTCGTACTGAAGGCCGAGATAGACTAGACACATAGTATTGCTACTAAATAGAGTGGGTAGTGTTAACAAATTAATTTAGAATATATAGTTCTTATCCCGTGTTATGGTATAAAATTCAGTATCCAACAGCATTTCATCTGTAAATTCCTAACACATGCTGCGATTTGTGACTTTTCATGCCAGATGGCAGGAGTCTCCAGTTAAAACATTTAGGCCACCTGTGTCCTGATATTCACCATCTTTCAAAATTTCATCTGTAAAACCCTAATAGACCTTGAGCTATCTTTTTATCCCATCGTGTGACAGGTGTTATATTTTTAAAAAATCTTTTTTTTATCTACATCTTGTCTCCATCACCAGACTTACCATCTTGTAAAAATTCTTCTCTTGATCTCAATAAATTTCAAAATATAGCAATAAGACGATAAAAGAAAACCGAAAAATCTAAATATTTTATTTAAGTTTCAAAATAAAACATTAAAAATTTATTTTCGAGATTTTTATATAGATTTTCTAAAGCACTATCAGATACCTTATTACTGTATGCAGGCAATCTAATAAACATTTTATTTCAATATAAGAATAATTTGTATTAAGATTTTAAAAAATACATCTGTAAACATATATAACATTGCTGTATAAGAAAAGAAACTGAATTTCACTTATCTACAATAATAAACATTAGGATATGGAAAAGCATTATTCAATTTCTTAATGCCTTACATAAAAAATATTACGATGATGAAAAAATTTCTGAAAGTGATCTGTAACTTTCTTAAAATAAATTAATTTTGATTTAGTTTAAAATTAATTTTAGAAACTTTTAATGTTTAATAAATAGATTATAATGAGCAATAGTAAACGCGTAAGAAGTGCAACTAATTTTTTTCCACTGAAAAGTATCGTTTCGTCTGTCAACGAAATATGTAACGATCACTGAATATATTGAATATGTCTAACTTTATATTACATACCGTTGTATTCTAACGTTATATAACTTTATAAAACGTTAAATGCTAATAGGCTATTTTAATAGACCCTTAAAAATGCTGTAATGTTTTTACAACACTCCAAATTACTGCTTGTGAAAACTGAATAAAATTAACAAAAATACAAACATTATTAAAAACAATGCAAAGTTTGCCAAATCCAAGTGACCAACAAATTTGGTCACTTGGATTGTTCGACCAGAGCACCACTGGTACCAGAGTATTTGACCGAGAGGATCTCTTCCTCTTGGTTATAAGAAGCTGGAACAAACCACTCTTGCTCGCTTTCGTAGTGGGCACATTAGAACTTTAAAATTTTCTGAGGGCATCAAGTGCTTCGAAATATGCACCAAGTGTTCCACTGAGCAGGCCTCCGCTGATCATATTCTTGCATGCCTGGGGCTCTCCAAACAGGATCTTGCTGATGATTCCTTGATGGTGCTGGATTTCCTTAGGGTGAATAATTTCATGGGCTGGTCTAACCCTGCTGCCCTAAGGGGGTGTGCAACAACAACAAAAACAATGACATTACCGTTAGAAGTGTTATCAAAACAATGGAAGTTAATATCTTATAATGAACAGACCTTAATATAACGGAATTGTTTTGAGTGTCCCTGTAAAAAAACTATAAGTGCTATACACTTCCGCTGAAATAGGGAACATGCTATAGATAACGACAATGACATATAAACATTTCAAGGCAATCCGAGCATTGAAAATACCGAGCATGTTCGGTATTTTCAGCTAGTTATCGTCGGGATAGCTCAGTAGCGAGAGCGTTATTACGGCAAACCAAAGTACCCAGGTTCGAGTCCTGGTACCGGCATACTTTCACTCTGTTGGAGAAAATCTCAACTATGATACTCCAACCATTGGATATGGGTTAATATCTTATTTTTCGTGTCTCAATGGAATACGTCCTGAAATTATGCTGAGAATGGTAAACAGGATAAAATTTGATCACATTTCAATTCATATCTCATCCCATGGTTTTAACATCAATTATCGCATTTTTGAGAGATAAGTGCAACAAATTGAAAACGTGAACGCAGTTGGTAATGCTTCCGTTTCAACAATACATGTAGCATGTGTGACAAATTGACAAGCATTTTAAGTTACAGCAAAAAATAAACTTGTAAAATATTCGCTACAATAAAAAAAAATATATTTATTTTAGCTTAGGTCGGAAGGCGCTGCAAATGGTAGTAGAGGAAGTAGGATAAATCACTGCATTTTGAAAAGTATATATAAGGTGTCAACTACATTTAATTTTTAAGGCAAGTTCTTTTAATTATTTTTTTAAATAAGTTTACAAAATGTTACGTGTTTAATTTTTTTATACTTACATATTTTAACATTTAATACTCTTTTTAACACTTTCCAACCTAGTTGAAAAGTGTCTAAGGGAAAAAATCATTTGCGGTTTATTTTAATGATGTTACACAATTTCAAACACATCGTAATTGATATATATCACTAAGGTGCATTACAAGAAGCTTAATATGTAATAGGGTGTGCATAGCACTTATAGTTACTTTACAGGGACAGTCAAAAGAATTCCGTTACATTACGTCTATGGAGAAAAATCGTCTGCGGTTTATTTAAATAATGTTTCACTATTTTAAACGCAATGAAATTTATATATATCACTAAGGTGCATTACAAGAAGCTTACGACAGAATTTTGTGTGTATAGCAGTCATCGTTCATTTACAGGGACACACTAAATAATTCTCTACTGTCTGTTAACAATAATTCCTGGAAGTGCGTTTTAAGTTACGGAACGCGATTTTAAATTTAACTCACTTTTTGTTTATTACGTGGTGTGTATAAATTTTGTATATCATATAAAGGAAAGCACAAAAGTTCACGAACACATTTCCTTTTATTGACAAAAACTCCAGAAGGAGAATTTTAAACAGTGCTGCGCGTTTCTTAACTGAACTAAAATTTAGCATCCTGTGTAGTATATATACAAATCTATAGATCCTATACAGGGCTGAATAAAAGTATTTGGATATTTTTCCGAATATTGTATAGGTTGGAAATTCCTGAAATTATATTTTTAAATCTGTTATGCGTTTTCCAAATTGTTTACTAAGATGTATTTTTCAGCTTATTAAACGGTATGATTTGTAAAATTATTTTGGAAGCGTTGGAAAGTGTTACATAATATATGCTTGACGCATGATTTTTCGTTCTTGTTTAGTCTTGAATTTCTTTTTCCATGATGAAAATAATTGCTGAAACATAACCATTTGTATGTTCATTAAATTTTAAAATATTTCATTTAACATATTCTCAAAATCATTTCATATTTATTTTTGAAATGTTTCATCACACGCTACATTGACACAAAAATTAAAATTTCTCCGTACTTAGAAATAAGTTTCTTTGTGAAATTTCTTATAAAGAAGATGAAAACTACCACAAATTTTATTTAACAGATTTTAAAACTCATATGATAAGAAACATTACAGAAATCTTAGAGAGGAGGTTAGGTAAGTAAACTATTCCATTAAATTTCTAAATTCTCATGCGAATCTAAGCGTAAAATTGTTTACTTTCCCAATTTTGATAGTATGTAATCCCGGACACCTGCAAAAGATTTGGAACAGTGTGGTGTTTATCTTCTTGCCTTAGAAAAGGAAAAACGCAAAATTACTGTGCTTTAAAAAATTAAATGTTTTTCATATTTAAGCAAATAATGACTTAAGATAAAGTTAAATTTAACATATTCTGGTAACAGAAAGAGCAAATCAAATACTTAATATTTTTAATCTTTGAGGATAGCATTAATAAATAATTTCAATGATGCTAACAAAACATTAAACGAAGAAAGTATACAGTATATTATCTAAATCTGGAAAAAAATCAATTCAAAATTCGTAAAATTACCTGTACATTTAACCATAATTTCCCAAACCGTAGCAAATTGAACTTATATTAATCAAATGACAATATGGAACGATTCCAATATGTATATATATATATATATATATATATATAATTTACTGTGCCCGAAAAATTGAAGCACTATTTTGAAATTTAAAAACCTTTTATATTTGATAAAAAGTTGCTACACTGTTAAAAATTTGCAGCAAACTGTCCAGTCATTTGACAGTTTTTGTAGAAAACGGTTACAGAACCGTAATTTGACTATATTCTGACCATAAAATGAGCAATAATACGGTCAGAATATAGTTAAATTATGGTTATGTAACCGTTTTCTACAAAAACGGTCAAATGACTGGACAGTTTGCTGCAAATTTTTAACAGTCTGTTGGAATGAGGCATGTGCGATAAAATATACTTGAAAGATGTATAATCTGTAATTTACAGTAATATTATGGACACATACCGAATTGTCTGCGTTTTGAATACCACTATTTTCTAAGAAAAATTTTCTTTGCAGATTTTTTTTTGCAAATTTTGTAGAAAACTTCCTCGAAATTTATTTCTATTGCAAATGTTAAACCACAAAACTTTTTCTTAGAAAACACCGGTATTCAAAACGCGGAACATTATGCAAAGATTCAGTTATTAATCAAAGTACTGCAGATTTCTTCAAATTGTACACGAATGTTAACGATATATGTAGTTTAGTTTTAGAAGATGCCTTTTTAATTTTTTTCAAATATATATATATATATATTACTCAACCATGTGAAAATCATACATACACTAATCCTTATTTTCTGTAGTATAATAGATTTTTCATAAATTTACACCATTTTAAAGATACAAATTAGTAATACGAATAGGAAAATAAGCTTTATATTTCTCTCTTGAATAGGATAAATAAAAATTGTAGCTTATGAGGTAAAATAAATGCATTATGAGGAAAACAGCAAAAAAAATCCGTTTATACTAATTTATATGGAGTTGTGTGTTTACGAATTTAAGTAACGAATTTAAAACGAATTTAAGTATAGTAAAGTTATACCGCATTATTGGGAATGGAGGTAATTGCAATTATCTCACAAATCATTGATGATAGAAAACAATTCATTATATAAAAATATAGAAGTCACGTACAGCTTTTAGGTATGGAATTTATTTTGCAAAAGGCTTTATCGATATTGAAATGCGATTTATATATATATATATATATATATATATATATATATATATATATATATATATATATATATATATATATATACTAGCAAGCTACGCCCGCTACGCTGGTCAATTTCTTATAACGAACTTTTAATCCAACAAAATATTGACATTTCATAATTCACTTTTATATTTTAACAGAATAATAAGGCTACTATAATTTGTGACTCGTGCTATAGCCAATATACACGCCAGGACACGTCGCCCGTATCATTATCTTTTTACGCATAAAGGTTTCGCTATGGTACTCCATTGTGAAATTTGGTAATTTTTCAAATTCAATATTTGAAAAATGGCATAATCAGTAGATTTGAAATTTATATCAAGAAAAATACAATTTTTTACCTTTCAAACGTAGTTTTCCTAACAATTTTCTGACAAATACTTTTCGAGCTATTATTTTTTTTCTGTAACTTCAAATGTTTCATTTTCCGAGATTAATCTGTGGCAACAATTAGCGAAAAACCCAGTCGTCAGTAACGCATAGTTTTTTATTAAAGAGGTTGTTGGAGCAGGGATTGTCACCACCAATTTGCCACCATCAATTTTGAAATCGGTTCGGTAGTTCTAGAGATTCCATAGAAATTGTAATTTAGAATGTTTTTAGAACGCTTTTCGCTCATTTCACACTTTTAAATTTCGAATTTTTTTTGTTTTTGTTTTTAGAGAGCATTTACATCTTATAAGTAACTACAATGCCAAATTTCAAATTTCTAGCTTCTTCAGTATAAACAAAATCGCAATTTTAGAACGTGTTTCGCTCCTGCACCCCCCTGGGGTTAGTGACACCGACATAAAATATAGCCTATGTTGGATCAGGGGTTGTCACCATCAATTTGCCACCATCACTTTTGAAATCGGTTATGTAGTTTCAGAGATTCCATAAAAATTGTAATTTAGAATGTTTTTAGAACGCTTTTCGCTCATTTCACCCTTTAAATTTCGATTTTTTTTTGTTCTTAGAGAGCATTTACATCTTATAAGTAACTACAACGCCAAGTTTCAAATCGGTTCGGTAGTTCTAGAGATTCCACAGAAATTGTAATTTAGAATGTTTTTAGAACGCTTTTCGCTCATTTCACCCTTTTAAATTTCAATTTTTTTTTAAATTTTCTTCTTAGAGAGCATTTACATCTTATAAGTAACTACAACGCCAAATTTCAAATTTCTACCTGCTTCAGTATAGAAAAGATCGCAATTTTAGAACGTTTTTCGCTCCTGAACCCCCCCCCCCTCTGGGGTAGTGGCACCGACATAAAATATAACCTATGTTGGAGCAGGGGTTGTCACCATCAATTTGCCACCATCACTTTTGAAATCGGTTCGGTAGTTCCAGAGATTACCCCCTACAAACAAACAAACAAACAATCTTTACTCCTTTATAATATTAGTATAGATATATGTGTGTGAAGTTTTTACGAAGATGATTTTTTATTTCACGAGAAAATGACAGTTTGTTAAAGATAGTGCATTATTGCAGCAATTAATAATTATGGCGAGGAGTTTAGGCAATTATGAGACACCACAAGAGTTTAGTCAATAAAGAGCAGCCAATCTCCAGATAATATTTTTATTTATGAACAGGAGCGATACAAGTAACAGTTCCCACAGTATTCGATATAAACATCACGGCTTCACGCTCAGGTTTCAGGCTTCACGATGGCTCACTACATCGTTTAAAAGATCTTAAAGAACTGTATGAAAATTCTACATGACTACAACACCAGATAACCATTTGGTTACACTTCCAAACACGTCAAAAATCTGCTCTCAAAAAGCGTGCAAGCCAGTTTTGTTCACGGCGCGTAGGGTTACTGACGACAACGTCAGGAGCGCACGAACCAATGAGTGAAAAGCGAGTTCAAGCCAAGCGAATGAGGCGCGAGGGAGAAGATTTAACACGAAAGAATCCTCAACACAACGGCGCATTGATTTTGAAGTGAAAAATACCCAGCGCACGAAGCAAAGCACGGAATAATTTTTTTTTAAAAAGGCTTTTTAAAAACATTCGAAATGACAAAAGCGTCTCTCTTAACATTATAGATTGGGGAGCTGATAAAAGTTACGAATGAGCTTAAAATTTTAGATTAAGATTTGGAATAAAATAATTATTAATATACGGGTTATTACTTTTAAAAGGACATTAAATAGGAATAAATATTATTAAGAATTAAGGAAATACTGACTATGTCAGAAGTTAGATTAATTTAAAGGACTAATGCGAAATAAATGCGACGGAAATAATTTTTTTATATAACATATATATATATATAATACCAAAACGACATACTATAGTCCCAAAACACCTGAACAACAGAGAAAAATAAACAAATTACCATGAAAAATTCATACTAACAAAACTATAAACAAAAAGAACACAACCATTGGAGACAGGCTGCAAGGCTAAAGATTTGCATGCTGGGTTATACCGGTAAATACTCATGAACCTTCCTTCTTGCCTGTTGCAACCAAACTGACCATAAAAAGCATTAACCCAAATTGAAAAGAACGACACAACCATACAGAGATGCCTATAAAACCTGCAAATATTTGGCCATCTTTTTAATCGCCAAAATGAGAGTATCACGCTAATCTTTCTTTGACGAAATTATTTGTCAAACTATTTAACAAACCAATAGGATAACTCTGAACTATTGCATTATGATAGATATCTGTAAATAAAACTGTCACTTATTATATATATACATATATATATATATATATATATATATATACAGGGTCATTCCTAATTCCCTCCGGGGTTTCAAAACGTTATAGTAAAAAAAACGAAGACGAATATGAAAAAAAGAAACATATGAAATTATTCCGAAACTATTCAAGTTTTACTTACATACATTACAGGTGTTCTATGTGTGAACCCTTGGTCACACGGCATACATCCATGCGATAGTCCAGTTCCTGCCATACTCCGTTTCTTTAAATTTCCGGTACCACACATGAATTGTTTTGTCAGTTGGTCCCTGTTTTCGATATTTATTACGAAAGGCCCGTTGAACTGACACCACTGATTCAGATTTAAAGAAACGGAGTATGGCAGGAACTGGACTATCGCATGGATGTATGCCGTGTGACCAAGGGTTCACACATAGAACACCTGTAATGTATGTAAGTAAAACTTGAATAGTTTCGGAATAATTTCATATGTTTCTTTTTTTCATATTCGTCTTCGTTTTTTTACTATAACGTTTCGAAACCCCGGAGGGAATTATGAATGACCCTGTATATATATATATATATATATATATATATATATATATATATATATATATATATATGTAGGATTTCAGTTTTAACACTGCATTTCCTTTATGACACCTATGATCATCAAATTAACTGACGCTTTAGTACTTTTATTATCCATGTTTTAAAAAGCACGAGCTATAAATATTTTGGATCACGAGATCAACATTTTAATATCTTCAAAATTGGAAAAGAGCGAGTCATATAATTTTTATCATCGAAGAAGCGTCGAAGTGTGGAAGAGTCAATTAGAGCACTGCTAGGCCTAACTGGACTATGTGACAATAAGAATATTGTATGTTTTATGTGAGAAGTATAAGATGTTTTGAAGTAATTACCAACGAAGCGTTGTGGAATTGATTTCCTAGAGTGGTATTAAAGTTATTGCTTTTGTTATTTTGAAGTATAGTTGTTCAATTAATTCAGGAAATTAACTTTTTAAGTATCACCTTTCTACATATATATCGTCTATGGGTCCAAAAAAAGTTATATTATGAAATATTTCCTCCATGATCCGGCATGTAAAACATTAGAAATTCCTTTCTTCCACGATCAAAATTAACCGAGTTATGATACTTTGAATTTCATGAAATTCGGAGAATTCTGTCAATGTTATTGTACTGTATCAGTTTCAGGAGATTAGATTGTTATTATTATTTTTTTAAGTATTGTTGTAATATACTGTACACCATGGTTTGAGACAAAAATACACGTTATAGGAATAATTACTTGCGATATGTTTTAAAAATAAATGGATAATAGCTCTTAATTATTTAGGAATAGTTATAATTTAATTATTTTTGTATTATACTTTCATTCTATTAAATATTATATTTTAATTCTTTTTGTAAATGAAGTTCATCCAGGATTATATTTCCCAATAATTCTTTTTTTTTAATCATATAGATTATTTTAGAATTAATACTATTTTATTTAACCATAAAATATTTTAAAAATATCATTTTATAAAAAAAAAAAAAAAAAAAAAAAAATCAAAGTAACCGGTAATCAAAGTAATTCTAAGTGTTTCATAGATGGCAACTTTTGTACTATTTTTGTAACACTAAAGTTGAACTGTAAAATTTTTGTTTATTAAGCGCCGAAATAAGCGATTATATAACAAAATTATTTCTATTAAATATTATTGGTAAGAAAAAATTAATAAAATTTGTCAATTATGCAGACTTTACATCCGCGTATTGTTAATAGAGATAATTACTTATATTTGCCGTAACATAAACGGAAATGAACGTCTGTATCATATTATGCATCATATTATGCATTCTATTTGGAAAAGTAATTAAAACTTCATACTGTTTATCTTAAAAAATATCGCAGAAAGTCTTTTAAATTTTAATGATACCTGTTTTTGTAAAGTATTCATTTACCGTACATGTATAAATCACATGTAAAAAATACGTGTATTTTTTAAAGTCATCAATATAAAAAAAGGTCTTTTTCTTAAATATGGAAATGTTATTTTCTTTACTCTCATTTTAAAAATGTAAATCGTACGTCGTGTATCATGATTGATGAAAAACGAATCTACTTAAAGACATTAAAATCCGAAACTTATGATAAAATTTTTCATACTTTCTGCACCCATGCAATATTTTGGAAAATACATAATCAAATGTTTTTGAAATATGATTAATCACTTCTTCTTTTGCAGATTAAAAATATAGATAAAAAATATATATGACGTTATAGATACACATAATTTTTTCTTTCAGCCGTTAAAGAAAACCTGCAACTTTACAAAATATTCTATCATCCCAAAAGTAATTTAATTTTTTTTTATAAACTAAAAACCTTGTTGTGAAATCAAAGAGAAAAACTTTAAATAACAACCTCTTGAATAATTTAGCTTTGGAAAAACTTTCCTATATTTAAATATTAAAATTAAAATTAATATAATGAATAAATTTCTATTTTTCTAATTATAGGTTTGTGATAATTTTTTATCGGAGATTAAATCCAGATCACCCATAATCGAAAAACATAATTAACAACATATTCAATTTCGCTTCCAAATTTTAATTAAATTGAATCTTCATTTTTCTCATAAAACAATTTAGTAAAATTGAACATATTAGTTAATTATTTACACGATTAAAAAATATTTTTAACTACGTGATAAAATATGAATTAAACAAAACGCATTTAAGAAGAAATTATCTTTTTTTCTGCTGGATCAAAAATACGTGCTACCACTACAAGAGTTGAAGAAATGCTAGCTTATTGAAAATATTGAACTGCAGTAACTAAATAATGGGTTTCAATTTTAACCCCAGATGGCTCCACATTGATACATGAAAGCTTAAGCTTTGTCATTAACGTATACCCGCTTTATATGTGTGTATGTAAAATCCGTGGCATTGAAAATTCTCTGTGTCTGAGCTGAGTCTAAATGTCTAACCGATACTGTGTCACGAATTTCCCTCCAACGCTAATATTGAAAACTAACCCATTCGCTGGACCAGGAGTATACTCGTGGTTTTTCAATCTAAAATTACAAATTCGTACCGGGAATTTCAAAAGATTTTTTTTTTAATTTTATGTAATTAAGAAATGTCTTTAATTAAATAAAGTAAATATTGTTATTAGTATTTTCTGGTATGAATTCCAACTTTCTAAATAAAATAAAATTCCGGTAATTTTAACCCGGCAGTGAATGTGTTAAAATTGAATGAAAGCAGAGTTTAATTTAGATACTGAGTTTTGCTCACATTTAAACCTCGCAAAATATATTATTTTGTGTATATATTACAAAATATATTAGAATTATGTATAATATAATATATTATATAATATGTATAATATTTAGATTTATATAATATATAATATATTATGTAATATTTAGAAGAAATAGAACTGATAATGCATACGATATATTTATCCTATACAAACAATTTGATGCGAGCTACTTAACTTATGCTTATTATTTCTTCAAAAACTGAATCAATACTACAGACATATTTGCATCGTTTAGTGTAGCAGTGTAAATTTATATATACACACTACGTGTAATCATAGAACGCTGTTCACGTGAAGACACGACAATAGATTTCCAGATTGATTTATCACCTCAGCATATGTGAATGCAGAAATTAAATGCTCTGTAATCCTTATTGTATCATTCTATATGCCTCATAACTAGCAAATCATATGCACATGCTATAATAATTAATGAACATTTAATGTTATTCATCGAGTTTGTATATATGAATCAGCACGCAAAATATGCAGGGTGCTCTATGACCATTTTTAACCAGTTTGAAATTGTACGTTAAACGTGACATAGGATGTGCGTTTGTTTTATAACTACTTTCACAATGTAAAAAAAAATCATCCTTATTATTTCAATGAAATGAATTATATCGTCTGCTTTGAGTGAAATCAGCAGGCTTTTTTTCTATTTTTGTTCTTTCTTTTTTTTTTTCTGCAACGTTTACAAATGCGAATTTCTTTTTCTACATCAGTCAGCACTGTAAAATTCACCATGGAGATCTTGCTTGCGAATGATTACGTCCAAGGTTTAATATTTTTATGACTCATAATGAACGAATTTCCTGTGTTTATTTACTCTAATACATTGAGATATTCGGCTATTAACGTAATTTCATTTGAAGTTATCTCAGAATTTATACATTTTTTAATGTAACTCATGTCTCAAACAAACAATTTTTTACAACGATCTTTCTAAAAATGTAACTTTTATGCAATTTTATTCGAAAAAATAAATTTGAATAAACATGGCCGCCTGGCATACAAAAAAAGAAGTGGTTTGCCCGTATTTGTTTTCCTCAGTCACATGACTTCCGCATTTATTATATAGATTACGTACGATAGGATTTAATAGAATAAAGAAAATTTTTATTAATATCGTTTTAAGTTTTGATTTGATTTTCATAAAATTTGAAATGACCAAATTCTACAACGATAATATATATTAAATTTCGGAACATTCGGTTGGGTAGTTTTTGTGCTGTCATATGTAGACAGATGGACGGATGGAATAACCAGAGAACGACTATAGGTGCTACGTAGTTTATATAATTACGAACGCACCTAAAAATAAATAAGAAGAAAACAGTGACAGTTAATTAATATTTTCTTGCCGGAGTTTATGGCCCGAAGTGGAGAATTTCTGTCGTATGTCTTCTTGGATTAGTACCGAACGTCTTAAACAGCTGGCAGTTAGCTCCTTCAAACTCGAAGAACCGTCGAACAAACATAATTATAAATTTAAAACAGCATGTTTTATTAATTATTGTAAGAAAACTGCCATGCAATGTTAATTGAATCAATATTTTTCACAGTTTTACAACGGAAATTTTCATGTTTTTTTTTTTTTTTTTTTTTTTTACGAATTAGTTCAATTACTTGTAAATTTTCTTTTTTCTTTTTCTTTTTCTTTTTCTATTTTTTTTTGTCAAAATTTACGTGTAAATATATTTTTTAATTAGACATACAGTCTATCTGAAACGATATAAGAAAATGGTTTTCAAAACTTCGTTTTAAATATGATGATTTTTTCACAATTTAATACTTTTCCTGTGTAATAGCTTAATTATTAAAAAGTTTTATTTACGTTTAAAATTCACGTTTAACTATATTTTTCAATTGAAAAGTGTTTGTAAATATATTATTATTTGGGTTTTTTAAAACTTTGGAACAGTAGGTAAAAACTGGCTATTTCAAACTATGAATTAAACCTTTATTAAGATAATGAAAGGTTGTAAAAGAATGAAAAAAAGCTCAACAGCATACATATTGATTACACATTGCATAACACAGTCTAGTCAAGCATGTGCCTGCAAAATATAGTTAAATTTCTATGCACAGTTTTTAATCTAATAAAACAGTTTAAGTGAACTATTTTGATCGAATTCGAAGATACATAACATTTTTAAAACATTCTTTGATTTAAAAAATGGTCTGCTTTAGCATGATTATCATACATTCCTCTATAAAACTACCACTTTAAATGTTTCTATATTTAATATTGTTTTTCTTATGACCTGAGACATTGCAAATCAAGCAATAAATTTCATTTCGGCAGCGGAGGCAGAAACATTAGATACTTTCTTTTAAAATAGATTAAAAATATTTGATATTAATTACTAGAAAATTACATATTAAAAATACTAAAAAAGAGCAGAACTAAACGGTATATTTTAAAGATAATAATTTTCTGAACCATTTATTTCCCGGTTAACTATGTTTACGAAAATTAGGTATATACGCGAAAATTTTTACATTACCCTACTAAGTGAATGTGATTATTTTGCATTTAAATAAGAATATTTGGCATTTAATAATAACTAGCTGGCTTCGCCCGCCAGCGGGCCCCTAATTTACATCGGTGCCTCGAATTGTAGAAAATCTCGAATCTTGTAAAACCTCAAACCGGACGAACCGCCGACTCGGGTCCCCGCTGCCTTCGGCACCGTATACCGGTCGTGCTACGCACGCACCGAGTAATCCATTAATTAGCACATTGAATTGTACAAACCTCTAACCGAACGAACCTCCGGCCCTGGTCCCCGCTGCCTTCGGCACCGTATACCAGTCGTGCTACGCACGCACCGGGTAATCCCTTAATTAGCACATTGAATTGTACAAACCTCTAACCGAACGAACCTCCGACATTCGGATGCTGCCCTCTTATGATCCATCACTTCCCTTTTGATAAGAACGAAACTCTCAGATATAACCTTCGTAATATCATTTTCAATCCTTCAAACTCTCAAAAGTTAAAAGAGAATTATAATATTCTCAATAAAAATTTCTCTTTCATTACGAAAGAATTTTAAAAAAAAATTGACTGAACTGACCATTGACTTTCTGAACTAAAATACCATAAATTTAGGACATTATGAACTTATAGTACTTCGAAAATATTTTATATTTAACTTTCAATTTGCAAAAAATTGTTATTTTTTACCTTTTATATTTTATTATTGTTATGTAATTATATTCATTGTTTAAAATCTAATAAACAGGCGCCTCTGCGGTGGGGGTTGGAACGGATGGGTGCTATCGGTGCCGGGTAGCGTTTATTTTTCCCCTCGTGGACTTATTGTTCCTATACCTCACGGGTGGCTGTCCTTGAGTGGGTGATTTCGGTCCCCGCTGCCTTCGGCACCGTATACCGGTCGTGCTGCGCACGCACCGGATAATCCCTTAAATTGCACATAGAATAGTATAAACCTCTAACTGAACGAACCTCCGGCTCGGGTCCCCGCTGCCTGCGGCACCGTATAGCAGTCGTTCCGACCATGGTCCCCGCTGCCTTTGGCACCGTATGACGGTCGTGCTACGCATGCACCGGATAATCCCTTAAATTGCACATGGAATAGTATAAACCTCTAACTGAACGAACCTGTGGCTCGGGTCCCCGCTGCCTGCGGCACCGTATAGCAGTCGTGCTGCGCACGCGCTGCAGTATACGTTAGTTCCACCTTCCGCCACCAGGTGGCGCAATCTGTTTATATGATCATAACTGAAATCGTTAAGACTTTCGATGTCTAGTCGAATGAGCCATACCCCGTCGTTTTCATGCCCGTAGAACCGAAGATAGGAAAGCGCCCCCTAGTGGTGAAAAAACGAAATAAAATCGGTAAGCTCTATCGATGTCGAGTCGAATTGATTTAGACTACCTGAGTTCTAGTTCAAAGACAGGGACCTGTAGAAAAACTTAAAACTTAAAAAAAAAAAATCGATAACGGGCGAAGCCCGCTTTTCCCTATCATAATATCTGGATAGGGGGTCCTTATTACTTTAATTATGATGTTTGGAATCAGTTTGGTGGACATCCGTAACATAGTTTCTTAGTTATAGAAACGGACCACAGTTAAAAGAAAAAAGCGGGGGGGGGGGGGGGTTGGCGATGACACTGCTTTTCCTCAAACAACTTATGTAGACTACCTGAGTTCTAGTTCAAAGACAGTGAGCTGTAGAAAAACTTAAAACTATAAAAAAAAAAAAAAAAAAAAAAAAAAAAAAAAAAATCGATAACGGGCGAAGCCCGCTTTTTCCTATCATAATATCTGGTTGCCACTCTAAAACAAAAACTGAAAATACTCGTAATGCAGTTTTTAGACGCGGCCTACTTCTTAAAATCGTAATATCTAGCCGGCACTGTAATGGAAATCTTTCTTTTGCTTTAATTATACAAATAACGATGATTAATTATACAATAAAATAATATATCGGCTCCTACTGAAGATATGAGAATAATTTTTAGATATTCTGAAAGCAGAATCCATTTTGAGTCGCCCTGTCAAAGTTTGAAATTAATGCGCCCCTTAGATTCGGAAATGCCCCCCCCCCCTCTGAAAAAACGCAGTTAACTATTTTATCTCTTTCAGAAATGACTTATCCACAGACGATTTGTCTCCGTTGAATGTTGAAATAAAAAAGAAGCTGTCTCTTCGGAATTGAAATAAATTCATTTGCCGTGTCATTAATGAGTTTTAATTGATATCTTCAAAAATTACTGGTCGATTTTTACGAATTTTTTTTTGTTGAATTCGCGATTTTTTTATACACGTGTTAGCAAATTTTCGCGAATGTAGAGTCATTATTTCCACTTGTTTCAAAAAGGACTGGGGCGATTCGATCTCGGATCTGTCGACCTGCATTCTTTACGGCAACCTCTTTTTACGTCTGGGGTCGATGTTGGATGTCTGGTCAGTTTTTGGCCGAAATAAAGAAAAGTTACGGTCCGAATTTCAAAAAATTTGACGTTTTGCAACGACAAAAATCGGCCGCGTGTGTACCCCGATTTTTGGATCGATACCTCCGGTACATTTTTTTTTATTCGATGATGCGTTAAAAAGCGACGATTTGGATGTCTGCGATTATCAAAACGGAAGGCGAACTTTTCGCTGTTTTGACTTCTCTTCCAACTTCGGTTTCGGTCGGTAATTAAAACACTTTCGCTCATTAATAACTCCCCGGGTCCGGGTCGGAATCCCGACCCGATCGAAACTTGAGCGTCGCGCCTTTTTTGCGAATTTTTCGGTCCGCGTCCGCCGTCGGTGCGTCGATTAGTCCAGGAGCCTTTGCGGGTACAAAGGCGGAGTGCACAGACACACACACACACAGACGTTTACCGCGCTTAATATTAGTGACTAGCTGGCTTCGCCCGCCAGCGGGCCCCTAATTTACATCGGTGCCTCGAATTGTAGAAAATCTCGAATCTTGTAAAACCTCAAACCGGACGAACCGCCGACCCGGGTCCCCGCTGCCTTCGGCACCGTATACCGGTCGTGCTACGCACGCACCGGTAATCCCTTAATTAGCACATTGAATTATACAAACCTCTAACCGAACGAACCTCCGACCCTGGTCCCCGCTGCCTTCGGCACCGTATACCGGTCGTGCTGCGCACGCACCGGATAATCCCTTAAATTGCACATAGAATAGTATAAACCTCTAACTGAACGAACCTCCGGCTCGGGTCCCCGCTGCCTGCGGCACCGTATAGCAGTCGTTCCGACCCTGGTCCCCGCTGCCTTCGGCACCGTATGACGGTCGTGCTACGCATGCACCGGATAATCCCTTAAATTGCACATGGAATAGTATAAACCTCTAACTGAACGAAAACCTGCGGCTCGGGTCCCCGCTGCCTGCGGCACCGTATAGCAGTCGTGCTGCGCACGCGCTGCAGTATACGTTAGTTCCACCTTCCGCCACCAGGTGGCGCAATCTGTTTATATGATCATAACTGAAATCGTTAAGACTTTCGATGTCGAGTCGAATGAGCCATACCCCGTCGTTTTCATGCCCGTAGAACCGAAGATAGGAAAGCGCCCCCTAGTGGTGAAAAAACGAAATAAAATCGGTAAGCTGTATCGATGTCGAGTCGAATTTATTTAGACTACCTGAGTTCTAGTTCAAAGACAGGGACCTGTAGAAAAACTTAAAACTTAAAAAAAAAAAAAAATCGATAACGGGCGAAGCCCGCTTTTCCCTATCATAATATCTGGATAGGGGGTCCTTATTACTTTAATTATGATGTTTGGAATCAGTTTGGTGGACATCCGTAACACAGTTTCTTAGTTATAGAAACGGACCACAGTTAAAAGAAAAAAGCGGGGGGGGGGGGGTTTGGCGATGACACTGCTTTTCCTCAAACAACTTATGTAGACTACCTGTGTTCTAGTTCAAAGACAGTGAGCTGTAGAAAAACTTAAAACTAAAAAAAAAAAAAAAAAAAAAAAAAAAAATCGATAACGGGCGAAGCCCGCTTTTTCCTATCATAATATCTGGTTTCCACTCTAAAACAAAAACTTAAGATACTCGTTATGGCAGTTTTTAGACGCGGCCTACTTCTTAAAATCGTAATATCTAGCCGGCACTGTAATAGAAATCTTTCTTTTGCTTTAATTATACAAATAACGATGATTAATTATACAATAAAATAATATATCGGCTCCTAATGAAGATATGAGAATAATTTTTAGATATTCTGAAAGCAGAATCCATTTTGAGTCGCCCTGTCAAAGTTTGAAATTAATGCGCCCCTTAGATTCGGAAATGAGTCCCCCCTCTGAAAAAACGCAGTTGAACGTCACGTGACCACGTCCTCCTTGCCTCTTGAAAATCGATCCAGACAATCGTCTGCCTTCTGGCATTCGCAGCGCCGAAAGAAATGAAAAATAATTTTTTATAGATCGATTTTTAAAGAATTTTTTCGGTTCTAATGGTCGTACGGGAATGATTTTTCGATTTTCTGAAAGCAAATGCTCTCGTGAATCTGTCTGTACGATTTTCGAATTTCTGGTCCCCCGACTTCATTGTTTTTCGAAAGCGCACTGGAGCGATGAATACAGGCCGGTCACGTGAAAATCCTCCGGAACACCTGCGGTGGCGGAGAATGAAATCGTTTTGCAGCCGTGTCTCCGGCTGTCTGCTGTCTGACATTCCCAGCGGTGAAAAAGAATTCGAAAATTACATTTTATCGATCGATTTTTAAAGGATTTTTTCGGTTCTAATCGTCGTACGGAAAAGATTTTTCGAATTTATCAAACCTGACGACGTCCCGGTTCCGTACGTACGACTTTCGAATTTCTGGCCCTCCGACTTACGGAGATACGGGTCGGACCTGCACTGCGGTTTGGGGCTTAAATCGCTCCCTGGGAACCCCGCCGTCTTTTCCTTCCCGGACCCGACGGAGACTGGCAACCCCGGAAGGCGAACTTTTCGCTGTTTTGACTTCTCTTCCAACTTCGGTTTCGGTCGGTAATTAAAACACTTTCGCTCATTAATAACGCCCCGGGTCCGGGTCGGAGGCCCGACCCGATCGAAACTTGAGCGTCGCGCCTTTTTTGCGAATTTTTCGGTACGCGTCCGCCGTCGGTGCGTCGATTAGTCCGGGTGCCTTTGCGGGTACAAAGGCGGAGTGCACAGACAGACACACACACACACACACACACACACAGACGTTTACCGCGCTTAATATTAGGGATTTACATATATTTATTGAAAATCGGAATTTGGGAATTTGTTAGAATGTTTTTTCTACTTCTTTTTCGTTTTTGTTATTTATTTATTTTCCATATCCATTTATGAACATAAAAAATACATATAAAATACAAACTAAGTGCAACCTAAGTGCTAACTAAGTGCTAACTAAGTGCTAACCTAAGGCTAACTAAGTGAAAACTAAGTGCTAACATTATTCATTTAAAAATAATTTGCATAAATTCATAACCATATGAACATATTCATTTATGAACATATCCATATATCCATTTATGAAGATATCCCATATGAACATATCCATATATCCATTTATGAAGATATCCCATATGAACATATCCCATATATCCATTTATGAAGATATCCCATATGAACATATCCATATATCCATTTATGAAGATATCCCATATGAACATATCCATATATCCATTTATGAAGATATCCCATATGAACATATCCATATATCCATTTATGAAGATATCCCATATGAACATATCCATATATCCATTTATGAACATATATAAAATACAAACTAAGTGCAACTTAAGTGCTACCTAAGTGCTAACTAAGCGTTACCCTAAGTGCTAACTAAGTGCAAACTAAGTGCTAACATTATCCATTTAATAATAACTCACATAAATTTATTCAAAATCTGAATTTGGGAATTTGTTGGAATGTTTTTTCTACTTTCTTTTCGTTTCATTTATTTATTTATTTTGCATATCCATTTATGAACATTTATAAAATACAAGCTAAGTGCCTGATAATCTTGCAGATAGAGATTTTCCGTAATTCATTTTTATGAGAGTCTGTTCGCCAGTAACTGATCATAACTTGGGTTTCCAAGCTTATTTAAGACCAGCAAATACTCATTTCTAAAAGCTATAGTTTCCTTTGCGGGAAGCATATGTCGTCATGGAGACAGTGTAACGAGGAACTTATGATGACTTATCTGATGACTCTATTTTCTGGAAGAAAATAGCTTATATTTTATCCAAAAATAAGTTTTACATTTAAATATTAAACAATGTTTGATGTGGTATGTATAGTTGAGTATGAAGAATCATTTTAAACATTATCAGTTTTGTAATTTAATTTAAAGCTAATACATTCGGCTTCATATCCGGTAAACAAAATTATATAAATGATTCTACACTATATTGCCAAAGGTGACCGGTCACTTGCGATTTTAGACGTTTTGTTAACTATCTAGAAAAACACATGAGGCATTAACTTGAAACTGAAGGTGTGTAAACAACATAGAATAGGTTATATATTTCCGCGAAGATTTTTTCACGAAACCCCATAGGGGACTGTCAACAAATTGAAAAAGAACGAATATCTTTTGTAAAAACTAATGTAGCAAAGGCGTCCAAACTCGAGATTATTAATAAGTGGCTCATTGTAATATACTGTGTTCATTTTTATGAGGATAGCATGTATACTCGTAGAGAAATTAAGGTTTTTATAAAAACAGTCCCAAATTTCGACTAGTTTTTTGCTTATAATTTGCAGAGTTTTTAATATAAAAAAAGTTCTTTTCAGAAAATATGACAAACAGTATTGTACATAATACTCAGCAATCAGAATTAAAAAATAATAAAAATTGAGTAAAAATGAGCAGGTTTACTAAAAAATATTTCACTGCGCTGCGCGAATGCAATCAAAATATAATATACATAATGTATTAGCTAAGTATATGGAGCAACTTTTGTGAAAGTCTCAAAATCATAGCTGGGAAATTCTGAAAATTATCGTTGATAGAATAAGCTCGAAATCCGTTGTTCCCAAAAAGAAGCAAAAGCATGAGGGGTTGTATCAGATATCTGTTGATTAGTGCCAAAATAGCGTACACGTACTACTATATTTGGATACAACCCTTCATATTATTTTTGCTTCCTTCTGGGAACAACGGATTTCGAGCTAATTCTATCGACGATAATTTTCAGAATTTTCAAGTTATGATTTTGAGACTTTCACAAAAGTTACTCTATATACTTAGCTAATATATTATGCATATTATATTTTGATTGCATTCACGCATGCGCAGTGAAATATTTTTTAGTAAACCTGCTCCTTTTTCTTCCAATTTTTATTATTTTTTAATTCTGATCACAGAGTATTATGTACAATATTGTTTGTCATATTTTCTGAAAAGAACCTTTTTTTTATATTAAGAACTCTGCAAAATATAAGCAAAAAACTAGGCGAAATTTGGGATTGTTTCTATAAAAACTTCTCTACGAGTATACATGCTATCCTCATAAAAATGAACACAGTATATTACAATAAGCCCTTTATTAATAATCTTGAGTTTTAACGCCTTTGCTACATTAGTTTTTACAGGGTTATCCAAAAGAAATTGTTTTTTTCAATTTGTTGACAGTCCCCTATGGGGTTTCGTGAAAAAATCTTCGCGGAAATATATAACCTATACTATACTGTTTACACACCTGCAGTTTCAGGTTAATTCCTCATGTATTTTTCTACATAGTTAACAAAACGTGTAAAATCGCAAGTGACCGGTCACCTTTGGCAATATAGTGTATTTCTTTTTCATGCTTTTTTAAAAATAAAAAATTATTTAGTTTCCTGTTAATTTACAGGATCTTAATCCTTATGTTTAAAATGTTAAATTAATAAAATTTTCATCTCGCAATGCATTTTTCTTGATTATTAAAAAAAAAAAAAAAAAGAAAAAAAAAGAAAAGAAAAGAACCTTAGATTTTTGCATTTATTTAATATTAGAATGTTTTCGTCTATAAAATCTACTAAAATACATCGATATCTGTAGCGTTTTTGAGGAATATTTACAACTCTACTCAAATGAGGGATTTACAATTCCTTTTTTTTTTCATTTGTCAGTTTAGGGAAATAGAAAATATACAATTGTAGTTGACTTACTTTATAAATATTAATTTTTTTTCCAACTGAATATTCATTTAAGAGTATTTTTTATATGTACTGTATGTTTCTCTTTTTTTCTCTGTCCTTTTTTTGGTATCAAGCTAGTACCCGTAAATAACTTGAAAGTTCCTCTAGAAATATGCCTTTTTTTTTAAATTTAGCTGCTTTATATTAAGTATTGAAAATTTTATGAATTGTTATATTGTGTAAGTGATTTTTATAGATATAAGACGATAGATTGTGTTGACAGTCCAGCAATTTACACCATATTATACTTGAATTTAATTAGCAAGAATTTAATTAAAAATGGTAATTGAATGATTTATTTTTACTTACTACAATCTCAAATTTTTTTTAAATATATCAGTATTTAGAAATTTTTTTTTTTAATTACGCAACCATTAAAATTTTTCATCAATTTTATTTTCATTAGCCTGACTCTAAAACCCGGATAAACCATGAGTAACAAAGTGATTTCTTTTATAATTCTTATATGGATATTTTTGCTTCTTTCTGTTTTTTTTTTTTTTTTTTTTTTTTTTTTTTTGAAGGAGAATAATCATATAATTTTATTAGTTATACAATTATATCTTATTGATAATGGTCATACAAACTATAGATAAAAGTTTAAATCACTTTATTTAATCGATAACTACATGCAAAATATTTTAATTTAAATTAATTTAAATTCTTTTTTTTTTCTTTATCCTTTTTTTAAGGTATCATTCTGCTAGGATTCCCGTTTCATTTTCGTTACTATCTAAAAATAATATACCATTCATTTCTCTCGCTCGCTCGCTCATTTTTTTTTAAAATTTATTTACAGGCTTTACAAAAATTCACTGCTTTTGAGTATGGTGTTAAGATAAGTCCACTTGATGTTTTTAAAAATTATCTTCTTATCATGCACAGTTTGAAACAGGGACACTTGTAACGTATAATCACCTATTACGCATTAGAAAGAGCGATAATGGCAGCTACGAGTTTTTAAATGAACATGGATAAGAGTATTGCATCGAGTCGTGTAACCGGATTTAACATGATCATCCAGTTCGGTTTAGGCCTTATCGGTTCTTTGCGCATCAGAATCGGATCGAGTTGGCTAAAATTGATTTGGTTTCGGGTGTAATATTATTTCAGATGAAAACAAGTTGGAAATTCTACGTCAAACGTTACAATCGAGGTGCGTTCGTACGCACGTTTTAGAATTAAATTCATGATCTCCCGTGCGTAGAACGGGTTAAACAGCTAGTTAAGTATATATTTTATGACACTGTTCATACAAATATCTTAACTAGTTATATAAATATTCAGATATATATGTATCAGCTAGTTATATAAATATTCAGATCTTGATGATTTCTAATTCTGTGAAATGAATTCTATCATCTGCAGATTAATTTCTGTAATAAAATAAGTATCTCGGTCGCTTGACGATTAAACTTCGGAAGCTCCTATAACAAAAAAGCAGCGATTTAAAATAAAAAATTCAAATTTCTTAATAAATATTTTTATTAATATCTCCTAAAGTTTTGATTCGATTTTATTAAAATTTGAAATGTCTTGACAAAATTCTGCAAAGATAATATATTTTAAATTGCAAACCATTCGGTTGGGTAGTTTTTGCGTTGTTATATGCGGACGGACGGACAGACGGACAGACAGACAGACGGACAGACAGACAGACGGACGGACCAAGCGACGACTATAGGTGCTACGCATTTATATAATTACGAACGCACCTAAAAACTGTATATTCGAAAATAAATGCACATTATAAATTCATGTTTCTACATAAAAATAATGAAATTGATATTAACACCTTAAGCAACACGACGTACCTGCGTACGTCATGAATTCTTCTATTTGAAATACCAGTACGTATGTGCGTACGTCCTCATTTTAATTCCAGACCTCAATGTTCTAAGAAACTGATTTTTTATGTCGCTAATTGCTATTGGATTAATTTTGTATCGGTTTTATAGCAATGGTTGTTTTCGCACCCAATAGATGACGCTACGTGTCCAAAAATGCATTAGTTTTTTTCCGCTGTTTTCTTTCTTTCTTCGTCGTTCATATCTTTATGCGTTAATTCTGTTTAGTTGCCATTCGTAAATTCTAGTGTTCCGATTTTGTGTTTTTGCTCTGATAGATATTGATTTTATAGAATAATTATGTCGGACACAGACCAAATAAAATGAATTAAATAATCCACATGTATTTAAGAATAATGATATAAACTACTTTTGACGAAATTTAATATACCTGGTATTCAGCATACTATCATTAAATTGAATGTGGTGCTTAAAGTGTTAAAGGTATAATTATAGAGAATATTTCTATAATTGCATTAAATTATGGATTCCTTCTTTTCATTTTGGGATTTGAGTCGGTTTTGGGTCACCATTTGTGTTAATTTAACATATAATACTTGGAATTGGATTGGGTATAATCCGACTCATGCAAGACTCTCATGTAGATAACAATAATGGGTTAACACGGAATATGGAACAGAATAAGAAACGTTCCTTTGATATCCGTTTTACTTCTTTCTGTAAAATTACATGTTTATTTGAATCCCCGATGAATGAATTCAACACATTTGTTTTGTTTTTGTTTTTGTTTTTGTTCTTGTTGTTTGTTTGTTTAGGAATAAGAAAATTTTTAACTGAATGTTTCTATGAAAAAAAAAAAAAAAACAAGTTATCCGTAAGTTAATTATTTTATAACCCGACTCATGCAAGACTCTCAGTTTGATACCAATAATAGGTCGACACATAATATGAAACAGAATGAGAAACGTTCCTTTGACATCCGTTATGTTTTATTTTTTCTGTAAAATTGCTTGTTTACTTGAATCTCGTGATGAATGATTTCAACTCGTTTGTTTTGTTTTTGTTGTCATTGTTGTTGTTTGTTTGGTTAAAAATAGGAAAATGTTTAAATGAATGTGCCTTTGAAAAAAAATAAGCCAAGTTATCCGTAAGTGAATTGTCCTATAACCCGACTCATGCAAGACTCTCATTTTGATAACAATAATAGGTCGACACAGAATATAAAACAGAATAAGAAACTTTCATTTGACATCCGTTTTATTTTATTTTTTCTGTAAAATTCCTTGTTTATTTGAATCCCGCGATGAATGATTTCAACTCGTTTGTTCTGTTTTTGTTGTTATTGTTGTTGTTTGTTTATTTAGGAATAAGAAAATGTTTAACTGAATGTTTCTATGAAAAAAAAAAAAAAAACAAGTTATCCGTAAGTTAATTATTTTATAACCCGACTCATGCAAGACTCTCATTTTGATACCAATAATAGGTCGACACAGAATATGAAACAGAATGAGAAACGATCCTTTGACATCCGTTTTATTTTATTTTTTCTGTAAAATTGCTTGTTTACTTGAATCTCGCGATGAATAATTTCAACTCGTTTGTTTTGTTTTTGTTGTTATTGTTGTTGTTTGTTTGGTTAAAAATAGGAAAATGTTTAAATGAATGTGCCTTTGAAAAAAAAATAAGTCAAGTTATCCGTAAGTGAATTGTCCTATAACCCGACTCATGCAAGACTCTCATTTTGATAACAATAATAGGTCGACACAGGACACAGAATATAAAACAGAATAAGAAACTTTCATTTGACATCCGTTTTATTTTATTTTTTCTATAAAATTCCTTGTTTATTTGAATCCCGCGATGAATGATTTCAACTCGTTTGTTTTGTTTTTGTTTTTATTGTTGTTGTTTGTTTGTTTAGGAATAAAAAAATGTTTAACTGAATGTTTCTATGAAAAAAAAAACAAGTTATCCGTAAGTTAATTATTTTATAAACCGACTCATGCAAGACTCTCATTTTGATACCAATAATAGGTCGATACAGAATATGAAACAGAATGAGAAACGTTCCTTTGACATCCGTTTTTTTTTTTTTTTTCTGTAAAATTGCTTGTTTACTTGAATCTCGCGATGAATGAATTCAACTCGTTTGTTTTGTTTTTGTTGTTATTGTTGTTGTTTGTTTGGTTAAAAATAGGAAAATGTTTAACTGAATGTATCTTTGAAAAAAAAAATAAGCCAAGTTATCCGTAAGTGAATTATCCTATAACCCGACTCATGCAAGACTCTCATTTTGATAACAATAATAGGTCGACACAGAATATAAAACAGAATAAGAAACTTTCATTTGACATCCGTTTTATTTTATTTTTTCTGTAAAATTCCTTGTCTATTTGAATCCCGCGATGAATGATTTCAACTCGTTTGTTTTGTTTTTGTTGTTATTGTTGTTGTTTGTTTGTTTGGGAATAAGAAATTGTTTAACTGAATGTTTTTATGAAATAAAAAAAAACCAAGTTATCCGTAAGTTAATTATTTTATAACCCGACTCATGCAAGACTCTCATTTTGATACCAATAATAGGTCGACACAGAATATGAAACAGAATGAGAAACGTTCCTTTGACATGCGTTTTTTTTATTTTTTTTCTGTAAAATTGCTTGATTATTTGAATTCCACGATGAATGATTTCAACTCGTTTGTTTTGTTTTTGTTGTTGTTCTTCTTGTTTGTTTGGTTAGAAATAAGAAAATGTTTAACTGAATGTGTCTTTGATAAAGTCAAGTTAATATTCCTCAGTCAATACTTGACTCATATTCGGGTCGTACGTAGGGTCTTGAGTAGCTTAAACGTCCCAAGCCCAACCCTTTCTCTTTTCGGTGTCTTTAATTTATGTATTTTCCCTTTTAAATTTGTCCGCTGTCAATTTTTTTTTGTTTTTTTTGCTTTTCTATTTACAGTCTAAGGCATACGGGTCGCACGCAAGGACGTTTGACGGAGCTCTTGGACGCTTGCAGCGGCAGAGCTTCCGCGCAAGAGACTCCAGTGTTCGGGGACGTAGGTGAGTGTGAGGAAGGTAATTAGCCGCTCGCCGTGGCGGTATCGAACAAGCTTTAAAGTCAAATTATCCGTAAGTGAATTATCCTTCATTAATTTATTCGCAGTTACATTATCCGTATTCAAAACCGTAAAATTGTATTTGTACACAATGGATGAAAACAAAATAAAATGAATATATATAATTTCCTATAACATAGTGTATTATGTAATTTAATCCGTGTAGTAATATCTCAGGGTGCATAGAAGTACTTACTTTTGTTCCCGCTCTTTTCCAATAGAAATCATCGTTTTAATGAATCACGGAATTCTGTCTTTATATATCGTGAAGATTACTATTTCGAAACAGTAATACTCAGTAAAGCACTTCTATCCGCTCTCGTTGTGTGTCTTTTAGTACTGTTCTACATTACTATTTTATTTGTTTTTTTATATTTACACATTTTGTCTATCAAATAACTTACGAGATGATATAATTTGCAACTATCAAATCTTATATTTTAAATAAATAATTCATTTGAAATTTAAAAATGCCATCATTCCACATTTTTACTTATAACTGTTAATTTATCTCATTCCAAAATTGGAAACATTTCAGATGTAAGTGCAGCTTCTAAAAACCAGAACGAAAAATCCTGCGTCAAGCATAGATTATGTAACACTTTCCAACGCTTCCTAAATTATTTTACAAATCATTACCATTTAATAAGCTGAAATATAACATCTAAGTACACAATTTGGAAAACGCATAACATATTTAAAAACGTAATTTCAGGAATTTTCAACATATACAATATTCGGAAATATATCCGAATACTTTTATTCAGCCCCGTATAGGATCTATAGATTTGTATATATACTACATAGATGCTCAATTTTAGTTTAGTTAGGAAATTTTAGTTTAGTTAGCACAGTTTAAAATTCTCCTTCTGAAGTTTCTGTCAATAAACGGAAATGTGTTCGCGAACTTTTGTGCTGCCCTGTATATGATCTACAGAATTTATACGCACCAATTAATATACAAAAAGCGAGTTAAATTTAAAATTGCGTTCAGAAACTTAAAACGTACTTCCAGGAATTATTGTTAACAGACAGTAGAGAATTCTTTAGTGTGTCCCTGTAAATGAACGATGACTACTATACACACGATATTCTGTAGAAAGCCTCTTGTAATACACCTGAGTAATATATATAAATTTCAATGCGTTTAAAATAGTGAAAAATTATTTAATTAAACCGCAAACGATTTTCTTCATAGACTTAATGTAACGGAATTATTTTGACTGTCCTTGTAAAGTAACTATAAGTGCTATGCACACCCTATTCCATATTAAGCTTCTCGTAATGCACCTTAGTGATATATATCAATTACAATGTGTTTGAAATTGTGTAACATCATTAACATAAACCGCAAATGATTTTTCCCCATAGACCGTAATGTAACGGAATTCTTTTGAGTGTCCCGGTAAAAAAAGCTATAAGTGCAACACACTTCAGTTGAAATAGGGAACATGCTATAGATAACGACAATAACATATAAAAATTGCAGGGCAATCCGAGCATATTTACGGGAGTTAGAACACGGACAGACGGCAGACGCCAGACGGCCATACGGCCAGACAAACTGAAGTCATAAACACTTTTCAACTAGGTTGGAAAGTGTTAAAAAATGCTTACTAAATAATTCACTGTTAATTAGTGAAATACTTAAGATATCTTCGAAGTCGATAGAATATTTTAATAGCGTATTGTTTTTAGAGTAGGATTAATGAATTTTAAGGAATGAAACAAAATGATTTCCCTATCGGAAAAACTATATTTAATTTTTAATGTGTATTTATATCTTTTTTTAATAAAAAACGATTTAGTAATTATAAAATACAGATGGAAATACTATTAATTTTCTTCATCATGGCAATATTTTCACTTAAAAATCATTTCACAAATGGAAATTAAAAATAGAATCATAAACTCTTTTTAAGCACCTAAGAATAATTACGAAGTTATTAAAAGGGGGAAAAAGGAGATTATTTTACCGATTAGGAATCATTTTTTTATTTTTTTAGAAATGTTAAAAATATTGTTCGTCTTTCTTTTATCCTTAGCAGCGAAGAAGGCATGCTGATTCTAATCAGAACTAGAAAACATCGATGTTTCATAAATGAAAATGATATCAAACAGTTTGGATAATAAGAACTATTTTTTAACTATTAAATGACCTTGTGTTTTCTTATAAGCGCCTTTACCACTAAATATCAATATTTTCCACGAAAGTTTTATGAATGCTTTGAAACCATTATATTTATGTCTCATAAAATTTCAAAGATTTTGAACAGTAAAAACTATTTTATTTATAGTACCCGGTGATACTCCGATGTTTAATAAAAAAAATCCACATAATTTTAAATTCTTAAATCGCTACTTAAAACTGCTCGTAATATTGAAAAGTATATAATACCCAAAAGAGTGTACTAATTACTTTAAAACGACGCATTCGGTTTCAAAATATACAAAAATTACAGGTTCTCCGAAACGAGGTTTGTTTGGAAAGATTTAAAGTTTAAAAGTATATTCTTTTACAGAATAGGGTTAAAAGTATAAAGTCATAGAAATTTTAGGAGGTTTTAAGGATTTTTTCACATGCCCGTTGCTTGGCGAGTCAGATAGTTTGAATATAACATATATTTACATTGGTAAATTGCGTTCCAGTGATATCGGAAGACGTAAAGACACATTTGCAGAACATGTCTCATATTATTCGTCGCAGGATGGTATGAGAATTGAGGTAAGAGTGGCAATGATCATCATTCCGTGACCGCGACGATTCACAACAACGACATGGTTGTGAGACTCCCTGCCTCATTCTGAATCCAATTCTGAAGTCCAGACTGACTGGAATCCTACGGGGATGGGGTCCTACAAGATATTATAATTTATAGTAAGATAGATGCTATTACTGTCTCGATTCAAAAGGATGCCAAAAATTGATTTAGAGCAAATTATTTGTTCACACCTTTAGTAATGGAATGGTGTGGTTATTTTTACTTAATATAAATATCTATAAAAGGCCTCACAAATTTGTAAAATAGAACGATGTGACAATATCTCATATGAAGAAATTTTGTGTGAATGTTGCTTTGAAATGCTCTAAATTAGTTCATAAATAATTATCAAGTGTATAATATAAAAATTTTCATTGTATTTAAGAATAAAATATATTTTTTAACAAAATGTCGCTCAATTTGTAAATATTCTTTATTCTAAGTAATATGACAGCATTCGGTAATATCATACAAAATTCTTTCTGATTATGAAATATAAACTACAGAAGTAATTTTTAGAAAGCGTTTAAATTAATATTTTACATGAAACACCCGGATATGTCATTTTGTTCTGAATCTGTGTTTTGTTTTATTAACATTAATTTAATTTTTAAACAAATGGCAAGTTGCGTACACAACTTGGATTTTCATAGGAGTTTGACACCAGTATACCAGATTCAAAAATTTCAATTTAATATTTCATTCGCAGAATTCGTAATCACCCCATTTAATAGTACATATTGAAACATTTTTCTGCTCTAAAATAACGTGAGAAATTCTGTTAAAAATGCGAGAAAAATTACTCTACCAGATATAATTATTAAAAAATAAAAATTCATTTCATTACATTTACTTTGCATCATAGTCTTTAATTACAAATATTTATACCTCTATGAATATTCGTTTAATAGTATTTTTCTTAATTTATATCTAACAGTAGCAACAATGGATGCAAATCTTCTTCTTATCAATTAAACATAACTCCAAAATTTACAATGCGCTATCTTTTTTCATAAAAACAAGTAATTAAAAAAAAAAAGTCAATTCCTACTTAGGTCAACAAAGAAAATTTTTATTTTAGTTACTTTTTATTAAATAATTACAATTAATATAAATATGTATATACATATGCCAGAATCACAATATTAAGTTGCAAAATAGAAATTTAATTTAATTAATGAATTAATATTTGAAAAAACTGTATTAACATCAAGTGTCATTCACTACAAGTTAAAAAAAGAGTATTTGAACTTGAGTGGATGAATAAAAATTATTTTATTAACGATTAAAATTTTGAAAATATAAAACAAAATTTAATTAATTAAATTTAATTAATGATTTAAGTTTATCTAAAAACATCAGTTGGAAATTGTACGTCGAACGTGACAAATGAGGTGCGTTCCTACTATAGCTAGTTCTATAAATATTCAGATCTTGATGATTTTCAATTCCGTGAAATGAATTATATCGTTTGAAGATTAATTTCTGTAATAAAATGAGCATCTCGGTCGCTTTACGATTAAACCTCAGAAGCACCTATAACAAGAAAGCACCGAATTTTATATAAATATAAAACTAAAATTAATTAATGAAATTAAAGTAATGATTTAATATTTGAAAAAACTGTATTAACATCAAGTGTCATCCACTACAAGTTTAAGAAAATGTATTTGGACTTGAGTGGATGAATAAGACGTATTTTATTAACGATTGAAAATTTGAGCAAGATATATAAATATATAGAGGATGTGAACTAATAGCAGAAATTGAAAAAGAAAAAAAAAAAAGAAAAAAAAACATTATTTAAACTATTGTAACGATTTATACTGCAAACAAAAAAACAAATTACGGTAGTAAAATCATTTTTTATTTTATCTGTTAAAAGAATCCAGCATTTTACTCTAATACATTTACGCAATTGACAAGTAAATCGCATTCATCTAATTAATGTCTACACCAATTTAAATTTAATTAATTAACACTGCTGAAAATTCTTAAGTAAACAAAAATATTTGCCTTTGATATTTCTTTATTTAGTTTAGACTTATCATGTTATGCATGCATATATTTAGTTAAACTTCAGTGTTTAATTTTAATTAACTTTGTGGGTTAACATTTCTTAGATTAATGTTTAATTAAAAAACTTTTTTTTTTTTTTTACTAAATTAACATTTTGTAACGAATAATTCATTTCATATTAAGATATTTGTAAGAGAAAAAAATTACCTGTTATTCCATTTTAAGTAATAAGCCCTACAGTTTACACAGCTGTAAACTGCAACGATTTATATTCAGCCGTAAGTCCTAAAAGAAATCTTCTGTTTAATTAATATCAGTTATCTGCGATTAAATAAAGTGAAGCGTTTCATTAGAAATTAGAGGTGGGCAAAGATTTTAGCTGTTGGTTTCATGACAACGGGATATCTTCACCAAATTATTATTTTATTTTCAATACCTGCTTCATAATACCATGCTCTTTCATATTACAGTATAAGTAGTGTTATTTTTATTTTTGTTTTACAATAGAGATGGCAACTTTGATTTCGTTATCGTACACATCAATAACACATAAAATTATGACATGTATGGTACTTATTCTTGAAACATTACAGAAATCGGCGAGATGGAATTTTCTGAGAAAAGCAACCTTTATTTACATTTAAAAGTATCATCATATTGTTATAGCTTTACGCGATAATTATGAGTGTGTTATACCTACAAATCATTTAATATTTACTTAATTTAATACATGTAATGAGAAGTTTTTTTTATTCATATATATAAGAACAATATGAAACTGTAATAAAATGTTTACGACAGATGACTCTACACTGCGTTGCAACACGCGACTATTTGTTTATTCTAACCGAACTCTTTTTTTGAAAAGTAATTTTTGCCATAGAATTCTAGGACATTTTCAGACATTTTTAATATAAAACAATTCTCTTATAAATAGGGGCAAACCCTGTCTATACGATCAGACATTTTGTCAATGGTCGTCATTTCTCTTTCATGGCTACTTATATTTGGCAAAAAATCGCGTTTTCTTTTGTCATTTCGAGTTATATCAAGACCTTAATAATAAAGAAAATACGAATTAATATTGTATGGATATGAGCTTACTATCATATAATTTAACATTATATGATAACATTTCTTTCAAATTATCATAAAAATAAGTCTGACATTTTGAGATCTGATTCTCGTCCTGTAGATTATTCAGTTGGAGCTACGATCCTCCTTATTATCTCACGAGGGACCGTCTTTAGAAGAACTTCAGTAATTAAATTTAATTAATTCTCATTATAATCCTTTTTCTAAATAATTATTGAATTAAGGTAAGAATTCTTTTCTCCATATGTTTATATAATTTGTCTGTGGAAGCTCATTTTTCAACATTTATTTTCATTGTGCATACACGTGTAGGAACAGAAAATGTTTTAACTCTGTTTTCTATTTTATGTCATGCGTTTTTCCACTTAACCACAATGGGAGAGTTGTGCCAATTATTTAAGAAACGTTCCATTGCTATCTAAAATATTAGTAATTTGTCTTTTGTATTATAGTATACATAGTTTTATTTAATTTTGGCAACAAGCATAAAACTTTACATAACTTCATCATAAATATCAATATCAAGAACGATTTATGTACTGCTATGTAGTTTTAATGTCAAAATACAGTTTAGTGCATGATTAAAACATTATTTATGGTAATCATTTGATGCATTAAGAAACATATAAACTATTAGTAATTGTGCTACAATTATTTTTTATTTTAATGTTTTAAAACTATAACCTGTAACTCAAGGAAAATATAAGAGTGGTACATTTCTTACTCTTAATTTTTAATATTATGATACGGTTTGTAGAACTGAAATATGTATGTTTATACTCAGTTATTTTAGAAAGTGTCATGTAATGAAATGCATAAAATATGAGAAAACGAAATAGTACTAATCATAAAAGCAAAATCTGTTATTAGCTTACTAATTTTGTAAGTGTTTAACTCGTAGGTACAGAACTTGAGACTTAATATATTCGAAATTATTTTCATCGAAATTTAGTTTATAAGCAAGTACAGATCTCGAATCATATAAATATGTCATGTATAGCACAGGCAATGGGTAAGATATGATAAGCCTTACCTAAAATTAATTAAATGTTGTGCATTTAAGTACAGATATTCTTCCTTCATTTGCTCTAATGTATCTATTTAGATGTAGTAAAATCTGACAAATGTTTTACTATAAAACTCAGAATTTTGTTTTCTAATACAAGAATTCTTATGACCTGTAGAGAATGATTTAAATCTTCGAAAGATTGTATAACTTACAAGGAGATATTTGTATAAAAGGATATCCATTGAGATATGTTTTTGTGTCAATTAGTCAAAAAAATGTATTAGTTAAATGACTTATTAAAATCATCTTGATATATATTTCAATAAATAGTACGAAATATTAATCTCTTAACTAGTTAATTCGAGTATACTTGAGTGCAAAAAATTTTTCAAAATGATTATCTCGAGTTAAGTAATACAGAATCATCAGAATTATTTTATGGACTAGTTTTAATTTACTTATTAGCATGCGTCCTTAGTATATAAATATATTGCATACAATTAATATCCATGAAATCTTGTGCTGGTAACATAATCTTATCTTTAATATATATGCTATTTTAGGTCTATTGCTTCTGTGTTTTAGTTTTACATGATGAACATTTCAGGGAAATATGTCTGAGAATTTCTATCATCTAATATTTATTTTATTAGAGAACTACGTATCACGAATCACCTAAGTATGTTATGATTCGAGATTTGGTAAATCTTTCCTGGTAAGAACAACTAATATCGTGAATCCAAAATTATTTTTGGAAAAAGTTTCGTTATCTTATATTAATTTAAATAAAAAGTCAGACTTTAAGCCAGAGAGCTATTATCGTGTATTTTGTTATTGTTTGTAGATATTTGAACTTTTTACTTACTCTATATACGTAGTATAGGGTAAATACTGTAATAGTTTTGAAAATCGAAAAAAATATTTTGACAGATTTACACGTTTCAGACACTGGAGATTCCGAAAAACATATTTTTAGAAAAAAAATTGCCGTCCGTCTGTCTGTGTGTGTTTTTGTGTGTGTCTATAAACGCTCTATCTCCCGAACAAATCGAGATAGAGACTTGAAATTTGGTATGTATTTAATATGTAATAATGGGAAGAATCTTATCGAATTTCAGTAACGTCGATTATCCGGAACTATTTTTTTCGGATTCTCAAAATATTCGTTCTGATAAAAGGTATATAAAACTTTTAGAAATTGTTTATTTTAAGAAGGGAATATAAAAGATGATAACAAAACATAAATTTTGCATAAATAATAAAGTTGATCGAATAATTATTTGCCGAAATATTTGGATTTATATTTTCCACACTCTTCGATTTTTCGTGACCCTACATTTCATTCAAATTGCAAATCAAAGATATAGTTTAATTGGAAATGAGACGCGTAATCCGACGCTGTAAGCCGTTAGTTAATATGATTACAATTTTTGGTGTTATAAGGATGCATTTAAAGTTTATGGCGTCATCAAGCCACGATTTTATTCGAATTGCAATGCATTTTATAAATAGTATACACATGTTTTATTTTCATGTTTTCTATTACGCATATCCATGATGGGTAAGTATTACTGTGGCCCCCAACGACTAGTTTAATAATATCTGTAAAGATATGTTCGCCTTTTATCAGTTTAGTAAAACGCTCAGAAAAAACTAGAAATGGACTTTTGAATCTATATTATAATTCTTATTTTGGAAATTTGTAAGATGATTTTAATTCATGAGTAACACAGATTAATTAAGTTATAATATTAAAATAATCATTATACCAAAATGCATATACCTAAACATGGGAGTCGCAATAATATTAATGCAATATGGATCTTGTCAATGAAAGTAAACTCAAAGGCGAAAATTCTATTAGCTTATTGATACTGTAAGTGTTTCATGATTATTTGAAGCGCTTTTCTCGGAATTATATTCAGAAAATGCTTGAATATAATATTTATTGGATTAGTGTACTACAGATTTCAAATACATAGATATGCCATGATTTGAGATTTAATACATTTCATCTTAAAATCCTTTTTAGGTATGAATTAGTTTCAAGTCATCCTTCAGTAATTGTTCTAGTGTACTTATTCCATTACTATATAATTCCGTAAATCTCAATCTATAAACTTCATGTGTTTCTTCCCCAGTATAAACAAGAATGACAAGTCATTCGTCAAGCATAGATTATGTAACACTTTCCTACTCTTCCAAAATAATTTTACAAATCATTACCGTTTAATAAGGTGAAAGATAATATCTAAGTAAACAATTTAGAAAACGCATAACATATTTAAAAACTCAATTTCAAGAATTATTAACAATATTCGGAAAAATATCCGAATCCTTTTGTGCAGCCCTGTTTATGATCTATAGTTTTGTACATATACTACATAGAACGCTAAATTTTAGTTCAGATAGGAAACACGTAGCACAGTTTTAAATTTCCCTTTTGGAATTTCCGTCAGTATATGTAAATGTACTCCAGAACATTTGTGCTGCCCTGTATATGATTTATAGAATTTATACACACCAATAGAATAAAAGAGTTAAATTTAAAAACGCGTTAAGGAACTGAAAAAGCACTTCCAGCAATTATTGTTGACAGACAGTACCAAATTCTTTTGTGTGTCCCTGTAAATGAACGATAACTGCTATACTCAAAATATTCTATAGTAAACCTCTTGTAATGCACCTTAGTCACATATATAAATATCAATTTGTTTGAAATATTTAAACATTCTTAAAATAAACCGCAAACGATTTTGGTCCATAGACCGTAATGCAACGGAATTCTTTTGAGTGTCCCTGTAAAACAAATTTAACTCCTATACACACCCCATTCTATAGTAAGCCTCTTGTAGTGCACTTCGGTGATATATATCAATTTCAATATGTTTGAAATTGTATAACATCATTAAAATAAACCGCAAATGATTTTTCCCCATAGACCGTAATGTAACGAAATTCTTTGAGTGCCCTGTAAAAAAACTATAACTGCTACACACTTTATATTCAGTACCGAACCAACCATAGTAAACCTCAATAACACATATCAATTGCATGACTATACATGTATATTTACGCGAGTTAGAGCATGAAAAGGCTGACAACAGACAAACAGATAGACAGACAAGCCGAATTCATAAACACTTTTCAACTATGTTGGAAAGTGTTAAAAAATAAAACTTTATAATGTTGAGAAATATAAAGTATTTATTTAATAAAATTAGAAAAGAAATATTTCAAAATATAATGGAGGAAGCATTTGATGCATGCGTTAGGGCGATCAATGAAAACATAAAACTCACTAAACGTTTTATTTTTAAATTTAGGCTTTTTTTGCTTTTTATTTACATAATACATTGAGGTAACAATGTAAACTTTAATAGGTAACTTCGAATTATTTTGATATTAGATATCATCCAGTTTTGTTAGAAGCGCTCTGTTTAAAAAAAAAAAAATATCAGTTCATTAATTTAAAATGTAAAGAATTCGCAATTTATGCACTTTAAAACGCTTATTCAACAATTAATATTCAAAGTTGTCAGATGATTTGAAACAAGGTTTAATACCAGAATATGATTTGTTTTGTTCATTCAGCCGCTCACATGACTATGTAACATTTCGATTTATTTATTAAATCTATCTTATGTAAGTTAAATTATTCTCCAGTGAGACAGATTCTATTACCTTGTTGATTCTCTGAGAGATTTAGCTTTATATAAAGTGATTTTCACAGAATCACATTCGGGAACTGCTTTCATCTAATATTTATTATATTAAGGTAGCGCAGTAATCAAATAAAAGAGTGCACATATTTTTTCATTTTACTCAATTTTTAAATAAAATTAATAGGCGAAATAAAATGCAGATAGGTGATAAGAAATATGTTCTATAAATGGAAGAAAAAAATAATAAAATAATAATAAGCTTAATAAGAACATATACCGGGTGATCCAAAAGTCAGGACGAAATTTAAAAATGAATAATTCGAAAACGAATCAAGATACAAAGATACGGTTTGCACCAAACAGATTGAAAAGAAACCGGGTTTTGTGTGGCCACGAAATAAAAAATAGTTCTGTTGGCGACCAACAGATGGCGTTGTCGGATTTCTGATGTAGGATTATGCAAAGCAACAAACGATATAAAAAGGAGCAACAGAAGCAGGTAATGGTAGACGAAGCTTGTATACATCGAAATGCTGTCCATAGTTGAGAAAGCCCTCTTAGTTAAACAGTATTATAAGAATTCGGAAAGTGCCATTGCGGCATTGCGAGCATATCGCTACATGGTATGTGAGATAGCAAATTACCAATAACGTCTTCTGCATTGAACAAAATGATGAAGAAATTTGAAGCTACAGGTTCTTTGGCGTCATGTCAAATAAGTCAGTTGACTCCGTCAACAGCCGCTGCTGTTGCCACGACAGTGGAACAGATGGTGCAATAAATGTTGGCGATTGCTGCACATGGGGAGTGCAGTGCTCGAAAAGTTTCGAGGCAGACAGGAGTGTCGTACGGAAACAGGGCCGGCCCAACGGTATTTTGGCGCCCGTGCGAGTATCCGTCGGGCGCCCCCCCCCCACCCCCGAAAAAAGGAAATATTCTTGCATTATTCTTAACTTTTTATATATTCGTTACTTTTAAACATACTATTACTAATTACTTATATTATTTAAAAAATACATAAAGGCATTAAAGTGCAATCCTTTTTTGTATTATAAAATGTCTCAAAAGGAAAATTTTAATTTTACAATACCAGTTTTACTATTTATCATTACGATCTCAGATTGAAATACGATATAATAATCTGGGGACGCGGACAAAAACGAGGCAAAGAGACTGATTCCCAACAGACAAACAATTGCCTTCCTCCAACCCCCCCCCCCCTCCTTTGAGGGGCAAGGACAGAAAATTAATAAAAATCATCCGATCTGATGTTTATATTCTTAAAAAGCATATTACCAAAAGTTTATCTTCATAGAAGCCATCATAGATTCTGGATAACTTAAAAACAAGAAAATTTGCGACAAAAAGTTTTTATTTCAATTTTCTTGCAATTTCATTTTTGTTACACAACATCTTCTTCAAAGCTCTTCCATTTATACAGAATTTCAAAGATCTGATAAGGAGAAATTCACTCACAAAAAATACACTTTGGAACTTGAAGCATAATCCTACGTGGCAGAACCACAAAAAAAACGTTTCCCGTATTTTAAGCTACAGAATTTATTTGTGCACTGATAATTATTCATGGAAACTGAAATTACCCCACACATTTAAAGCCACAGGGAAGTTGCAAAAAATCCGTCCTTCCTCAAAGGATGCTCCTGCCAAGATGTTCTTATTACCTACTCCTGGACAATTAATGGACCAACAACTGACAACTATATCCTGGTTTTCCCGAAAGAGATTAATTATCACTTCTTAGAAATACTTATATTGGTCATTTCCCTACCCGAAGTGTCCCCTCTCTCACCGGCTCTGACCACAACATATAATATTTTACAGCTTTGTTGAAAGACTACTAAACTGGAATTCTTAGAACTGGTTTTTTACCATCACCCTGATGACAAAAAAGATAACACTCGCTCAGATTCGGAGCCTTGAGAAATTATTTAATTTTATTTCTTCTGGCTCTTTATTGCTCCAAGCCACATAACTGTTTTTCCTTTGACTCCCCCTCCTCCCTCACACACACATTCACTTATGTGTGTGTACTCGTTTTGATTACATTAGTTCTCAAATCAGAAATAATTGTATTTGTTTGTGTGATCTTTCAAATATTTGTAAATTAAAATTTTGAGTAATCAGTGTCATAACATTTTCCCTTGAAATTGAAATTCTGGGGTGGTCCCCCCCCCCCCCCCCCCCTGTCTAGTTACGTCTATGCTTTTATTCCATTCTTCTTTTAAACTTTGACAAAATTGTTTAGCTATATTTTGAAAAAAAAAGTGTGATGGCCGGGAAACAAAATATTTATAAATATGATTTTACTTTACATTCATAATCATATTTTTTCTAATTTTATTTTCTTGAAATACAGATTTATATATCTATTCCCTTTCAAATGTAAATTCTTTAAAGAGAATTATTTTTTAAAAACTTTTCTAAAATATTCTATTTTCTATTTTTTTTCTTTTTTGCATATATTTTCACATTTGATATGGAAATTATAAATATTAATTTGATTAAGGGATTTACAGAAATATTATTTCATATTTAAAATAAAAATTAGGGGAATGGATTGAAAACTTCCCTGTATACATTTATTTTGGAAAAGGATTGGAGAGGGCGCCAAAATGCTTCCGACTGAAAAATTCCTAGTTTCGGCCATGTATTGAAATACTATTACACTATTATTGATTTAATACAGATTAAATTAAGTATAACTAAATAAAACGATGTGCTGAAGTTAATTTTTTAATAAGATTAATTACATATATAATTTTTAGTTAGAGAAATTTACCTCTATTAACCTTTCATTTGCGTCTTCGACAAAATATTTGGCGCTCCGATTATATCCTTTTTTTCATCATGTTTTTTTTTCTTTTTCTTTCTTCTTTTCTCGGCGCCCACTTGATCCTGTAATAATTTCCCGATTTTTTCATGCCTGGCATATTGAGTATAATCTTTAAATTAATATTGTTTAATACAAAAAAACGAGAATAAGTAATTTGTACGATTCTCTGCAACTACAAGATGTTACCTACAAAGGACACTTGCCACTATCGAGTGCATCAAGGGGACAAGTCGAGATTCGACCGACCAGCGGGAGAAGAAAGAGTTCAGAATCATAAAAATATCAGCAGTAATTAATTAACCTCCCTCAGTCCTGGTGTTGAATAAAGGGTTGGTTATGTCTTTGCAGGATGTAATTTGAGTGTTAATAGCCTCGTCTTCTCAGATACAGGAACCAGACATATGGTCTGTATCTGAAGATTTCAGTGTCCTTGAACTGTTATTTAAACCCAAGGTAGAACCACTCCTACAGACCACTGCCTGAAAAAAATGAAAGAAAAACAAGCTGGAAATTGTACGTCAAACGTGATAAATGAGGTGCGTTCGTACTGTAGCTAGCTATATAAATAGTTAGATCTTGATGATTTTTAATTCTGTGAAATGAATGATATCGTCTGCAGATTAATTTCGGTAATAGAATAAGTATCTCGGTCGCTTGACGATTAAACTTCGGAAGCTCCTCTAACAAGAAAGCATTGATTTAAAAAAAAATAAAATTTCTTAATAAATATTTTTATTAATAACTCCTAAAATTTTGATTCGATTTTAATAAAATTTGAAATGTCTCGACAAAATTCTGCAAAGATAATATATCTTACATTTCAAACCATTCGGTTAGGTAGTTTTTGCGTTGTTATATGCGGACGGACGGACGGACCAAGCGACGACAATAGGTGCTACGTGTTTATATAATTACGAACGCACCTAAAAAACTCGGAATGTAAAATTATTTTTTATCGGTGATCTTTTGACTTTTGAGCGCCCCTTAAGTCGTTTCGCGGCTTGGCGCCCCGTGCGGTCGCACACTTCGCACGCCCCTTGGGCCGGCTCTGTACGGAAATGTCTGGAGAGCACTGCGAATAACTTTCCAACGGTATCCCTACAAGTTGCAACATGACCAAGAACTGAAACCTCCTGACTCCGACTCTCGCTGAGATTTTGCGAATTTGGTATTCAATAAGATGGAAGAGCAGCACGACTGGCTTCGCACTGTGCTTTGGACAGATGAAGCGCATTTCACACTCTCTGGCGCTGTTAACACCCACAATTGTCGAGTGTGGACCACAGAAAATCCACATGCATTTGTTGATGTACCCTTGCCACAGCCTAAAGTGACAGTCTGGTGTGGCTTTACTGCTGATTTCGTAATTGGTCCATTTTTTTTCGAGGAAGTCACACAGACGGGTTTCAAAACAGTTTCTGCCACTGGTCAGCGATATGTAGCGCTGTTACAGAACAACATTATTCCTGAACTGCAAGCGCGACAGGCACTCCAAACACTCACCTTTATGCAAGATGGAACACCACCTCATATTGCTCTGACTGTGCAACGCCTGCTACGCTCAACATTTGGGGAGGATATTATTATAAGTCGCTACTTTAATCACGCATGGCCTCCAATATCTCCCGATCTGACAACCAGTGACTTTTGGCTGTGGGGATTCTTGAAGTCAAAAGTGTACCGCGACCAACCGGCATCACTAGCAGCACTGAAAGATGCCATCCGCCAAAATGTGTCTGCCATAACGCAAGAAATGCTACTAAATGCTGTGAACGGTGTGGTGCCTCGTCTCACAGCTGTACTACTGAATGATGGACAGCACATTGAACATTTACTGTAGTACTAATTAACTGTAATTAAGCTGACTTGTAAGTTGTCAACATTTTTGCATTTGTAAATCATCTTTTGGTGCAATAAAACACTATAGCGCACATATAGTTGGTCACCAACAGAACTATTTTTGTTCGTTTCCACACAAAACTCGGTTTCTTTTCCATCCGTTTGGTGCAAACCGTATCTTTGTATCTTGATTCGTTTTTGAATTATTCATTTTTAAAGTTCGTCCTGACATTTGGATCACCCGGTATAATTAAGTATTATATTAATAATGAGTAATAAATTAAGAACAAATAATGAAATAATTTATTTTTTTAAATAATATTTTTTTATGAGAACTTGTGGGCTAAACTAAATTAACGAAAAAAGCATCTTTTTAAAGAAATAATAGTTATGTTACTTTCTGGAAAAAAAATTTAAATATATTGTTTTCTTAAGAAAATGTTAAAAAATGTACATATATTACGAAATTTAAAATTCCATACCCTATTAAATTTATTATATAAAAAATTCCCTTTATTAATATTCCATTTACAACCCAAATATATGAAAATATTCCCTTTCTTAAAAATATTCCCTTCGTGTCCATATTTAAAACATTTTTTTATTCTACTCTACTTAAATTCACTTTTTATTTCCCAACAAATAAGATATAAAATTCACATTTCATAACAATATTTCATTTTAAAAAACCTATTTTCTTAAATTCTTTATTATATTAAATATTTCCTATTTATTCTCGTATTTTAATATCTTTTATTTTTTTAATATATTTAAATTTACCATTTCCCTTTCCTAACAGTCTAAAAAAACATTCTTTGAAATTGTTTTGTTATCGAATTTTGTATAACGCAAAAAACGAAACTTATTCTATCAGTTTCCCGCATTTTTTAATTTCCGCGATCTTCTAGAATATTCTTTTCCCTCCAGAAACATCGGAGAGACTTATTTCTTCAATATTAATTCACAGATAAATGATAGTGCGTGGCGAAAGTTGAACATGCATTGGTAGGTCACGTGTTACGAAATACTTCGTCCGCGCTTCTTGCTTAAAACGAACTGACAGGGATAAGAAGAAGGGATTTTGTCGTCGAACTGAGTGTTTAAATAAAATGTTGCTGGCGTAGAGTTCTAATATGTTTCAACAAATAGATTTTGCCATCGAATTGGTGTCGAATAAAAATGATGTTGTTCTTTAATATGGAGATTTGTTAATATTATCGTTATGTAAAGAGAGCCCTCCCTCGGAATTTAAGATGATTGGATTTTAATAAAACAGATTAGAATGCAATGGAGTTTCTTTTTTTTTTCTTCTACCTACATTTACCCGGCTACTACTGGTTCAACTGCATAATACGTCTGCATTGTTTTTTGAGATGATTGCCATATTTTTTCTTCGACTGTTGGATAAAGATGAAAAAATCGCAGAATGCAACACACACACACACATATATGTACATATATATATTCATATACTGATAATATTAAAAAAGACGTTCTTCCAAAATTAGTCCTCAAGTATGCAATTACTCAATTTTTAAACAAAATTTTTAGGAGAAAAAATATTCGCATAGCTTATAAAAAATATTTTCTTTAAATGGCTTCGTGAACACCCTATGCAGGAATTGTGTCAATGGTTTTCAATACAAATTTCTACATTATATCGTATAATGTTCTCACAAAATGCAATTACTCTGACATTATTTTAATTAATTTATTTATTCAATAGCTTAAAAACGATAATGATATTTATTACTTTCAAACTTTGTTAACGTTTTATCTGTCGGATATTGCAATTAATAATACTTTAAATACCTAGTTTTTGAAGGAAACTTAATATAATTGACAATCTGATAACAACTGAAGGCAATTTCATTTATTTATTTCAAACACAATATGCCACAATCCATACGAACATAAATGTGGAATATTAATTTGGATCTAATACAGTAGAAGGAACTCTCAGCTCTATAAATTAATAAATTTATTTTACATTTTACATGTTACATTTATTAGCACATTATTTAACTAATACTAGACTATTACGATGCAAGAAAGATAATGACTTATTTCTGTTCAAGGACAAAATATTGTAACATATTATTTTATTCAAAACTTGAGCTATATTTTGATTCATTTCCTTGAAGCTAAAATGATCAATATTGTAAAAGAAAAACGATTTCTACAGTATTAAATTCTATATTTGAATTCCGGTTAAAACATACTATACTCAGTGTTATACTCAGTGCATAGCAAAGAGAATGTATGTTTTCATTTTGCTGTCGAAAATATTTGAGGTATAATGCGACACCTAATTTTTAGACACAAATCTTGTAGAAAACAGTGCGCGTTAAAAAGTTTTACAAACTGTACGAATTTTTGTACTTGAAGCATCAATGCGTCTCTTTTTCTCTGGTGCAGCTTCATCTAAAACACTCATTAGATGATAACAAAAATATCTATATCGCAAGTTTATGTAAAATCAAGCAGGGCGGTCGCTCTGCCAAGCCAAGCTTAAAAAAAAAAAAAAAACGCCACACAAACAACGCCAAGAACTAAACTAGACCGCTACTGCTTATATACAGAAATCAACTTCGCAATGTTAAATCGACAAAACATGCCAGATTAAAATATCAGATAACAAATAAACCAACCGTCGCAGAAAAAAAAAAGAAAACTAGAAGAATCTAATGAAGAATTTCTTCAATTTAAGACCAAACTGATCTTCATAAGTGATTTATAAACAGAGATATAGATTTTTAAAAAAACGTCGAGTTACTTAAAATGATCACTTTTTTCTTCGTCAAACTTTTTTTTTCAAACAACCTACAGACCTTAATATTCGGCAGAATAAAAAAAGGATTGCATTTTTGGACAAGTAATTACGTAATCTATGTGCTTTTATAAAATTCAGTGTAAAAAAATATTATTTTCTATCCTTAATTAGCAAAAAACTGTTAATTAACTTGGCGATTAAAAAATTATGCCAAAACAGAGATAAAACATGCCAACGACCATGTACCATCTCTATCATAAAACCGTAAGTCATGTGACTGTCATGAACAGTTCCGGAATGTCCGTTTCACTTTTTCATATGCCAGGCGGCCATTTTTATTAAAAATTATTTTTTCGAATAAAACTTCATAAATATGACATTTTTAGAAAGATCGTTCAAAATAAATTAATATTTGAGAGATGACTTACGTTCAATTATGTATATATTCTCCAATAACTTCAGTTGAAATTAGCTTCGCAGTTCAAATTCTCTATCCATGAAAGTAAACAAAAAAAAGATTCATTCGTCGTGAAGGTTTAAAATAGTAAACCATTAAACCATGGAGATAATCGTTCGTAAAGTTAGTTTTCCATGAAAGACTTTAAAAAAATAATTCGTACCAGTGACACAATCAAAGTTTACCATAATTATGTGCTATACAACTCAACTTCTTTCTTTATCTTTTCTTGATGTAAGCTGAATGTAAACAAATGCAACTCATGTAATGATATTTAATGAATCAAATTTCGAAACAAATTGTCAGTTAATTTGGTATTTATGTATTATACGTGAAATGAAGAGAGACCACCGAAAATGATTGTTAATCACCAATCATATTTACCATTATTAATGACCAATCGTTTTCAAAACAGTAATTTAATATACATTTACAAAATACATAACATCATTAAGTACTTTTGTGTTATTTGGGCGCAAATCTCGCCAATAGAATTTTTAAAATCGCCAATACCAGCTTTTATTTTTTGCGTGTGCAAATTAGAAACGATACTTTTATTTTGAAATCAAATGTTCTGATGGAACAGCTGTCGTAGACGCACCGGGGCACTATATTAACTATTGAGTTGCAATATAAAGAGAAAAAACGGGTTGCTGTAATTAGAATTATAGGCGGTAATGTTGGTGTGACATATTTACGTGATTATCAAAACTGGCTTCCAAAAGTTCAATGTTTCACGAAACCATACTCGAAAATTACGTGTTATAATATGCACTCCGATTATGTCACATTATTCAAGACGTTTTAAATGAGAATAATGATAGATTTTCTTCTTTATTCTCCCGTAATCAAGTCTACAGCCAAAGTTAGCGAGAAACAAACAAACAAACAAAAAAATATTGGCAACAATATGGTTCAGTGTAAATGGTGGATATCATTAAAGACTTTCACAGAATAGACTTCATTGCACCAAATCGTATTAACTAAAATACGCCATTTGGCAATGGATCAAATTACGGAAAACTACTTAATATGTTTAAGAATCTCCTCATTAGCAAGAATATTGCAACTGATAAGCAAACGGATATGAAGCATAAATGCTTAAGTTGGTTAAGCGGTTTTTGTCAAGAAAGATGAAATACATAACAACAAAAAATATGCGAAATGCTACCATAATCGAAAAAGTTTTTGATTTGTCTATTAGAATCTTCCGGTTTGGCGAAGGATTACGGAAAAAAATAAATTATGAATAAAAGTAACGTGTTACAGTGCTTAACATACATTTAAGGGAGACCAAACTGGTCGCCAGTGGCGGCTAATCTGTATTATAATAGCACAAATCAGTTACAAGTTATAACAACATCAAATTTCATCTGCAAGTCAGCCATTTTCTCTTGAAGATATTTTTTTTAAATAAAACTTCATAATTATAAGAACACACATTTTATCAAACAATTAAATATGACTGCAAACTGTGGCAGATGACTATTTCCAACATGAATAAGTATGAGAAATTCCCGTCAAGCGTATCGATCTGGGTGGCTCAGTCGCAGAGCGTCGGCATGGTATGCGTAAGGTCCCAGGTTCGAGTCCTGGCCCAGGTCAATTTTTCACTCGTGTTTGTTTAGTGCATTTAATTGTCTGATACAATGCGTGTTCTTAAAATATTGTAAAATAAAGTAATCAGACGTAGTGTTTATGCTTTAAAAAATATTTTAAATATATAATATACGTTTTTGAAAGAGCTTTAAAAATAAATTAGTTTTTGAGGGAAGATGTACCTTCTAAAATGTATACATTAAGAGTTATCGGCATTTAAAATTTCTTTCTAAACGTAAACAAAATTTTTGAAATGAATTAAAGGTGATTCATTTATTTCTAAAAAAAAAAAGAAAAAAAAAACGGTAAAGGACAGGCATTTCGTTCGCAGGAATACCTTTCACGTCATTTTTCTATAAATTAATGAAATCCAGTTGTTAAATTATTTTTGTTTTAGAAGTGAAGTTTCCATTTAAATTTATTGTAACAGTACAATGTTTAATTGAATAAAATAATGTAAATCTAAGAAATTGCTAAGAAATTCCAAACATGCACAGGGCAGTGCAAAAAAAAATAAATAAATAAATAAAATAAACAAAAAATAAATAAATAGATAAATAAATAAATAAATAAAAATCAGCTTTCATAAATTCTAAAAATTGTTCATGTATCTCAATTACAATCTAAAGGAGGGTTTATTTCTATATTATTCTACATATAATAGTAATTTCAGCAAATATATTAAACTAGCCGCCACTGGCGACCAGTTTGGTCTCCCTTAAATGTATGTTAAACATTGCAACACGTTACATTTATTCATAATTTAATTTTCCCTTAATCCTTCACCAAACCGGAAGATTCTAATAGACAAATCATGAACTTTTGCGATCATGGTAGCATTTCGCATATTTTTTGGGCACAAATGTCATATACGCACGTTGGCGCGATTCCCCCCCCCTCCCCCGCCAATTTGGCGAAAACTTTGTTATGGAAATTGTTGTTTATTTACTTTTATTTTTTATTTTAATTCTATAAATTATTTTTGATATGTATATCAATATTTATTTACAACAAACTATCATTTATTTATTTTTATTCTTTTTTTTAATTATGAGTATTTTTGTTAGCCGGGAGCAGATGATAATTCGCCAAATATCGTTCCCATCACCGTCATTCATACTACAATTAATTTAATTTTAAATTATAAACCTGTCACTCATTTCATTTAAAATACTTAACTTTAATCTAAAATGCTTATATTACATAAATTTAAAATACTTCACACTTTTCATTTAAAAGAGAAAATAAATAAATAAATAAGAAATAATATCTTAAACCAAAACCTTTGATTTCAAAATCAAAGTATCATTTCTAATTTGTACACGCGATAAATAAAAGCTGTATTAGCGATTTTAAAAATGCTAAAAATCTGATTCATTAAATATTATTACATGAGTTCAATTTACGTCAAGAAATGGTCCGAAAGTTGAGTTGTATAGCACATAATTATGGTAAACTTTGATTGTCTCACTGGTGCGAATTATTTTTTTGACGCGAGGCAGCGGTCCAAAAATTCATTCGCGGAGAACTTGCTTTGCGAATGATTACCTCCATGATTTATTATTTTAAATGTTCACGACGAATCAATCTTTTTTTTGTTTACTTTTATGAATAGAGAATTTGAACGGCGAATCTTTCGACTGAAGTTATTGCAGAATATATACATAATTGAACGCAAGTCATCTCTCAAATATTAATTTATTTTGAACGATCTTTCTTAAAATGTAACTTTTATGCAGTTTATTCGAAAAAATAATTTTAAATAAAAATGGCCGCTTGGCATATGAAAAAGCGATGCGGCATCCCGGAACTGTTGAGGACAGTCACATGACTTACAGTTTTATTATAGAGATTCCAATGCGATCTGTTTTAAACTTTAAGATGGTTTATAACACATGATAAAAAAATTATGAAAAAGAATGGCGCGTCACAGTTCGGGGAGAGGATGGGGAGGAGCGTGAACAAAATTAGGAAGTATAATAAGGCTATCTGTTTGAAACTTTACGATATTTTATAACACATAACATAAATTTTAAAAATAAAGCTGCGTCAAAAATTATAGGGAGGGGCGGAGCGCGTTTTGCCTACACAAGGGGGGGACACTTTTCTAAATTTTAACGATATCCGTCATGTCACATATCGTTACAAAGGGCTGTGACCACTTATTCATGTTATGCACCACAGGTAAACCCCCCACATTTTGCGCCCCCCCCCGACACTACTCATGTGATATAATGTTCGAAAGGCCTGTGGCCGCTTATTCATCTTATGTATCTTCGGGGTCCATCCTCCCGCTTTCACCCCCCTCCCAAAGGTGGCACTTTTCTAAATTTTGCCGACACCTCTAATGTGATATATCGTTGGAAAGGCTGTCCCGAGCTCCCTCTCGGTGATTCTGACCCGACCCTTTTGGTAGGGGAGATGACCGGAAGCCGAGCATTGCGCGGAAGCTTCGTCGGGTTTCTCCGAATCGGCCTGTTCAGTCAGGAAGATGACCGGGTGCCCGACGCACGAAGCTGAAGTCGACACGAGGGCAGCAGTAGCCGAAGAATCCGATCTCCTTGCCGTGGTGGGACAGCTTGAAAGCGGTGTCTGTCTAGCCGGAGTGAAATCTCCCTCTTCCATATTGGTGCGGTTTTCGTGTTCCAGGAGGAAGGCCGATGCCGTCTGTTGAGCGTCCTATGTGTAGAACAACCCGTGTCGCAGTCGCCGAGAGGCGTCAGGTTCACGGGAGGCCAAAAGTCTCGTTCCGCGGGACTTTCGGGACGGCAAAGGTGGCGAAAGGACACTGCATAGACCAATCCCTCGTGCCCGGAGCATTGAGCTGCCGGGGGGTGACGCGAGGGCAAAGGTTGACTAAATCGGATCGGGCGGCTGCAAAACTTGTCTATGAGGAGACGAGAGCACAGGCAGGATCTGTTGAGCACGACTTGCATGGTTCCCAGTGAAGAACTTCGCGACCGAAGCGGGTTTGGGACCCCGTAGGCCGCCTTGCGAGTCCTCTGCGGCAGGATCAGTTGGGAGTCGCCTTCGAAGCCTGGTTCGAGATTGCCCGACCAGAACAAGCAACGACACAGGAGCACGGCACTCAGCCTGCGATATGTGTCTTGCAAGGTTTCTGGGAGGGGGGGACCTTTCTCGAGATAGGGCCACGGAGTGCGGACCGGAGGCTCATCGGTAAAACGCCGATGTCTGGGCTCGAAATCAAATCATGGGCCGAAACCTAGTCTAGCACGTCTCTCGTGCAGGCAGGAATTTCCACGTCTGGCGGGCGGATGAGTGGCTCGCCTTCTGAGTTTCAACCAATCACTAACCTCGATTGGGCCCGCCTCTTTGGCGCGTTTGGAGGAACTTTCCGCGACCTCCAGAGTCCGATAGCGGCCTCTTGATTCCTTCCTTGTTGTGTTTTTAGATTTTTAATTTGTTTGTGCATGTTTTTGTGATATTTGTTTCTGTGATATATGCTTGTCGCCATACTCGGTGTAACGGGAGTCTCTGACTTGTCAGGGACTCAGTCGCTGGTTTACTGGCTAGTTCTGCCTAGTCGGGTTCAAACTCGCGCCGTTCACCGAGGGCAACCTAGCCGAGTCTCGTCTATGAGACAAAGACCAAGTTTCCTCGTAGTCTTGGGTCGGCCAGAGGCGCCTTCCGACACACGTAGTGTCGCCCGCGGAAGATGAGACCAGTGGCTTGTCCTTCCATACATGTTCACGATCGGACTCTGCGGGAAAGCAAGGTCCGTAGGGATGCCGGACATATGGTGGATGACCCGACTCCCTTATGGGTGCTCGGCGATGAAGCCGTCCGACAGTCTCTACGGTTCATCAGGTGTCATGTGGGGAAGTCTCCTTTCATGGTGGGAACTTCCGCCGGATCGCAACGACCTGTCGTCGACACCAGGGCAAAGATGAAGAGGCCTCGCTGGAACGCGAACCCTCTGAATCGGTCGTAGCGACCTGGCGAGACAAAGTCATGGTCAGCATTAAAAGTTCCTCAGAACTTGGGCACGACGAGGAGAAGGGCTCGCTCGGCGCCGTGATGGCGCCGGTGGCGCTTGATAGTTTTATATCGTTGGAAAGGTCTGTGAACGCTTAATCAAATTATGCAGGTGGGGGGGGGGGTATTTTCTGAATTTTGCACATAATACTCATGTGATACATCGTTGGAAAAGTCTGTGACTGCCTAATCTTATTATGCATCTCCGGTGTTCATCCCCCCACTTTGCCCCCCAAACGCGATTAGCTTTCACCACCAGTGGGCGCTTTCCTATCTCTGTTTCTATGGGTCGGATCACGACGGGGTATGGCTCATTCGACTCGACATCTATAGAGCTTTCCGATTTTAGATCGTTTTTTCACCACCAGGGGGCACTTTCTTATCTCTGGTTCTATGGGCTAGATCACGACGGGGTATAGCTCATTCGACTCGACATCTATAGCCTTAACGATTTCAGTGCCCGAGGTTCGTATAGAACAGATTGCGCTACCTGGTGGTGGAAGATAGAACTTGAGCGTGCGCAGAACGACTGCTATACGGTGCCGAAGGCAGCGGGGACCGTGTCGGATGTTCGTTTGTTTACAGGTTTATACAATTCGATGTGCAAATTAAAGGATTATCCGGTGCCGAAGGCAGTGTGGAACCAGGTCGGAGGTTCGTGGTTGATCTTATTCGAGGTTTTAAAAGGTTTGAGGCCCCGGTGTAAATTAGGGGCCCGCTAGCGGGCGAAGCCAGCTAGTGCTAATAATAAAAGAGCGTGATATCACGTTTGATTTCAAATGCAGCGCTGACACGCTATGTACATATTCCATTTTTATTCATTTAATGGATTAGTCAGTGACATTTTTTAACGGAGGATAACAAGTATTATAACAAGCCACATTTAGTATGTTGTTTTTAAGAGTGTAATTAATTTAATTGAAAAATCTACTGGTATTTCTAGTTAACCCTTTAAACAATGGCTGAAAGTAAAATATATTTTTAAATTATTTCTCATGTTTAGATTATTTAAATTATGTTCAATATATTTAAAAAAAAAGAAATGATATCTACAAAAACAACTTTTCAAAAGTAAAAAAAGGCCAAGCGTAAAAAAAATAAAGTTGTGGCTAAAAAATGGTGTGATATCAAATTTCCAAGCTATTATATTCCTTATTTAACTTTTTTCCATTAAATAAGTTACCATATATATAAGTCGAGTGCCTACGTATATGTTAATAGAAATCGTTTTCTCCTGTACTAAATACATCCTAACGAGTTTCTGAAAATTCAATTTTTTTCAAATTATGCATGATGGGCTTGGCGGCCATCTTTGCATATTATTCACAAAATTCTAACCACCCAAATCCGTAGTTAAAATCCGAAGTTCAAAATTGTTATTTAAGCAAATATTTAAGAGTTTCATTTATAGACTTGTATGCTCTGAAAATTGTGTCTTAAGATAATGATGACTTATCTTAAAGATTCATCTTATGATTTATTTTTTAGAGTAATTATTAATTTCAAACTAGTAAAAATCAATTTATCAAAATATCAGTCTTATCTAATTTATCTGTCCGTAGTTAGAATCTGAAGTTCGAAATTTTTATAAACATATTACGTTGCAAACATATTACGCTTTTACTTTAGAAATTTGGGTGCTTAGAAATATGGAAAGATGGCCGCCAAACCCATCATGCATAATTTGAAAAAAATTGAATTTTCAGAAACTCGTTAGGATGTATTTAGTACAGGAGAAAACGATTTCTATTAACATATACGTAGGCACTCGACTTATATATATGATAACTTATTTAATGGAAAAAAGTTAAATAAGCAATATAGTAGCTTGGAAATTTGATATCACACCATTTTTTAGCCACAACTTTTTTTTTTTTTACGCTTGGCCTTTTTTTACTTTTGAAAAGTTGTTTTTGTAGATAAGTATATACAACAATCAATCGCTTCGCATTCCAGGCACCATGACTTCTAGTACGCAAACGTTTAAGTGTTATTTACCGATAATCTACTGTCTTGAAAGCAATACGGAAACGTTCGATACAAATTATGGAAAACTTCCTGCTTTTTTTCAAATGTGTCATCTCAAACTCTCCATTATGAAAATAGCACTGTTTTTTAGAGTAATAAATATTTTCCCGCAAAATTGTTTGGAAATTTTCCTGTATTTTTATCGATTATTTTTTATTGTGTATAAGCAGAAGACGACCCCAATAACTGTTTTCAACACCAAAGCATTATAACTCATTTCTTTTACTTTGGAAAGAATGTGATTTGAATAACAGTATTTTCGAAATTGTCTCATTCAATCGCAAAATTGTTTACGATTTCCTACCATTAAATAAGGCGACAATAACAATTCGTAAATAACGGTATTCAAACAATATTTTTCTCAATGTAAAAATATCAAGAACTCAATGGGTTTAAATGGGGCATTAAAAATATTTATGGTATACGCAAACAAAACATTCAGCTTTAATCAATATTGTGTTTTATGTAATGGTATTCTCTCAAGGGCAAAATTTACTGCTATAACAGAAGTGTAAAAAATATATATTAATATAAAAAAAATAAGAACTTAAACGATTACATTAAACCCTGATTTCCCACGCAGCGTTTCTGAGGAAATTACATTTGTCTTACAGCGTCAGTTAATTATGTCTATGTGCTTTGAATTATTACAAACGGTTAAGCTCGCAGAAATAGTCTTTTGAATAGTTTTAGACCTGAATGCAAAACATAAATTCTTTAGATTATGATTTTTATAAAATGCAAAGTTTAAAGGTGTAGTAAGAAAATATTTCAGCTCTTTACTAAAACAGAAGGAAAACTTTATATTTTTTCAGACACTTTATGCAAACTTTTATGTTTAATTACAATATCTGAAAAATAACTTTATTACAGAATAATACATTACCATAGTACTTATTATCCTACTCTTTAAAATATTTTGTTACCTCAATTTGTCTTATAATGATACAGAGAACAGAGCCTAAATTTATATGTATAGTAAAAAAAATTAACGCTATGAGAGAAGAGTAAATGTATTTTACACTGAAGCGCATGAGAGCTTAAACGATTACACTAAAGCACGATTTCTCAGTATACATCCCTGAAGAAATGCGATTTGTTTGACAGCGACAGTTAATGTTGTTTGTGAGCTTTGAAATAAATTGTTGTGAGCTTTGATGTAAACAGTTTAGCTCCCGAAAATTGTCACAGTGAATAAAATTATATGAGAAACGTGAGTTCGTTACATACGAAATTTATACTCGAAATACATTATGTGTTTAATGTTTGTAAGTGAACAAATAAATATTTTTCAGACATTTACAAAATCATTAATAAATAATAATATATTTATGTCTGTATAATTTTATAATTTTTAAACAAAGTTAAAACAGAAAATTCCCTTCACTTTATGCAAATTTATTTATTTCATTTCTATAAGGGAAAAATAATTTTGTTTATCGAATAATACATTAAAAGAATATTTTTTATATTCTTTGAATTTTAGTCAAATACATTACATGTGTAATGTTAGTAGGTAAACAAATATATTTTTCAGACGTTTAATAAAGTAGTGATAAATAATAATATATTTATGTCTGAATAATTTTTTAATTTTTAAACAAAGTTAAAACAGAAAATTCCCTTCACTTTATGCAAATTTATTTATTTCATTTCTATAAGGGAAAAATAATTTTGTTTATCGAATAATACATTAAAAGAATATTTTTTATATTCTTTGAATTTTAGTCAAATACATTACATGTGTAATGTTAGTAGGTAAACAAATATATTTTTCAGACGTTTAATAAAGTAGTGATAAATAATAATATATTTATGTCTGAATAATTTTTTAATTTTTAAACAAAGTTAAAACAGAAAATTCCCTTCACTTTATGCAAATTTATTTATTTCATTTCTATAAGGGAAAAATAATTTTGTTTATCGAATAATACATTAAAAGAATATTTTTTATATTCTTTGAATTTTAGTCAAATACATTACATGTGTAATGTTAGTAGGTAAACAAATATATTTTTCAGACGTTTAATAAAGTAGTGATAAATAATAATATATTTATGTCTGAATAATTTTTTAATTTTTAAACAAAGTTAAAACAGAAAATTCCCTTCACTTTATGCAAATTTATTTATTTCATTTCTATAAGGGGAAAATAATTTTGTTTATCGAATAATACATTAAAAGAATATTTTTTATATTCTTTGAATTTTAGTCAAATACATTACATGTGTAATGTTAGTAGGTAAACAAATATATTTTTCAGACGTTTAATAAAGTAGTGATAAATAATAATATATTTATGTCTGAATAATTTTTTAATTTTTAAATAAAGTTAAAACAGAAAATTCCCTTCACTTTATGCAAATTTATTTATTTCATTTCTATAAGGGAAAAATAATTTTGTTTATCGAATAATACATTAAAAGAATATTTTTTATATTCTTTGAATTTTAGTCAAATACATTACATGTGTAATGTTAGTAGGTAAACAAATATATTTTTCAGACGTTTAATAAAGTAGTGATAAATAATAATATATTTATGTCTGAATAATTTTTTAATTTTTAAACAAAGTTAAAACAGAAAATTCCCTTCACTTTATGCAAATTTATTTATTTCATTTCTATAAGGGAAAAATAATTTTGTTTATCGAATAATACATTAAAAGAATATTTTTTATATTCTTTGAATTTTAGTCAAATACATTACATGTGTAATGTTAGTAGGTAAACAAATATATTTTTCAGACGTTTAATAAAGTAGTGATAAATAATAATATATTTATGTCTGAATAATTTTTTAATTTTTAAACAAAGTTAAAACAGAAAATTCCCTTCACTTTATGCAAATTTATTTATTTCATTTCTATAAGGGAAAAATAATTTTGTTTATCGAATAATACATTAAAAGAATATTTTTTATATTCTTTGAATTTTAGTCAAATACATTACATGTGTAATGTTAGTAGGTAAACAAATATATTTTTCAGACGTTTAATAAAGTAGTGATAAATAATAATATATTTATGTCTGAATAATTTTTTAATTTTTAAACAAAGTTAAAACAAAAATTTCCTTCACTTTATGCAAATTTATTTATTTCATTTAAATAAGGGTGAAATAATTTTGTTATCGAATGATGTATTAAAAGAATATTTGTCAAATATTCTTTGAATTTTAGACCATGTTACTTATATATGATACAGAAATGAATCTAAAGTTACATGCACAGGATGTACACTGCTCAAAACAATTAAAGGATATTTGAAGTTTTATATAAAATAAAGATATAAACGAATTTTTTTTGCCGAAAATAGAAGAAGAGAATCACAAATGCAAATTTTTCTGGTTTTCAAACTGTGGAGTATGCAAATTTTGAGTTCGACGTCAAAAACGTCGCTTCAGCGGCAGCGAATGAAATTTGACTTTCAACTGGATAAAAGAGAATGAAGACAAGGATAATCGGCATTCAGTGATTGCTTTGTTTCGATGAGTACGATGTCTCAGCGAAGTCATTTGACACATTCAGAAGCTTGGAGAATTGTTGGTAGGTTAGAAGGGGGCCAAACTCAAGCCGAAGTAGCGCAAGCCATTGGAGTGTCACAAAGTGTCATTTCCAGGATCTGGAACCGTTTTTTGGAGAGTGGATGTGCAGGCCGAAGACCAGGGCAAAGTCGTAGACGGGCAACAACGCCCAATGAAGATCGGTATTGAGCGTTAACAGCTCGGAGACACCGAAACATGAACGCTACTCTTCTCCAACAACACCTTCGCTCGGCTACAGGCAACACGATTTCAACTCAGACTGTCCGAAACCGGCTCCATGCTGTAGGTCTGTATGCTCGCCGACCGATGGTATGTGTTAGATTAACATCAAGGCATCGTCGCGACCGCAGGGAGTGGGCAACCGAGCATGTCAACTGGAGGAGAAATGAATGGAGCAATATTCTGTTTTCTGACGAGTCCCGTTTTTCTGTGCATCCGGATAATAGGCGTATTTTCATCTGGAGGGACCGTGGCAGTAGGAATAATCCTGCGTTCGTGCACGAAAGTGTCAGATTTGGCGGTGGAGGAGTGTTGGTGTATGGTGGCATCTCCATTGACGGGCGCACTGACCTCTACCTCATTCGATATGGAGCTCTGACTGGTCGCCGATATAGGGATGAGATCCTCAGACCTATTGTAGTCCCTTACGCTGCAGCAATCCAGATAACTTCATTTTAATGGACGATAACTGCAGGCCACATCGTGCAAACCTGGTGGAGGATTTCCTTTTCGAGGAAGGAATCGTTCGAATGGAATGGCCAGCGTGTTCTCCAGACATGAATCCAATCGAGCACGTTTGGGACGCTCTAGGAAGACGAGTTTCTGGCTGCCAACAACCCCCACAAACTCTCCAAAAACTGGAAAGAGCTCTTCTGGAAGAGTGGGGCAGAATACCCCAACTCGTCATTAATAGCCTCATTGAGTCCATGTCTCAAAGGTGTTCAACGGTACTGGCCGCCCGTGGAAACCATACCCCCTACTGAAAATGATTTTCTTTGAAGAAAACACCTTTTCTTATTCTTTATTACTCATATGCACAAATTGTGTTTTTTTCCTTCTGTACACAAATGCGCAATAAAATGCATTTTTTTCTGCCAAACATGTGTAATTTATTCTCATATAACCTACTATGTCTGTCGACCATGTATCAATCAGCTAAAAAGTTTCCCAGATAAAAAATCCACCTAAATCCAATATCCTTTAATTGTTTTGAGCAGTGTATTTTGGTTCTTTTATATAAGCAGTGCTGCTAGATTGGGGAATTTTTTTATTCAAAATGCCTATCACTAATTGTAACTAGTAAATTTCGCTTTAATTAATCACGGAATGTACGTCATTTAAAAGGTTGGAGATTACTGTTCAGAAAAGGTGAAAGTCCTGAACGTAACAACACTGGATAGAAGAGTAAATATATTTTACATTAAAAGAAATCAGACCATAAACGATTGCAATCAATTATAATTTGTACAATGCATCCATGACAAAATGACATTTTTCTAACAGCATCAATTAATATTGTTTGTGATCTTTATATAATTTAAATATTTTAACTTACGCAAAAAGTTTCGGAGAACACCATAGAATAACGTTTGGTGAATTAAAAAAATGGACATTCTTTAAATATTTAATTTTACATTATCAAAAATTTATGTTGTCGATTTCTAACTGTTTTTGTTTGCAATTTCTGAAGAAACTTTAAACAGAAAGTAACAGCTACTTTAAACATATCTATTTATGCCATTACTATAATTGAAAAATAATTTTGTTATCTCACAATATAGTAACAAAGAATTTAAATTAACTCATTTCATATATTTTTCTCTTTTTTTTTCATTTTTCCTCATAATGGTACAGAAGTAAGTCTAAGGTTATGTGCACAGGGCGAAATTTGTTTTTTGTCAAAGCAAAAATAAAAGTGCAAATATATTTTATACTGAATTTCATACCCCGTCAGGATGGGTGACACGTATACGTGCCATATAAGATGCGTATGGTTTTTATTGTTTGGTTCCAAAATATTTTAGTCGTTATGTGTGCCTTGTTTTGTCGTAGAATTCTCGGATTAAATAACGCAAAACTACTGTACGGAATTACCAGGATTAAGAATTACAATGTCGTCAAATGTCCCGTTCTGAAGGGGTTAAATGATCACACTGTACTACGATTGGTCATTAAGTGTTCCTATGGAAATGGAAATGGGATTTTTCTCACAATGTCAGCTAACTCTTTGAAACAGAGTTATGTCTTTGAATATCCCTGAGGATGGCTACAGAGTTTTTGCCGAAACGGCTGTAAAAGTTGAACTTTTTACTAAGTGCTTACTGTTTCATTCTACACTGCTTTTAGTAAATTACAAGTACACTTATGTACTGTTTATAGTTTTGTATATTAATCAAAGCTGTAACGTCCATATTTAATGTTTTTTTTATTCAATATATCGTATATATTATTTCTGCTGTCAACATCCCTTTTTCTAAGCGAATACAAAACACAAATCGATAAATGAGATACCATACGAAATTATTTTAAACAGGATTCTGATATAGTACACTCACATTTCATTAAAACATTTTTTAAAATTAAAAATTGCTGCTAATTAAAATTTAAATCGGCATTGTTTTCATAATTGAAATAAAAAGTTTTCCTCAAATTAGTGTTTCCACAAAATAAGATACCGCATTATGTGATGATCAACAATGATAATAAAAATAAATAAATATTACAACCGTGTCATATGTAATAAGAGTACATTATATCCGCACATGGATTTTTTTTATTCAATTTGAATGTTTTGTCCAATCGTTGAACTATTTCAGAAAACTAATAATGAGTTTTTTAAAAAAAGAAAAAAACCTCATCATTTGTATTTGTAGAAATCATTTGTCATTTTTAAAATGTATTTTTCAACAATACAAACCTTTCAATGATAAAATTTTCATGTTGTTTGTTAGAATGAAGTCTTATGAAACTGCAACGTAGATCAACAATCCGCCATTTTTGACGGTGGTTATATACTCGAAATTTTATAATACATTTAAAACATTACTCTATTCCATACAAATTTTCCAGCTGCAAGATGATTTCGATTTTGGACGAAAAAAAAATCTATGAAAATGAAGAAGGTCTACTATATCTAATGGATTATTGAAAACGTAAGAAAAAAATTATTTAACATACATCATTAATTGATATAATATTCTTTAACATACATCTTTAACAGTAATATTCTAGTGAGATAAAATTAAAAAAATATTTGGTAGTGGACTAAAATAAAGAATATTAGCAACGTAGATTTTTAAACTTTTATTTTATCACATTTATTTTTTTTAAATGTTTCAAATAATTGTATTTATATATATTTTTAATTTCACAATTGTCAATAAATGTACATTTTCGAAGGTTTTTTTTTTCACATTTTTGTATTGTATCGAAACCGTTATTTTAAATGTACACAAAATCTCTTATACAAAACAAAAGATAAATTATCGAACAAAACACTTCATTTTTTAGACAGTCTCTATTCGTTGCGGAAATGTTTCTAATCATAGATGATGGAAATACTTAACTCAATTATTTTAATCAACGAAGCGCAAAATTAAATGAAATTAACTGCGAACATCAATTGCAGAATGAGAAAGAAATTTAATTTTTGATATAAATTCGCAATTATAGGTTACGGGAAAATGTTGAATGAAGCCAATTCTTTCCAATATTGCAAGATAATGAAAAAGTCAAAAGATGAATTAAACTATTGATTTTACTTTTACTTCATATTTTAGAAAAAATAACTTATTGAATTTCAGCAGAGCCATAGTAAAAGAAATTTAGATGTAAACTTTTGGATTCAACTAGTTCTATTTTCTAATAGTTTCTTATATACTCTAATAGTTTTTTATAGATACATTTTGATTTCATCAGTGATTTTAGTTTCAAGTTTACTACAACACTTCATTGTTTAAATTTACATAGACAGAGTAAAGAAAAAAAGAATTTGGAGATGATAAGGAATCATTGATTAATGAAAAATCATATTAATTTTAATTACTACACATTTAATTTTTAAACAAAATATTTTATCATTTTCCCTTTCTTTATGAATATTCATATATGGAAATCTTTCTTTATTTACATAGATTATTGGATTTTTTAACAAAACTTTTAAACGTTGCGGAAATTTTGTAATCATAAATGATAAAAGTATTTTATGAGTAATATCAAGCGAAACACATTATTGTAATCAACGAACCGCAAAATATATTGCAATTTACTACCCACATCAAATCGCTGGGTGAGATCAATTTAATTTGAGATATAAATTGTCATTTATAGATTACGTGAAATTGTTCAATGCAATGGATTATTTCTATAATTTCCAGATGACAAAGAAAAGTCAAAATATAAAATATTGATTTTAATTGAATTTCTAACAATTTGGATAAAAACAAAAAATTAACTTCAAGCTATGTATAGTAGAGAAAGTTCATGTACAACTTTGTGGATAAAAATATCACTTTAAGATAATAATTCGTAAAAAATAATACTTATTTATATTTGCATAATATTTGTAGTTTTAATTTGAGAGCAAATTTTCCTCTGTAGTCATGTACGTACATATCTATGCACAAATGTTACGATAGTAGACATTAAAGACACATTCGATTTTGAAAAATTCGATTAAGTTTGATTGCCATACGCTAAATTAACAGATAAGATTTTTTCTGGTGTTATGACATTTCATCTGATGTAAACTTTCTTAAATTCCATGTGCTATCCACTTTAAACACAAGGAATATTGTGGGAAAACACCATTTATATACATTTAAATATACGGTTACATCGACAAAAAAGTTTATTTCTCAGAATTTTCTTATCTTTGGAAATTTTCCTAATCTTCGATGATGAAAGTTGTTTCTGTCTAATGTCAGTTCCAATCAATTATTTTGATCAAAGAACTACAAAGATAAAATGAAAAGATGAACTATAATGCTTGATAAATATTAGAAATTAGATTGATTAAATAGTATATTTCTAAAATTTCAAGATAATGATAATAATAAAAAGATAGATGATGTTTTTTTTTCCTTTTCTATTTTTAGGTGCGTTCGTAATTATATAAATACGTAGTACCTATAGTCGTTGTCTGGTACGTCCGTCCGTCTGTCCGTCTGTCAGCATATAACAATGCAAAAACTACCCAAAATTTGAAATTTAATATATATAATCGTCGCAGAATTTTGTAAGTCATGTATGAGTAATGTGCTTAAATATTTGTATAGTGTAAAACATCAAAATATTTCGATTGCATTTTTAGGTGCGTTCGTAATTATATAAATACGTAGCACCTATTGTCGTCGCTTGGTCCGTCCGTCTGTCTGTCCGTCTGCCCGTCTGTCTGTCCGTTAGTCAGCATATAACAACGCAAAAACTACCCAACCGAATGGTTTGGAATTTAAGATATATTATCTTCGCAGAATTTTGCCGAGACATTTCAATTTTTTTTTAAATCGAATTAAAAGTTTAGGCGATATTAATAAAAATATTTATTAAGAAATTTGAATTTTTAAAAAAAAAATCGGTGTTGTCTTGTTAGAGGAGCTTTCGAAGTTTAATCGGCAAGCGACCGAGATACTTATTTTATGACAGAAGTTAATCTGCAGACGATATAATTCATTTCAAAGAATTAAAAATCATCAAGATCGGAATATTTAGATAACTAGCTATAGTATGAACGCACCTCATTTGTCACGTTTGACGTACAATTTCCAACTTGTTTGTTATAGTGTTATCCATTAATATACTAACAGTCATATGAAACTATTTTAAATGATAAGCTCATTAGTAAAAGCAGTTTGTTCAACAGTAGATTAAAAATTTCCTCATTTTAAAAATTATATTTATTTATATTTTTATATAAATTTATCATTTTTCCCCTTGCTTTTATCATAAAACAAAACTTTTAATTAAAAAAAAAATGCTGAAATTTATTTATTAAATTTCGGATCTGATCAGGAAACTACCATTATCATTAAACATACGAAACAGCATTTTTGGAAAACTCGTTACATGTTTAAATTACGTCTGCAATAAAGTGTCATATTAACAATCAACATATGTTTGGGCATTTTTAAGCATTAAGTTGACTATCAGTTGAAGCATTAAATGGCGTAATATAGAGATTTTTCTTTTGTTTTATATAGATATGTACAATCGCATTAACTTTATCTTCAGTATTAGAAACAAAATATGTTTTGAGAAATCGCTTACTTCTTTCTCAGAATCTGTTATCTTATTGGAATTTGTGCGAAACTAAATTGTGAAACAAAAGTTTTAAATCAACATTTTTCTTAGTAAATTATCTACATACAAAAGTTAACATATATTTATAGGGCTCGGAAGTAAAACAAGGTAAATAAATAACAACGAAAATTAATGCATCGAGCATAGATTTTGAAACATTTTCCAATACATTCTAAGTACTATTACAAAACTTCAATGTATAATATGTTGAAAGAGGATGTCTCAGTAAACAATTTGGAAAACGTATAACACATTTAAAAACACAATACCAGCAATTACTATCATTTTTCTGAAAAATATCAGATTTATTTTGTGCAATTCTGTACAATGTCTATATAGTTTTATATATACTACATTGCATTATAAAACTTAACTTATTTAGGAAATTCATAGCACTGTTGAAAATTCCCCTGCCGCAAATTGAACCAATAAATGGAAATGTACACAAAATAGTTTGTGCAGCCCTGTATAGAATCCATAGAATTTATATACACCATGTAACATGCAAACAATGACTTAAATTTTGAAACGCGTGCAACAACTGAAACCGTTATTTGAGCAATTATTATTCAATTATTATTCATAGACAGTACTGTAACCGAATTAATTTGTGTGTCCCTGTAAATGAACGATACATGCTATGTACACCTTATTCTATAGAAACCCTCATGTGATAGCACCTCAGTGATATATATCAATTTCAATATATTTGAAATAGTATAACATTATTAAAATTCCACACAGACGATATTTTCCAATAGACCGTAATGTAAAGGAGCTCTTTTGAGTGTCCCTGTAGACAAATTATAAATGTTACAAACCTCATTTTCAATACCTAACAAGCCATATTAAACTCCAATAACATATATCAATTGTATGACAATTCAAGTATATTTACGTCAGTTAGAGCAAGGACAGACGGCAGACATACATACATACGGCAGACAGGCAAACAGAATTCATAAACACTTTTCAGCTATGTTGGAAAGTGTTAAAAAGATCAACATTCGATATATTAATGCTTTTAAAGAAAACTAAAAACAGAACTATTGCATTCGCTTCTTTCTAACAGAAGTTTTGTAAAGACTGGAGTTTCAAATAACTTGTGTGTATTTTTTGTCACATAGTTTTTATTTTATTGAACTTATTTAAAAAGAGTCTTCATTATTAAGATAGAAATTTAAAATTTATTATTGGCTTTAACGGCATATATTGAGTAAAACTAAATACCGTTAACACATGCCGCAAATATATTCCGAACACTCTAAAAACGACATTTTCAAAACTGAGCAAACAATAGTCAAATTTGAGTATGTCGCATAGTCAAAATGGCTCCTAATCAAAACTACTCAAGTTTGAAACATGTATATACTCATTTCTGAAAACTTGCACACACTCAAGAATAAAACATCATGTGCTCATACTAGAGTATGTCCATGTTTCAAAAATGACTATGGACTGACTTGTATGTGCTCATTTTTGAGTATTTCTATGTTTCAAAAATGCGTTTGAATTGATTATAATATTTTTTGAGTATGGCCATGTTTCAATATTCTGAGTATTTGAGATATTTCAGAATTGAAAGCATTAGGTCGTCATATTTGAAACAAAAAGTTTCATAACAAAATGAAAGCATCGATTTTCACAGATTTGAAAGTATAATTTTTCACAGTGTACCTTGTAATTTTAAGTATCTGTCAGGATGCAGTTAAACAATTTTCCATGAAAATTAGAAAATAAAAAATAAAAATATGAGTTACTATATTTTACACCCCATTTATCGCTTTAATACAGAACAAAAATCTAAAGGATTTCTAAAGTCTTAAAAGTTAATGTACCACATGACGTGTGCTGGTTATGCTCATATTTTTCAGATACTAATTCACGAAAACAGTTCAGAAGAGATTAGCGGGGTATTATTTTTGAAGTGCTTTAAATAATTTCCAGACCTATTTCATGCATTATTAAGTACATTTTTTAAGAAAGAAAACGAGACTCTCTTACAACTGAAAAAATTTCAAATGTTATTAACTATAACTATTAAAGATTTGTATTTGTAAAAAAAGTATTTGCGCTTAAACGATTTTTTGAAATGGTTAATTTACTTTTGTTCTAAAGGGAAAGTTATTATGTAGAATCCATGGAAATTTGTTTCATTGAAAGAATATATATTTTTTTAATTCAAGTTTCTCAAGTTCTAAAATATTTTCATCTAAGTAATTATTTTCTGTCTATCCCTTCTATTTATCTTAATTTCTAGTGGAATTAGTTTTGTACAGTGCTTATTATTATGAAAGTAAAACACTTGCTGAAATCTCTAAAGTTATTATACCATATGACATCTGCTATTTACGTTTAGAATTCGTTAATTCTCACGCACTTATATCTTTGTTTCAGAATCGATTATTAGGGATTATTCGGTCATTAGAATTTAAGTACTTTAAACAAGTCAAAGAGCAATTTCATGCATCGTTAAATACGTTTCCATGAAAACGAATATTTGAAAATTTATAACAGAAAATATTTTCATAGTTTTTAATTATCGCTTTTAAAGGATTTTTTTATTTATTAAAACAATTTATGTTTAAACATTTTTTAAATGGATTTTTTACTTGATTTTAATTTTTTTACAAAATTCAGGTGTTACCTGTTGAGTTTTTTCAAAGGAATATAATACTCTGTTTAAAAAGGATGTGGGGAGATTCTTACTTTTCAGTACCAATATTTTTGAAAAGAAATCCTTGACATAATTAATCAATAAATTCTGTGATTTAGTAAAGATAAGATCGTTTTAATTACTAAGCATTAAAACAAATCGTTACTAGTAGTGTTCTAGGATAATATTCAAGACTGTTTGTGTCCTTAAGATTTTTTTAAACTAATAACTCAGAACTTGTCTGTTTTATTATATTAAAAACAAGCACGGTAATTTCAACAATAAATATTTCCTTTGATAAGATAAGGGTATTCAGAAAGGCAATTTTCCGATAACCTTTCTTTAAACAAAATGAAATATATTCAATGCTTTTTTCATAACTGTTAAGGGAATTTTTAGAAAATAGTAACATACATTTGAAAATATATATTGATGATTTGAGTAATATAAATTAGAGAAATGCGTTGAGATTTTTTTTTATTACAAATATAATCGACATTCGTACGTTATATTCCAAACAAAAATATTTTACTTCTGAAAAATATCACTTTTACATTTACAAAATTACAGTCAATCTTCAGTCAAAATCAATTTTGTTCATCCACCAGTCTCATCTCATAATGAAGGTTCAGGACAATTTCCTCTCTTGTAATACCATAAGGTATTGTTTCTTGGGAATGAAGGTTTCTATACTTCAAAATCTTTGTCTGTTCTCTATTAATTTATAATTTGTGGAACTTACACAGTATCCATTACTGTTTCTTCAAAATTGATTTTTACTCTATTTACTCATACGTAATTTCCTCTATAAATGAATTCTCAAACAAAAGGGTTCATCTCATTAACCATTGTGATCAACATTGGTTTTCATTTTATTACTGTCAACACAGATGTACGCTGAATGGTTACGAAAAAGCGCTTGATGAACAATAAAAAAATGCATAACATTTATTCAATGGAAACATGTAGGATTTTGTTTTTGAAAATATTTATTGTTAGTTTATATGTGAACATGAACTCCAAACACACTTCAATACTTTTCCACATATTTTCTGTGTCAGTGTATGTCCCTTTTATTGACTTTACAAACATTTACTATTCAGCCTAATTTTGTTACTCATTATCAGAAATTACATCGATAACGCATTTCCAATTAGTCTGCTGAGCAATTTCTAGCCTTAATTATACGAACATTATTAATGTAATTTAATGAATTCTTGATATTATACTTTTGTTCTGGGTTCACACCTGCAGTAATTAGATATTTGGACAAGTCATTATGAAAGTAATGTGAACTCTCGTTAATGCGTCTCCGCTTAATACGTATCTTCTATTAATGGGGATAATTTCGGTTCCCCTAACATTTCATATTTTGAATTAATATTAAAAACATTGCTTAAAAATACTCCTCAACGGATAATGTGGCCAATTACCGAGTCAAATCGAAATTGCTTTTGTACATTATTTTTTTCAAAAGCAACTATGATATAAATTTGGTTATAAAGAAGGAGTCGGTGATGATAATGAAGAGATATAAAACTTTCTAATACAAAAAACGTGAGATGTTCGAAAATTACTAATGGCTGTTCGAGATATTAGCAATCAAAATGTGATAAGACAGATCAAGCTACCGAGTGTGTTGCAAAACTGAAAAAATATATGGTAAAAAGTTCAATTGTTTAAGTAATCCGAGGCAAAATGGATAATTCTTTAATTAAAAGTAAGTTATGTAAGTACGGAAATTTATTTACATATTTTGTTTCTAATCAGTAATTTATTCTTTTGTATTAACAAATAGACACTAACTTGCTTTTTAACTAAAATTACTTTCCTTTTATTTTTATGAGAGAGATGGCAGCACCAAACAATTTCATTTTCCTTTCATCATTTCTATTATTGCAAAGACTTTGTGTTTTTAGCAGCCATTTTGGGTTTATTGGTGATATGAAGAGTTGCTGTTTTTGTAATGCACTTTTCATCCAGTTAAATTTTCTTGAATCTTAGTTTTTTGGTAAGTTTATGATCTAATTTCTATCTATGTCGAATAATAGTTTTCTTTTAATATTTGAACACTCTATTTTTGTTTCGTGTCTTACATATGTTATTAGGGGCGTAATATTGTCGATTTTAGGAATAATGCTGACAATATTTGATGAAATGACATGTATGTACTGTGAATATTCTTATGAAGCTCCTCTGATGAATCCATAATATATTCACAGTTTTCCATTTTTGATTTTTCGTTTTATTAAGTTTAATTCCTGCAGTATCCTTTCAATTGCTTTTTATACTATCTCATCCTTTGTATATATATATTAGCATTATGCTCGTAACCTTTTTAATTACAGTCAAAAACTTAATTCAGTTTCTACAAATAAAGCGATTATTTTACACCATTCAAATAATTACATCATTTAATGCCGACTTCGATTGGGGAGAATAAAATATTGGATTCTTTGGAAGTCCGCACTAACGGGAATCCACTGCATGTTTTTAATACGACAGTTTTGTTGTAATATGTAAATACAATAGGAAAGAAAATATATATGGAGATATGTATCTAGAAGCAGTGGCAGCCGATGAACGACATTTATGTCGGATTACAGTAGGGCAAGTAGTAAGTAACTAATGATGAAAATTACGTTACAATGCAACATGGCTTCAAATTGACGTTGATTCCAAGCGTATTGACAGTAGGGTAGAGTCGGATAACCCTTTATTTGTATATATTTTATAACACTTTATTAACTGAATATTACTAGTACAGACTACTACTACTGAATATCGCTACGATAGTTACAGAATGCAGAGGATGTTTTTACATATTGGGAACGATTTTGACAACAAAAATAAAATTCATAAATTAAAACAAGTATTTTTTAATATGTTCTATCTGGTAGCCTTTATTTTGGACTACCATATTGCAGCGGAGTTCCAAAGATAGTAGGGCTTTTTTGCAAAACTGGAAGTGAAATTTTGTTCCATTCCTCCACTACACATTTTCAGAGTCCATTCAACGTAGCTGATCGGCGTTTCAAAAGAGCTTGTTTTAATAGTCAAAGGCACGGCAATCCATTGGTGAAACATCCGGGGTCTTGGTTGGAATATGATTGAACGGTATACACTTGATTCCAGTTTCTCTTGTCAATTTTTCGAGAAATGCGACCGTGCTTTTGGAGGTATGGATGCTCGCTTTAATCCTGGCGGCACTCAAGAATTTTAATGCAGGATAAAGTTTTGGATTTCCTTCTTTAAAAATATGAATTAGAAAACTGTTTTGATAATAAGTAGAGTTAGTTTTGACATTTTTCGCAATTTTCTGATTTTTTTATTTTCCGTTGCAAGAGATTCCAGTAATCACCATAAATCCGTTAGAGAAACTTCCTTTGCAGTGTCTCAACCAAAGTTAGTCATTTTGACCTCTTTTTCGGTAATAAATGGATCTGTTTTTCGTTACAGTCATTTAGATAAATCCACGCTTCAAAAATTATGATTTTTTTTTTCCACTTATCACTTGTTTAAAAATTTCTAATCATGGAATATGAATAATTCTCTTCGGAAAGAGCAAATATATAACGTTTCTTTTGCGTGCCATTTCAGTAGCAGACGATATTTTTTCATTACAGACAATATTTCAGTTATCACATTATTACTTGTTGCCAGATTTTCCCCCTATTGTTTCTCGTTGTTCTTTAATTTAATATCAAAATCTTTATCAATATGTCTAAACACTTTCTGTATTATTTGTAATTTATGAACCCGAAGTGGGTAATCATCTTATTATAAACAAACAAAATAATATACGTTGTAGTTTTGTGTGCAAATAAAACCACACAAAGTTTTACATCTGTTTGATTTTATTGGTGTTGAAATCAAATATTACAGTTAAATTGGAGTTATTTCGCCAATTTAGGTGTTTTCCATTACTATCGGTGTAAGCAGAATAATTTTCAAGGTCGGCGACATTCGACTTAACCGTTGTCGAAGACTTACTCCAGCATTTTATTCTTGTCAGTCGATGTCACCTCTTTCTTAATCCTTATCTTGAAGAAGAAAGCCACACAATTATGTTACATGAAGTGGTACGATGTCATAGTGTTAAATGTCATACATACACAGCAGGTAAAAGCATACTAGCACCACTTACATAATACTCCGCGATTCTAAAGTGAAATCTCGTCTCTGTCATTGAATAGATCGAAATTCAAATGGGATTTTTCTAGATATAAAGTCATTCACACAAAAATCTGTAATGTTTTTGCAGTCGTTTACAAAAAAATATGAAAACTCTCTAATTACAGCATACTGTACACCTGTCGAATTAAAAATTCGTAAGTAGCTTTTACACTTTCATAACAATTCCGGAGCACAGCTTAGCAAAAACTTTCAGTTGTTACATTAGCTTCGAAGATATTAATTTATTAAAATTCGATATTATTTAGCAAGATTGACCAATTTCTGATGTTGCGGTGGTTACGCAAGCAGTCAAAAACCCACAAAAACTGACCTCTGAACCCATACGAAACCTTCTATCACCTTTAAAATGGTCAAAAATTCAATTTCAAGGTTTTGATTTCAGTAAATAGAGCATTTTATTCTGAGTAGAAAGGTACTAATGTTTTTCAGAGGCGATAATTATTGACGAAGATATAAAGTAAAACACAATCGTCAATCATCGAAAAGCGCATTCAAAATTTGTTTTTAATTTAATTACAGTTAATTATTTTCTAATTTATTGACCAAATTAAAAGATTCTAGTTAATTTTGTTCATTGTTACAACATTAATAAGTTTGAAAAAAATTGAGGTTCTATCTAAATTACTTTTGGAGAAATCGTGCGAGCAAGTTTGAAAATCATTGTTGTGAATTAAATGCATTTAAAGTTTTCACTCTCCATTCAAAAACAAAGAATCTCTTTAAAAACAAAGATTGCGTTTTATTTTATTTCGTCAGCCTCTGAAAAACATTGGTACCTTTTTACTCAGAATAAAAAGCACTATTTACTGACAACAAAACCGTGAAATGGAATTTTTGACCATTTTAAATGTGATCTGTCCCCTTAAAGACAACGCCTGGTTATACATGATTCGAAAAAGAGACGTGAGCTAAAGGGTCTAAAGAAATAGAAGACCTAATTTCGGAACTTTTTGGCGGTAATTTGGATATAAAAGAGCTAAATTAATGACGTGAAAAGATATAATGAACGTCGTTCAAATAGAAAAATTAGGCTTATAAAAGAATAAAACATTTGATCGAAATACATTGAAGAAGAAATAGGCGCAATGCCATAAATAAATAAATAAATAAAAGAATAACGCGAAAAAATTATTAGGATTTTATAAAAGGAAAAAATAATAATAGCATTTAAAACGAAATATACTAAATCGAAATGATGAAAATTTACAAAAAATTTAATATAAGTTAATATTTAAAACATGGTATGTATATTATGTTATGTATGCATGTTATGTTTTTAATCGTAGGCATCATTTTAATTGGCAAATTGCAGATAAAACATACTTTTAAAAAATATATAATTGGCATATAAATAAGATTAAAAGTTATTTTTAAATTGTATCTGACATTTTTTATAGGCGCGGTATTTACATTTCATGTACTATTTTTTTGTTTTATAAAGTAAAGTTTATATTCATATACATTTTATATAACGTCAGAGATAGCTGAAGATAAAAAAGGAAAAGTTAGATTTATTTAGAATTAGCGTTTTTTGTTAGCTCATTGTAGTAAAAAAGAAATATTGCTATAATTTTATTTTTTTAAAAAAAGGTAAACAAAATCAGTATCAATGTGTTTTTAATTTTCTACTAATGCAATTAGTTTGTTCTTATTTTAACTTACTTTTTTTCCTGTTTCAAAATTCAATTAATTTATCCAATACTTAGTCATATATTCAACGGGTTTCATATTCTATAATGATAAAGAAAGAATATTCTTTTTTATTTCTTTTTTATTTTTTGCAATCCATCCATATACTTAAAGCTAACCTGCTTTTTAGTTTTTCGTGCAAAAATGCCTTTTATAGGCATGCGCGAGCATTCAGCTAATCAGCTAGCGGCTTTTACTATCTTCAGACGCGATATTTCAGCCAATGAGGTGAAGGCTTTTTCCTCTCTCTAGAAGCGTATGTGGATTACTACGACTCCATTTGGTTGTTCGGTTGTTGAAACTTTATGGATTTCTTTTATTAAGGTATTTTTTCATTTTACCGTATTTATTTTCTTTTTAAGTCGTATGTATTTTACTACTTTGAATTTTTTATAACTAACCCTTTTTTTGAGAGAGAGAGAGAGATTTCGTGGCACGAAATTCCGCGAATCGTTTCCGATGTAAACAAGTGTAAAATTAACTTACAGCTGAATGTAACTATTAAAACATTTGAAATACTGTATTCGTAAAATGAAATTAGCTTAAACACTCGACAATTACTTTTAGTTATGCATTATTAATTATTTACTTGGCCTTTACTTTTAATATTTCAAACTTACAGTTGAATGTAACTATTAAAACATTTGAAATACTGTATTCGTAAAATGAAATTTCAGCTTAAACACTCGACAATTACTTTTAGTTATGCATTATTAATTATTTACTTGGCCTTTACTTTTAATATTTCAAACTTACAGTTGAATGTAACTATTAAAACATTTGAAATACTGTATTCGTAAAATGAAATTTCAGCTTAAACACTCGACAATTACTTTTAGTTATGCATTATTAATTATTTACTTGGCCTTTACTTTTAATATTTCAAACTTACAGCTGAATGTAATTATTAAAACATTTGAAATACTGTATTCATAAAATGAAATTTCAGCTTAAACATTCGACAATTACTTTTAGGTTAAATTCAGGTTTTCTCAGTGACGATCACAGTATTTTTACCAAATAATTAAAAGTACTACATGCATGCATCTATCTATCTATCTATCTATATTAGAAATTGTGCAGGTTTCTGGTCACTGTTTTGTTTACATATTTTAAACAAAAATTTCAATTTAATAATGCACTGAAAATTATAATGAATGCTTACAATTAAACACAACAACACAAAACAAAAAATTTCACAAAAACACATTATTTCCCCGATATTTTCCTACAACTAATCAATAAATTTCATGATATTTTATTGCGATTTTAAACCATGAACTTTAGTACTTTACTGTTATACGGACACTATGCCAAAATGTATGTATGTATGTAAATGTATGTATGTATGTAAATGTATGTATGTATGTTTGGCGACAATGGTGTACGTATAACGGAAAAGTGCCTGAATTATTATTTTTATATATATATATAAAATATGAACATAATTGGCAACACAGCAAGTTTTCTGGATTTCTCCCTGGCTCTCTAACCACATTGTTAACAAAACAAAAAAATCACGAAAATCACATTATTTCTCCGATATTTTCCCACAACTAATCAATAAATTTCATGATATTTTATTGTGATTTTAAACCATGAACTTTAGTACTTTTCTGTTATACGGACACTATGCCAAAATGTATGTATGTATGTATGTTTGGCGACAATGGTGTCCGTATAACGGAAAAGTGCCTGAATTATTATTTTTATATATATATATAAAATATAAACATAATTGGCGACACAGCAAGTTTTCTGGATGTGAAAGGCGGAGATGAATTTCATTCATTCAATGACCTTTTTAAAAGTTTCAAGTTTGGATTGAGTGCACATGAACATAGAAACCGATACCTATTTCTATGTCTATGATTGAGTTATTTGGATATCTTTTCGTATAGCACAGAAAATCATTTCTCCCGCTTTCGTAATACAGATAAATTCTGGTGTATTTTTTTTTCTTCTTTTTATATCATAAGTACTTTTCTACTTTAAATTTTTTTAACCTAATAGTAATTGTTGCGTTTCTAAGCTGAAATTTCATTTTTCGAATGCAGTATTTCAAATGTTTTAATAATTACATTCAGCTGTAAGTTTGAAATATTTAAAATATTAAAAGTAAAGGTCAAGTAAATAATTAATAATGCATAACTAAATATGTATAATGATCAGAATGACATATTAAAATGTGTACAGAATGACATGAAAATTTTAAAAAACTGAAATTTTGCACTTGCAACTTAATTGTAAATTTCATTGTTTACATTGGAAACGATTTGTGGATTTTAAGAATTTGCGGAACTTCGTGTCACCAAATTACTAAATCTCTCTCTCTCACTCTCCAAAAAAAAAAGGGTTAGTTTAAAAAAATTCAAAGTAGCAAAATACATACAACACAAAAAGAAAATAAATACGGTAAAATGAAAAAATTACTTTAATAATAGAAATCTATAAATTTTCAACAACGACATCAAACGAACGTATCTCATCTTTCGTTTGTGATAAGGAATGCTCCTTTGGCCCCCTCCACTCATTGGCTGAATTGTAAAGGGCAAAATAGGGGGACAAAATGATTACAGCATTTCTGAGAAAAGAAAAAATCAGAAAAGTTTCAGCACAGGGAGAGAGGGTAAATGCTCTCTCGGCAATAATTATTTTTGTTGCAAGTTGGGTTAACTGTCTTTATAGTTCGAGTCGATTTCAGACTGAGTGTAGATTTCTGCAAGTTGGATTTGGGTTAACCCGATTTTTCAAAAGTTAGTTCAAGTTCAGTATATTATTTCAGATTAAAACTATATCTATCATGGCTTGAATTTCAGGGCGGGATTCGCGCCGAAAATTTTGAAATCCCGCCCAAAAAAAGACAATGAGTAGGAGCCTCCCGCCCAAAAAATTTCATCATTTTTGGAGAAATTTGCATTATTTAATTTACCTGCAACCGAACGATAAATTTCGTGATTTTTTTCCCCCCGCAACCGATTGACAGACTTTGTGTTTTTTCCGCGACTGATCGACGAACTTTGTGGTTTTTTCCATGACAGATCAACGAACTTTGAGTTTTTTCTGCGACAGATCGACGAACATTGCGTTTTTTAAGTGACTGATCGACGAACCTTGCGTTTTTTGGGGACATATCGACGAACTTTGCGTTTATTCCGCAATCTATCGACGAAATTTTTCTTTTTTCCCTGACTGATCGACAAACTTTGCATTTATTCCGCAATCGATCGACGAAATTTGCTTTTTTCCGCAACTGATCGACGAACTTTGCGTTTTTTCCTTGACAGATCAACGAACGTTGCATTTTTTTCTGCGACTGATCAACGAACTTTGTGTTTTTTCTGCGACAGATAGACGAACATTGCGTTTTTTAAGCGACTGATCGATGAACCTTGCGTTTTTTGGGGACAGATCGACGAACTTTGTGTTTATTCTGCAATCGATCGACGAAATTTGCTTTTTCCCCCGACTGATCGACGAACTTTGCGTTTTTTATGACAGATCGACGAACTTAGCATTTTTTCCGCGACAGATCGATGAACTTTGTGTCTTTTCCACGATCGATCGGTGAATCTCAATCAAGTAAAATCTAAAGTCAGAAATTTATTTAACAACCTAATTGTTAAGGGTCCCTAACACATTTAATGGAACTTGAAAAATACACTGCATATATAAAACTTAACTTTCTTCCCTTTTTTATAATAAAAATAAACATTTTACATAATCATTCTCAGTTGACTTAATTTTTTCAATGGTATTTTGTCATGTCTGCATTAATGTAATTCTTTAAATAGCACATAAAATAATAGTGGGGTTTAAAGATTTTTTTTCTCCCTCCCAAACATTACAACTCCCCTCCATTTAAAAATGTTGGTAAGGAGACTCCCCTCCTTGGGAAAAATTGAATTTCAAGCCCTGCCTATAATATGTTTGTGTGTATTGAGGTTTGTATAGATGCTTGTGTGTATTGAGGTTTGTATAGATGCTTGTGTGTATTGAGGTTTGTATAGATGCTTGTGTGTATTGAGGTTTGTATAGATGTTTGTGTGTATTGAGGTTTGTATAGATGTTTGTGTGTGTGCTGTTTTTAATAAAGACAGTTTCATTTTTCACACGAACCTTTAAAAAAAATTCACATTCTTTGCGCAATCCTTTAACAAAATTTGCATTTTTTTTCGTGATTCTTTAATGAAATTCGCATTTTTTTCTGTATCTTTTTTTTGTCGAGATTCACAATTTTTTCATCTATCCTATGACGTAATTTGTGTTTTTTTCAGCGATAATTTGACGAAATTTGTGTTTTTTCTGCGATTTTTTTTTTCACGAAATTTGCGTCATTTTCCATGATTCTTTTATGAAATTTGCGTTTTTCTGTGATCCTTAGACGAAATTTTCTTTTTTCGCAATGCTTTGATAATAATCACATTTTCTCTGCTGCCTTTTGATAAGATTCATGAATTTTCAGCAATCCTTCGATGAAATTCGCGTTTTTTCATCAATCTTTGAAGAAATTCGCATTTTTCTCTCGATACTTTAACGAAATGTGCGTTTTCCAGCGATTTTTTGATAAAATACGTTTTATTCCGCAATTTTTAGACGAAATTTGGCAAGAAAGCGCTATCTTTTGGTGAAATTTCCTGTTTTGCGATTCTTTGACAAAATTTGCTCATCTTTTGCGTAAATCGCGTTTTCCTGTGGCCTTTTAACAAAATTCACGTTTTACATGATCCTTTGATGAAATTAGTGTTTTTCCCGTGATCATTTGACGAAATCTAGGATTTTTTTCCCGCGAAGATTGATTATTTGTTTTTAGTCTGCAGGTGCCCTAAAACGTTTGTGATGCCTGTCGCTGCATTGCACGCATTCTGCCACGGTGTATCAAACAAACAAAATTCATCCTAAAGAATTATTGTTTCGTTTCTGGAAATGAACAACCGTCAACTCATTGGCTGAATTATAAAGGGTGAAATGTGTAGGCACTGAGTATCATCTATACTATTAATGTCGGTAAACGTCTGTCTGTGTGTGTGTTGTTCTGTCTGGCATCTGTAAGCACAAAACTCTGCATGCAGACGACGGACATAAGTGCTTTTGGTATAAAAAAATTCGGAAGGGGAGTTTTTAAAACTTCACAACTTTTTGCGGGAGAAGAGGGGTGCAAACGAATTTAAAAAATGAGTCCACATCAATAATTATGGCAGCGGGGGTAGTATGTTTTGCCCACACGGGGTGGAGACTTTTCTTTGCTGACACCACTCATATGATATATTGTTCGAAAGGCCTGCGACTGCCTTTTCATGTTATGCATCTGTGTGGTCCACCCCCCCCCTTCCCCGCCAATTGGGGCGCTTTTCTAAATTTTGCACATTCCACTCATGTTATGTATCGTTAAAAAGGTCTGTGACCGCTTAATCATATTATGCATCTCCGGTGTCCATCCCCCCACTTCCCCCCCCCCAAGGGAGTACTTTTGTAAATTTTGCACAAACCCTTCATGTTACGTATTGTTGGAAAGGTTTTTGACTGCTTATTCATGTTATGCATCTCTGGGGTCCGTCCCGCCACTTCCCCCCCCTTAAGGGGGCACTTTTCTAAATTTTGTTGACACCCCTCATGTCATATATTGTTGGAAAGATCTGTGACCGCTTAATCATATGCATCTCCAATGTCCATCTCCCCAATTTGCCCCCCTGTTGACACCCCTCATGTCATATATTGTTGGAAAGATCTGTGACCGCTTAATCATATGCATCTCCAATGTCCATCTCCCCAATTTGCCCCCCCCCCCCAAGGGGGCAATTTTCTAAATTTTGTTGACACCCCTCATGTCATATATTGTTGGAAAGGTCTGTGACCGCTTAATGATATTATGCATCTCCAATGTCCATCTCCCCACTTTGCCCCCCCCTCCCCCAAGGGGGTACTTTTCTAAATTTTGCAGACAACCCTCATGTCATATATCGTTGGAAAGGTCTGTGACTGCTTAATCATATGCATATCTCCAATGTCCATCTCCCCACTTTGCCCCTCCCCCAAGGGGGTACTTTTCTAAATTTTGCAAACAACCCTCATGTCATATATTGTTGGAAAGGTCTGTGACCGCTTAATCATATTATGCATCTTTAATGTCCATCTCCCCTATTTGCCCCCCCCCCAAGGGGTCAATTTTCTAAATTTTGGTGACACCCCTCGTGTCATATATTGTTGGAAAGGTCTGTGACCGCTTAATCATATTATGCATCTCCAATGTCCATCTCCCCACTTTGCCCCCCCTCCCACAAGGGGGTACTTTTCTAAATTTTGCAGACAACCCTCATGTCATATATCGTTGGAAAGGTCTGTGACTGCTTAATCATATGCATATCTCCAATGTCCATTTCCCCACTTTGCCCCCCCCCTCCCCCAAGGGGGTACTTTTCTAAATTTTGCAGACAACCCTCATGTCATATATCGTTGGAAAGGTCTGTGACTGCTTAATCATATGCATATCTCTGATGTCCATCTCCCCACTTTGCCCCCCCCCCCAAAGAGGTACTTTTCTAAATTTTGCACACAACTGTCATGTTATATATCGTTGGAAAGGTCTGTGACCACTTAATCATATTATGCATGTTCCGTGTCCATCCCCTACTTTACCCCCCCCCAGGGCATACTTTTTTAAATTTTGCACACACCCCTCATGTTACATATCGTTTGAAAGGTCTTTGACTGCTTATTCATGTTATGCATCTCCTTGGTCCATCCCGCCATTTCCCCCTCCCCAAGGGGGCACTTACGATTTACTTGCACAACAGCGCTAAATGTGTCAGATGAAAGAAATTCTGCGAGTGCATGTGCCAGTGAAACTTAGCCAATTGCTGTTCTTCAACCTAGCTATAATTCAAAGTGGGTTTTTTATTTATTTGAATTATTCTGCAAAAGTTTCAAACATTTTAAAGCAGCTATGAATTTTATTTTTATGGTACTATCAAGTTTTTTGCCGTCAAATTTTGACGGGTTCCATCTAGTTGTCTTTTAAAATTTACTTCTTGGAATTGTTTATTCTTTCACAGATATTTCAATTAGAAAAATGTAACTAAGTACGCCTTTTATCGACACTATATCGGTTTTTGTATTTTATTGTATTTATGTATGTTTCTTGCGCATGCGTATTAGGTAAATTCTGTTTTTGGGAGGAAATAATTACAACACATTGTACATAAGACGCGGAAAAAATATTAATGGAAGGCAATACGAGAATTTAAAAATACAATTTCTATACATTGCATGCTAATTGATAAAAATATCTACCCTATATATATAAAATCCTAATGAAACGAATTTGTGAAACGATTTTATGAAACGAATTTATGAAACGATTTTATGAAACGACTGACTAAATGACTGATTATGTTTCAGGGCTATTTTTAATAAAATATTAAACGCTTGATGGTGAAATTAATACCAATTGTCCATAAAAATCTGCGGATGTCAAAACTGGTAATAGAATTTTGAAATTGGGATTAGTTTTCGAGATATTAATTTTTTTCTAATTTTAATGACATTTCTGTAATGATGGCAACTAATTACTCAGTTTTTTTGTGACAAAAAAGGGAAAAAAATTGAAAAGGATCCCGATAGGGATTATTGATTTCTTTTTATTCGTCATTTTCAAATTGAAATTGAATTTATCTTTTATTTCAATAGATAATGAAGACAATATTGTGATTAAATTATGTTTTTCAGGAAAACTTGAAAAAAAAAATCACATTTCTATCGTCAGGATTCAATCGTCTGTCAGCATTTAATTCAATTTATAAACTGAAAATATTTTGAATAAATTCGTCCAAATGACGTCATTTATGTAAACGCAAAAGAAAGGGGTGAAAGGGGATTAATAGTAATTAATATTTATTGATATCATTTTGTTATTTTTTTGTAAAATTTAATTAAACGAATTTATAAAATCACTAATTCGGATATTTGAAACGAATGTATAAAATAATAATTACCCAACTGAACGGAAGGAGAATAAAATATCCTGCTTGGTTTTCTATCCTGCTTAGTTTTTTCCACCAAGCTTTTTAAAAAAGCGTCATGTCCCCTATAATAGAAAAGCAACAAAAGTTCATTGGGTTTGTTTTCATAATTTTTGCCAACAAATATATGTATATTAACGAATCTATTCGCTTTTGAAACTCGAATTACGACAAACCTAAAAGCAAAGGATCCTATACTGGAAAAGTACCCGATTTTCTTATGGACAATATTCAAGTGACATAACATGGTGTAAAATTATCGCGGATAGCAAATTTGTTTAAATATCTCATCAATTGATGCCGAATAAATGCAGGCATGCATGCACAAAATATTTAATTAATTTTGTATGATAAATAATTATTAGAAAATTCGTATATACATATTAATTAAAATAAATAATTTACATATTTAAAATAACATGAAAATATGCATGATGGTGCACTAAAATAGAGAGAAAATTAAAACCTGTTACTGAAAATGTCTATAACATAGTACTTTTCAATACCGTGGTTCTTAATGTTATTCACAAGCAGATGGAATTTTTCTCATCCTTAAACATAAAGGAAGAATAGAATACAGATCGTTGTTATAAAAGTGCGAGAGGTAGCCACAATTTAAACCTAACCATTTTATACAAGCTGGTTTTCAAGGTGTAATTGATTTTACTTATCAATCCCTAAAACAGTCGTCAGTTGTCGCAACAGCTGTGTATGAGGCCATGATAATAAAAAAATGCCCCATTAAAACGTTAAAAGCATGGCAACCCAATTATAGATTTACCAATATTTTTAAAACGAAGCACGCTGTCATGTTTTTAGAGGCTTCGAAGTCTGAGCGGGGGTTGGCGAGCGTAGCTCGCAGGGGGTAGGCCCCCTAGTATCTAAATAATATATTTATTCACCAGAGACACTTTATAAAATACTTAAACTATAAAATTACGTTTTTATTGCAATATGTACGTTTCTCCCACGAGAAACTTTGTTTTAAGAAAAAATATCTATACCAATAATATAATATTTATAAAAATAAAACAATTAAAAACGGAAAAACGCCTTTTAAGTACCAGAAAATGCTGAAAATGCTTACAATTCAAAATAGCATAATGCAGTATGTTTTGATTGATGAAGACTAGACTTTTTACTAGTTTATTAGTTGGAACAAGGGGATAGTGTCTCTAAATAATACTTATATAACACGATGACAGTATAAAAATTTTAATTTATTAAGTTTTGGGAAATTGTTATTTTCAGTTCAATGGATTTTAGAATGATGAAAAACAATATTTGAAACATTTTTTTGCAATTTGAACTAAGCATCTTAAACTTATGGTTTACGAATTTTCTAGTAGTAAACGATAAGAAGAGACAACACATTTTCACTCAATACATTTGTTAATATTTTTTTTAGATTTTACCCTTAACTGCATGGTTTGTCTATTGCTATAGAAAAGTAATTTCATAATTTTCAAAGATGTAAAAAATATAGAAATAATAAAATATATATATTTCTTCCTAGACAGCTGGTTTATATATCGGCAACGATTCATTCTTTCTCTAAATACGGTTAATGTTCAAATATCTATCATGAAACCCTTTCCCACTCAGTTATTATTTTCCTGTGTTTCGAGTTCTTCAGTATAAGAATTCTAAAGTTGCAAAACACCGGTTTATTCCCAGGTATATTTTTTAAAAAACTGTTTCATTCCTAAAAGACCAAGTTTATTCTCAAAAAACCAAGTTTATTCCCCCAAAACCCGGTTGATTTCCAGGTTTAAAGCAGGTTTTGTCTGGTCTTTGAAACTTTAAAGAAATAACATTTGCACATGTGTTTGAAAAAGAAAATCACCCATTGTCTCTTGCTGAATAGAAAGACATGTTTATCTGCAAAATAAAGAAAGAGGTAAACAGTTTTTTGAAAATTTCTTATATTTATAAGACTCAAAACAGACGCAAGAAGCAGTCGCCAATACGTTAAGTTTATTGTTTCCAAATGTATTATATAATTACACATAAGTAACATATGATGCAATTTATCAAATCTACCAGTTCAGATTATCTACTTATGTAATTTAATAGACGTGTAAAATAAAGTATAACCGTAGTTCATAAGGACCATTTATATAAAGCAGAGAAATATGTATACATACAAATAAAAATCGAAAAAGAAATCAGTCATGGAAAGCTTGATTCCCAATATTTATGTTATTGTGAAACAAAATTTGCCAATTCCCAGTATTGCCAATTTAGCAGATTTTTTATTACAAAAATCTGTCGCTATTTAAGAATAGTAATATATGTTGTATTTTATCTGTCATTACATAAGACAAATATTACTATTTGGAAATAGTGGTTTATAATTGATTAAAAAATCCACTAAATTAGTAACACTGGTGACATTATATGCGTCTAAAAGTTTGACAAGGAATAAGACAAATTTTGTGAAAATATATAACCCATGATTAAAAATATCGTAGTTATTTGTATGTCGCTTTTATGATATACCATTCATTAAAGTGTTAATACAAATTAAAATATGCAGTAATTCATGTAAATATCTGCTTATGTAATTTGGTAGTCGTAAAATAAAGTATAACCGAAATTCATAAGGACCATATATATAAAGCAAAGGTAAATGCGGGCTTTCGATCACAAATAAATAAAAATAGAAAAATAAATCATGTATGTAAAGCTTGATTTTCAATAGTTATGTTATATTGAAACAAAATTTGCCAATTGTCAGTATTGCCAATTTATCAGATTTTTTATTACTAAAATCTATCTCTATTTAAGAATAGTAATATTTGTGGTGTTTATCTGTCATTAAATAAGATAAATATTACTATTTGGAAATAGTGGTTTATAATTGAATAGAAAATCCGCTAAATTGGTAACAATGGTGACATTACATGCGTCTAACAATTTGACATGGAACAACACACCTTTTGTGTAAATATATTACCCATGATTAAAAATTTAGTAGTTATTAATATGTTGTTTTTATTATATACTGTTTTTATGATATATTAAATTATTAATACAATTTTAAATATGCATTAATTCATTAAGAACCATCAAAGACATTCCAATATAAAAAAATATTTTATGTAATTGCAAAAAGTGTTTCATTTATTTATATTTTTTTAATAAAAAATGAAAGAATAAGAATAACAAATGATTCGTAAACGAAAACTAGAAAAATATTCAAATAAATTAAAATAAACTGTAACATTTTTAAAGATTATTTGCATTAAATGAAACAAATAGTTTTAAGAAGGGAATGGAAATTAATAAAAAAGAAATAAACACGAAATCCATTTAAATTATGGACGAAGGCGTCTTCTATACTTTTAACATAATATTTTAACATCCGTTAAATATTTGAAAGGAGTCAAATCAAATTGTATTGAAAAACGCTATTGCATAGCTAAAGGATGAAAAGCAAAGCATTCTGTCAAAAATAATGTAAATAATTGTAACAAAATTATTTCGAAAACATAATGTTAAATTTCCATCACAAAAATGTGTTACAAAGGCTTGAGAAATAAATTATTAAAGAACAAACCTAAATTATCAAATAAATATTTCATCAATAAGAGTTCTTTGAATTAAAGTAGAATTTATTTTAAAAATACAAACGAAAACTTTCATACACAAATTAAATTTAAATCCCTTGCATTTACGAATGACAACGCATTATTTGCATATAACACACACTTGACAATTTTACACTCATTAATTATTTATAGGATGTGATTTTAAAATTCGTTTAAAATTGCTTTCTGTATGTAAAAAAATACAAAGATAATTTGTGAAACATGCATAAACAGCTTAAACTGAAAATTGTTTGAAAATTAATAGCCCATGAAAAATGTGTTGACAATGTTTCAAACAAATGTTTTGTCATAAATTCTCATTTTAAGATTATCGGTTATTCCAGCGGAAATACGTAATTTTTTACGTTATTCGTAAAGAATGTTTATCGCATATTAGATAATTTAAATTTCTTGAAAGTATGCAATAATTTAAGTATTCAACACTTTTTTTTACACATTCCTGATGAATGTTTTTTATGGTTATATATGTCGTACATATTTTTTAATGTTAAAATACTTTACGTCATACATGTTTGTTTCTCTTTAATAGAATTAAGACAAAAGCATTAATACTCATTAAAAATTTTATATACAGGGTGTCACAACTAAGATGTTACAAGCTTCGAGGGCAGGTAGTGTACACCTAGACGACTCTGAATCACATAGGAATGACGGGTCGGAAACGCCTTCCAGACCCAGTAGAGGCAATAAAAAGGCTGGATCACACAAAGATGATCGTTGACTCTGGCAGTGTTTGTTGCCAGTAGGGTTCTTATTTTAATTGTAATTTCTTGATTGACAATACTTTTTTGAAATGATAAAATTTTCCTCATTTTCACCTTGATTAATATGTTTTTAAGTAAGGTGAATTTTATCATTTTAAAAAAGTGGTGCCAATCAAGAAATTTGAATTAAAAAAAAGTAGCCTACTCACCAGACTGCGGGGTGGCTAGTGGTCAGGGAAAAATACTGTCAAAAAAAGTGATAAACACCAGTATATTCTTATAGAAAAATTCATGTTGATTATTTGATCGAATAACTTACTACAGCTATACCATTTTACTTTCCTATTATTGACTCTATCCTTAATATCTATTGCTTTTCCATATATTCCAAACTTATTTCTTCCATTTTTTAAATTTTCTTTTCTTTCTATTTTATTTGCTCTTTAAAGCAATCTTATCTATTCCCAACGGCTCACTATTACAAGACATTTTACTCACAATAGACTGGGCGTAAAGTTGCTGCAACTAGGAAGCTCCTTAACCGGCATCAACTGTTCCGAACTGTTCAAGATGGATTTTTCTATAAGAATATACTGGTGTTTATCACTTTTTTTGACTGTATTTTTCCCTGACCACTAGTCACCCTGGAGTGGTGCCAGCGGGTAAGACGGGCAGTGTTTTCGGCGCAAATTTTCTCGAGAGACCTTTCCAAGGGCAGTGTTCCCACAGTGAGACCACCTAATTTTAATTCCAAACTTACAAACGACACCAAGAATATTTTAATAAAATTTTGCGTTTATAGTGAATACTTAAAAATACAAGTTTTTACTTTCGAAGAATTTCATTTGCAAATTCTGGTGTCAGTCAATCATTTCATCATTTTACGAACCTTTTCGTAAAATAATTCTTAAAATGATCCCTCTTACTGGTTCAGGAAGGCGTTTCCGACGCGGCATTCCTATTTGATTCCGAGTCGTCTAGGTGTACCCTACATCACCTTGAAGTTTATAACATCTTAGCTGGGACACCCTGTGCAATGACAGCTGAATTATTTATATTAATTTGTATCTATTAGCACCAATTTGCATCTTTTTTTCTTTCTAAATAGGGAACCTTGAGTGATTGGCTAAAAACTCGCTTTTCCAATTTGAAAAAATCACTGCATCATATAGAATTTAAATTTTTTGTCTGCAGTCAGTTTATAAAAGACACACACATGTATCTAAAATTTGATTACAAAAGATTGAACACACATTACGAAGTGGTATGTTATCCCAACACAAACAATTTCTGTATAGGAATCTAGGATTATAATCCATTTACTCGCTGAAAAATACAGGCTGTCTCCCACATAAATTATAATATTTAAAAGAATTTTTTAACAGATTTATCTTGCTTTGTGCGAAATGAAATGCTGTCGCAAAAAGCGATAGAATTAGCGATAGATCTTTTGCCAAGTGAAACCGCATTAATTGTCAATTATCTTTGTAAATATGGAAAATTTTATTCGGTATTATTTGGATGAGGATGGTAGCCACTTCTAACATTTCTCGGAACACCCTTACATTTCACACAATAAAAGGTGAATTTATTTGAAATATCGTTAAATGTTTTTGTTACTGTTAATGTTTTGAACAAAAATCTGAAATCGTTTTCGAGAAAGGCAGTCTTGGATGGATTGTATCCCTAGTCTCCTATACAAAAATTGTTTATTGTAGTATGAACTATCACCATTTAAAAATTGTACAAAAATTTTGAAATTATTATGTAGATGTCTGGCAGCTGCTTTGTGGCTTTCATATTCATAGAGAAAAACCGTTGGTTTTGTAAAGATTGCAAAATATGCAAAGGAACCCTGAATATAAACATGCATTGTTTGAAAACTTTTATAATTAGGAATATGGTAGTTTAAATACATTGTAAGTACTTTAAGAACATTTTTAATAAGACCACATATTTCAAGAAATTTCAACGTGTGCCCTCTTAGTGGCACGGAGAATGTCAACGTGGTAATTTAGTTCTCGTTAAGTGTTCGCTTCAACCATGGATTATTTATCAGCAAGATGGAGCATACCTCACTGGTGTTCCATAATTCGTGAGTTCCTAGACGAAAAATTTCCGTACTGGTAGATAGGAAGGAATAGACATACACCATGGCTTAAACGCTCTCCTGATCTTACCCTCCTGACTTTTTCTTTTGGGGCTATATCAAGTCCAGTGTCTTTGCTACACAAATTGCTGGGGTTGAAAAACTGAAAACCGCTATAAAATATGCTTTGTGTACCGGTACAGAAGACATTTTAGCGAACCCTTGGCGAGAACTGGAATACCGAGTTGACATTCTCAGAGATACCAAGGGAGCACTTTGAAATTTCATGAAGTATGTGGTCTTATTGAAAACTGTATAACATTCCTTACAATCTATCTAAACAACCATATGTCTAACTACGTAGGCTGTTCAATAAGTAATAAGACTAATTTTACTGCCGCGAAACCACTCATCGGAATGTTAATTTATGTGACATAAAAAAAAGTTTGTTGTCTGTATTAACAAAAGCCACCGATAGATGGGGTGTACAGGCTCATGTCCCCGAGTATTACGTGATTGAACTGAAGGTGCCTACGAGAGGGGCCAGTTGTCGAAATGGAAGTGTCGATAGAACAACGTTATGCGATTAAATTTTGTGTTCCTATGCAAAAATCAGCATCGGAGACCTATGACATGATACGTGAAGCTTTCAACGATGAATCAATGTCGAGAGCAAGTATTTTTCGCTGGCATAAAGCTGTTAAGGAAGGCAAAATGTCGAAGATATTGAACGTGAGGGACGACTGGCTGTTTTTTTAACTTCAGAAACCATTACGAGGCAAACATTTTGCAAGCAACAAAGCATGTGTAAACGTTGCGGAGGTGATTTTGAAAAAGCTCTCAAAAAAAGCCTTTAACATGTTTTTAAGAAGTGGACAGAACGTTGGGATAAATGCATTACGTGCCGCAGTAGTTATTTTGAAAAAGATCATGTACATGATGACGATTAAAGGTAATCTCTATTTTTTATAATTTTAGTCTTATTACTTATTGAACAGCCCTCGTATAATAGTTTTCGAACAATAAATATTTATATTAACGTTGGAAAGTCACCTTTCCAATATTAGACTTGATTAATATATAATCTTGAAAATAACTTGTATTTTTAAAATCCTACCTTGCAGGACAGATGTTTTTGAATGTTTGCCCTGAGTTTCTAAATAACTTGCTGCGAGATTTGTGGATATAAACGGTCATACCGAACGTTGTTTTAAACATTTCGGATAGTTTGATCTGCCTCTAATTTATCTTTAGCTGAGGCTATTGTAAATGCCGTAGGGTAATCTGTTTGGATCTATCTCCTAAACTATCTTTCTATATCAAGAAAGTTTTCGGACTTCCAGTAGGATTTAACACTAGAACGGCGATAGGAGTCATTTTGCCCCTGAGAACTTTTGTATGTTGATTACTTTCGTTTGTTTGGAAGAAATTTTTGATTTTTTTTTACTTTTCCTAAATAGATAACAAATATTTAAAAAAAATCAGCATTCTAGATTTGTTAGTTTTTGAAATATTTGACAATGTTGAATATATATATATATATATATATATATATATGAAATATTGATGAAAAAATATAAGTTATAAGTTGTGTTTTGTTTTAGTTAGCATTAGTTTTATTTTATGAAACCAATCCATTTTTATATCAAACTAATGAATTATTTGAGTAGTTGTAGTATGATCCAATTGATCGCCCATTAGGCGTCATTTGCAGTACTTTAAAAATTCAATAAATAATCAAGTAATATTAAATATAAATTAAATATAAATTATGAAATATACGTAAATTACATATTTTATCCAATATATTTTCATTTAAATTTGTTTTATCGTTGTTATTTGAGTAGTATTATAAAGGGGTATAATGACCCCTTCCCGCCGTTCCATTAGGTAAAATTTTCCCGCCGTGCTAGTGTTAAAAATACATTTCCTTTTTTCAAAACTTTGTTTGGTTTCACACAGTATTTCATGTTAATTAAACCTGACATAAAAAGAAGACCATCCCAGTTATTAGCGGATAAAATGTGTGTACAATTGTTTGAAAAACATTGTATCCTGATAGTATCGTGTCAGTGATTATACTGAATTTTCTTACAGTATATACACTTTAAATGTGGTTAATAAATATAAAAAAGCTCACTTTAATTAAATGCGTACACTCCGCCCAGTGGGTAGCATGCTGGCCTCAAAATGATAAGGTTGGTACAATCTTAGTGGGTTCTAAATCAGATATTGGAGTAAAAATAATTGACACTAAAAGAATCGGCTTTTCACATTTAATTACTCAAAAAAACTGATAAATGTAAATAATATATTATTTTCAAATCCTGATTTTTATACAAATATCTAAAAGTTTATTAAATGGAGTCGAAAATCTAAATAATGTATTAGACATTTTTTGCATTAAACTAATTAGAAAATTCGAAAATGCTGCTTTTAACTAGTTAAAAATCCGTGCTTTAAAAATATCTGTTATTTTACATTTAATGGTGCAAAAACAAAAGTATTCATAATTCTATTTATGTATACCATAAATGTCAAAAAGTAAGTTGATGTATTGTGTTAATAGAATTTATCTTAAAGGGGTAAAGATACAATCTTTTTTTGGCTGCACAAAAAATCAGTAATTACAATGCTTGATAATTACTTAAAATAAAATTTCGACTGTTAATTCTTTATGTTTTCAAAAGAAAATTCTTTATAAAAACTCCTAATTGTTTTCTGAATTTCTTAGCTTTTTTATGATAATCAAAAAAGCACAATAAAGCTTTACGAAAATAAATATATATTTATTAAATTACATTGTAGACTTCATAAATGATTCTCTCGAAAAACATTTGAAAGATTTTCTTTCCATATTTTATATTTAACTTTCATAAATTCTGCATGCGATGAATACTGTTTTCAGTTTGAAATGAAAAATGTAGTATATAAAAAAAAGAGATGAAAGATGAAGTATTTAGTTTAAAAAAACATTACAAACATCATTAAAAAGCAACGTTTCAAATGAAGCAAACATTTTTTGAAGAATTCATATTTTCTTCTGGCTTAAAGTAAGCTGTTGAACGTTAAAATTTGATGAGAAAACGTGCAGGCTAAAATAAAAGAATGAATGCTGTGTCTTGTATTGGATGATATGTTTCCACTTCGAGAATGAAAAATAACATTCATTTGAAATTCTGTAATTTTGCGACAATAATATTTAGTTTTTTTAATGAACGAGCATATAAGTAAATGGCGAAGAACGTGCAGTTAGGAGCGTTATATTTTCTTTCCCGCATATTATTAATTTTATACTTCCCTCTTAAAAAGTCTAAATTTGTGAGATAAAACGGAAAAACGCAATTTTTGTTCCTTAAAAAAATGTAAATTCAAAATTTTCAAAGTATTGTCATTACGTAAGTTTTAATTCTGCAACAATAATATTAAGTTTGTTTGTAATGAAAGAGAATATGAGTAATTGGCGATGAAAGTGCAGTTAGGAACGTGATATTTTCTTTCCCGCATATTATTCCTTTTATTCTTTTCTCTGAAAAATTCTAAAATTGTGAGATAAATTGAGAGATAAAAACGAAAAAACGCAATTTTAGTGCATTAAAAAACTATAAATTAAAATTTTTCAAAGTATCGTCATTAGGTAAGTTTTGATTCTACAAAAAATATATTTTCTACTGTTTTTTGTGTTAGAATTTGTCGAAAGTTATTTTAATGTAACTTTTCTAATAGTACCAAGGATCGTTTAATATTTTTAATTTAGTAATTTTTCAAAAAATAAACTATTTTGACGTAAGTGGATTTTTATATGATGAATAACGACATTTGAAAAGTTTTTGCAATTCTAATCATATCTTTCAGCGTAACAGTTTAGGCCAATAGCTTTGGTCAACAAAATAAAGGGACAGCTTCTATAAAAGGTGAGTCAACCAAACGTGCCAGTGTCCCTAAGGTAACCCACCCCTCAAAAGTAGAATTAATTTAATTTTTAATCACAAAATGGCGCTACCACATTGTCAATCATATAACTGCAGTGCACGTGGCTGAATTTAAAGAGATCGCCTTGACCCTCCGATATTTTATGCAGTAATTTCAGTTTTCAAAAGTAGTATTTTTCAAAAGTCCTAATTTCCAGGTGAGAAGATAATTTAAGTTACACGTGTTTGAATTCTTAGAACTTTGAGGTGTGATACGTTTTCTCAAAGCTTATTTCCTTCTCATTAACCACATTTACTTCAATTCTAAGAAATGTATCAGATTAATACTTTTACGTCGTGCAAATTGCGACCATACGCATGTTCCAAAGATGGCCACCTCAGAAAATAAATGCGGTAATCAGTGTAGTAAGGATGATTTTCAAAATTTCTACATAAATATCTTTAAAAACATATTACCATTTATTGTAAACACCAGAGATCACTCGAAAGAAGTCAGTAACTCCCAGAAGAAAATCCCTGCACTACTATGCACAAAAAATACATCAAGTTCTTTTCGTGTCTTAAGATAAGTAGATTAAGAAAAAAAACTCAAAAGGTATGAAAAGAAAGAAAGCATCATCAGAGCATAATCATGTACAAAATAGTTTGCGGTTTTTTTTTACCATTTTGAAAGTGATCTCAATATATGGACCATCTATGGAACACAATCCGCCAAAGGTGGCCCACATGCTACGATTTTGAAATTATATTATAAAAGTAATTAATTTTTTTTTTACAAAGAAAAATATATTTCCTATGTGTTAGAGATAAGTGTAGCATTTTACAAGCAAACATTCAACCACACACATCCCACCAGAAAATTATAACAAAATCCTCAAAGCTTAACTATGGCCACCTTTGGGTCACTTACCTTATATGCAAGCTAATTGTAAAACCTCATTTCTAAAGAGGTTTTAAATATAACAAATAGTCAAACTCGATTCTGTAGATTGCTAGATTTAGAATTATAACCTCTTTCTATTAATATCAAAGTAAACTCCGCTCTCTCAGATACCTATATTTAAAAAATATAACTCTAAAATGAGGCGAAATTCTTCATTTATATCCTGAAAACTGTGACATTTTGAGCTATGACTATTTCACTACTATATCATTAATAAATTTTTCACTACCTTCAAGATAATATGATTGATATTTTCTCACTCTTTCTTCATTCTGGATAAATAACCATTTTTCCCTTTAAGAAAAGCGGAACCGTAAGTTATCGCTTTTCCTCAACACTTAACTTTTGAACTATGACCTCATAATATTTTTAAGCGTTGAAGATGACATCTATAAAATGGGAAGATTCATTGTAACACATAAAATTTATGCCAACCTTTAAATTCATTAATGTCGTTCCACCGAGTTATAATAATGTACTGTTTTTATGCTAGTGTAATTTTCTTCTGCAATATTTGTAATAGGTGTTTTTATATATCTTTACGAACTCTTGATGTAACATAATTATGTTTATATAAAATAGCAAAAGTTAATATCAACAGTACAGAACTGAAAAGCAGGCATGATTTTTTTTTTCATTTTTGAAAGTTTTAAGTATATGTTCCAAAATATCAGAATGCAGTACAGTTCGTCGCTACCATGCCAAATTATCGAATGTGTAAAAATGCATTTTTCAATGCTTTTAAGAATTGGGTGATTGTCACCACTATATTTTAATAGTATTCTTCACCAGGCTTTGTAGTTATATTCAATAATTTCGAATCCATACTAGAAATTTCAAATATTAATTTTTGCTTTATTTAATGACAGACATTTCGTGATTACTTTAAGTAAAAAAAAGTCCTAAAATGTCCGGTATAAATTCGACATCTGTAAATAAAAATGAATGCCAAACTGTATCCCTGTTCTTCACACAAATTTCATAAGTAGAGGAAAAGGTGTAAATATGGGCAACCTTTTTTTGTTTTTGACTTAAAGTGACTTTCATTTTGAATAATTCTAAATTTTTAACCTTATTCACAACTATAATAAGTTTACTAAATGATAAAAGGCAAAACAATGATTAATATGAATTATTTCCATTCGAAAACGAAGAATTACAAAAATCTGTTAAAAAGGCACCTGAAAAAATGGGGTGCAAATATGGGTCATCTCTAAAAAAGTTTTTTAAAAAAGTTTTAAATGTTTTAAAACAGGATAAACGAATACAAAATGGTAGAGAATTCATTTATTACATTCAAAAAATCATTTACCAAAGTCACAAACATAATTGGCTCTTTCTGCTCCGGCACAATCTAGGTATGGTCACTTTTGGCACATAACACATTTAATCCGCACTTCTCCCCGAGTGCCTTCAGAGAACTTTCCATCAGAAAAGATGCAAGTTGCATCGGTCGAGTCTGTTTTATCCCCATAGTTGATATCGTCATCGCTGTCCACAAGGGGAGGGTTATTGCAATCTGATGAATCCGATGATGAAGCGCATATCGTTACGTGGTTCTAATTTTCTTTTTTTGGAGCCTTTAGTCTTCCAACCCCTGCCACTTGGCCGATCTCTTATCACGGGAAAACTCAAGGTCGTCTTTTTGAGAGAACTTTTGTCAACCGACTTGGTCAACTGATTTTTATATGGTGATCCAGTGATGAGGCTGTACCTTGTTCCTATGCGTCCACGAATAGTAGTTCTCTTCTTAATGTTGGGAAAAAGAGATATATTGAACAGAGAAACAGCATTTGAAGTTCCCGGGGAACATTGTAGTGTTTTAGAAGCACCTAAAATGGGGCCCATATTTACACCAAAAGTGGGTGCCCATATTTACACCAATGCCATCTAAGAAAGATGGCCACTTTCACATGTAACCTAAAGACGTGCGAGACTAAATGCGTACTTTTAAAAGTAGCTTAGGGTCTCCACTTTCTGGATATCAATGTGAAATTATTTTAAACTAAACATAAGAACATGAAAAGAAAACAATTTCAGAATTGCGTGTCAAAAGTTTGCAGTCCAGAATAAGCACCATTTCACACAATAACTCACACTTCATCCACACTAGTTAAAAGAATGATTCCAACTGCTCAGTTCTATCTCATATCATCAAATGACACCATTTTACAGTTCTTGTTGCAAGTACTCAGCGTCTCCCATAGCCACTTGGGGAGGGGTGCCCATATTTACACCTGTGCCCGTTTTTACACTTTTTCCTCTATTTTTACTATGCAAAGAATTCTAAAAAAAATTTGAGGTGACAATTGGCCCATTTTAAAAGTAATCAAAAATGTATTTTTTTCACATTTGATAATGTGACATGGTAGCGACGATATCATGGAGTAAAAAAAAAAAAAGTTAAGTTATCCTATTTTATGGACGGTCTCCTATAATGTCTAAGCTTTTCAATACATTTTTTTTTATTTCCCTATAAGTTTTCATTCTTTTTTTTAAATATATAAAAAATCATTTTTTTAAATATATAAAAATTTACTTTTTATATTAAAAAAAAGTTTCACTCTGCTTTTTCTCATTAAGTTCTTCAAATTTAAATTTCTCGATAACTAATGAAAATAAAAGCATAATAAAATTCCTAAACTAGTTGTTTGCATTACTTTTGACAACAAAAAGAAAGCTAATCGTAACACACGTAAAAAATAAGAAATGGAAAAATTTTAGTTTTTTAATTTCTTAAAATACTATATTACATTATTATAATGTCTTGCCCTTTAAATGTAACAGAAAACACATTTTCAAAATAGCAAATAACAACAAAATTAAATAGTGGTGCCCCTTATTGAATTAACTACATCATTATTTAAGTAATTTTATCTGATACAATGCAATTTTTCTGCTTCATGCGAGACTAAATACCTGTAACACACTTTTTTTTTCTGGAATGCACATATTCTGGTACAATGGGTATAATTTTGAATATTTTAAAAACTAGCAAAACTAATTTTCAAGTACAACCGATATTGGAAACTCGTACATGTTTAACCATTATATAAATATCAGAAATATATAGTTTTTTTTTTTTTTAATAAGTCAAAAAATTATTGCAAAGTAAGAAAAAACAAATTTTAGTTACTACATAAACAGCACTTAATGCAAAAAGTAATTATGCATTTTTGATGTTAAACAAAAAAAAAAATGCAGAATCGTTAATGGATGTTAATTTGCTTACCTGATTCATTGATCATATTTACGCAATTTCTTAATAGAATGAAAAAAACTCGCAATATATATATATATATATATATATATATAACCATTAATGAAACATTACGATAACACCAACTGAAAACCTTATAGATTAAATGGGACAATATCAGACAAAAGCATTATAAATAAATGTAACACACATAAACAATGGGAGTAGTAAAATTCATAGATTGAATCACGTGATGCAAATAATGTACCAATATTTGGGAATTCTTATAGCAAGATATCAGATAACTACAAAGTAGAAATAGGATTAAAAAAAAATAATAAAAAATACACAATGATAATGCGCAATTGCAGCAGAGTTCAAAGCGTACAATATTTGAAAGATTGCTAAAATCAATTAGCACCATTATATATATTTAAAAATATATACGATACCAAAATGCATAAGAATATATAAATCAAGATGAATTGTTGAAATTCAAAATGAAAAGATATAAAAAAAGACATCATAAATAACATACATTCATAATTATTTGCGCATATGCAGCATAATAATTTGAATGCTAATATATAACCATTAATGAAACATTACGATAACACCAACTGAAACTTGAAATTATGATTTAGGAAGTAATAATTTATTGACAACGAAATTGTAACCTTATAGATTAAATGGGACAATATCAGACAAAAGCATTATAAATAAATGTAACTAAAGAAAAGATTTGACCGATTCATTTTGTTTTTTAACAGTTTACAAAATTATAAAAAAAAAAATAACAATAATATATTTTTTAAAAGTATATTCCACAAGATGCTACTTCAGAAATAACATTATTAACTGGAGCTGAAAAGTATGTAAAACAACATATTTTTCAATGTGATGAGTAGAAACTAATCATATGGAGTAAAACAAAATATTCTTCAACAAGAAGCCACGCCAATCTAATTATAAGACATTATTTTTTAATTTAATTAATAGATTTCGAAATATTCTATATTTTTATATATGTAAATAAAAACTATGCAGTTATATTTTACTTACATTTTTAATGAGATTTTTAGTATAACAGCATTTTAAAAAAATCTCTCAACAAATGGTTAAATGATTTTAGTTTCGTAATATGAATAAGTTCTTCTACATACGTAAATCCTGCATAACGTTGCTTTTACTTATAAATTGGAGATAAAGATTTTTTTTTTATTTAGAAGATAATGTATTGAGTGAGTGTATTTTAACCTAAAAATGTTTCCTAATGAACACGCTGAAATAGTCATTAAAAAAATAAACATTAATTTTATGAAACTTTTTTTCATCACATCACTTTATTACAAAATGTTATATCTGTATGAATCTTTATTTAACAGTACATTTTAAATTTATACGTAACAATAGCAACAACTAATACAAAACAAACAATTAAAAACAAATTCCTTTCAAAATGTTAAATAGCACTATTTTTCTTGGTGAAAAAAACATTCTTATACTTTCCTAACGATTTATACTGTAAAACAAAAATAAACTTTTACAGTGGTAAAATCTTTTTTTAATTTTAAATTCATTAAAAGAATCTTGCAATTTACTATAATACATTTAAGTATTTGACAGGTAAATTGCATTTACCTAATTAATTTTCGCACAGATTTAAAATTTAATTAATTAACACTATGAAAACTCTTAAGCAAACAAAATAGTTTTTAATTTTTCTTTATTTAGGTTAGAGTTACTGTGATATGCATACATTTAATTAAACTTAAGTATTTCATTTTAATTAATTTTCAGGCTAAACGTATTTGCTAATTTAACATTTAATTGAAAAAAATTAATTAAATAACTTTAATTATTCTCAGATGAACACATTTTGTAAAGATTAATTCCATTGTTATTAGCAGAATCGTAAGAGAAAAAAAAATGACTTCTTGTTTCTATTTTATTCAATGACTCCTTGAATTTCACATAGAGGTAAACTGCGATGCTATTTGTTCAGCAGTAATTCATAAAGGAAATATTCTGTTTATTTAATCGTAGATATCTGCGATTAAATAAGACAGAGGTTTCCACTTTGGATTAGTGATGGGCAAATCACGCATCAATTGGCTTTATTACAACCAGTTATTTTCAACAAAATATTTCTTTATTTTCCTCCCCTGCTTCAAATACTTGTTATTTCTCTTTTGTATTATATAGTATAAGCAGTGTTACTTTTATTTGAGAGGATTTGAATGACATTGGAGTAAGTCAAAAATTTTAACTATCTAGATAACCACACTTTCACTGAACGTATAATTTCTGTTAAATGTGACAGTCAAATAAGTTATAGTTCACTTAGGGAGTCGCAAGAGGGCAAAACAATTTGGACCACTTAATACAAGTTTAACAAAATTTCTCAAATTACTAAATACGGACTTACTCCACTGTCATTCTAATCCCCTCATATATATATTTTACAATGAAGATCACAACTTTTATATCTTTATCGTACACATAAGCAATATATAAGTACGACATGCACGCAATGTTCTGACATGTGCTTTATATAGACCTTGAATCGATATATCAGTGTGACTGAATTTTGCGAGAAAAGCAACTTTTTCAAAGCCACTTTTTAGCAACTTTTATTTACATTTTAAAATCTGGTCAGACTGTTATAGCTTTAAAATACACTGATTCCAAAATTTAAGGGCAGTGACAGGACGTGTATTTCACATGTGCTTTATATTGATCTTGAATTGAAATATCAGTGTGACTGAATTTGTCTACTAAATTTGAAATCTACTGAAATTTTTGACAAATTCTTCTTGAGCTTCGAGGATGTTTTATTTTTTTCTTTCAAAGTAATAGCACTTTGGCAAACATCTATACACTATTATATGCCACCAAATCAATTGAAGAATAAACAGAACAACAAACGAAACAAGAGTGACATATAGAGACTTTAGAGAAAACAAAAAGTCAACTATAAACAGGGAATACAATCTATTAGGCTGATGTTCTGAGGTCCTCATTAGTTCCCAATATCTGCCAGATATACTGTTACTTGATAGTGCGGGGCACAGTGATAAATGCTGTGCATTCAATATTACATCCTCTCCACAAATAGGGCAATTTGGACTTTCAAGAATACCAAATCTGAAAAGATAATTAGGTAGACAATCGTGTCCCGTGGCAAGTCTAAATAAGGCAACACTTGTTCTTCTTGGTACTGTAGGGACATGAGATATTGCATTTTTCCATTCTTTATTTTCGATTTCACTTAGTTTTCTCCTTTCATATCGAGAATCCATTTTTCTTTTTATAAATCTTGATATTGAATTGAGAGGTATTTCGTTGCTTGGTGTTTGTATTATTTTAGTTCCTTTTATGGCTAGTTGGTCACCCGCTTCATTCCCGTATATTCCACAATGGGCCGGGATCCATTGTAGTTCCACTTCCTTTCCACTCTCTTTTAGTTGTTTAAAATTTTAGAAATTAAATATTTAATATTTAATAAAATATGGGCATTTGTATTAAAATTATTAAACTGCGCTTGCGCGAAGTATATGAAATATTTTTTGTTTACATGATTTGGTAGTAAGTTCTATAGAGCAACTCATATAAAGAGACCAGTCAAATATCGTGAAAACTCAAAAAGATACAGGCAATACAGTGAGCCAATTGACATATTGACAAAAAAAAATCCCATTGGAATATAAGGGATTTCCTCCCCCGGTGATTAAGAGCCGGTGGTCTAAAGCACGGATGCCAAATTTTACGATTTAATGTAACTAATATTTAAAAATGAAAATGCGTTCTATGCCTTCTTTTTGTCTTCTTTAATATCAGGATTTATGCGATTAAATATTACAATTCAAAAATATTGGTAGCAAAAATCCGTAAAAAATGGAAAGATCTGGCTAAGACAGAAAAGCATAGATCAAATACCTTGTGCAAATTTTAATTCATAAACCAAAACCAATAACAACGTTGTAACGCACAAATAAAGTGGGTTTACAGAACCCCTCGGTTATAGCCCCGAGTACTGGCTTGAACTTGGCGGACTTCTTTGGGATATATAACTCTTACTTTAGCATTTTCAATCAAGCCAGTACTCGGGTCTATCACTTTTATCTTTTTTTTTCCGCACTGAATGAAGGGGATCGAGGAATTCTTGAAACGGCCGTATGCAGTGTTTTGTGCCAATTTTTCATATTTGGGCGTTACAACGTTGTCATAGGTTTTGGTTTATGAATTAAGACAGAAATGCTCTTTCGAAATCACCGAGTTTTCATCTATATGCTTTTATTTTTCACACATGCATACAAAAGCAAAATATAAGCCCTAATTCAAAATAGGAATTCAAATTCTTTCCGAGAAATGTAATTAACCATCCCATATTTGTATACATTACATATTGTTTACCTTTAACAAAACACAAAACTTAAACAACAATGCATTTTTCCTTTCATTAAATAATTTTTTTTAAAGATCGTCACAGATAAATGGAAAACGTGATATTTTTCGTGTGCAAAACAAATCAGATGTATCATATCTGAATTGCAAAGGATTTTCTTTTCATTGTCTTATAAGCGAAGAGACAAATATCTAATGTAAGTAATGTAATTTCAATTTCCTAAACAAGAATTTATTTCAAGTTTGAATGTAAAAAACATGAAGAATGAACAAACGACTGAATTAAAATTTTAATTATGTATTTTGAGTTGTAGATTTAATTATGTACATTTAAATAAAGAAAATATCTATAAAAATTCGTAACTGAAAATAAAATATTTTCTTACTTTTTCATGAAATCCATCCATCTTTTAAACCTATAAAAAGTCTATATTTAACATGGAAATTATATTCTTCAATTGTATTTGCATATATAGATATAAAATAAGATATTCATAGAAACAATTTAATTATTTAGTACGGAGAAAATGTAATTTATTTTTCAATACTTGAGGAATTCGTCATATATAAAAATAAAATACGATGTTCATGGAAACAATGTTATTATTTAGTACGAAGAAAATATAATTTATTTTTGAATATTTCAGGAATTTGAGCATTCCACAGAAAAAGAAAATCCTGTAAGTAAAAGAGTTTTGATTTCTCAAACGAAATTTACTAATATAATTTAAGTTTTATTCAAAAGAGCCTGCGATTCACACATCTTTTACAAGAGGGATTCAACAGCATTAGATACTGAACATGTAACGCATATTAAAGCATATTTTCTGCATAACAAATGTTCTAATTAAGGTTATGTCACATATGGGATGGTTGTGAATCAAGCACATTTGTTCATTACACTATAAAGAAGGATCAAATAAAACAGTGATCGTTAGTATAAAACATCTGCATGAATTGAAGACAATGTATACCAAAATCGTTTATTAAATTTGTTATTAACTAATATTTACTCACAACTTCAGAAACCTTTTTTTTTTATCTTTAGAAACCACTTAGAAAAGGAACAAAATCAGACACCTAAAAAAACTGTTTGTTACTTCTCATAAATGATTCTGAAGATACTGAAACATTTTCATAATCGCTATTATTCTTTGTAACCAAATTAGAATTAATATTAGTAAAGGTTACTTCTATCTCAATAAATTTTTTACTCTTTTCCTTAGTGTAAGTTAAGCTATATATTTGACGTAAAGATTCTTATATATCATGAGTGTTCTAAGCAGATACTTGAACATTTTACAAATAATCTATAAATTTAAAAATAAAATAATTTTTAACAAACATTATTTATAACCTTTTAAATGTACAATTCTCACTTACATATTATATCCGACTTTACTAAACAAAACTAGTCTTTGGGGGCCACCGTAATACTTACCAATCATGGATATGCATAATATAAAATATGAAAATAAAATATGTGTAAACCATTTATAAAACGCATTCCAATTCGAATAAATTCGTGGCTTGATTACGTCATAAACTTTAAATACTCTATCACTGAATTGCGTAAAAGAAACATCTTTATAACTCCAAAATTGATAATCATATTAACTAACGGTTTACTGCGTCAGATTAGGCGTCTCATTTTCAATTAAAATATATCTTTGAATTAAAATTTGAAAGAAATACAGGGTGTTGAATAATCGAAGAGTGTGGAAAATAGGGTTACAAATGTCTCGGCAACTCATTATCCGATCGATTTCATTCTTTATGCAAAATTTATGTTTTATATTGTCTTTTATATTCACTCCTTAAAATAAACAATTTCGAAATTTTTTATATACCTTTTAACAGAACGAATATTTCGACAGTCCGTAAAAAATAGTTCCGGATAATCGAGGTTACTGAAATTCAATAAGCTTCTTCCCATTATTATATACTAAGTACATACAAAATTTCAAGTCTCTATCTCAATTTGTTCGGGAGACACACAGACAGACAGATGGCCATTTTTTTTTCCTAAAAATATGTTTTTCGGAATCTCCAGTGCCTGAAAACGTGTAAATCCGTCAAAAAAAAATTCGATTTTCAAAACGATTACAAGACTTACAATATACTACGTATGATGGGTAAGTAAAAACGACAAAATTTGAATATCATTCGGCAAAATTAAATACGTTGATATTTTTTAAAAAATACATATTAGAATAACGCATTTCATTCATTTGATACGAAATAAAAAAGGACAAATTTACTTTTTACGGTTATGATTATTTTTGCGCTATAAAACCTTGAGTCAAGAACATAAAAAGCAGACAAGATAAAATTATTTCAATCAAAATAAATATAAAGATAAAAAGGTGTAATAATGGATGACACAATAATTAATGAATAGTATGACGTATTAAAAATGAAGATTTTGTACATTATAAAAATAACTCTTACTGAAAAAAATAAATACCATAAATAAGATTAATCCAAAAAGGAATGATCATTTCTGTTTTTGACGATGATAAAATTTGAGTAAATTATTTTTTATGTCTTTGAAGAATTTTTATTTATGTAAGGATTTAATATTACAGTTTCAAGGATCACAAAAAATTCAGTTAGAATATATGATAATAATGTTTTAGAAATGTATTGTATGTCTAACTAATAACACCAAAATGTATACATTTTATTGTATAATTGCTAATTATATATATAAATTTTATTGACCGATGCTGATAGAGTTTCACATTTTATCTGAAAAATTGAGTACTAATTGATAAAATTGGCTTGAGAAACCTGTGAGTTCTGGTCTTGAACAATATCTCTGCTGTGCTCTTCGCTGGTCGAAGGTCCTTGATAATGGCTTAGTTTAGAGCCGAAAGCGCTATGAGAGTTGTGTACTACTAAGATCTTATGTTTTCAAGTTTTTAAGACATTTGTACATTTGTTTTTTATCTTACGTCTATTTTATTAACATATAAATTTAAATCATTTTTCATAATGTTTTTCTTGTAGTGAAAATATGATAATCTCGATTTTCTAAAATTTTCACTTACTGCACTGTCATTCTAACCCCCTCAAATGTGGAACGTCGTCTACAGCTTTTCTCAGCTGTATCACTGGAATGAAAATATGCAAATCACGGATTTGTGCTACATTGTGATGTGGTCTCTTCTTCGACTGTGGACGCATTTCAAAGGAATTTGTACACGAAAATACACTCAATTCTTCTTTTTTCAACATAAGTTATGGAACACTCTCAAACAATTACGAACTGGCTGAAACTTAACCAACAATGTCATGTATTAAACACATACATTATGTAAATGAGTCTCACACAATGTGTGAGACTCATTTATCAGTGCTCCAGTGGGATATGTTTATGCGTTGGAGAGAAATAAAATATGTCATTTTCCAAACTTGAACAATTTGATATAAAATTTATAAAAAGTAACATTTAAAAATATTCGAAGAGTATTTAATGCATTTTACCTAATTTCTTTTTTTTGATTAATTTTTTAAAACTTTTGGGATATTAGAAACCTATTTATAATTTTCGAGTTTATTCCCTTTCCTCTGGAAGTTCATAGAAACAAAGAAGCATTTCTCTTTTTATAAAGAAGTCATTTACTTTTTAATTTGAAATGAATACCACAACTCAGGGGAAGAAATCTTTGTAATTCTTATTTATATTAAAAATAAAACTTTACCTGCATTACTTTAGTATATAATTTTGCTATCACATAGAGTAAAATAACGAAACTCTTAAGTTTAAAATTTTAAAAAAATAGCATTTAAGCATGTGTTACATTGTATAATGCATTTCTCTCGAATTTTTTCTTCTTTCATTTATTTGTCAGAAAATATGAAATTTGATGTCAAGTGGATAAAAATATTAAAGCAGATCCAACATTTTAAAAAAGAGTCATTTACTTTTTAGATGCAACTGTGGTCCATACATTTCGGAAGAAAATATTTTATCTGCAATTAAATTTTTAAAAAATGAATCTTCTTAAACTTTTATGAAATAATATTTTGCTGCTGCATAAACAAAACTCATTAAAATATTAATCTTTATACAAAAAAAAAAAAAAAAAGAAAGAAAACAACATTTAAGGATTCATTACATATATCTTCCTCTTCCATATTGTTTTTTTTAGGTGCGTTCGTAATTATATAAATACGTAGCACATATAGTCGTCGTTTGGTCCGTCCGTCTGTCCGTCCGTCTGTCTGTCCGTCTGTCTGTCCGTCCGTCTGTCTGTCTGTCCGCATATAACAACTCAAAAACTACCCAACCAAATGGTTTGCAATTTAAAATATATTACCTTTGCAGAATTTTGTCGAGACATTTCAAATTTTATTAAAATCGAATCAAAACTTTAAGAGATATTAATAAAAATATTTATTAAGAAATTTGATTTTTTTTTTAAATCGGTGCTTTTTTGTTATAGGAGCTTCCGAAGTTTAATCCTCAAGCGACCGAGATACTTATTTTATGACAGAAATTAATCTGCAGACGATATAATTCATTTCACAGAATAAAAAATCATCAAGATCTGAATATTTATATAACTAGCTGATACATATATATCTGAATATTTATATAACTATTTAAGATATTTGTATGAACAGTGTCATAAAATATATACTTAACTAGCTGTTTAACCCGTTCTATGCACGGGATATCATGAATTTAATTCTAAAACGTGCGTGCGAACGCACCTCGTTTGTAACGTTTGACGTACAATTTCCAACTTGTTTTCTTTTTTTCCCTTTCATTATCGACGACATTTCTTATATAATTCCCAAGTTCAATTTTCTCGTTTATTAAGAACATAAAAGTCAAAGTAACTACATATATACATATATATATACCTTTCTAATATTGTTTATACTTCCCAAGTGCATTTAAAATATTTGTCTAAAAGGCATAGTAGTACGCAGCGACAATCTTTTCTAACAACAACAACCACAAAAAATATGAAGGAATATACACTATTAATTGGGAGATATTTAAAACATTATATTTTTTCCTATTTTATCGCATTTTTCTAACGAAGTGTAAAATGTGTTTGCAAAGCTTGCGATGTAAATGTTACACGAAAGACTTAATAAAAAATTCACGAAAAAAATATTTTTACCTTGGCTAATTTAATCTGTAATTCAGAATGATGTTTAAAAAATATTAAACTATAAATATGTAATTTTATCTCAAGAAATCTATTAAAAAAAGGAATAAGACTTAAAAATACTTTTTTTTTATTGTACTTATTTTGGATGTTTTGATCATAATGTTTTTCTCACAAATAATAATTTTAAAAAAGGCCTAGATCAGATTGCGAAGAAAACACAAGGCATAAAACATGTTAATGGAAGATTATTATTTCTATACTATTCAATTTAAATATTTAAAAAATAAAAGAAAATTATAATTGGAAATCCGATACTTTTACTGATTTGTTATAGAAAAGTTTGAGATTAAAATAAAAATGAAAACAGATATAACATTTAAATGGTCTCAATGCTTATAAAACGAAATTTAAAATATAGCATAATGTGAGAAGGAAATTTAATAACAATTATGTCTATCAATTATATTTTATATTTTGAATTCATTATGGATACATAATTGCAAAAACAAAATAAATCTTACATGAATGAATCTAAAATATATAACTATGGAAATAATTTATGTATTTTCACCAATACAGAAAACAAATCTTAGCATTTTCCGTAACAAATACCCTATCATTAATCAATTTGATCACTCAATTACTTAGAAAACTCTTAAAGGATGTCCGCCATACGTCAAAGATAAAGAACAATTTCACAAACAAACTGTTCCACTAAGAACTTCAATTTAGATGATAAATAAGTCGACTCTATTTTCCTCCATACATTTGTCTGTTTCTTATATAATATTTTCACTATTTTTTTCCCAAGAAATTTAAAAAAAAACGCAATTTTTTTCTCCTGTCGTGATTTACTATTTTAATTGACAGTCAACATATTAATTGTTAAATTATTAATTTTGTAATTACAGGGTTTTTTCTACGCATTCACTTTTTCTGGCTGTTATTATTTTCAAACAATAATTGCTGAAGTAGATTTTTGTATTACATGTAAGTGACATATGCCACGATGATAATTGTTTGCATTGTCGTAGTATGCCCAGCCCCGAAGCTGTTGTGGACCCCGACTTGTCTCCAAGTGTAACGTTGTGGTTTCTCACGAGGGCTGAAAATCACCACAATCGCAACGGCCTATGTAGTCATTCACCTGGGCTCAATGGAAGTGATGCGCAGGTGGCGACGCTCCCACCGGTCGCAGCGCATACAGGAGGACCCTCTTGGTCGTGTGCGCTGAAAGTTCTTCAGGACTTGACGTGCCAGATGGGATCCACTCGGTGCCTGGCGGCGCAGCTCAGTTTCCCCCTTGCAATTCATGATTACATGTGGTGGAAGTGGATATGTTTAATTTTTGTTTATACAAGTGAATCACTTCTCTTGTAAATTTTTAACATGAAACAAAGAAATAAAAGTGTTATAAAACTTTCAATAAATTTCATTATCTCTTAAAAGATGCGTGTATCTTAGTTTTAAATTAAATGCTAGTAATTTTTATAAACTCGAAAAAAGAGGCTATATCACCTGCCATCATAGGATGATACATGATAATAGACATTGAGGATGTTATCAAACATAAATTCTCTACAGACAGAGTCTATATTGTTTTATGTACATACAAAAAAAAAATCGGATATAATAAATCATATGCTGCAGATTCAAATAATGTTTTCAAATTTTCTTTTACAAGTAAAGTATCTTTTAGGAATTACTGTCAATGTTTCTTGTGTTTAAACTCAAATTAATGCATGTAAATAACAAATGTAGGGTTAGGCAGCATCTGTCTATAAATACGATTTTATTACATTTACCTGGAAATAGAAAAAAAAAAGTTCGTTGTTACTTTCGCATGTGAATCTAACACATTACTATTTCACGCGTGTAGGAAAAATAATGGTTTTGTTAATCGTCATAAATGCAATTTCAGAATAATATTATTCATTGTTAAATTTGTATTAATGTATGTTTTGAATTGTCTAGAAAAACAAGAATATTATCGCGTGTTGAAAAAAGTAATACTTCTTACAAATTACAAGATAACTAATTATATACATTAGAAATAGTCTAAAATTGCTAAAATCGATATACTTTTTATTATTTTTTTGATTTTCAAATGTCCTAATTTTGATTTAAATCGGACCGTATGGTTAATTTTTGAAATTTTAAATGGAAACATTTTTCGGAACTGTGCTGAAAATTCTATTCGAAGCATCGCAACACATTATTTTTTTATCATAAAGGAGTGGGATTTAGCTCTTTAGTGCATGTTACTTTCTTGAACTGCAACACACACGTAAGTTTCATAACTTCTACAAAAATAACTAGTTTTACTTAAATGGCTGCTAAGATATTCGATTGTACATTTGGCTACAACATTCGATTTTTTTTCTTGCAATTGTAAGTAGGGGAAAGTGGCCTAAAATGATACTAACGGGTAAAACGAACCACATAGGTTTTCTTCCAGACAGGTCGCGCTATCTACAGGGTAACACATAAACTAGTTGTCATAAGTAAAGACAAAGCAATGGCGGTATTCAAGCGATCGCAGCATTAGGCGTCTGAATAGAATTCTTTGAAAAATTGGTTTTTATAACAACTTGCATAAGGTAGGCACTAACTTTCCTATTTATTTAGATTACAGTCTTTAGAGTACAGAAATATGACTTGATTTACTTAAGTTGAGTATGTTTTTAGATGTGAAGTACACTTATGTATTGTCATAATTAGATTTATATCAGTTATTTTGCCGATAAAAAAAACTATTTATAATTATTTTTAAATGAAGGATCATTTTATCCTTGGGTGAGGGTAAATGATCCTTTGGACACATTTTAAAAATCTATTTTTTTATCACTCAATTTGGGGTTTAAATATGATTAAAATATATTTATGATGCAAAATATAGTGTAAAACATACTAGCAAAGGGAAAAAGTTTTATTATAACAGTTATGTTATTTTGCACAAGTTTTTCCTTGAAGGGGATCGCTTTAGGTCACCTTCCCGTATATATTTCTAAATATAATTTTTTAGTAATTTGTTGTTTACCAGAGAATATCCTGTATACAATGGAAAATAATAAGTAATATCATATCATATATTATAACGCATATGATAATTAATATTTTGTCGATATGAGGAGTACCATGCATGTTATTAATAAAATAAATCTGCATAAACATTTAGCCAATTTGATATTTATTTACTTATTCTTTCAAAATCTTATAGCAAGTCATCCAGTTTAGAATTATGACTTTGAATTTTCAAAGACTTACTGGTTTATGTAACGTTGTTTCATAAAAACTGTATAGTTACCAACATTACTGAAATAATATGTGTTACGAAACGAGCGACTCAATTTCCTTTGATTCTTTATTATTACGGATGTCATGCTATACTAAGAGGAAGATATGGGTGTTACATTGAAAAGGATAGATATCTGTATTTCATTCATATATGTTATCTAAAAGTCCACGCATGATTAGAAATGTAATTATTGTTAAAGATATCTTACAAATTTAAAAATCGAACTTGATATTCCGTTCTCATTAACAATGATCAAATCTCAATTACGTCTAACTAATTTAATTTTGAAGATGCTGACCATTTTTGTATTTTCGCATCGTATAAAAATTTAAAAAAGACTTTTTTAAATAAATGGCAAGAATGTATTTTAGCCGTAATCCTATTTTCTATATTTTTATAAAAAATGAACTATTGAAATTTATAGTGTCTAATTACCTACAACTGCAATAATTAAAAATTAAAGTACGTTTCAATATTTGGGGTGTAAACTGTACATATACAGGGTGTCCTGTCTTATTGTTACGTAATAGCTGATTCCGAAACCAATAGTTTTATAGGTAGGTTTCCAACTTGTTAGAAGTCCGCTCTTACAGGTGAAACAGGGAAAAAACATACTTCTGCGATAAATTGTTAATATTTTATGATACCTCGGTTTTTTAAGAATTTCCATTGTTTTCTGGCACTAAAAACGGAAAATAGTGCTTTCTGTGCCAGAAAATACTAATTATTTATTTCGTTTGAAGCACTGAAACATTCGAATTCTTTTTAAACTCTTTTAAGTGACAAAGTAACCTTGAGTATTGTATTGAATTCAGAATTTATCAGTTTTATTTACACTACTAGGGGGCTCTGCCCACTGCTCGCTACGCTCACCAACCCCCGTTCTGATTTCACAGCCTCTTAAAACCTGGTAATCTATCCTGTTTTAAAAAGATTATGATGATATCACGAACGGCGACTATCTTCTTTAATCAGGTTATAATGATTTTTCATTTAACTGGTTATAATGCTTTTTCATTTAATTCATCTTTTTTATTTTTAATATTCATGTGTAAACAAAATTTTTATGACGTAATTTTCTTTATTTCCTGCTTTCAACACGTGATCCTTTATTATTTTAAACTTTCATTATTGTTTTTAATAGTCTCGCGGAAATACATTTTTTATTTGAGATAAAACATAATCCTTTGCGCTTATTTAGAAATTGGCAACAATATAAAAAAATGACTTTTTCAATAAAAGATTTTTTACTCGATTTTTAAGGATTTTTTGAGTTTTTATTGACCGTGATAATTTTTTTAATTTCTGAAAGCTTGTTATATTTCGCGTATGGTGGTATAATTTCCAAATCCGTAGGATGGCTAGAAAAAAGTAATCGCTCCTCAAAAAAGTCCCTAGTAAAAAAGCGATGAGAATAACCCGGAATATCTACGCAGAATTTGATTGGTCCATTTCGTTTTTGGCTCAGTTCCAGATTATTTTTTTTAATATAGAAGGAAAAATTGTGAGTTTATTTACATGACATGGGAAATGCAAAACAACTGTAATGCTTACATGATTAAAAAAAGGTGTTTTTACGACTAATAGTTACCCATTTATGATTCTTCAATTTTTTAAAATTTTCATCGTTTTCTGACATTGAAAAGGGAAATCACGTTTTTGTGCTAGAAAAATGCTAAAAAGTCATACCATTTGAAACATTCAATCATTTAAATATTTCCAAAAAATGTTTTTTTCTTTCCATTAGCTGACACCATAACCTTAGGAATTATGTTAGACGCTACCAGATGTATTTGCACTGAAATGTTTAAGGGGGTCAAGTAACCTTTGAACTCACAAAATACATGAAAAAGGGACCTCTATAAGAATTACAGTAACTCCGTAACTAATAGACTTTGAATTATGAAATTTAAAATACTTATTAATAATGGTTTATTTTATAAAATAAAATTCTCCAAAAATTCATACAGTCATATAAAGCTTTTAAATTTATTTTAAAATATAATAAAATTTTTACGAAAGAATTATTTTTGCATGTATTGAGCTCAAGATGTTTAACATTTGAATGCCTAAAATCAGCTAATTTTTTTTAATGAGTTCATATATAATGTGTTCTCAAAATGACCTACGATTAAAAAAAAATGTCTAGATCCTGAAAAAAAAAATTGAAATATTCAGTTTTTTTTAATGCAAAAGTAGTCATGAATTCTAAACTTGTTACTTGAGAAACATAATAACATGTCATTTTGTGCATCTGTATGGTTAAGACGTTCAATCAAAATTTCATGAAATGATAACCAACCACTTTTCAGAAATTGTGCGCGTAATGACCAAAATCACCGTTTTGAGAAAATTGACTTCAAAGATCAAACTACCCCTTGATCATATAAAAAAAACCTCAGACTGTTTTAGACCTTACCCTTCTTCTACAGTGAATTTTGCATGGGGTTTATTTTAAAATGTTCCTAAAAAAATCGTATTTAATTATAAGCTAATAAAATAAAATTCAAATTTTTGACACTTTAAAGATAATCTGATCCCATAAGTATGTTTACATCAGATAGGAAATGCAAAATGCATACATGACGCAAAAAAAATATAAAATAACTACACATGTAATGCAACTCACTTTTTTCATCAACAAATAAAATAATGCCGAGCTTCATCTGTAACAAATATCCTATCATTAAGCAATGTGAACGCTCAATTACTTAAAAAGCTCCCAGACGACGGCTACCATATGTCGCGGAATAAATAACAATTTCACAAATAAACTGCTCCATTGAGAGTGATTTTTACAGAGATCTATTGTGGAAGAGAAATAGGTTAACTTTATTTTTCTTCAAACAATTTTATTTTCCTTTTTTACATAATACGAATTAGACACGAATTTTTACATAAGAGTAATAAATGCATTAATAAAGCAAAATATTTCACTCCTGATAATTAAAAACATATTATAATTAACCAACGCTTTATCACTGTTTATAGGAGACAATACGGAATTCTTTGTTATACAGGCATTAATGCAACTCCGTATTAAAAAATTGAAAAAAAAGCCAAATAATATAAACAATCGCGAAAATGAAACTGCAACCAATTGAAAAAAGAATACAAGGTGAGCAAAGAAATGATCATTTAATTTAGTTATTAAGTGTTTACCACACACACACACACACACGCACACACACAAAAAAATCGCACACACAAAAAATTGGTTACGGACCCGATTACAGAGCCTAACCATCTTATTCTTGGCTAATTTCTACCTATATATGTAAAAAGGGTACTATTCCGTTATACCAACACCATGCCAAAATGTATGCGAGACGTTTTATTGCCAACCGTGCCAAACATTGTGATTTGTTATTTATTGTACATGAATCATATTATTATTATTATTATTAATTAATCAAAACTTCGCGTAATATCTTAATTTGCTTATTTTCGAGTAGAAAATATTTATTATTAAGTTATTACTTAAATTTATTATTGACGCTGAGATGAATTTCACAATTTGGCTGTTAACGGATGATGACAAAGCTGCAATAAAAGTGTCTCCAGCTTTGGATACATAGAAAAAAATTATTAAAAAACCCATGAACGCTTTCATTCAAAAAATTAAATCTTTACTGCAATGCTGAGAGACATGTCCAATTTCATGCCTGCACTTTAAACTGAGTTTCATTTTATTATTTTAATGTATTATATTTCTTTCTTTCTTTTATTTTAAGTATATATTTGTGTTGATTCAATAAAATAGTTCGTGGTAGTCTGTAAATTTCAAACGTTATAATTTTAAATGCTCAATTTCGGACCAACAATGTTATTTATTCTTTATTATGTTTTTTTAAATGTTCACGTAAATTTCATTTTGCCCAATTATTACGCTTGGCGACAATGCTGTTGGTATAAGGTAAAAGTACCGAAAAAATTCTAATATATACAACGCGCTTTTACGTTTGTATCATTAGAAATTTGCTTATTTTTAGGCATCAGCACGATCAGCTTGTTCTCTACTCAATACGGCTTGAGGAAAATTTTCATCAATATTTTTATTTCTTCTTTGCTCTTGCATTCAACGAATTTTTCGATAAATTTTATTTTCACTTTGATAACACTCTTTTATATTACAAATTTTAAAAACATTGTAAATACATTTAAACATTGTAATTAAATCTATTTTCTAGCCATTTTTCGCATCCTCTAAAAGTTTACGAAAAAAATATGTCTGTCCGTACTGTAACTCGCGTAAATATACTCGGATTTCCATGAAATTGATTTATGTTATTGAAGTTTACTATGGCATGTTCGGTATTGAAAAAGAAACGTGTATCATGTGTAGTTCATTTACAGGGACACTCAAAAGAATTCCATTACATTACAGAATGTGTTGAAAAATCCTTTAAGAAGTATTTTACTGATATCACATTGTTGTTGTTGTTGTTGTCGTGTCATAGAAAGTGCCATGGCACTTTCTAAATGGCATGGAATTCTGGAACTGGTCTCCTAATTTTAAACTAATTCCAGATGAGAGATCTGCACCTGGATTTGCACCCCCAGACGTTTCGTTTTCAAACTTGGAGGACATTGGAGCCACGAACAAATTTTACGTGCACCAGCTCCCATTAACTTACACTGTCCCACAGCAGCCGCAGTCGAGATAGGTTGCCATCCTCCCAAGCCGGGAACCGAGCTTTTATCGTCTGTGCCACTGCGGGACACTGATATCACATTATTTGAAACATATTGAAATTGGTATAAGTTACTGACATGAAGTGTAAAATGCTTGATATAGAATACAGTCTGCATAGCATACATCGATCGTTTATAGGGATACACAAAATAATTCGGTTACAGTACTGTCTGTGGACAATAACTGCTAAAAATTCATTTTCATTTGTGATATACGTTTCTAAATTTAATATTTATTTCATATTACTTCGTGTGTGTAAATTCTATAGATCATATACAGGGCTGCTTAAAAAGTCTCCAGTAGATTTCCGTTTATTGATGAAAATTCTAGAAAAAGAATTTTCAACTATGCTATGCGTTTTCTAACTTAAAAATGCGTTAACTAGCTTAATACGTTAACTAAATTTTAACTTTCTATGTAGTATATGTACAAATCTATAGATCATAAGCAGGGATGCAGAAAACGGTTCGTATATTTTTCCGAGTATTCATATTAATTGCTGAAATTAGGTTTTAAACTGTATGATATGTTTTACAAATTGTTTACTTAGACAGCATCATTCACCTTACTAAACAGAGCTGTTTTATTTTAGTATTCTCAATGTGTTAGAAAATGTATTACGGAACAAATTGTGTTAGAAAATGAAACAGACATAATTAATATACCTGTTGGGCAGCAAACTGTTTATAATGTTACAGGATATTAAAAGATAAATTATCAAATGCTTTAAATTTTATATATTTAAAACGAGGGACCTTTAATATGTGATTATAAAAAAAGTTTCCGAACATAATAAATAAATGAAAAATCTATTTATTAAATGCAATAATACTGAAAGTTATCTTTCAGAATCAATGGATAGGCACTTTTTTAAAAATTGCTTACCATTGCTTTGATCAATAAAAATGATAATATTTTTAATTAAATATAATAATTCATCCATCAAGATATCTTTTTAACAAAATGCTAAGTGAAATCAATATTTTAATTTTAACTTAGTAGCAGTTCCTGCCATTTTCAAAAGTTTCCATGTGCTAATGAAAGTTCAGAGATACTTCGGCTACAGTATTCAGGATTATATTTAATTAATAATAAGTAAAATAAGTTTGAGATGCTATATCAATGGGGATGTAGAAATTGTTCTGCATTTGAAGTTTAACTGTGGTGCGATATGTTGGGTGAATTTATTTCGGAACGTTTAAGAAAACTTCGCTTACTAATTTTAAAATTTCAGAATAACTCCGAAAAGCATTTTCTTATTTATATAAAAGTTTTAATAATACTATTATGGTGATATTATTACTTTTTAACACAAATTTTATTTTAAACAGTATTTAAAAAATATTTTAAATTTCGAGATATTTATTTGTAACAGTATCTTTTTTTTTCTGAAATCAACTTTGTGTAATATAGGATATATTTGCAACATTAACATGAAATTTTGTACACATTATATACATTTAACAGACTCTGGAAAAATAAGAAATATTTTAGTACATCTGTTTCATAGCACATAGGATTTTTTAATATTTGATTTATTAAAATAAATAGCACGGAACATAAAAAAAAGGTTGTTTTTTTCATACAAAAAGTCAGTTTGTTAAAATAAATCTTGCACTTGCCACTTTGCTTTTAATCTTCATGCAAAGTACAAAGCTCAATGACACTGTAAAGTAATTTAAATTTTGTAAATATATAATTTTATTTATAAAATATATAATCACAATAAATAAAGTTTGAAATAAAAAATGCAAAACAGAGTCTTATTTCTAAGCATGCCCGTTATTAGGTTGGCCTCAGAGCTGAAACCATAGGTTAATCAAAGAACATGGGTACACTATAGATATAGAACATATAATTTAGTGATGAAATGTTTTGAATAGGATGAAGTCCCTTTGTCGATGGCTAGATCACAACATGAAGAAAATTTTTCATGGTGATTATCGAAGTTGACATCTGCAGTTTTCCGCTATTCATTCAAAATACAATCTAGAAATTATTCCAAAGGCAGCATATTTAAACACAATGCTTCAGTCTTTTGATATAGTTTTTGAAAATGTTAGTTTTTTAAAATGGGTCCCCAAAATATACTAATCAGTGAAATTTTTCGAGAATGAAGAAAACCATGAATTTAATGACCCCTAAACTTCTCAAGTATTAGTTTTATCAAAATTTATTGATTTATCAGTAAAAATATTTCATTTTAACGAATATTCATACAATATTAGGTAATGATAACCCATTCTAGATTTATAAAATAATACATTGGGTTACATTTTGGACTGATTTTGCAGTGGTGTTGAAAGAAGATTAAAAGAGTATTTCTTGAAAAAAGAGAAAAAAATAAAATAAAAGGTTAAATATATATAGATATATGTATATCATACAATACAGTTTCTTTAACAAAACAATATAAGTATTGTTGCAATTAATGATTTTTTAATAAAGTTATGTCACATATATTTGACACTTTCTTTGATCCCTACTGTTATAAAACAAAGCGCTTACTATCGACATACTGTTTCATGAAAAATGAAAATATGAAAGCTGCAAAAAAAGTTTTATGTTAGTTCATATTACAAAACACTTCCATTAAACATAATTATGTATGGGAATTTAATAAATACTGCAATTTTGTGTCTTTATTGCAGTTCTTTTTACTCTCAAAAATGGTCATGTGTATATCAAGCGCAGAAAATATCCTACATTTGAAATTTAAGTGCGATAAGACAGATTGATTTAAATTCTCAGCATATAAAAAAAATATATTTCTTTTTTTTTTAAATTAATCTTTATATAGACTAATGATTTTATTAACCAAGTGCTTATAAAAACCAAAAAAAAAAAAAAAATCTATGCATATATTTGCATAAATAATTTCAAGAGAGAACTACAATTTAGAACTATATAAGGCAGTGTGGTACAACTGCGGTCAGCCTGGAACCAATATTCTGATAAAGAAAACTTCGCGTTGCTTATTCTGAGAAATTATCTGGTTAAATGAGGTGAAAATTTCTTTAAAAAATTTTGGTTCTACGTGGGCTGCAGTTGGACCACACTGATATAAGGTAATGACTTTTGGATCTGTACATAAGTGTCGCATTTGATATGTGTGTTTATGTTTTAGAATTACATTAATATGATATTTTTTGTACTAATGAAACATTCGATACACAAAATACAGCTTATAAATGATTAAAACTAAAAATACGATTTAAGAAATCACAGACTGCTAATATGTGAAAGCTTTTAGACATTTCAAAATAAAGAAATCTTCTATTGTTTTTATGAAGTATTTTTTTTTAAGTTAGACAAAAATTAAAAATTAATGAAATGATGACAATTAGTTCAATAATAATTTTTACATCAAAGAAAATATATGAAAATTTTACTTTTTAATCACTTTATAAAATAACAACTCTAATCTTACATTAAAAACATAAAAAATAATAATTCTTTTTTTTCATCAACGAATTTTTCAAGAATCTTTGAAATTTAGTGAATATTTTAATTATAGCTCAAAAATAATCTTCTTTCTAAAATGTCACCCAGTCAAAATAATGATGCCGAGGAATTCGATTACTCTATACCTGATTATATTTACAAGTACGCAATATAAATTGACATAGTACATCAACAGGGTATAGAAAGTGTTTCATCTTTGAAATTTAAGAGGGGGTTAATGATGTTTAAGAAAAATTTGAATTATAAATTTTGAATTTCAAAATAGCATTGAAGTGTCTTTCTCATTTTTAAACTAAAATGATTTATTTTTCGTAGGAAGATGGATTACATTGAATTAAAAATAATGATTAATGATAATATTATTTTGATTAATAATAACATTGTTTAACGGTTAACGATAGTTTATATATTTTTAACAATCATAATTGTTAAAAGCAATGCAACTTGGACAAAGAGTACTTTTATGCATGTAACATTACATTTCACGTGTTTATGGCAATATTAAATTATAGTTTTAATCAATAGCCCAAGAACCATAGCCTCACTAAATAGTCCATTTTCAAGTAAAAAATCGGGACTTTTGAGATCTGTGGCTGTGTACAAATCTTTGGCTACGTGCTTAATAATGTAGTTGAATTAATAAAAATAGGAAAATGTATAACTTTATAAAAATTTAATTAAATCTTGGAAGCAGTAATAGCTGGTATATTTAAGTAAATACTACAGAATTATAATTATTGGATCATGTTTTGAATGCAAGGGGTAGTAACAACGAAAAGACGCCCTTTACAACTTCTCTACAAACATTAGACTCAATGTAAATAGTCAGAATTATGGTCTTTATTTACATTGATTTTATTTGTTTTAAAATATATTTTTATCATAGAATAAACATATATTTTTAATACAATTACATTCAAATTATTATTTTTATTTCCCAAATACATTTTAGCTAACAAAAAATGAACAAGAATTTTTTTAAAAATACCTTGAAATTAAACAAGTTGCTCAGGACGTTAAAGATTGCTGGTTGACATAATAGAAAATATAATATTGCCCATTGGAAATGGAATATTATTTCAAACAGCAAATTATTCCTAAACAGATGTCCTAACTTGACTTATTTTTGTCCATGTAATCGTACCCCTCGATGTCTGCAAAAAATTTTCATGTCCACTCGGAAAACTACTTCGAAACCACAACACCTCAACTACTATTGAATCAAATATGAAACTGTTGCCCATTAGTTTTCGATGCTTTGGTCATTTTGTAATCTTTTGCCGGGTACATCGCGATGTCATATGGTCTTTCGCTGGTTAGTTAGTGTTATCGTATCATACTAGAAAATTCGTAAGATGTAAAAATAACATTACTAATTAAAGCATAAGAAAGATCGTTTTGATTCAATTAATATAAATTGCTAAATGAAGATATTTTTCACTCTAAGATGTAAAAATATTTGCATAGCAATTACATAACTAATCAAATCGCAAGAAATTTCATTTTAGTTTAGAGTTTAATTATAGCACTTAAACGAGATTTCAATTAAATTTAGAATCGATTATAATTTTAATTTAAATTACAAGTACTTTTCTAATGTGAAACGCAAATGACGGCATATGTTCAGATAAAAATTAGTCTAACTTATCAATTATTTATACTATTGATATATAAGTATTTTTGAATTTCACGATGAAAAATTAACTATATTTAAAACTGCAATTGTAATTAATTATAATTGTCATTATAAAAGCATTTAACAGCAATAACTTTAAATGAAATTGACGATTGTATTAATTACACCCTTACTTTAACACTAGTTACCCATTAGTTTAACCATATTTATTATTTGAATTAAATGAACTTTCTTACATTTTAATTAATTATACTATTTTTGCATTTTACAATAAAAAATATTCTCAATCGACATTACGTCTTAGTTGTGAAAATACTTTCCTTTAAAACTTATCATTGTACTATGGATTTTTATAAAGAATAAGTGTTTTTTTCTTTCTTTTAATATCTAAATAATTCTTTTAATGAATACTTTATTTAGTCATGTCTTAAAAAAATAAATAAAGCCATAAAATTAATTGCTTCACTATTATCTAGAGAAAAACGTTGATCTCCTTCTGTATAAAACAATTTACATCATAATATTTAGAAAAAAATTCTCAAAAACTTTTCGAAATTTTTCTTTAAAATGTCATAATTTACTTATTTACTGTTCTTGCCTTGTATTTTTGAATTGTCAAAAGTTTACCTAAATAATTTCTATAGAAATTGCTTTTTTTTAAACTCAGAAACTTAATTAAAAAAATTAGTTAGAGAAAATAGTTTGGTTTTAGAATAGTTTATCACAAGGATGGCGAATATTTTTACATTCGCGAGCCAAATTTTTTCAGAAAACATTTTACGTGACTGCGACGTGCTAACAATCAACACAAATTAGTGGTACAAAATTATTGATCACGATGATTTAATCTTGATGATCCAGATGATTTATTGAATCAAAAATATTTGAAATTTTGTTTGATACTACTCTATTATCCCGTCGACCACTTTTCATAACAAAAACTATCGCCAAACTGTAAGATTAAACACCAAAAATGCAGTCCCATTTACTTGATGTCAGAAGCATTATACGTGTTTGTTATGTCATCAAGCGGTTTTTAATTCGATATTTGCCTGTAATTTTCATTATGTTTTACTGACTTATTAGTTATTTCATTAATTAAAATAAAAATCGTGTCCTTAAATTCTTATATTTTATTTATTTATTTTAATATTCCAATGGAAACGTTCTCCCGATTATTTGGCGTTACAGTTTGGCGATAATTTTTTGTTATGAAAAGTGGTCGACTGGATAATAGAGTAGTACCTTTTGTTTATGATGGTTAAAAATATATAAGTAATGTTTTTGTTGGTATTACACTGAAAATTATAATTTAGAAAGTAAAAAACAAAGTGAATGCTTTTTTTGTTATTGCATCCTGAATGCCAAACATTGTATAAATAAATTAGTTACTTTTAACGGATACAAACTGAAGAGAAGTCATCTGACAAGTGGTTTTTATTTGAGTTTTCATTACATCCATTTCCGAAATTAATGATTTGCAGGTATAGGTAGTGAGGGAAATTGTCAAATAACAAATTTCCTACCAAGTCTCTATAATTTAATCATTGGCTTCCATACTTTATAATGCCCGATAATCTTTTGTTTTCTATATTGTCCCAATTTGATAATTTTTTGAGCGCATATTGAAATATCTTGCAATTCATTAAATTCCATTTATATTTTTCAATTTCAGAAAAAAGTTTAAAAACATAAGTCAAAATCAGCTTTTATAAATTAAGTTTTTCTGTAATTTCATTCCATTTTAATTTAGAACCTAAATCAACGCCGCGGCGAAAACTTTATGTTCTGTGCCTCTGTGCCAAATATGGCAGGCGCGTGCCATAAGTTTCGCCATTCCTGGTATTGTCTCCCTCGCCTTCCCATTTAATCAACGTTTTTTTTTTTAAAAACTGTCTCAATATATACGATACTACCCTATTGCACAAAAATGAACTTTTAATACAGAATTAATTATAATTTCACTCACAAAAATCGAAAAAAAAATTTAAGCTATAAAAACACTGTGGTAGTTAATCAATTTACCGCTTCCACATTTTTAAATTTAACATAATTTTTATCACATTTGAAAAAATATGCATCTCTGTGTTTCTTCCATTAGTTACAATGTATTTTTATATTTATTTTTTCGTAATAACTTGTGTATGCATTTTCTATATTTTGTACTAGTTTATTATCTCATCATTTTCCCATCCATTAAAGAAAAAATGTTAAAAGCTATTTTTAACTTCATTTTAAAACAAATGCTTGTTTAACTTAGTTATATTAGCGCAACGAATTAATTTTGTATATGTTTTTGCCAAAATTACATTTTGTAAAATTATTGTTTTCAATAGAAACATGTGGCAATTTCCCAGCTACTTGAATTATTAAATAAATTAGTAAAAATGTCTATTTATAGTTAAAAAATATACTTTTAAATTAAGATGAGAACATAAAACTGAAAACGTTCACATGGGTTTTCATAAAATAAAATTAACACATACTTACGTATCATGTACTTAAAAACAGTAAATAAGCATTTTTAATAACCAAAAAATAGATGATGCTACAAATTCTGTCAATTTCAATCTTTTTAATAACATTTTTTTTTAATAATCCCTGGAAATAATTTTTCCCCTTTATTAGATTAATTTTTGCAATCAATTTTCAAAAATCATTCAATTTTTATTCGTGTAAATGTAGGACCAATTTTATTCACTAACAATTTTAATATTAATTTAATATTAAAAATTTTTAGATGACTGTGAAATATGTCTAATTAATTGTTTAAACTATTATAATAACATTGGTAGTGCAGTAAAGACATAAGGTAAAGCTAGGAGAGTCTGCGCACAATTCAAAAGAATAACAATAAAAGATCTAAATATTAATTTTTTGCTAAACTATCCATGAATAATATTTACTTCATTTGTTTTTTATGCATTTCCGTTGCTATTTTGTTGTTATGTTGTAATTTAATAAAACCAAAGAAGTTATTTTGGGCAATCTATCCTGAAAGGGTTGGTGTGATTGCGCACATGGGTAGGAGAGATTGTTACTAATAATAAATACAATTAAATTGTTAACAATAATAATTACACTTAAATGAAATTGTTGTAAGGTTTTTGTGAACAAATATTATTGTATAAGGAGTGAATATTTCAACCTAATGATTAAAGAATCAGAAAAAGGAAATAATTTTAAAAACGATTAAAAATTTTAATTAAAGGGGAAAAAAATAAATAATCAGAAAAAGCAAGTCCAGATAAGATTACAAAATAAACAAACAAAATAACAAATTACTTGAAAACACGTTTAACTTAAAATTAGTCCATTTTACTTTTTACTTTTTTTTGTGCAAATTTACCAATAAGCTGCGTAATCTCTCTTAGCATGGAAACTAATGGGAAAATACGCCATCTCTCCTAAGTAGCAGATGCGCAAACTCTCCAGTTTCGGTAGGAGTGATTGCGCGGCCTTTTATTTAAACATGGCCGCTACTAAAACGAACCGTTGATGCTCACATTGTTAGTCTAGATCAGGGCTGTCTACCGCGGCGCCCGCGGACGCCATGGCGTTCTTTGAATGTTTTCTTGGGGCCCCTTTGAATGCATCATGTTAGTAGCTTTTTCTAAAAATAAAAATCCCTTTAAAAATATGTTTTGCTCTAAAATCGTTAATGTGTGCATGCTCTTTTATTGTATGAGACATTAAGGTATTTAGCTCTATTCCTTAGAAAATTTTGAGATCCTTGTTCCCCTTCCCTCACTCACCTAAAAAATTTAATACTAAATTTTCTCTCATTTACCATTTGCTGCATTTTTCACATACATGGGACCATGGGGGCCCGCCGAACAAAATCAAGGAAGAGGCAAGGTTTTAAAACAGATAGGGCCTGTACTAAAAAAAAAACAGACTGTAAGACTGAAATAAATTGAACTGAGTCTTTCTCATCAAAACTTCATGTGTAAATATATCAACATAACAAACAATACAGAAAAGAAACAAATATAACGCATTAAAATTCCAAAATCAAGATTCTACCGGCTTTTTCCAAAATGAATAATTGTTGCAATTTATAAGATGAATGTAAAAAACCATTAAGCATAAAAAGAAAAACAGAGCATAATATTGTCTTCCATGAGGTATCGTTAGTTCCTTTTTCTATTAGTGTAATTATTTAAAATCATTTGAGAAGAATAAATATTATTAGTCTTTTAAATCATGAGAGAAAATAATATTTAGTTAAGAAAATTTGAAAATCTAGGAAACGCCAATTACCTTCCCTATACCCTCCTTCCTTCAGGGCGCCCATGGATGCGATTCTTGCATCGTAAGGTCCTTATGGCTACATTCTGAAATATTTAATGTAGTAGAAATATGTGCACTCCCCCCTCACCCCCCCCACACACACAAACCATCACGATAGTGAATTTATATTGTTGCATATTTGTCATATTTTGAATAATTTCGCCCTTCGTTGTTTGCCAATAGCTGAGGTGCGCCTCTGCTTACTGAAAGGTTGGACAGGCCTGGTCTAGATCATAGGCTTATGCGAAATAGTTTAAGTTTAAAATATTTTGTACTACTGACATTGTATAGAAATTTTGATGAATAGCTATGACAATTCAAGCACTTACTTTGGAAAAACAAAACAAAATAGCAATGCTTTATCTTAGATTCTCCAAACAATCAACGTGCACTTTCAAGTAGCCACTCCACTACTGCTGTTGTACAACTACATGAAGTCGCTGCGCGCTCACCCCGAACGTCTATGTGCGCAATCTCTCCGACCGTGCCAATTCTCTCCTGGCTTTACCTTATATACATTCATTTTAACCCGTCAGCATACGCACCCCTTTCCATTACTTAACTTAAAATAAAAAGTTCTTTTATATTTAAAGCCAAAAAAAAAAAAAAAAAAAAAAAAAAAACATAAAATCTCGCACTAAGATTTTTTTCAGCATATCATTACATACAAAGCTTATACAATCCAAATTCAGCCATGAAAATACAAAAAAGTATAAAACTGATATATAGAAACTGTATGTGCAAGAGTTGTTAACGTTTAAAAGAAAATTTATATTATTATTCGCACACTATATTTTTTACATAAACATTTGCATTAACATTTTCCTGTCATTATGGGTGACGTTATAACACGCGTGGTGTAAATTTCCTCCCACGTGGCATTTTTATAACAATAGAATGGAAAATACACAACCGGAGGTAAAGTTTTTTTTTTGGCCACATCTTGATATCTTCCAGCTTGAAAGGTACTATAAAGCTCAGAATGATCACGAACTATTTTCGCACATTTTTAAGTAATAGTTGTATAGCTGGGGTAGATTTTATCCCAGCGCGTGTGCTGACGGGTTAAAATAGAAACTGTAAAATTTGCTGCAAGAGTTTCAAATTAGTTTATAATCAGAGTCTCTTTTATATTGCGCCACGTTATATTTCTAATCCGGATGTATAGCTCTTCTTCCATATCTCTCGAAAAATATAATTTCTACATTATCTGTGAATTGTAAGCAACTCTGTATCATGAATATCGTCCATGCTTTACATTATGATTATAAATGTCAATTACATCCTGTGAAATTATTTATAGTAATTTTACTTACAAAAATAATTATGCAATAAAACTAACTTTTTGAAGAGAATAATTAAACGTTTTACTAGTAGAGATAGTCATTTTTCTTATTTTTAAAATTATTTTGGAAGTTTTACGCGTTTTTCTTCTCTCTTTCGGCAGACGCGATATTACGAGGATAGAAGCATACATACGCTCTTTTAAGAAAGACAACTGGTTTTATTGATTTCATGTAGATATAGATGGCAAATATATAGAGTGTAGAAATATGAAGAACTGTCTTGGTAGTAGTCGTTATTAAGAAGATATATATTGTCTATTTTTAAAAGTTATTGTACGCTAGGAAATTCAACCCACAAAAATCATTTAAATAAACACTAATACAAAATTTCTGATTTTTTTAAACTAGCTATGTCATTTTTCAGTTTGCTGAAGAGCAAATTCGTATGAGAAAATTTTAAAATTACATACCAAAAACAAATCTTGATCAAAATAGTTTAATTAAAACTGTTTAGGGTGCAAAATTAACTAATCGCCAGTAAACAAATTATTTATATGTGCTAACTTTACATCTCTATTTTTTTCCCATCAGCTGAAAGCAAACATTTAACCTCTTCAGTGTTGTTAATTCTGATCTGTAAGGTAGATCCACGACTAAATCCTTCTAACTGACTCACTCATTCACATTTACAGTAGCATCGTCTGATTTCGCGAAGTCTTTGTTTTGTATTAGAAGAACAATACAAAATAGCATGACAAAGTCAATTACAATTTTTCTCTCTTTGCTGAATAAGTTCTTTAGGCCTAAATGCGATGGTATTTCAAATATGTTTCTCGCATTTAGGGGTATATTTTGCATTTTATTATGTGTAGTACGCTAAATATAAACAAAAAGGTTAATTATTGGGCTTTTTATGTAAGAAAAAATGCTTTGAAGAAATAGAATTACTATTTGTAATTTAATCAAATTTATTTCACTGCCACATTTAGATCATTTTCGTTACATTTGCGGTAAGTAAAACAGAAATGAGATGTATAATGTACCTAAATCTGACAGTACATTTTATACATGTCAAATCATAATACTTTCATTAATTTCATAGTTATCTGTTTTTAAATAATTAATACAGCATTATAATTGATTAATGACTCGTTTAACATTCTTACATTAAACATACTTAACATTGATTATTAATAAAAAAGAAATAACAAATAATCGGACAATATGACATTTACTTTCCCAATGGTATGCTTATAACTGCATGTTCTACACAACAATTTCATAAACAAAAGTTTTTAAACCTAGGAATTTCTGGAAAGATGTGGTTGCTCTTGGAATTTAGCGTTTCAGCTAATTACACAAACATTATTATAAGACAACCAAACTGATTGGTAAGTTAATCATACAAGAATTATTTTCTCCAACGTAGAGAAAATATATCCAGGTCTAGATTCGAACCCCGAACCATTGGTTTTAATTGTCAATGGTCTTTCGATTGAGTTATCTAGACGACATCATAGACTACACAATTCATTCAGAAATCTATTTGGTTAATACATGTGGTCTGTTATTCCAAACAACTGAAATATGTTGGCTGGGATGTTGTCTAGATAGCTCAATTGGAAGAGAATCAGCAGTTAAATCCAAGGGTTCCAAAGGTTCTGGGTTCAAATCCCAGCCTTGGTACATATTCACACAGTTGGAAAAATTATTACTCGTATAATTGTGGTAATGTCATAGCTACCCACCTTCAGGGATTTTTTAAGTCAAATAAACCTTAATTCAACTAGAAAAATTACTCAATGTAATGTCTCTTCTTTCTACATGGTTATTGATCAATGTCTATTCTTTTAAAAGTTTTCTTGTTTTAGTGACGGTTCTGGTCATTTCCAGCTTTTTATACCGCTTCTCACAATTTTTCTTACTTCGACTTGTTTATCTATCCTAATTGTAACAATAGTATTTTGAAAATTATTCCCTCTACTCATCAATTATATAGCTGCAAAACTTAATATTTCCGTTAGCATTTTGTCACATAATGTAGAGTCACCACTCCCAAAAGTCTATCCTTTTATTTCGTATTGTTAAGTGAGGAATATTAAAATTCCTATGGGTTTGGCATAACATCAATTGACAAGCATTAATATTCTCGTCAGCTTGTTTAATTTTTAGGACATTTTAAAAGCTTCCTTAAGCATTTTGTTTACTAGAGATTACATAAAGACAGGAAAGTACAAATAGTAATATAATCGTACTAAATAATTCATATTTTTTAAGAAAATCCATAAAATGACACTAAAGACAATAATTCTGATAATTTACCTTGAGCACTATATTTCTAAAAAATGGAAAAGGTGACTTTTGCGTTGCTTCCTTCTGCTTGGATTTTAAACTTGATGCATTGATCGATGATATTTCTTTATTCTTTGCTTAAATTTATAATGCTATTATTATGTCACATTGTTAATTAAATTTTTATAAAGCCATGCATTTTTCTATTATGTCAAATAGAAAAATTATTATGTCTATATATGTCTCATATATATAATTATTATGTCTCAAATATTATGTCTATAATGTCAAATCATAATACTTTACTTAATTTCATAGTTATCTGTTTTTAAATAATTAATACAGCATTATAATTGATTAATGACTCGTTTAACATTCTTACATTAAACATACTTAACATTGATTATTAATAAAAAAGAAATAGCAAATAATCGGACAATATGACATTTACTTTCCCAATGGTATGCTTATAACTGCATGTTCTACACAACAATTTCATAAACAAAAGTTTTTAAACCTAGGAATTTCTGGAAAGATGTGGTTGCTCTTGGAATTTAGCGTTTCAACTAATTACACAAACATTATTATAAGACAACCAAACTGATTGGTAACTTAATCATACAAGAATTATTTTCTCCAACGTAAAGAAAATATATCCAGGTCTAGATTCGAACCCCGAACCATTGGTTTTAATTGTCAATGGTCTTTCGATTGAGTTATCTAGACGACATCATAGACTACACAATTCATTCAGAAATCTATTTGGTTAATACATGTGGTCTGTTATTCCAAACAACTGAAATATGTTGGCTGGGATGTTGTCTAGATAGCTCAATTGGAAGAGAATCAGCAGTTAAATCCAAAGGTTCCAAAGGTTCTGGGTTCAAATCCCAGCCTTGGTACATATTCACACAATTGGAAAAATTATTACTCGTATAATTGTGGTAATGTCATAGCTACCCACCTTCAGGGATTTTTTAAGTCAAATAAACCTTAATTCAACTAGAAAAATTACTCAATGTAATGTCTCTTCTTTCTACATGGTTATTGATCAATGTCTATTCTTTTAAAAGATTTCTTGTTTTAGTGACGGTTCTGGTCATTTCCAGCTTTTTATACCGCTTCTCACAATTTTTCTTACTTCGACTTGTTTATCTATCCTAATTGTAACAATAGTATTTTGAAAATTATTCCCTCTACTCATCAATTATATAGCTGCAAAACTTAATATTTCCGTTAGCATTTTGTCACATAATGTAGAGTCACCACTCCCAAAAGTCTATCCTTTTATTTCGTATTGTTAAGTGAGGAATATTAAAATTCCTATGGGTTTGGCATAACATCAATTGACAAGCATTAATATTCTCGTCAGCTTGTTTAATTTTTAGGACATTTTAAAAGCTTCCTTAAGCATTTTGTTTACTAGAGATTACATAAAGACAGGAAAGTACAAATAGTAATATAATCGTACATATTTTTAAAGAAAATCCATAAAATGACACTAAAGACAATAATTCTGATAATTTACTTTGAGCACCGTGTTTCTAAAAAAATGGAAAAGGTCACTTTTGCGTTGCTTCCTTCTGCTTGGATTTTAAACTTGATGCATTGATCGATGATATTTCTTTATTCTTTGCTTAAATTTATAATGCTATTATTATGTCACATTGTTAATTAAATTTTTATAAAGCCATGCATTTTTCTATTATGATAATTTGAAATACGTAAATAAGCCCTCAGCTAAAAAAAATCACTAATATATCCACATATAAATTCTTATATGTGGAAATTCCTAAATATATTAATTTAACAAAATTCATTTATTCGCAATCTCTGCTTTTAAGCATGATTTTAATTTAATAAAAGAAAATACCAGTTAAACATTCATTAGTTTCGTCTGTTAAATACCTCTTCGCAATTGAAAAACTATATTATATATTAACAGGTCTATAAAATTCATTCACCAAAATCGATGAAAGTTTCAGAACAACTCGAGCTCAAAACGTGTTGCATTTTACCACTTACGCTTCCGGTAGAAGAGGAAACAGATATCCCATGCAGTGGCATCTATATGGTTCTTAAATACTAAATAAAATAAAAAAAATAAATGGTAATCTCGATTTTTGTATTATTAGGAAGTATTGTTGGAGTTTGATAATAAACGATGTCTACTTCGATGACAATTTCTTCTAGAAGAAACGCTTTAAATGAAATAACATGAAGTCGCGTTTTATTCCTTGCAGTTGTTTGTCACAATTATATATCATACTTGCGTTAGGACTTTATGTAGAATTTCTTTTGGCGTTTATGGGTTCACATCGTATACAGACACATTGAACTTAATCTCTATCGTTAAACAATTAAGTAAATTAGAAAATTCGAATAGTTAAGGCTTCGAAGACAAGGGTATAACAATTACCTATTAGTTATAAACTTTCATTTTTTAACGTACTTCTTTATAACGCTTTTTTTAAATCTTCCTTTATGTTCAATATAGTGAGGGCATGTTTTTTCAGAATAATTTTCAATATTTTCTTAGCTAAACATACTGTGAATTTCTAAAGATAATGTACTATACTGCTTTGTATACACTAATAGGACAGCGGGTATATAGTTCATTGAGTAGTTTCTAGATATGTGATCAGAATGTTAATAGTACCTATACATAGAATTCGAAAATCAGGATGTCAGAGCATTTAATTCTTGCATGCTGATAGACAGATCTGACAAATCAAGCTGGAAATGTCGCATGCTATCTTAGTATGCATAACTTCTGCTGATTAGGAGTAGCGCTCACACGTGAGTGTAATTTACTAACTTTGACATATCCATCAATAAGGAAAAACCAGGGGCTGCTCATTTATTATGAAACACTTTCCAACATACCAAGAATGTTTTAATTAGTTTAGCTGTTGTAGAAGCCTCTTTAATGCTGAAATATTCGTTGAGATTTATCGGCATTTCAATCGGACATCACAACCTTTAAAAATAACCAATCGCGGGTTTGACAGACATTTGACTTTTATATGTTGTTGTTACCTATTGATTTATTGAATATTTTGGTTTATTTCATTTTAGAGAATTTTTACGTATGACCAAGTTTTACAATATCTTGTGTATTAGTGGTAATTAAGAATAAATTGAGTATTATGGTAAAATTTTCAAAATATTTTGTCAATGCAGTGATAGTAGCTTTGACATTATTGCGCACTTTTTTAAAAATTCTTCCACTATTTTCTATATCATTATTCACTCATTAAATAAAGCAAATGTTATTACCCTAAAATAGTGCTAGATGCCTTGAATTAAAAATATATAAGATTTGAAATACTGTCTACTTTACACATTTGTTTTAGAGTCTGCCTTCTCTACCTCCTCTCTATAGCAATTAATCTAAACACTATTAACTTATAAAATAATTAAATAAGATACACATAAAGGGGTAGTTTGATAAGTTCTCGGCCTGACACAGAGATGGGAGAAGTATGACCAAATGACAATGATGTTTGTAAAGTATGCTCCTTTAGATGACATGCTGCCGAGTTTCAGACACGTAAATTTATTGGTCATTGCTTTGCGATAAAGTAAAGTAAACAAGTTTTGACATTTTCTAAAAATGAAAAAAAAAATGAAGTTCGAGCTGTCATAAAATACTTTCTTAAAAAAGGTTTAACCTCCACGGACATACAAAAAGACTTACATTCCACCTTAAAATATTCTTGTTCTTCATATTCGACGATAAGAAAGTGGGCTGCTGAATTTTAACATGTTAGGAAATCAATTCACGATGATGAACGTTCAGGACGTGCAAAAACCGCTACGACCGACAAAATCGTCTCAAAAATTCCCAATGCCATATTGAATGATCGTCGATTGACATACACGAACTTGCTGATATTGTAAACATCTCGATAGACCGTGTCCACTACATTTCGACACACATCCACGATGTTTTGGGTATGAAAAAGCTTTCCGCTCGATGCGTGCCGCGTTTGTTAAACGTCGACCAAAAACACCAAAGAATGAACATTTCTCAAGATCCTTCTGAAATGTATTGTGTTGCAAGTAGAAAAATAAAATGAAATATTGTCAAACAACTTGTATGTTCTTTGTCAGGTCGAAAACTTTTCAAACCACCCTCGTACAGGGCTACATCATGAAATTATGTCAAAAATCTTGTGCTTTCACTGTCAGGCCGAGAATTTATCAAACCACCCTAGTAAGGGCCTCTGCCGTAGAAATGTAACTTAAATTGAACTCCGCTAGACAAAAAGGATGGCAACCATTGTCTTCATTATTATACGCATATAGTTACTTGTAATATTCATGAAATAAGTCTCATATAAATCAAACTAATCTCAAAAGCTACTGCTGCTATTTGAAAATTGTTTCTGCGTCTTATTCTTATTTACAACTAGCCGCCACTGGCGACCAGTTTGGTCGCCCTTAAATGTATGTTAAGCATTGTAACAAATTATTTTTATTCATAATTTATTTCTTTCCTTAATCATTCGCCAAACCGGAAAAATCTAATAGACAAATCAAGAACTTTTGCGATCGTGGTAGCATTTCGCATATTTTTTGTTGTTATGTATTTTATCTTTCTTTACAAAAACCGCTTAACCCACTTTATAAGAAATTAATCATTGTGTGTGTTTTATAATAAAATTGTGTGTTTTTTAATATAAAATAAACTATTTCCTAATAAAATAAAAGTACATGCTGTTTTAGTAATCTCTAATAAGTACCTGGAAATGGGATTTTCTCGCCAAAATGGCGCAAAACAAAAATCGCGCCAACCCCGGTACGTCCGTGACAGCTGATCCAATTTAAAATACATGATGTTCACATTTTTCTTTAAAATAGAAAATAGATAAATAATAAATAATTTCATAAATCAAAACATTTGATTTCAAAATTAAAGTACCGTTTCTAATTTGCACACACGAAAAATAAAAGCTGACAATTCGTTTCGAAATTTGATCCATTAAATATTATTACATGAGTTCAACTTACTTCAAGAAAAGATCCGGAAGAAAGTTGAGTTGTATAGAACAGAATTATGGTAAACTTTGACTGTCTCACTGGTGCGGATTATTTTTTTTACACCAGGCAGCGGTCCAAAAATTCACGGTTTAATATTTTAAACGTTCACAACGAATGAATGGCCGTCTGGCATATGAAAAAGTGAAACGGGCATTCCGGAACTGTTGATGACAGTCACATGACTTACGGTTTTATTATAGAGATGATTTTCATGGAATTATGTTTTGCGAAATTGTTTGATCAAATATTTATCTGATTAATGTGCTGGGTATTTCAAATTATTTAACAATATTATGATTAGTAAAGGAGTGAAATTGTACTCTAAAATCATTTTCAGTAATGCATTGTCATTATAATCCTTATTGATGTTCCGCTTTTAACTCCTTTTCATTTTTATGAAAATAAAAGATTTATTTACTTTAGAACTTATATCCAAAAATTATTGTTACATATTTGTAATAGGTTTGAATATTAGACTAAATATTTCTGAATCTTTACGCTTACTCACTTAAATATATAACATGTAGTAACATCAAACGAATCTAAAGTAGAATGATCTCAAAATAGAATATTGTTATTAGCTTATTGATAATGTAAGTGTTTCTCCGTTATTTAAAGAGCTCTCCATAGAATTATGTTCAGGAATTGCTTTCATGTAAATATTATCTGATTAGAATATTGCCGATCTCGAATCATATAAGTGTGCTAAGACAAGAGTGGGCAACTGGACACGAAAATCACTTGGAAATATTTATTCATTTCAAACTCACATTCCTTTAAGAGTTCTCATGTGTTTATTAAATTACACTGAATATTAAATATTATCAAAATATCTTGTAAGAGTAATTTTTAATTTTTATTTTAAACTTCAAAAAAGGGAGTGAATAATTATATGTAACGGAAGAAATGATTGATTTACTGTTATGTAATTTAAATGTCAGAATACACTTTGCTGTTTGAAAGAATATTTATGGTAACTATCTGAGGCATTATAAAACATACGAAAGTTTTAGTCATATATTTATTTCTATGTTAAAATTTTATAAAAACGGAACAAGTAACTCGATAAAACGAAAAGAAAGTTTGATTTCCTATTATTAAGTATCAGTATGCAATTTGCAGTACGTTTTTACTCAGCTATTTAAGTAAGTATTATGTAATAAATAAAAATAAAAATGAGACATGGAAACCATACTAATCTTAAATGCAAATACTGTTATTATAGAGAATTGTATAAGGTAAAGCTAGGAGAGTCTGCACACAATTCAACAGAATAACAATAAAAAATCTAAATATTAATTTTTTGCTAAACTATCCATGGATAATATTTGCTTCATTTGTTTTTTATGCATTTCCATTGCTATTTTGTTGTTATGTTGTAATTTAAAAGAACAGTTGTAATAAAACCAAGAAAGAAAATTATTTTGCGCAATCTGTCCTTACAGGGTTGGTATGATTGCGCACATGGGTAGGAGAGATTGTTACTAATAATAACTACAGTTAACTTGTTAACAATAATAATTACACTTAAAGGACATTGTTGTAAGATTTTTGTGAACAAATATTATTGTATTGAGAGTGACTATTTCTACCTAATGATTAAAGATCAGAAAAAGGAAATAATATTAAAAACGATTAAAAAATTTCAATTAAAGGGGAAAAAATTAAAGAATAAAAAAAAGCAAGTCCAAATAAGATTACGAAATAACATGAAGTTTCTTGAAAACACGTTTAACTTAAAATTAATCCCTTTTCATTTTTCATTTTTATTGCAAATTTACCAATAAGCTGCGTAATCTCTCCTAGCATGGAAACTAATGGGAAGAATGCGCCATCTCTCTTAAGTAGCAGATGCGTAAACTCTCCAATTTCGGTAGGAAAGATTGCGCGGCCTTTTATTTAAATATGGCCGCTACTAAAACGAACCTTTGATGTTCACATTGTTAGTCTACATTAGTAGCTTATGAGAGATTGTTTAAGTTTAAAATATTTTGCACTACTGACATTGTATAGAAATTCTGATGAATAGCTATGGAAATTCAAGTACTTACTTTGGGAAAACAAAACAAAATAGCAATGCTTTATCTTAGACGCTCAAGACAATTAACGTGCACTTACAAGTAGACACACCACTACTGCTGTTGTACAACTACCTGGAGTCGCTGCGCGCTCACACTACTCCTTCCCCCCGAACCTCTATCTGCGCAATCTCTCCGACCGCGCCATCTCTACTGGCTTTACCTGATATTAAATTTAAGCTCATCTTATTTCCTTTGTGCTAATACATTTATTAAGCTGCATTAAAATTCGATAAATTCCCTCCTATTAACATCAGATTTGTCTCTTTTGTAGAACTTCATAAGGTTCTAAAATTTAAGAAAGATTCTTGTTTTCTTACTCAGATATAAAAAAGTCCTTCCGGCCTGTACCGGGAGGAAAAGGTAGCTTTCCTATATCTTCGTTTTAAAATTGTAGCTAATGTTACACGAAAACAGCAAGTTAAAATGCAAAGAAACGTTTACAAAAGATTCGTTAATACTGAATTTGAATAAGAAATTCGACAAATTATTGAGCAATAGCCAAATTGGCTTCATTTATGAAGACTTATTTTGGTCGCCAAATTTGGCGATATTTCGCGAAATGCCGCCAATTTTGCCAATTTTGTCGCCAACGTCGCCAATTTTGGCGCTAACGGATATGAATAAATAGTTTTATGCGTATGATTGGGAAAATTATTACAACAATGAAAGAAAATAATTTGCGAGTAATCGCGTTAATGTGCTGTTTTGTTTCAAAATGTCAGTCACCTAGAATTTCAAACTGCTCTATCTCAGCCATTTTTTAAGATAGAGGTAAACCAAAAATGCTCTGGAATCCTTGTATCAAGGCCTAAAACGTAATTAAAAAATAAATTTTAATTTTTAATTTTTTTGTATATTTATTTTAGTTTTAAATTTTTAAATGGCCCCCATCTTGAAACAAAATGGCGGACCAAGCTAGCCAACGAACTCGGTCGAGACATTGGTTAGCTTAATACACACAATTAGTTTCATCAAAATTGATTTATAAATACGAGCGTTATCGTATGACATAAGTCAGATATATATATATATATATATATATATATATATATATATATATATATATATATATATATATATATGGATATATCTATATATATAAATCAACATTTGAACGGAGTGTGGTTTTGGGGTCTGGGGGTCATGATCGGTGAAAATATATCGAAATTTTCTGGAACTGCTTTCCTCCGAACGGCTGCAATAGGTAGCTTCATACTTTTTTGTATTGAAAGCTACCTAACTGTGTTGCCAGATAGTCGAAAGTCAATTTCCCCAAATGTTCTAAAAATTTCACCAAATCAGAATTTGTTTCCGAAAAAGTTCAAAAATCAGTTTTTAGGTAAAATAGTGAATTTTAAATTTTAAATTTACTGCTATAAAATTATTTAATCAATTTAAGCCATTAAAATTTCCCCCAAAGCCCCCCCCAAAAAAACAAATTCCCCATTTACAAAAAGAAAAAAAAAACGAACTCGCGAATCGCCATTTTTATTGTGATCAATTATTTTTTTGAAGAAAACAATATGAAATAAGAAAACATAAATAGATAATACAATTAAATGCGTAATATATTAGAACCTAAAATACGTGTAATTGACGAATCCGGATGCAGTGTTGTCAGGTGACTAAAGGTAAACTGTAACCCGAAAACATGAAATAATAAAACAATTCCCCAAGTTATTCCTAAAAAATATTGATATTTCCCAAACGTGTCCCCAAAAATTTCCCCCGGAGGTTCAAAATAGAATGGGGACAAAATCCCCAATCTGGCAACACTGTTATAAATATACTATTTTAAAGTATAATATTAATATTAGTGCATATTAATACTGGTATAATATTAATATTAGTATATATTAATACTGCTATAATATTAATATTAGTATATATTAATGCTGGTATAATATAAATATTAGTATATATTAATGCTGGTATAATATTAATATTAGTATATATTAATACAGGTATAATATTAAAATTAGTATTTATAAAGTCCAACTTCGAGCCATATAAATTAACATTGGATTTTTTTTAATTATTTGTAGCCGGTTTTAACTTGTAAATATAGTAAAAGAATTTTAATGAAATCCACATTTTAAAGAAATGGTCGTTAGTAATCAGTTTGAAATATAAATCAAACACCCCTAGAAAATGGATTTTCAAAACTATCATACATAATTATTTTTACAAATTTCTAAGAAAATTTTAATTTTCTAGTAACATGGATCAATTAACTTTTATTATATAAAACTAGTCGTAATACTACCGTAAAACTACCGTAATACTTACCCATCTTGGATATGCATAATGTAAAGTATTAAAATTAAAAATGTGTAAACTACTTATAAAGGGCATTGCAATTCAAATAAAACCGTGGCTTGATGACGTCACAAACTTTAAAGGTTCGATTACTGAATTGCTTGAAAGATACATCCTTATAACTCCAAAAATAATAATCCTATTAACTAGCGGTTTATTGCATCTAATTAAGCGTCAAATTTCCCATTAAAATATATCTTTGAAGTTAAATTTGGATGAAATACAGGGTCATGAAAAATCGAAGAGTGTGGGAAATAGGATTCCAAATATCTCGGTAACTAATTATCCGATCGACTTCATGCTTTATGCAAAATTTATGTTTTTTTATTGTCTTTTATATTCATTTCTTAAAATAAACAATTTCGAAAATTTTTATATACCTTTCATCAGAACAAATATTTCGAGACTCCGAAAAAAATTGTTCCGGTTAATCGAGGTTATTGAAATGAAATAGGCTTCTTCCCATTATTACATACTAAGTACATACCAAATTGCAAGTCTCTATCTCAATTTTTTCGGGAGACAGAGCGTTTACAGACACACAGACACACAGACGGGCGGCAAAATTTTTTTTCTAAAAATATGTTTTTCGGAATCTCCAGTGTCTGAAACGTGTAAATCCGTCAAAATTTTTTTTTCGATTTTCAAAACGATTACAAGACTTACCCTATACTACGTATGATGGGTAAGTAAAAAACGAATAATTTTCATGCAATATGCTCTTATCAGTTAAAGCAAATTCAAAGGGGAATATTGCTACTAGCTTACTGATTCTGTAAGTATTTCATTATTATTTGAAGTGCTTTTCACGGAATTATATTCTGAAAAGCTCTAATACTATATTTATTGGATTAATGTTCTACAGATCTCGTATCACATACATATGTCATAATTTGGGAATTAATGTATTTCACCTTAAAACCGTTAGATGTGAATTGATTTTCCAATCATTCTCCATTTAATAAATTTCATTCTATAAATTTCAGGTGTTTCTATCCTAGAATTTAAGAATTGTTTTGATTTAAAATTTTATAATGTTGAGAAATGTAATTTTTTTATTAAATTTCAAAAGAAATATTTCAAAATATAATATATCAAGCATTTGATGCATGTGTTAAGACGATAATGAACATATAAAACTGATTATTAGATGTTTTATTTTAAAGTTTTTTATTTTTTCAGAAAATAATACAATAAGATAAAAATATAAATAGTAATAGGTTATAATCCAATTAATTTGATATTGGATAGTTCAGTTTTTTTTATCTTATTAATACTTTTTTCAGTTCTAGTTAAATATGTAAAATAATAGCGATTTGTGAACTTTAGAATTTATATTCAACGATTTTTGTTTTGCATTTGCAAGGTAATTTGAGCCAAATTATCAGATCAGAATACAATTTGTTTTATTTACATACATATATTGTTACTTACATACATATGTAAGATGTCAAGGTATTTGTTGACGAAACGTCAATGACGGCTCATTGTGGGGACGCGAAAAGTTTTTGGTTTCCGTCTGTCTATCTGTTTGTCTGTCTGTTCCGCGATAACTGCCACAAAATGATCCTATTAGGTTGATTTTTGGTGAGGTACCCGGAAGTAGCTGTATAGTTTTTAGTTACATTTGGTTAATTCGTTCGAAAAATATGGAACATTTCTTTTTAAATTATAATGCTTTTCAATGAGAAATCAGACGATTTTTTAATTTTAACATTCATCGAATGTCAAATGATGCATTGGGATAACTGATATGTTAAATTATGGAGGCTAAATTTCCGGAATGGAGATCTTAAATTAATACTATCGCTTTAAAATTTGCCAATAATTTCTTAGAATTTCTAAATTAATTGCATGAATTATTAGGAAATTTTATGCATCAATTGCGAGACATAAAATAATTTTAATTTCTCATTCTTTACAAAAATGTCCAATCCATTTCTTTTTTTTTTCCTTTCTTTCATTAAATGGTTGCTTAGCAACGTATTTAGTATTTCAAAGAATATATAAAAAGAAAAGAAAACTCAAGTAAGTCGCATTACTTTGATGAACAAAATAGTTGATTTTCGGGTGATTTTCGTTTTTAATAAGCTATTTATAATGAAATAGAATCAGGATTTATTTTTACTACTAAAGAAAGATTACCAAATCGGTTTTCCAAACAAAAATTATAAAAATGTTGAATGTGTAAATTGAACATAAGTATCATAAGATGAATTTACATTTTTAGTATACGAAATTGTATCAATTCTGGCAACACATGATGATGCTTAGTGGTTTAAAAGTAAGTGTTCATTTAACGATAGGATACTATCTCTTCTACAAGTAGATGTTTAACCTAATGAACATATATATACTCGAATAATGAAATAGCACAATTTTGGGAATTTCAGAGCATAAAATTAAAGAGACAACGAGACGTACAGGGGGGTACCGCACCCCCTGTGAAAAAAAAATATGATAATAAGTAGTTTATCTTAACATTGCATAAAATTGTGTTTAACTTCTAAAACTTCCGGAAGTTTCGATAAATCTTATATGCTTATAAATGTATAAATATCTTTAAAAAATTGAATTTTACGATATCAAATATTATCCAGATTATAATAAAAATTAGTGAGATTAATGAATAATGATTTGTAGATCTGACGTTGAGCCCTCTGATCTGTAGATTTACTAGTTAAATCTATCTTATGAAAATTAAATTTTTCTCAATTGAGAATGCTATTATTAAATTATTGATTATGTGAGCGTTTTCTCTTATCTGAAGAGATTGCTTGACGGAATCACACCATGTAACTGATTTTATCTAATATTTATCATATTAGGTTAGCAAATATATAAAATCAGATAAGTGTGCCATGATTAGAGAATGGGTAAAACTGTATCCGAAAATCACTTGGATTAGTGTATTAATTTCCTATCACCTTCCTGTAAGATGAAATTTAATTCTCTTAATTACACCAAAATGCTATAAAGGTGGTGGGTTGATAAGCATTGATTTTTGACCCCAAGATAAGTCTAATTTATTTTCTGTTTGTTAAAACTTTGGGACTGTTTCAATATAAATTAGGGTGTCGATATATACTGCTTCGCTGATTAAAAAACCAGTGCTGATCAACGCATCTCCATTGCATTCTGAAATTCCGAATTTTCATTTTTTAACTATACAATAATGATGATTTATAATACGACAAATTTACGTAATTAAGAAGAGGTTTTATTTAAATGAAAAAATCTCAATAGAATATCAATTAAATAAATATATATTTTTTTTTTTTTACATAAAAATTTACAAAAATATTACATTAGAACTTCTTAGTTAATACAACCTAAATAATAGAGATTTATTATATTTTTTTAACTGAAAATTAAGCAGAATAAATTTCTATTTTAAAAAAAATTATACAAAGTGGTTGATATTAAGCGACAGTTTATCTTCTGAAACTCTTTATATCTAATATGCGTTTGCCAGTATCATTTATTAATATATGGCAATAATTTGCTTGATCAAATAGGAGCAAAATCCGACTCACATTGCTACTAGAACTCAAGTAATTATAAGAAACGTTTATTTGCTACTCACTACAGTGTTCAACAAAATATTTGTTTCTTATGGAGTAGGGGAGAGTGGGGATGAATGGGACAAGGGATGGATGGGACGTTCTCAATATTTCAGGCAATAAACATTTTTTTAGTTGCTTCCTATCCTCATAGATTTTACTACCATAGTGTGCTTCAGAACCAAAAGCTAGACCACATGGCTGTTTTCAGTTTCCTTCAAATTATCATTTCCTGAAAACTCTGCTTAAAAGTAATTTTTTTTACAGTTGAAGTTACTTAAATATCTTATGCAATATAAACAATTAAGATATGTTGTAGTTTTTTATTTCAAGGCTCAATATTGGTAATTAAAATGAATGAATATTAACCATTGTGACAAAATAATTTTTGAGACAAAATGGCTGACAATTGAATATATGCCTCTTGGGGATGATTGGGACATTTCAAATGGGATGAATGGGATTGTCTCATTCATCCCTAGAGGATGCTGAAAATATATTTATTAGCTAAATAATATGATATAGTTTGATAAATTAATAATTTATGGTAATTATTCTTTTAACATTTCATCCTCATTGTAGTTATCGTCTTCAGCCATTGAATGCTTCCGTTTATGGCCTTTTAAGGTAAAGCTGAGATGAGTCCAATATGATTGGCTAACAAATAATTCTGGAGATCATATTACAATTTACAATCTCTCAGCTTTTGCCCAGGAGGCATTTTTTCAGCTTTTAGCCCCTAACATTGAATAAAGGGAGTAAAATATTTGTGTCCCATTCATCCCTGCTGTGGGGATGATTGGGTGATTGGGACATAGAAGAATTGTTTTTTAATTTCATAATATATTTCTGTATAATAATAATCTTGAATAAATACTGTGCATAAGATGTAGTCAAACACTTAATGTATGAAATGTGATATATAATATTGATAATAACTTAAATAAAATATTTAAAATAAACATTTTTGTGAAAATATCTCATTCATCCCCATCTCCCCTACATGATAAGTTGTGTATTTTAGGGGATGTCAAAGGACGGTATTGAAAAGTTTCGTTAAAACACTTTTTAAAAAAATGCTGAGTCTGAATCTTTGCATTTGACAATAAAAAATATGAAGTTCGTCATTTGAATTTATTTATAAAATTCATGATTAAAAGAACACTTACAAAGCTGGAAAGTGATATTGCAATATTAATAGTTTACTGAGTTAATTATACAGGATGTCCCCTAAATAGCTCCCAAACTCTGCACAGACAGGTTCCACGTTAGGAGTACATAAATAATGCCTAAAGAACTGTACCTGTACGATCCATAGTTTACGAGAAAAATACGAAAAACAAAGTATGACGTCACAGCCGGTGCAAGAAAAAAACACTTTATTTGACACATCAACAGCAGTATTTGTAAATTATAAAGGCAGATGTTCCAAAGTGTCCTCCGTGCATATCGATGCAGGCTTGAGCGCGCCGTCGAATGGCTGACTACCAGAGCTGGGCAGTATCGAAAATACATGTATTTGAAATACATTTTCAAAATACATTTGTATTTTGTATTTTGTATTTTAAACAGAAAAAACTAAAGTACAGGGTGATTAGAAAATGAGTATACATTTGAAAAATTAATAATTCACGGAATAATGTAAGTACAGAAGCAAAAATTGACACACATGCTTGGAATGACATGGGGTTTTATTGTAACCACACAAAAAAGTTAAGAAAAAAATAAAGGCTGACTGAAGGCTGAAAAATAAAGGCACTGAACAGCAAAGCGTCAGTGACTCTGCCTGAGAATCGGGCATAAAAGGAGCTGTAATGAGAGAGAGAATCAGATGCACCAGCAATCGCAGTATGTTAACGTTACCAGAAAAGGCAATGTTAGTGAAGCTCTACTATCAAAATGGGGAATCTGCCGTGATCGAACGACATCAATAGGCATGCTAAAATACAACATCCAACGCCAATTTCTCACCATAACTACAGATATGCTGCACAGTGCTGTGCACAACATTGTCCCTCGGCTACAGCTATTGTTGCGGGATGACGGTGGACATGTTGTGAATTCGTTCTGAAGAACATCGTCTTTGCTTTGTCATAATTTGTTATGCTAATTATTGCTTTTCTTATCACACGAAGCGCCATCTGTCGGCCATTTTATGAACTTTTTTGTGGATATAATAAAACCCCATGTCATTCCAAGCATGTGTGTCAATTTATACCTCTCTACCTACATTATTCCGTGAATTATTAATTTTTCAAATGTATACTCTTTTTCTGATCACCCTGTATTTTAGTAATGTATTTTGAAATGATTTTTCCATGTATTTTGTATTTTCAAAATACTCAAAATACATTTCTCGATTTTTCAAACAGTTCATACATTCATACAAGACTTGAAGCTGGTTTAAACCACTTGTGTTTAAACCGCAAATTACTGATTCGCAACAGGAAAGTACATGCTTGTCTGTTTTGTCTAGTCTTTGAATTTGTTTCTAGAAGTTATTATTTTTTTTCAAATCTGGTACGATAAGGATTTTTATCTTAGGCCGAAACATTTTTGCTGAATGGTTATAACAAATGCTTTTATATTTCTTAATGTTGCTTTGTGAATTATAAAATTTTGTCGTATGATACACAGGCATAGGATTGTCTAGAGTTTACTTGAGTATTGCATTTTTAAACTATGTTAGCATTGTAAGACCGGATCCGGTTTGGTCATTACTTTTTACTGCAGACTCTGTCAGGAAAGGGTCAGATTTATTTTTTTCTGGACCGAGCCATTCTTCCTGGAGGTCAGGATGGGAAGACATTTTCAGGTCCGATCTCGACCCAGATCGAATAAAAATTATTGGTCCGGCCTGGCCCGTATAAAAAGCAGTAAAATTTGACCCGGTTTAACAATTTTTGCAAAAAATGCATATATTTTTAAATCGCCATTATTCTACAATTAAAATTAAAATTTATACATTTTGAAGAATAGTGCATATATTTCTAGGTAATAAAATTAAAGTACACCAAAACCTGTGAAAATAAACCTGTTTTATGATGGAATCCTGTCTTAAAAGGAAAAATGTGCTGATCCATGCAAAATGAATGTAATAATACGTGTGAAAAGAATATAATGCATTTACGGCACGTGATGTACCACCTAAGATGATAACTTGTCTATAACGATTATTTATCGCTCCTACACGATTCCGTCCTATCAGATTTTTCTGTATAGTATTTTTCAGATTTCTAAGTCTCTAAGTCATGGAAAATGTATTAATGATAACTCAAACATTTGCGTACAAATAGAAGTTCATGAAAAAGATAAACATAGTTTATATGGGCACAGACATAAACTTAGGAAGGGCAGTATTTTTAAACAGGTGGGCTTCTACTTCTCAGCTCAGGGTGCTTTTTTAAAAATGAAGAATATAAACATGAAAAATAGCTAAAATATTTTTTTTTGTCAGAATGCCTTGTACAAGAGAATTTTCAACCACATATGCGTAAAAATTTATCCTTTGTAGGAACTCATTCGAGCCAATTAAGTTTTTGTACTAGCTCGGACTGAAATTTTAGTATTTAAATCGGGCCAATGAATTTTTGGGCCAGGCTTACACCAAACTTACAGCTTCTATATTGGTTGGGCCAAAGAATTTTTTATACGGACACAGCCGGGCCTCGGGCCAAACTTTTAAATTTTATACCGGGTCGGGCCCCAAAAGCTTTTCTACGGGTCGGGCTGGGCTGAAATTTTTGGCACGGGCCGACTTTTTTAGGTAGAATTCATAAGAAATACTACCTATTACATTCTCCCTTAAGTTGGAATTTCTGGAACATTTTTGCAGATCTGCACCGATCTCGACTCTCAGAACCCAAAACCACCCCAGGTTCAAAATTTTATCTATCTATCTATATCACGTTTTTATGGACACGATAACTTCCATAATTCTGCAGAAATGTCTTCCAAACCCATACATAAAATCAAGAGGCATAAAATCTCGGCCAAGTTCTTTAATGGGAAAAATCGAACCAACGGGGGTGGGGGGGTGCTTTTTGTCAAAACAGAAAAAAACCATAACTTCTTAATTATGATACTTATCGAATCGTTTAAAGTTATTATTACTTCTAGGAAAAGGGCCGAAAATTTATGTATGACAGATTTTTGATATCATTAAAAATGGCCTCAAGGGCCTCAAGGGGAATAGGTGTTTAAGAAGAAAAAAATCATAACTTTCTCAATTCACAAGGCATCAAATCCGCTTAAATTTATTATAAATCCTCTTAGCATTATCTACAACTTTTATATTGACAAGTTTTTTATAGGACCAACCCTTAGAGCAAAATAAATAAATAAATAAATAAATAAATAAAAATCCCTGCCGGCGCCGCCTAGCGACACAGGAAAATTTCAAAGAAGGTGGTCCCAACTGCCGCATCATAGCAAAAAGGTGATTTCTTCTGCAATTCCCAATAAACAGGCGCCCCACGGTCTGCATATTCGAAATCTACCTGTGCCTGTAGGCCGAGCCGTCAAGGATTTTTTTCGGGGTTACAGACCTATCCATACAATAAATAAAAATTTATAACATGACATTGGAATTAAAATATTTGTGTGTAAGATAGTGCACAATAATTAATATTAAAATTAATGTATTTTGTATTTTGAATGTATTTTGTATTTTGTATTTTGAAATTTGAAAATTTGAAAAGTATTTTGTATTTTGTATTTTAGGCTCTAAGACCAATGTATTTTGTATTTTGTATCGAAAATGGTTTTTTGATGTATTTTGCCCAGCTCTGCTGACTGCACACGTCGCAGCAGCGCGGTGTCTACCGTAAATGTCACAATATTCACGAACGGAATACATTATAATCAGGCGAAGAATACCAGTAGTTGCAAGATGCAGTCTTTTAAATACGAGTTCAACGGCGGCTTAGCCTCATTCTACGGCGCGCGCATGCATGATGCGATATGCGCAGCTAACGCTTTGAACGTTATCGTCTGGAAATATATGCAAATACTGCTGTTGATGTGTCCAATACGGTGTTTTTTCCTTGCACCGGCTGTGACTTCATACTTTGCTTTTCGTATTTTTCTCGTAAACTATGGGTCGTACAGGTACAGTTGTCTGGGAATTTTTTATGTACTCCCAATGAGGTGTCTCGCTGTGCAGAGTGTTGCCGCTTTTTATGGGACACCCTGAATATTAGGAAAAATAAATAAACATTTTATAAGTATAAGTGAAACTTATAGTATGAAAAACAGTATTGCCAAAGTATAATTTGTTTCTATTAAGGTAAAAAGTCAAAATATGTATTTATAGATATAACGCAAATAAACTGGATATGCGATATTATCATAAGAATTATTCAAATGCCCATATCATCCAAAACTTCAAAGTAAAATTCCTTAAATTTCGAGGGTGATAAAATACATTTAACAACATTATCTTTTTCAGCACCATAACATCTATAGGAAACATATAATGTATTGGATACAAAACATTCATTAGTATGTCTTAAACTGTGTTGTTTTTTATTGGGGTACAGTGTAGTTTTGCAATAAAAATCTAGTTGTTGGGGGCCACCGTAATACTTACCCATCATGGATATGCAAAATGTAAAATATGAAAATAAAACATGTGTAAACTATTTATAAAATGCGTTGCAATTCGAATATAAACCTGGCTTGATGGCGTCATAAACTTTAAATAGAGGTAAGAAAAGGTTGTCGGAGGCTACGTGGTTAAAGACAATTGTTGAATATAAAATCTAGATGATAAATATAAAATTTTCATTTAAAAGATTTTTTTTTTTAAGCTGTGAAAAAAAATAGCACTTTTGCATTTTTATAAACAAAATAATTTATTTTATTCATATGATTTATTGTATTATACAACAACTTTTTTAATTTGATATATATTTTCTATTTCCTATAATCATTTTTACAATTTGAAATTAATTTCTAAAACATGGACAAAGATTATATAGTATTTGCTTTCTATAAGCGTTGATGATTAATTAGCAATATATCATGAATAATACTTGCAATCGATGATATTAATTATGTGGTTTATTGAACAGGTATCTTATGGCAGCATCTCTTCTATCTTTTGAAGAAGATGTTGCATACATTCAAACTCTAACATTACTCAACATCACTTGACATGTAGCATACAATCATAATTTCAAATTTATACAATAGTGAGAATTCACATTGATATATTTCAAAGTTACGATTAATGCAGCTCTTGTAAATGTTTACTAGCTATCTGAAGATGATGCGTATTGAAATCGTCCACAGTAGATGTTACTACGGTAATTTAACTATGCATTTTGATAAGACTGCATAATGTGCAGTAAAATATTACATAACAATAACTCCAATATATTATACACAAATATGTATTTCGGTACGCATGTAGGTACGTGTGGTATGCGGGTAGAACTAGCATGTAATAAAATATTTTATTATATATTAGATAACCCCATCAATCAAAACTCGTTAAAATGCTTAATTTTAAGTTAAACAAGAATGTTTAATAAAGAAAGCATACCATACAACTTATAAAAACTGTGTAAATATTTCAAAATATATTTGGAATTCATGTATGTATTTTGAACATATAAAACAAATTCTATCTTTAATTTTTTAGAGTAGTGTTTCAAGTCAGTGTTGACACTAAAAATTGGTAACAAATATTTTTCACAAATGTGTAATATTGAAATAAATACCATTCAAAATTAATAGTTGTAAATACAGCACTCTATATTTGGCAACAAAAAACACCTAAAAAACACCTCATAAAGAATGTTTTAGGCCAGTAAAAGATAGATTGCTTGCCACAGAACCCCAGATCACAAGATTGATGTTATTTTTCATACCAAATATATAGATAAAATGTCTGACTGATGAGGAATTATCAATGTTGGGTTTTTTGGGGATTTCTCTCAATTTGCCATTTAGCCCAAAGGTGGTACTTTTTATCAGACGTATTTCTCACCAAATTCGGCATTATTGATTATCAACAAATTGGTCTAGAAGTTGTGATCCGCACGCCTGTTAAGTGTATGTAGAGTTGTCCTATATCTCTACTTTAAATAGAGGATTAGTCTTTTCCACCGAAAAAATAATAACAAAATAAAACTAAAAGCCTATTTAACATATGTGAAATACACAATTTATTTTGGCATTAAAAAATCGATTTACTTTTTAAAGATTACATTTAATTACTTCATCTGTTTCATTAACAAATTTTTAATGAACTTGTTATGGACCTTTTTAACACTGACTGCATATTAACAACGACCTTCTTTTAGTGAATTTATCTACTGATTTGATATTCCTCAGGTAATGGTTGCCTTACAATTACAACACATAGTGATGAAATCCAATGTAAGTTATTTTGACATTCACTATCTAAACACTGCAAAATGGATTCCACTGTTGTCATATAGAGTCTGTTTCTCTTTTTATTATCACATCCTTTTATTCTCATTAATGAAAATACACTTTCTACAGTAGAATGTCTTATAGTAGGATGCTAAACACTAATTGACATAAGGTGTTGAATTAACAAAAACATGATATATAAATACAAGATTCTGAAGAATATAAAGACACTTTTGTTGCAACATTTTGTTTTTTAAACTTTATTAAGTTATTCAACAAGTCAATAATACACATTAAAGGTGTTCTTATAAAATATATGTCCGTTATCTTAGACGTATGATTGTGGACAAGGAAAAATATCAGATTAAAGGACATCAAAGGTAATGCGGCTTCTTATATGTTACTGATATATTTTTATATCTGACTTTGAATTACTTTTAATGTGTATTTATTTGTATTTGATGTTGTGCTATAAACATTTTAAAAATAAATATCTGATAATATGCGTATAAGTACTCTTTGTCAATAAAGATTAATGTTTGTGACGATTTTTTTAAAATTTCAAATGCAGCTCATACATTGCAAAAAATATTTTGCTATTGTAAAATTGTTTAATTTTTTAACTAAGACATTTTATATAATTAATATATTTTGTAATATAATGTTGCAATTTACTTTTCTTTGTAACAAAATATGTATGTATACTTAAAATCTTAATATTCAGAATACATGCACTTGTTCAAAATTTACTGAATGATTGCAGAACAAATGACAATTACACATTTTTATCTTAAAGACATTTATAATTAACTTTAAAAACGGAAAAATGTTTAACTTATTAGTTGCTTTATCTTTCAAAACTAATTAATTAATAAGAAACTCCAAAACATATCCACTATTGTGAATTTAGTAGTCTGTATATGTTAATGAATGGAAAAAAGCGTTATGGATTATAAAAGAAAAAAAAAGAAAGAAAATCGTCATAACTAAGTTTTATTAATTAATTAAATTTCACTGAAAATATTTCAAAAGCTCTCCATCTTCTGTCTCGTTATTTTATAATTTAATTAACACATAACTATTTAATTTTTCATTAATAATTTTTCATTAATTTTTCCTTTATAGGAGAAATAAATTAAAATTATTTTTTTAAAAAGGAAATCATGTTTAAAATAAAGAGTGTGACCACTATGTAAACTTTTAATTGGGTTTATTCCATAGTTATTAAACCTACAGATTTCTTAGTTTCTATATTTCCTAATACAAATATTTGCTTTCCTAATGGTGGATATTTGCGATAAGTAAGAAAAAGACTATTGTTCGAAAACAGTGGTAGGTTTAGTGTATCATAGAAATCTTGAAATTCATTTATTTCCTATAAATTTCTAAAAAGTGCGTAAAATTTCTCTTCCTGTTGTTTTTCTAAGAGTAAAAATGTATTATCATTATTTCAGGTTAATTTAAAATATTTACCTAATTCCTCACTAATTGTTTGTCTTTAAAAAAAAATCACCTATATTTCAAACATTTTTACACGGTTATCCACTTCCATTCAAAGCGACTACTGGCAATGTTCATTTCAAACTGGTTTTCCCAAAAGAAAGATCCAAAATTGTTCACGGCTGATTGCTTTCGTTTGTAATTATCCGTTGGTAAATGTTCTTTTAAGATCATTCATCCATTTAATAAAATTATGTGCAATCGTTTGCGATTAAATTTAAAATGAAAGTTAATACGAGATACTTACAGTAATCCCTAAAGTTCATCATCTAGTGATGATATTATAAAAGTTATTCATAAAAATATTATTTTTTATAAAATTTCAGAGGTGTATGGTAGAAGTATTATTATTTTTTGAATTACAGTCATTTTATTTGTTTTTATAAAATACAAGCGGTGTAGCTATTAGATGGCTGTGGTGGAAAATACCAGGAGCCCCCAGATATCTGTTTGGAAAGTACAAATTTTATTAAAACTATTCATTTTGGTTTTAGCCTTGCGTATACGAGGGTCATCCAGAAAGTATGTTTCCCACGGTCCATAAAAATAAACAAATCATAATTACCTGGAAATATTCATTGCAAAAGGTACAGAAATGTTTCAGCTATTTCTCCACATAAGAACCACCGGAAATGTTACACTTGTCATAGTGTGGGATAAGTTTTTGTAGTCCAGTGTCATAGAAGTCTGCCACCTGGGAGTGGAACCAACTTGTCACATTTGTCTGGATTTCTTCGTCTGTGGGAAAGTGATGACCGGACTGGAATTTCTTCAGGTGCAATAACAGATGGAAGTCACTTGGAGCTAGATCGGGACTATAGCGTGGATGGTCAAACACCTCCCAACGAAACTTTTGCAGCAGATTTTTTGTGGAATTCGCCGTATGCGGTCGAGCGTTGTTGGGGGTTAACACAACACCAGCACCAGCACTGAACACCCTACGCCTCTGTGCGTTCAAAAACTTTATCAGTGACCTCACTTCGCAGTCGGTGGGAGAAGAAATGAGAGCCGACGTCTTCGCGTACAACAATGACGTTAGTGTAAGCGATCGGGAAGTTACAATTGCCGCATACGGTAACCACACCCACAATCTACCCGGCGCGACGTGCGCCTTTTTGGTTTTCTAGTTTCGTGCCTTTTGCAGCGCCATCTTTTTGCGATATGGAACGTTATTTTCAAAATGACCCTCGTATTTTAAAATACGAGTCTTACACTATGATTAAAAAAAAAAAAACTGGCTGCTTGGCAACTTTATGTGTTGATTTCAAATTGCATGGGATCTTTCGATTATATGAAGGGAGAGGGATCTAATTGCATTCTACATTTAGAAAATATTTATAATATTAATTTGCTTAAATACTTAGTATCAAGTACAAAATCATGTTTACACTGTGCAGGCTAACGTTTGTCTAAGTAAAAGTGCACGTTCCCAATGACTTCATTTGTTAAAATTTATATTATACTAGCTACCCCTTAGGCGTTGCCCGGGCCCGAGATAATTACAATCTCAGAGAAAGGCGTTAACCCCCTCCCTCCCCATACCCACAAATATAATGAATAATTTGTTCAAGAGAACCACCGTCACCTACATTAACGCGATCATTAAAAAAATAATTACATTTTTCTGATAATTAGTACATAACAAAGACGCTACGCTAAAATAGCCGGCAGATGACATCCCTTCCCGACCTCAATTTCAAATCTATATCTTAATTAGTTACCTAAATATTTGTTCATTAGTAAAATTTGGCAATTATTTCCTTTCAATTTCGCAAACTAAATGAGACGGATCGGCCAGAGAAACAGATCTCTTTGTAGTTCAGTTTTTAATGAAGCAGATCCTTGTCTGAAACTTTCTCGGATCGTTTTCAATGGCGCCGGCAGATTTTTGGCAGTTTTTTACATAAATTTAAAAAATTACCAACCGAATTTTTCAAAAATCACATAGTCAGATGCAGAATATTTTTTTACATATGCTCAGAAATTTTCAAATTGATATCTCAATTAGTTCTCTTAAAATTCGCTAATTAGTAAAATAATTTCTAATTTGTTCATTTCCGCTCACAAATCCAACGCGCCCGCTCGTTTCTTTCGCCATTTTGATTTAAAAGATGACATTTTAGAAGCAATGGTTAATGAGAATCTAATTTATATCTATACTCCGTTCGCTGAAACGAGATAACGAAAGTAAACAAATGCGCGTGCGGATTGGCGATGCTTAAACCTGGCGTTGTGCCAAAAGCGCCAAACAGATTTCTTGAAGTGCTGCTTCTGCTTTTTTCCCAAACGTCTGTTTGTTGCTTGTCTTTCACTTTTAAATTTGACGATTTTTTTCGATTGATTTGGTATTTTGTATACACAAATGGAGTGTGAAAATTCTTCTTTGAGCCCGCGTAAGAAGAGAGTAAAAAGAAAAGCTTTGAGTAAGGTGGAGAAAGATATGATTTTAAATGTATATAAAACGGAACTTGAATCGAATCCTGAACTTCCGATTTCTCATATAGGAGATAATCCTGCTCGTATAATGCTGCTTCCGTTTTTCGAGTGTTAAGAGAGTATAAAAAATGTGGTGTGTTAAACTCGCCGAAGAAAATAAAATTACGTAAACGTGTTTTAGAAAATATAGATGATTTTGATAGGAATGCTATTAGGAGAAAAATCCACGAATTCTTTTTCAGGAATGAATTGCCCACTATAAATAAAGTTTTGGAAGTTGTAAATGATGACCCTGATTTGCCAACCTTTAAAAGGACAACATTTTATCATCTCCTGAAAGAATTAAACTTTAGATATTCACAGAGAGGACGAGACAGTACTCTCATTGATAAAAACGAAATAATTGTGTGGCGTAGAAAATATTTACGGCAAATCAAATCTTTCAGAGAAGAAAGGCGCAAAATATATTATATGGATTAAACTTGGTTGAATGCAGGCCATACAGTTAGTAAAGTTTGGAAAGATACATCAGTAAAATCATCAAAACAAGCATTTTTATCTGGTCTTTCTTCAGGATTAAAATCTCCTTCCGGAAAAGGAAAACGGATGATAATTACCCAAATTGGTAGCGATTCTGGTTTCGTGGATGGAGGGCTTGACTTATTCGAATCAAATAAAAATAAAGATTATCACGAAGACATGAATTCAGAACGTTTTGAAAAGTGGTTTGGTGATATCTTATTTCGACTGGAAGATAACTGGGTGATAGTAATGGACAATGCTCCTTATCATTCCCGAAAATCAGAAAAAATACCGAATACTTCGTGGAGAAAACAACAGATTGTTGATTGGCTTTTAACAAAAAATATCCCTTTTGAGGACGGAATGTTAAAAGCGGAACTGTTGCAGTTAGTGAAGCAAAATAAAAATAAATATGACAAGTACGCTGTCGATGAAAGGGCAAAAGCACAAAATAAAACTGTCTTACGATTACCCCCCTATCATTGCGAGCTTAATCCTATTGAACTGAATTGGGCACAAATAAAGAACTTCGTTGCGAAAGAAAACAAAACATTCAAAATGAGCCTCATGTAAAAGATATATTCTCTCATAGTATCAGTAAAATTGGCACTGGAGAATGAAAAAGATGCATTCAACATGTAACAAATACAGTGGAAAAACAAATGTGGGATTTAAATAATGCTATAGATAATATAGTGGATTCCATGGTAATCAATCTAGATTTTAATAGTTACGATACTTTAACTTCATCTTCTGAATGATTTATGAGGTAAGTAGGCTTCAATAATGTAAGATATAAATAGTTTTGTACTATTTTGTATTTAACAAAATTAACTCCTGATGATGGTTTATAACAATGTTGAATTCAGAAGGTTTGCCCCGGGAGGAAATTCCGTTCGTAGCATTAAAATGTCCTCTCTCGGAATATTTCAGATTTTATACTTTTAATGGTCAAAAAGTATAATCCCCCCCCCCCCCCCCGAAACTGTATAATGTCTCGCCTGGAGGCACAGAAATCCCACCAGGGAAAAATATGTCTGAATTCAACGCTGTTTAAAATAAATAGAGAATAATTTATATTTTTACGTCTTAAACTTTTACATTTTTGTTTAAAATCTCGATGTAAGTCAGTTAGCAACTTGTGTTGTTTTCATATATTTATCAAAATAAATGTTTAAAAATTTAACAAATCGAAATAAAAAATAAAATTCGCCAACCTAGGGATTTGTGCCAAATGTGTGGCTCCTTGGCGATTTTCCTGCAACCCGTTTGTTTACTTTCGTTATCTCGTTTCCCTGAACAGACTATAGACTAATTATCAAAATATTAAAATTCTGAGGCTCAGGTACACATGGACCGACCTTGGACTATCCACACCTAAATTTCCAGACTTCTAGGTGGGCTAGATTTTGCTAGCCATCTCCAAGAGACAAAAAGGCACACACACAAAGCAAAACTTTCTTTTATTAATATAGATGTATGGTGACTTGTTTTTCCCTTATTTGTTATCTTACTTTGTGCATTGGATTTGCAAAGATTTATAAATACATTCTCATTTACACATCATCATTTTCTAAATATACACTCTAAAAACGACATTTTCAAAACTAAACAAAACTGAACATTGGGTCAAAACTGAACATTCTTCAAAACTGAACATTGGGTCGTCATATTTGAAACAAAAATTTTCATAAGAACATATATTTACTCGAAAACATCGATTTACTCAGATTTGAAAGTGTCACTTTTCTCAGTTTATTCTCATTTACATAGCAATACATATTTATACTTGTAAAAAGAAGATATTTAAAACATACTACAAAATAAAAATTTCGTTACACGTTATTTACTTTTAATCACAGATTTTGCTGTTGTTTTCAATCACCGAATAAACGACGCGTCATTTAAAACTTTAAAAATCACTAATCACCAAATAAAACTCTTAATACTGTGAATAGCTGTGTTGTGAGTAATAACTTGTATTAGTCACAATTCAATTATTTTTAATTAAACCTAATCCTAATAATATTATAAATCAGATTGTGTGCAAATGTTAGGCTGAAGCCAGCGTCAAAATGAAGCATTTAATTAGCCTGTATCTTTGCATATAAGTTGACTATAACCCTCAAATGAACATAGACTCGTTTCTGTTTATTTTATTTCAATATTTTTCTTAATAATTCAAAATTTCATTATTTTCATAGAGAATAAATGGACATTTTTTCGTATATTTTAAAATAGTTGGTTGGTTTGGTTGGTTTGGCCCAAAAGGCCCGGTTTTGCAGCTTTTTTTAAAATGGTTAAATTTATTTTACCGTTGCTAATACTTTATCGTTGCCAATATAAAATAAAACCCCTAAATAATAATTTTTAATCAACAATTTATTTTCAATTGAAACATTTCCACGTGAAAAATGAAAAGGAAATGAATTATTTATGAATTAAACAGAATATGAAATGATGTCATATTAGAAACAAAACGTGAGTTTTCAAATATTTGATAATAATACAAAGTGCATAAATACGAGTAAGTATGGAAAGCAAGCGAATATGATGGTATATATAGAAAAATAAAACAGATTTGTTTTGATGTTGAAATAAAATGATCTTGGGTTATCAAATTATTTGTGATTAATTTCTCTTTTTTTTTCTTTTTGACATGAAAGGAATTATTTTAAATGTACGTAATATATGTATTTTAAATATATGTGTTGTAAATTAAAGTTCTGTGTTTTAAATGAAATGAGTGAAAGATTTATATTTTTAATGAGTTCAATACGAATGATGGGATAGGTTGGCGATTTATCGTTTGCACACGGCTAACATAAAGATACCATATTTTTAATTTAAATTTTAAAAGTAAAAATAAATAAATAAATAAATAAATAAAAAGTATTGGATGGCAAATGTCAATGATATGCATCGCAAAATTATCCGTATCGAAAAGCAGAAAATCTTAATAAAAATAACTATATTTTTTAAAAGAAAGTTTCTTTTCTCATAAAAGCTAAAGATTTAATATGATTGTGTCGAAGTAACAGCATTTTTCCTCTATCATTTTCCCACAATCGAAACACATTTGTAAATCGTCGTTTGAAACCGGAATTTAATTTTACATTTCTTTTAGTTTTAAAATAGGAAAAACTTTGTTGTAGTTTTTAAATATACTTTTTTTTTTTAAGTTGTTTCATAATAGATTTTTGTAAAGTCTTGTAGGATAAGAAAAATTGCATAGATTTTAAAGCAATGTTTAAGTAAAATTACAATATTTTTTAAACTTATAAAACAACAATGTTATGGAAAAGAAAATCGATTTTACCAACAAATTCGCGTAATGCAAAAGCAAAGAATAAATCAAAAAGTAATGAATCTTTTCTTCCAGCCGAATTGTGTAATCTTGAACAAGCCGATCGTGCCAATTCATAACATTATAAACGTGAAAGCGCGTTCTATATAGTAGAATTTTTTTTACATATAGGTATAAAATTTCCGAGAATAACAAGGTTAGGGGTCTGTAATTAAGTCCATAGTCAATTTGCTTCTTTTTATCAAGTGAAATTTGGCGCAAAATTAAATACATCGTTGTAACCAGATTTGTTTTTTGCGTGGTAAACACTTAATGGTATTTTAGATGATCATTTCCCCGCTCACCTTTGATGCCGACTATGACTGTAAAACATGTTAAAAACTATTAGCAGATAATTTTCTAATTTTCTTATTGCTTCTTGATGGTTCATACTTTAAACCTGAATCGGTCATACCATTGTCGTTCAATTTTTATTCCTAATCGTATCCTATCCTAATCCTGATAATAACTTTAAAGAATATTCTTTGACACGAATATGTAAATTAAATCAATATCCATAAATGGAATGAATGGAAAATAGAAATAAATAGAAATGGCAAAATAAAATTACAAGAAAGTACATTTATTCGACACCTAACCCTAGAGAAAGCATAAAAAATTTCAAGCGCATGAAATAAATTAAAATAATCCTATATGTACTAACACAAATATGTAAATTTAGATAATCAGATCTGTGTTGTCGGTATTTATTTGCTAATAGTGTTCTTGACGCGATAGAGAAAATATCGAGGTTAAATTGGGCAGAATTTAAAGTACTTTCTAGCAACCTTTATTTACATTTTAGAATCGCATCAGATTATTATTTCTTTGTTAAATATATATCAATGTATAAAATACACAAGCAGTTTGTTCACTATTTACACCACTTAGCCTGAAACACTTAATGTAATATATACATAAACAAGATAATGTAGTAAGAAATATATAACATATGTCTATGCAAATAAACAATATAATAATGCCCATTTAGCAATGCACACATACACAAATTGTACACCAAATACCACCTAAAATGCACTGTTGTATAGAAGAATTCAGCCAGTGTTGTTTTTCATTTTACGAAAAGGAATTCCTCGATTTTCACGATTTTACTGGGTCATCCTTTTTTCATTAGTTGCAGTTTCATTTTCGCGATTGTATATATTATTTGGCATGAAATTTCACTTTTTTAAGACCGGGTTATGTAAAGGCCCCTATAGCAAAGAAATACCGTATGGTCTCCTATAAAATGTGATAAAGCTTTGGTTAATTATATCTGTTGTTAATTATCAAGTGAAATGTTTTGCTAAATTAATGCATTTATTCTTTTTTCTAATGTTACGTGAACGAAGTCACGGGTAACAGCTAGTATATAATAAATACATATTAATAACTGTAGAAACGTGTTCAGAATATAATAGAGTACCATAACAGTCAAGCTTAAGTCGTACAATGAAAATGCAACTGAAAAACAATATTTTAGGCATTAGCTTATTTCCCTAATTGGAGATATTCTTAAAATAATTTAATGTTATTCTTACATGCTAAAGTGTTTTTCTTTCTGTTATATCGGATTTCTCTAAACAACGTTTTTTAACGTAAGGATAATTAAAATTCAAACTAGTATCATATTCTAACAAATATGTTAATCCTCATAAAATACAAAGCAAAACTTCAAATATAATTTTAAATTTTTGTTAAGCTGTTCTTTCGAAGTAAATACCAGACATCTTTAAGTAAAATTAGTGGTGTGGAGATTCATATTGCTGAACAATAGGTAGGAGGGCGACATGTCACAGATCAGTGAGCCATTCCTCACCCCTTGTTTCTATAAAGGATAAAAATGATGAGGAAAATTTGAATTCTAGTCAGTTATTCGTCCCTCTTGGTCCTATTAAATGAAAGCTTCCCCCCACCTGGCACATTAGTTCCAGATCTGTCTTCTTGTTCGAGAACTAAAAAAAGTTAAAGAAATGACAATGAATGGCGAAGAAGGGATGACACAAGGGATGTTTTTAACTTGGAGGTAGACTTATCTGACTGAAACATCACCGTTATATAAAGTACAAACTCATAGGAAACACAAAATTTCATAATTAGACTTCATTTACAATACAAAAGATAAGTATAATAGTGGATAATTACAAAAAAGTGTCAAAATTAAACGATATGACTTTTACATATACCTATTTGACATAAGGGCGAAATACAGTATTCGTACGGTTTTATTTGTTGAGTAATAATATTTTCAACTAATAATCATCGTGTTTTTTTAATTGCAACTTTTTATATTGAATAATTTATTTTTTTAAAGTTGTACAAATCTTAAAAGTAAATGTTGGCAGGAAATACTGTCAGAAGAATCAAAATGTGTTCATGAAATAATAAAATAAAAAGCGAATGTAATTACTTTTATAACGAAAGTTGACATGATTTGGTACAAAAGAGAATATCCGAATCGTAACTTCTTTACAAAATTAATGGTAGACACTATTTCCAGTCGCTTGCACTTGTATCACTTTTATGCAATTATTTCCAGTAAAATTCGTAGTAGGAGAATGCTTTTTTTAATGCAAATAAGAGATTACAAGATCTATGCGTATAGATACCTATATAAACGCATATAAATCGCCTTGTACATTGTTGTTTGTGCCATTGATGTTTACTAAAACAGTAGGAAATAACTTTTTATGTCTCACATATTCTAAAATTTGTAGAAGAAGCATCATAAATCAAAAACCCAGAATTTTCAGAAAACTCATTTATTAAATTACAATAGCTGGTAAATTACAAAATAGTTTCGTTATTGAATAATACATTTACAGAATATCTATTATTCTACTTTTTATATTATTTGAATTTAACTCTAGTTTTCTTCTGAGAATTTATATGCATAGGACGAAATTCAATGCTCTGATAGAAGAGTAAACATATTTTGCACTGAAGGAAATAACAGTCTAAACGATTACATTAAACTACGATTTCTCACTATACATCCCTGAGGAAATAAGATTTGTCTGACAGCGTCAGGTATTATTGTTTGTGACATTTGAAATATCTGTCATTAATCTTTGGTGCAAATGGTTTAGCTCTCGGAAACAGTCTCAGAGCATACAAATGAATAAAATTATATGGGATGGAAAACGTCAAATCATAATATACATGTAATGCATACATATACATATAATATACATATAATTTATAATATACATACTTATTCATAATAATTTTTTGTATTGAATTTTTACAAGTAGTAAATTCTATGTTTAACGTTTATAAGTAAAAAAAATATATATATTTCTCACGTTTTGTAAAATAGTAGTTAATAATTATATGTGTCTAAATTAATTTACAATTCTTTAAGAAAGTTAAAACAGAAAAATTCAGTTACTGTATGCAAACATTTATTTCGTTACTAAAGCTGGAAAATAAGCTAAATATATATATATATATATATATATTTCTCACGTTTTGTAAAACAGTAGTAAATATTTATATGTGACTGTATTAATTTATAATTATTTAAGAAATTTTAAGCTTGTTATCGAAAACTTGTAATTCCATAACTGGAAGAAAATGTTTTGATATTACGCAGTTTCGGGGATTATTTTCTACGTGAAAACAAAGCAACTAATTTTTAATAAAAATGAAAATTGACTGGTAGGGATTGTTTCTACCTTAATCAGGACTCGTACGCCTCAGGATATTCGTGGGATTTCAGTATAGATATTTCGTAAAGTAATTGTTGCCATATATAACCTCTTGCTTGTGGAATATATTTGAGAAAAACGCTGTATTATTACTATATTATTGTAATAATATTATTTTTTTATTATTATTTATTTATTATTAAGTTTTTTTAACAATGGTATTGGTGAGTATGGCTATATTTGCTAGCCACTGAAAGATATTGACGGGCCGCCAGTTCGATAACAAGGTTCTATAATGTAAATGCGCCTTATTTACACACACACACACACACACACACATATATATATATATATATACATACAATCACAAATATATGTAGTATCTATATTTTGTTATCTGAAACTCTTGCGATACATGCCATAGGTGTGTGTTATCTTTTCACCATATAATATATTAATTCTTCTGAAACAAAACATTAGAGCAATATATCTCCACTTAAATTCTTTTGTATAACCCAATAGCATAAGATGAAATTGAGAACATTCAGATGCTTTTGTATCAAAGAGTTAATTTTTTTTAAATAATAATATAACTTTAAATATTAAATTTAAATATTAAATAATAATATATATATAATATATATATATATATATTTATATACATTAATATATATTATACAATATATAGTAATAATAATCTCTATAATAAAACCGTAAGTCATGTGACTGTCATCAACAGTTCCGGGATGCCCGCTTAACTTTTTCATATGCCAAGCGGCCATTTTTATTCAAAATTATTTTTTCGAATAAAACTGCATAAAAGTTACATTTTTAGAAAGATCGTTCAAAAAAAATTAATATTTGAGAGATGATTTACGTTCAATTGTGTATATATTCTGCAATAACTTCAGTTAAAAATTAGGTTCGCAGTTCAAATTCTCTATCTATGAAAGTAAACATAAAAAAAGGGATTCATTCGTTGTGAACGTTTAAAATATTTAACCATGAATTTTTGGACCGCTGCCTGGTGTAGAAAAAATAATCCGCACCAGTGAGACAGTCAATGTTTACCATAATTCTGTTCTATACAACTAAACTTCCTTCCGGATCTTTTCTTGACGTAAGTTGAACTCATGTAATAATATTTAATGGTTCAAATTTCGAAACGAATTGTCAGCTTTTATTTTTCGCGTGTGCAAATTAGAAACGATACTTTAATTTTGAAATCAAATGTTTTGATTTATGATATTTTTTCTTATTTATCTATTTTCTATTTTAAAGAGAAATGTGAACGTCATGTATTTTAAATTGGAACAGCTGTCACGGACGCACCGTGGGTTGGCGCGATTTTTGTTATGTGCCATTTTGGCGAGAAAATCCCATTTTCAGGTACCTATTAGAGATTACTAAAACAGCATATACTTTTATTTTGTTATGAAATAGTTTATTTTATATTAAAAAACACGCAATTTTATTATAAAACACGCACAATGATTAATTTATTATAAAGTGGGTTAAGTGGTTTTTGTCAAGAAAGATGAAATACATAACAACAAAAAATATGCGAAATGCTACCGCGATCGCAAAAGTTCTTGATTTGTCTATTAGATTTTTCCGGTTTGGAGAAGGATTAAGAAAAAAAAATTATGAATAAAAATAATTTGTTACAATGCTTAACATAGATTTAAGGGCGACCAAACTGGTCGCCAGTGGCGGCTAGTAATAATAATATTTATCAAAAACCTAACAAAAGGCGTTTTATACGATTGTTGTTTTTCCTATCTGAATTACATACATAAAAAACTCTAATCAACTATAAACAACATAAAAGGTCCATTTTCAGATTTTAAACTACGAAATTAGATTCTTTAATTTTACTCATATTTTGTTTTGTTTTTCTCGCAGATAAATGCTAAATTAGAATTTCTAATTGCCGTGACCTTAAATATCTATACAAGTTAATTTAGTTATGAATTCTTTAGGAATTTAAGTTTTGGACATTTAACAATTGAATAGAATTAAAAAAATTATTTGAAATAAAAAAAAGGCTGCACTTTTCTGATTTTTTTATCTTTTATGTATAAAATTGAAATACTTCAATTACTTTAGTATACTTAAAATGTAATTAAATTTTCAAGTACGTTCTACTTTTGTACCAAAATTGTTGAAATAAATTTATTTCTCAGTACATTCTATTGCTGAGTTTGTAATTATCTACGAGTTTTACGACCTACACAAACGGAAGTACAATTTTAACTCATATAAACGATATTAAATATCCAACTCTAACTCAGAAAATACATTCTTTAATTACATTCATATTCTATCATTTTTTTCATACATAAGTAGGATGTTGGAATTCCACATTAATGAGTGTTTTCTTAATTCTTAATAAAAGATAGTTTATTCTTTCCACAATTGTTTTTTCTCAAAACTAATATAGGCGTATAAATATAAATCTTAAAGTTTTTCTTTCGAAATACAAAAAGTGAAGTTAAATGTTTGTTTGAGAATAAAAAAGTTGTCTTTAATGAGATTTTTGAATGTAATGCAGAAATACTCAAGATAATGGAAATATGCATGAAAACAAATTCAAACTTGAATTACGCTTTCTTTCTATGATATACCAGTTGATATTTTGTTATAAAGTATTTTATATATTTGAAGTTGAATGTTATTATATATCACGCATTTCTAGAACAAACCTTTCATTCAAGGTGGAAATATGTTAAACGCAAAGTTGCCACGTCTCCGGATTTTTGCACACCAGTAATTTTCTAGAGAAAAATTTTCGCAAAATGCTTCTATTAAATAAAACAACATTTCTGTACTAAATTACTGGTATCCAAAAATCCGGAGACTTGGCAGGTCTGTAAACGTCTAAAACAGATGATATTTTAATAGCAAACATTTCATTGTCAATAAGTTTTTTATTGGTGTATTATTTTGATAATACTATGTATTAGGTACAATGGACCCTATTAGAAATTTTTGCATAATCTTCTTTTATATAGACGAAGGGTTAAATATTTTAACAAATGACAATACAATATTTTTACATGTTGCACTACTGATTTAATGCCATTCGTTATTGTCAGTTAACGTTAATTGTCAGTTAACGGAAAAGTTATTGACGCTTATTTGATCTATTTACACTGAGAAAAATGACACTTTCAAATCTGAGTAAATCGATGTTTTCATTTTATTCTGAATATTTTTGTTTCAAATATCACGACCCAATACTTTCAATTCTGAAATAGTAGAAATATGTAGAATACTGAATCATGAACATACTCAAAACTGAGCACATAGAGGTCAGTTCATACTCATTTTTGAAACATGGACATACTCCAAAATGATTAGAATCAGTTCAAACTCATTTTTGAAACATGGAAATACTCAAAACTGAACACTTACAAGTATGTTCATACTCATTTCTGAAACATGGACATACTCAAATATGAGCACGTGATGTTTTATTCTTGAGTGTGTGCATGTTTTCAGAAACGAGTATATACATGTTTCAAACTTGAGTCATTTTGATTCGGAGCCATTTTGACGATGCGACATACTCAGATTTGAGTATTTTTTGCTCAGTTTTGAAAATGTCGTTTTTAGAGTGTATCTGTCATTTTAAGGTGTGTTTTGACATTTAATCCCTGAATTACAAACATGATATGCATTAGAGAAATTGGAAGTGCATTAGAGAAATTGGAAGTACATTATTATTTACTAATTCATTTTTGTTTTATAGTATATGAAATTGATAAATGACAATTTTGGAGAAAACAAAATCATTGATCATGTCATTTTATTTCTTTAAAAATATTTATGTATTTTACCAAAGTTTAAGAATTATAAATATTTCAAAGAAAATAACAATGTAGGTAATCATGTATGTTGGTTCTTTTTTTTAACACTTTCCAACCTAGTTGAAAAGTGTTTATGACTTCGGTTTGTCTGGCCGTGCTCTAACTCCCGTAAATATGCTCGGATTGCCCTGCAATTTTTATATGTTATTGTCGTTATCTATAGCATGTTTCCTATTTCAACTGAAGTGTGTAGCACTTAACGTTTTTTTTACAGGGACACTAACTATATACATGTTTTAAACTTGAGTAATTTTGATTCGGAGCCGTTTCACTATGCGAAATACTTAGATTTGAGTATTTTTTGCTCAGTTTTGAAAATGTCGTTTTTAGAGTGTAGTATTGCAAAATAACAGCTGTTACGTAATATCTTAGATCATCAGAAGTTTAAAACAACATTAGATCATCATGTTTTATTTAATAAAACAATAGCAAAAATATTCATTTAATGCCATTAGTTTTTACCATGTTTTCCGGATACTCAAAGTGGTGCAGCAGGCATTCTAATTTTCTTCTATCTATTCTAATCATCTCATTAAAAAACCTTAAACAGTCATTTTTCTGTATAAGAATTTTCTCCTTCAACATGTCCCGTAAGGCATGGTGACGTCACGGCGACGTCACTGTGAAGTCACACTGTGACTTTGTGACCGTCGTCGTGACGTCAAGTGACGTCGATGTGAAGTCATTGTGACGTAAATGCGAGGTCGTTATGGCCGTTTTCAAGGCTTTCTGTGACCTCACAATGTGACTACTTTGTGAAGTCACCGTGCGACTTAAATGTGAAAAATGTGACGAATCTGCATCGGATAGGGTGACCAGATTTTACCCGAATCCTATACGGATTGTTCGGATCAAATTTTTTTATGGTTCAAGTTTGTGACGTTTGTGACGACACTGCACCGGGTCGGGTGACCAGATTTTACCCGAACCCAATCCAGAAACTTCGGATCGATCTTTTTGGATTTGTTTGGCTACACAATAGATTTCGATTAGTTGTCGTGTGATCTGATTTTCGTGAACCCGATCTGACCCGAGTCGGGTATAATGTTTTTACTGTAAGTCTTGTTTGGAATAGAATCTTGCATACGACCGAGTAACCAGATTTTATCAGAAATTGTGTTACGATACAATTTCTGATGTCGGCTCGGATCTAGAGTCATACACGAATCCGGTTATATACTTCTTGAACATGATTGAATGTCAACTTGAACATGAATGATGGTTGACTGAAACTATATTTTGATTCAACCCGTATTCTTACCCTAACCCAACAAAAACAACAACAAAAAATCTGTAAGCCCACAACCCGACAGAACCTGATAAATGATTTCGCATAGATTCGGATAACAAGATTTCATCAAATACGGATAAGATCGACGATAAGGATTGGATCGGCAATCATTTTTATTGATGCAACTCGTATTCAAATTAAAACTTTGCATCTGATTGAGAAACCGGTTAACACGAAACTTTCTGACACATTTATGAATAAACTTTGAAACGCATGGCACTTGCATGCCTGATAATTAAAGCTATTTGGAATGAATAGCGTTTTCCATTTTTCGATAAATGTAATACTTAAGATCAATGTCGGTCACGTTTTACCCGTTTCTGACGCTGCGCGTCGGAAATTTGGTTCAAAACACCGACTTTGATAGTGTTTTCTGAAACATCATCTGCCGTTACCAAAAAATGGATAACGCCATTCGATTATATATAGGGTAGATGTGCCAGTAATGGACACCCTTAAGGAATTTCTTTAACAATTATTTTTTAATTAATAGTTATAATTGTTATATTCAACATTTTTTAATATTATATTACTCTACCAACAATATTTAACCATGCTTATAGTCACATTTCCCAATGTGAATCTAAATTTAATTGTAAATAACAAAAATAAATCAAAACATCCTAAACTACAGTAATGGACACCTCACAAAAAGTAATAGATAATTGATATTATGATTGCATTTAAAACTAGAATTTAAAGATAGCATATTAATGAAATAAATAAAGCTGAATTTTTATTGGTTATTTTTTTATAAACCAAAAACATTGAAGGTGTCCCATTACTGGAAGGCGGTCCATTACTGGCACATCTACCCTTTTCTGAATAAGAACACCTGCCAATTTCATGTATTTCCGAATAAAAATGAATTCAGAAATATGCCAGAAATTAGCTATTTTGGATTTGAGAACAACTTTAAAGAAAATATAAGTATACATTTTCAAATAAGCATTCTGAAAAATTTATATTAGGAATCAATTTAAATAATAGATATACCTATTGTGCGATATTATTAAATAATAAACATTGTATCAAGCAGTAAAACAGTTTTCGTTGTAAATGAAATATAGAACTTAAGATCATAAATGCCAAAAAAAAATTATATATTTTTTTTTCTTTACAAATTATTTTATTTATAGTTTTTGATAGAACACTAAATGCAGAACTTAAATATCAATTTTTACAGTAAAAACATTCGATAACACAGCTGGAAAAATTACCTTAACTAAACAGTTATTTTATTGTTTCATCAATATTTATTATTTTTGTGCATCTAACATTGACATATCTCGACAAATAAATTATTCAATGCATTAAAATGTCACATTTTTTTTTTCAAATATACCGGAAAATTATTTCTGGAAACCTACACTAGCAACGAAATTATTAAATTGCAAATCAAATATTAATAGTTTTAAAAATTGCAATGTTTTTAATTATAATGAATAACTATGAAAATTGAACTAAGAAACGCAAAACATTAAATAAATTCCTCCTTTTACATAACACTTTACATTTAGAATACATATTGTTAGTAAATACTTTAAGCTTTTTTCCAAATAGTCTATTTAAAAAAAATTAAAACATTAAAGATAAAATTTAATACAAGTGATTTTTTAAAAGAAAATTTAAACATCTTAAATTTTAAATAATGCATTATTAAATGTACTAGTACTAAACATGCACTATTAACAAAACTGCGAAGACATTAAAAGTTACCTGCTGATCTATAGGTAAAGGTTTTATTGTTGAATGCTCCTTATCTGCTTCCCTTTCATTGAAAAATTAGACTGTACATCCACTACAATAATTTTCAAATTATTCCAGCAGAGAGGTGTGTTCATAGATCTGAGAAATCAAATATCACCCAGGCCTTATGAACGCACCCGGCTAGACACAGGGAGATGTTAAAATGGATGGTTTACTTTAAAATGGAGATTGTTCACTTTAAAACGTTAATTTACTTACACAGTATAAATCTACAAACTTAAAAAAACGCAACACACGCTAATCCTATCCTAACTTCGAATGAGAAAAAATCGTCTGCCTTCAATATTCGCGCGCAGTATTGTTTAAACACAACAAAATAACAGCTAGCAGATGTTTCCAACTTTACCGCAAATGATATAGGAAGAAAATAATTGAAATAAAGACATTTCAAAACCTTTATAATTTATATGGCTGAAAAATGAACTTCTAATGATGCTATAATATTCTTTTTTTATATGAGAGAGTTTTGTATTCTTAGAAAAAAGCTGTGAAAATTTACATTTTTATATATTTTTTAATCCATTGCATTTGCTTTAGACGTCAAAAGTAAAGATAAATTTTAAATAATAATTGATTTAATAGGCTTTATAAAGTAATTTCGATATAAATTTAAAGTGCAATCAAATTTCCTAAGTACAATTTTTTTATTTTTTACACTCTATCGAAAAGAGCAATATATTTAATAGAGGTGACATCTTACTAAGCACTGGCCAGTTTTGGATAAATTGCTATAGGAATGACATATACTTTATAACATGTTTTTAATTCATTTTTGCTCGGAAATACACGAAATTGGCTCGTGTTTTGTTCAGAAACTATGTTATTGAAAAACCTTTTCCATTTTTTGTTAAAAGCAGAAGATCTTTCAGAAAAGAATGTCAAAGTCGGCGTTTTGATTTGAATATCCGACGTGACAGTGAAAGACAGGAGAAAAACTGGTCGTCACGTGACACGAATTGCTTATAACTCGATAAATAACTAAATTTCTATGTAAGAATTTTTACCTGTGTATTATATATTTTGTTAAATTTCATGAAAATGGTAATGGAAATTGTAAAAAATTATCTGCCTCATATATGTAGACAGATATTTATTTATTATTTTATTTTGGAAATACTCAATATATTTAAATATTGTGTGACAATATTTTTATTAATGATTTAGGTACATGACATAATTCAAATCTATATTTTATGAGTTTTTTTCCCAAATTCACTCTCCGATCAACCGTGAAGTCACAGAGTGTTGGCATTTTGGTCATAGGTTTTACGTGACTTATGTGACTTGCTGTGACGTCATTGCAACGTCACAAAAATTTCTAAAGCTGTCAAAAAGTAATTTTCTTTATGTTATAAGATAATCTAAAGTTTATTTTAAGTTTTCTTTAGATCTTCAAGACGTTCACATTTTGGTCACAGTGTGACGTTACAAAGTGGTGGCATTTTGGTCACAGATGTGACGTGACGTACGTGACTCACATTGACGTCACAATGACGTCACTGTGACTGTGCATGCTATGCGGGGTAAACCTTTTAAAACGCATGAAGAAGGATCTTAATTGAAATACATCAATAAATACTGAACATTTTATTTTAAAGTTATGTTTCCTGAACAAAGAAAAAAAGTGTAATTCGGGAGAATTCTCTGTATTGTAATATTTTCAATATTCTTTGCCAGTCTAAATTAAATGCACCGCTGTGCATTTAATATTTTCAAGAAACAGAAAGTTAAAAACCTTAAACAGTCACTTTTAATAAGAATTTTTCCCCTTCAATATGATGACAGATGATGAAAACAGATGATGAAGGATCTGAATTGGCAAAAAAAAATATTTCAATAAATATTGATCGTTTTTATTAAGTTATGTTTCCTAAACAAAAAAAAGAAGTGTAGTTCGGGAGAATCGGCTGGTATTGTAAGTTATTTAAATATTATTTGTAAGCCTGAATTAGTGGTGGCCCTATAATATATTTCAAGAAACAGAAAGTTCTATTAAAATGAAAGGAATTGAATGCGAAACTCATGTTACACATTTGCTTATTTCTCCATGTTTGACATTTTTTAAAGTGTAGGGGGGTACAAATCGAATTATTTTCCAACTCTTGATCGCCCAAATACTTAAATATTCAATGACTGTTTTTTCTTTTTTTTTTTCATATTCGTTTTTCGGCAGAAGGAAAAATAATTTTTACGTTGATGCAGACGATATTGAAATGAAAATGATAGCGATGTTCTTTCTCACATATTTATTGAATTTTTCTTAGATGTAGAGACTCTAAAGGGGAATGGTAAGAATGAAAGCTATTTTGCGATTATGAAACGCTAAGAATAAAATGGGTTTTATATGAAATTTGTAAATTTGAACTTAATATATAAGAGCAACTATGAAAATGAACAATGTAACGTAATTTGTATATGGAATGGTGAAAAAACAACGGCGTAATTTTCATTAAATATTAAATTATTCTAAACCAGCGTTTTTTAATTGTTCTCTGCAGGGAACCACTATTTTAGAATAATAATTTTCTATATATTTTAGTTCTATATATTTTAGTATATAACAAGTTTTGTGATAAAATAAGGCAATGTTTACAATTTGTAAATAGCAACCGAAATTGGAAACTACTGTTCTATTACATGCTAATTAAATGAAACTGGAATTTCACAGTGAAGGTAATTTCTTAAAATATGAAGCAAGGAAACATCACAGTAGTGAAACATTGCTATCAACAAAATTGAGAAACATTTTAGTGGAATGCATTTGTTCTATTTAATGCTTGGTGTTAAACTTGACGCTAAAACGTAATCACAGATAGAAAATAAAGGAGTTACATAGTGATTAATAGTATTAATATTTTCCGTTATCTGTGTTACACAATACATTTGGAAAACATATGTATCAAAAATAGGGTAAAACTTATAAATGCAATAAAAAAATTTAAAAATGCATATTGTAATTTAAATATACTTTCTTTATCTTGAAATTTCAGCATCACAGACCAGAAAATTATTTTATGACATATTTTATTTCAATTGTCTAACACGTTTTCATTGTTCACTATTGTTAAATTTTAAACGTTGTTTTGCTATGATTGGTGTAATTTTACGCATATCATTAACCTTATCTATTCACATCATATTTACTCTTTTGATGTTTATTTCTGAATATATCCATTGGTAAATTTATTTTTGCGGCTTTAGGTGAATACATTTGCGTTTAAAAAAAATCCATTATGTAATATGTAGATATATGACGAGGTAACTAACAAATTGCACATGTCATAATATTCAAGATTTAAGTTTTCTAAAAAGTGTTCTCTTATTGTGATTGCTTCCTCTAAAAAAAGGCTAAATCCTCTAAAACAATTGAACATTCAGTTAACTGAAGTGCAATTTTTTTGTCTTATAGATTTTTTTTAATTAGACTTCAGCAATAGGGGTTTTGTAATTAAAATGTATATCTAAAATGTATATCTTTCATTATTATCTTTTATATGTATATTTTATTGGAGTGTATTTTATTTATGTCTCACTATTTAAAACATAACGAAACGTATATACAATTACTGAGAAGCACTGCTGAAAAGTTACTTACTGAAAAGTATGGTGCACATTGTATTTATCGTTCATTTACAGGGACACACAAAAGACTTTGGTTACTGTACTGTCTATGTACTATCATTGCTGGAAGTGCGTTTTCAACTTCGGTTTGATTTTTAAGTTTGACTGTATTTTTGCTAGTACGTGGTATGTATAAATTCTATAAATCTTATACAGAACTGTACAAAATAGTTTGATAACATTTCTGCTTATTGTCGTATTGTTGAAGGCGAATTTTTAACTGTGAAATGCGTTTCTTTAACTAAATTCAATTTTTGCACACAATATAGTATAGATTAAAATTTATAAATCATATACATGCTGCATAAATTAATTCGAATATTTTTTACGCTATAGATAATTGCTAAAAGGGGGGGGGGTTGAAAGTCTTAAGCGTTTTCGAAATATTATTTCACTCCTTATTAAACTGTTACGTTTTGTTACAGATATCTGAATGTATTGGAAAGCGTTTCATAATCTATGCCTAATCAGTTAAAATATAATAATTTGCTGCCTGCTTAAAATATTCTTAAATACATATTGATATTTAGCTGTAAAAGGGATGCGTTTCGTGTTCACTTAATTTATTTTCTGTATCGGGTCATTTAATATTGGAAACAAAATAATTAATTTTTTAATATATTTTCAATGAATTCGTTGAATTTAATGAAATTTCATTGAAATTCATTGAATTCAATGAATTTATTTTCATTTCATCTTGAAAACAAAATAGTTAATTTTTTAATTCATTTTCAGCAGTAAATTACGTCCGTATTCCTAAAATTCGAGGATTAGAAGTCGTAATTTACTGCTGAAAATGAATTAAAAAATTAACTATGTGTTGTCATATGCTGGGATTTGTATGTCATTTGACATTTTTGACATTTGACGGAGATTGCTTTCAGACCGATAAGCTACAAGGCTGTTTGTCTCGATTGATCCATATTTTTTTATTCACAGAAACACATACATGACTTGGACAATTACATAAATCTTCTAGACAAGATAGCATACGGAAATAACAGAGAGTTACAACCGGCAGCTCCACAAAGTGCATGCAATGGAGCTGGCGGGTGTCGAACTCGCCGGCCTTTATTCCTACGTTCACAAGCGATTAGCGGAATGGTGCCTTAACCACTCGGCCCCGGTTTGTATGGCGTCTCATGTTTGCCGCAGAAATTTGCGAGTTCATGATGACATTTCCATCTTGTGCTGCGGTTGCAGCCTGTTCGACATATATAAGAGTGAGAAATGTAGAAGATGAGATATCGTTCCGTGTAGCTCAGTGGTAGAGCCTCAAAGCGCTATTCTGAAAACCTCGGTTCGATTCCCGACTTGAGACATTTTAAACTCTGTTGGTTTACGCTTAGAAAAAAGCAGAGTAAAGATTCACTGGTTATTATTCAACAAAATATTTCTTATCTTCTGAATCATTGGAAATTTTTATGAGTTATAAAAATAAAGATTTCGAAGACTGCATCCACCCGCGTATTCCCCTTCTGAGGAAAAATTTTAGAAATTTTATTTATTTTAAATGACTTTTAATCATCCGAATGTTTCGATATTTTTATACGTGATGCAAATCAAGAGAACAAAGAACATGTAAAAAGATTGTGTTAAAATATCGACATTTAGTTACTTTTAACATTCAAAAAATGTGTGTCTCCGTGTTGCGCGAAATTTTTCAAAAGTCTTAAACATTCGTAATATTCAAAATGAATTTCGCCATCGTAGATAAGACGGTTCCCGCTTTAATTGAATTGTTTTCGTTTTGCTATCTCTAAAACTGGGCTTTCTTCCCGTAAGGCATGGTGACGTAACGGCGACGTCACTGTGAAGTGACACTGTGACTTTGTGACCGTCGTCGTGACGTCACGTGACGTCGATGTGAAGTCACTGTGACGTAAATGCGAGGTCGTTATGGCCGTTTTCAAGGCTTTCTGTGACCTCACAATGTGACTACTTTGTGAAGTCACCGTGCGACTTCAATGTGAAAAATGTGACGAATCTGCATCGGATAGGGTGACCAGATTTTACCCGAATCCTATACGGATTGTTCGGATCAAAATTTTTTTATGGTTCAAGTTTGTGACGTTTGTGACGACACTGCACCGGGTCGGGTGACCAGATTTTACCCGAATCCAATCCAGAAACTTCGGATCGATCTTTTTGGATTTGTTTGGCTACAGAATAGATTTAGATTAGTTGTCGTGTGACCTGATTTTCGCGAACCCGATCTGACCCGAGTCGGGTATAATGTTTTTACTGTAAGTCTTGTTTGGAATAGAATCTTGCATACGACCGAGTAACCAGATTTTATCAGAAATTGTGTTACGATACAATTTCTGATGTCGGCTCGGATCTAGAGTCATACACGAATCCGGTTATATACTTCTTGAACATGATTGAATGTCAACTTGAACATGAATGATGGTTGACTGAAACTATATTTTGATTCAACCCGTATTCTTATCCTAACCCAACAACAACAACAAATCTGTAAGCCCACAACCCGACCGAACCTGATAAATGATTTCGCATAGATTCGGATAACAAAATTTCACCAAATACGGATAAGATCGACGATAAGGATTGGATCGGCAATGATTTTTATTGATGCAACTCGTATTCAAATAAAAACTTTGCATCTGATTGAGAAACCGGTTAACACGAAACTTTCTGACACATTTATGAACAAACTTTTAAACGCATGGCACTTGCATGCCTGATTATTAAAGCTATTTGGAATGAATAGCGTTTTCCATTTTTAGATAAATGTAATGCTTAAGATCAATGTCGGTCACGTTTTACCCGTTTCTGACGCTGCGCGTCGGGAATTTGTTTCAAAACACCGACTTTGATAGTGTTTTCTGAAACATCATCTGCCGTTACCAAAAAATGGATAACGCCATTCGATTATATAGGGTAGATGTGCCAGTAATGGACACCCTTAAGGAATTTCTTTAAAAATTATTTTTTAATTAATAGTCATAATTATTATAGTCCACTTTTTTTAATATTATATTAATCTATCAACAATATTTAATCATGCTCATAGTCACATTTCCCAATGTGGATCAAAATTTAATTGTAAATAACAGAAATAAATCAAAACACCCTAAATTCCAGTAATGGACACCCTCTCTTCCAGTAATGGGCCACCCAGTAATGGACACCCCACAAAAAATAATAGGTAATTGATTTTATGATTGTATTTAAAACCAGAATTTAATGAAAGCATATTAATGAAATAAAATAGTCATTTTCAAATAAATGTAAAATTAGGATATCAATAATTAATAAAATATGAGAATAATTCACTGTTTAAATTAATTATTGTCACTATCAGAAGATCAATATTTTAATTATTTTAGATAGAAGGTTTAAAATACTAACTTTCAAAGAATTATATATATCAAATTATTAAGTCATTGAGGGGGGGGAGGGGGGTTAGAAGGGTTAGTTTAACAAAATAAAAAGATTTTTTTTTTAAGTGTCTTGGAGTACCAGTGCATGGAATCATATTTCTTTTTATTCTTAACAGTTAAACTTCCTAAAACTGCTTTATATATTACTTTTAGCCATTTGTATAAAATATATCAAATAAATGAAAGTGTAGGTTGAATGTTTTTTAAATACTAAATAAAATTATTTCAAAATAAAATATCAGAACTGACATTTGAGCCCCCTGATCTGCAGATTTACTACTTTCATTGCTACTATAAATTTAATATTATAGGGATTTTTCATGTATGTTGTTCTTTTGTCAGAGCTGAATAATGAAACATTTAAGACAATTTTTTTTTTTTTAAGAACTCGTATGACTTAAAAATTTGTCTTTTATTAAATGGGGAAAGTGTAAACCCCATGAGCCCCTCATTTTCCCATGCCCTTAAAGATTATTATCTGCTTCCTGATGGGTGTTAATTGCCACATTATAAAATATGCAATGTACGGTTTACAAAAAAATAATTTGATAGCAATCTTAGAAAAAATTAATTACATGAAATAAATAAAAATATATATATATTATTACAGTCTGGTAAGTAAAATTTAAAAATTAAATTTGACTACTTAGCTTTTCAGTTAAATAAAAAAAATATATGCGCTATGAACATTACTGAAATTGCTTTTTCAATAATGTCCACATGGGGTGTCCATTACTGGAAATTGACTAAATAAGCATTCCAGTAATGGGCCATGGTCCTAAAACCTGAAAAATAAATGAAATTTTGTAAATTGCCATTAGTATGTAAAATTCACAGTTTTCTATTATTGTCTAAACAAAAACATGCAATTTTTTCAAGAAAATAAAAAAGATATCAATTGTTTAAGTGAATCCATCTCTTAGCATGTTCATTAAGATTTTCACAGAAAATCTGTAGAACTGTGAAACATTATTTTCTGCTTCCTGATTGGTTTGATTAAGAGTGTCAACAAGAACCCAGATTATAAAACAAGCAAGGAGGAATTATGAAAAAATATATAAAAGGCTAAATTTTTATTGGTTGTTTTTTTATAAATCAAAAATTTTGAAAGTGGCCCATTACTGGAAGGGGGTCCATTACTGGCACATCTACCAGATGTGCCAGTAATGGACACCCTTAAGGAATTTCTTTAACAATTATTTTTTAATTAATAGTTATAATTGTTATATTCAACATTTTTTAATATTATATTACTCTACCAACAATATTTAACCATGCTCATAGTCACATTTCCCAATGTGAATCGAAATTTAATTGTAAATAACAGAAAAAAATCAAAACACCCTAAACTCCAGTAATGGACACCTCACAAAAAGTAATAGATAATTGATATTATGATTGCATTTAAAACTAGAATTTAAAGATAGCATATTAATGAAATAAATAAAGCTGAATTTTTATTGGTTATTTTTTTATAAACCAAAAACATTGAAGGTGTCCCATTACTGGAAGGCGGTCCATTACTGGCACATCTACCCTTTTCTGAATAAGAACACCTGCCAATTTCATGTATTTCCGAATAAAAATAAATTCAGAAATATGCCAGAAATTAGCTATTTTGGATTTGAGAACAACTTTAAAAAAAATATAAGTATACATTTTCAAATAAACATTCTGAAAAATTTATATTAGGAATCAATTTAAATAATAGATATACCTATTGTGCGATATTATTAAATAATAAACATTGTATCAAGCAGTAAAACAGTTTTCGTTGTAAATGAAATATAGAACTTAAGATCATAAATGCCAAAAAAAAAATTATATATTTTTTTTCTTTACAAATTATTTTATTTATAGTTTTTGATACAATACTAAATGCAGAACTTAAATATCGATTTTTACAGTAAAAATATTCGATAACACAGCTGGAAAAATTACCTTAACTAAACAGTTATTTTATTGTTTCATCAATATTTATTATTTTTGTGCATCTAACATTGACATATCTCGACAAATAAATTATTCAATGCATTAAAATGTCACATTTTTTTTTCAAGTATACCGGAAAATTATTTCTGGAAACCTACACTAGCAACGAAATTATTAAATTGCAAATCAAATATTAATAGTTTTAAAAATTGCAATGTTTTTAATTATAATGAATAACTATGAAAATTGAACTAAGAAACGCAAAACATTAAATAAATGCCTCCTTTTACATAACACTTTACATTTAGAATACATATTGTTAGTAAATTCTTTAAGCTTTTTTCCAAATAGTCTATTTAAAAAAATTTAAAACATTAAAGATAAAATTTAATACAAGTGATTTTTTAAAAGAAAATTTAAACATCTTAATTTTTAAATAAGGCAATATTAAATGTACTAGTACTAAACATGCACTATTAACAAAACTGCGAAGCAATTAAAAGTTACCTGCTGATCTATAGGTAAAGGTGTTATTGTTGAATGCTCCTTATCTGCTTCCCTTTCATTGAAAAATTAGACTGTACATCCACTACAATAATTTTCAAATTATTCCAGCAGAGAGGTGTGTTCATAGATCTGAGAAATCAATTATCACCCAGGCCTTATGAACGCACCCGGCTAGACACAGGGAGATGTTAAAATGGATGGTTTACTTAAAAATGGAGATTGTTCACTTTAAAACGTTAATTTACTTACACAGTATAAATCTACAAACTTAAAAGTACGCAACACACGCTAATCCTATCCTAACTTCGAATGAGAAAAAGTCGTCTGCCTTCAATATGCGCGCGCAGTATTGTTTAAAGACAACAAAATAACAGCTAGCAGATGTTTCCAACTTTACCGCAAATGATATAGGAAGAAAATAATTTAAATAAAGACATTTCAAAACCTTTATAATTTATATGGCTGAAAAATGAACTTCTAATGATGCTATAATATTCTTTTTTTATATGAGAGAGTTTTGTATTCTTAGAAATAAGCTGTGAAAATTTACATTTTTATATATTTTTAATCCATTGCATTTGCTTTAGACGTCAAAAGTAAAGATAAATTTTAAATAATAATTGATTTAATAGGCTTTATAAAGTAATTTCGATATAAATTTAAATTGCAATCAAATTTCCTAAGTAGAATTTTTTTATTTTTTACACTCTATCGAAAAGAGCAATATATTTAATAGAGGTGACATCTTACTAAGCACTGGCCAGTTTTGGATAAATTGCTATAGGAATGACATATACTTTATAACATGTTTTTAATTCATTTTTGCTCGGAAATACACGAAATTGGCTCGTGTTTTGTTCAGAAACTATGTTATTGAAAAACCTTTTCCATTTTTTGTTAAAAGCAGAAGATCTTTCAGAAAAGAATGTCAAAGTCGGCGTTTTGATTTGAATATCCGACGTGACAGTGAAAGACAGGAGAAAAACTGGTCGTCACGTGACACGAATTGCTTATAACTCGATAAATAACTAAATTTCTATGTAAGGATTTTTACCTGTGTATTATATATTTTGTTAAATTTCATGAAAATGGTAATGGAAATTGTAAAAAATTATCTGCCTCATATATGTAGACAGATATTTATTTATTATTTTATTTTGGAAATACTCAATATATTTAAATAGTGTGTGACAATATTTTTATTAATGATTTAGGTACATGACATAATTCAAATCTATATTTTATGAGTTTTTTTTCCAAATTTACTCTCCGATCACACCGTGAAGTCACAGAGTGTTGGCATTTTGGTCATAGTTTTTACGTGACTTATGTGACTTGCTGTGACGTCATTGCAACGTCACAAAAATTTCTAAAGCTGTCAAAAGTAATTTTCTTTATGTTATAAGATGTTCTAAAGTTTATTTTAAGTTTTCTTTAGATCTCCAAGACGTTCACATTTTGGTCACAGTGTGACGTTACAAAGTGGTGGCATTTTGGTCACAGATGTGACGTGACGTACGTGACTCACATTGACGTCACAATGACGTCACTGTGACTGTGCATGCTATGCGGGTTGCTTCCTTACTTCGGATTCTCTGGAGCAGCATTTAGGCCGCTGCGCTGGGAAATTTCGCACTATTTTGCCATATTTATTATGGTTTTTACTATTAATATCTCGGATAATTAAAAAAAATAATAAGTCTGAATCTCAGGTGCATCACAACTTTCCCTGAACTAACCCCAACCAAATTTTTAGAGCTCTCCGCACGATAGATTCTTAGCCATCTTAGAATGACACAAACATAAACATCTTTCTTTTATTAGTATAGATACCAAAATCAAATATTTTCATAAAAGTTTAATTTTATATGAATTATGTTAACGCATTTGATTTGATTTGATTTGATTGCCTAAGAGGGACTGCTCAGACAAGGAAACAAAGTCTGTAGAGCATAGTATCCATCCCGGTCCCTACATTAAGGACGTGATAAGAAAAAATAAAAACAGACTACAGGCGGCACTTCCAGGCGAGCTGCAATAACGAGCAAGTGACAGGGACTGATTAAGGCTTTTACAGGAGTGGTCCAGCACTGCCGGGAGACAGATTTTCCCACGCAACACTAGGCCGCGAGGGGCATCAGTAGGTGGTGGAAACTTTTGGTAGATTTAGTAGTTAAAAGTAGTTTGGTATAGAAAGCTTTAACAAACTCAGCAGCGCTGAGTCCAGTCCAGTGGAGCTCTGAGTCCAGCCGCGAAAGTTTTCGCGCTTCAGTCAATTGTTGAATAATTAAAGTGCAACTGCGTCAGTTTCGAGACTTTACATCTTCTATAAATTTAAAGAAAAACTGTTTCCTTATATTCCACTAAAATTGTGATTTTAGAATTATGATTTTTAAATGTTATAAGTCAAAACTTTGTACTAATTAATAACCCTGATTTTATGTTTGATTCAGTTTTATCTTTATAAATATTCTTACGAGCAATTTATAAAATGTATTTTACATATATTTTGCATGTACATTGTCACACATGTATTTCTTACATCTAGAGTTAGATATATTTTTATGCAAGAAGAAAACTTACAATTATTATTTTTATGTAATTTAATAAAAATATGTAAAAATGCTCCCAGGCAAAAGAGAAAACGAATGAGAAACTTTAGATTTAGTAATAAAAACTAAAACATAATTCATCGCAATAATTTTACGCATTTATGATACGTACTTCAGACTTTTAAAAGTCAATAAAATAAGAATATAAAATTATTCACATAAAAAATAGTCCAAAATTGATTTTAAAAAAATAAGATTTCTAAATACTTTTAAAGTAAAGTACAAACTAAGTCAATTGTCTGCTTATTAATGCATAAGAACAGGCTGAATTATCTTTTTCGTAAAAATATGAATTTTTTTCTCTATTACTTTATTCTAGTTCATTATTTGAAAAACATATTCAGTAACTTCCGCCATATTAAATTACCCATTCAAATTCTTTTAAATAAATGATTTCAGTGAAAATACATCTTAAAGTTCACAAACCGAAAATCTAATTAAAGAAACATATGCTTACAAATTAGGGAAATATGCAATAAACATATGCTCATTCGGTAATTATTTCTTACTTTTTTTCTTTCATACTTAAGTAGTAGTAATAATATAATTCTTCAATAAATTTCTATGTTTTAGTGCACAGATTTTGTCATTTTTAAAGCAGATTTTGAACGTATATACACCACTGCATTTGTTTCTTGTCTAATACGTTTATATATTTAAAGAACATAAAAAACACATATGTAACTGCTTTTAATTTTTTGAGTATATAATTAAATTTATTTACTATAGCGTAAAAAAAAATTCATATCTTCTAGATTTGAAAAAAACACTCAACATAGCTTGTTTTAAGTAAGTTTTTGTTTTAAACTTTATATTATTCGAAATGTCATTATGTTTCTTGCAAAAATAATAATTTATGTATTAAGACTTCGATATCTTAATAAAACATCTCATAGAAATGCATTGTCGTCATTAAAGCAAAAATTCTCGTCATATGTATGAAAAATATTTTACTTTCAAAGTCGCATATATTAGTATATCAGCAAATGCTATAAATGTAATTGAATTGTGAAAAAACTGAAAAATTATCTTTTGATTCTGTAATTTGCCTATTTTAACCACATTCTATTTTTGTACTAAATCTTCTAATATAATATACGAGATCTGTTAGCATATACAGCTGTGTGCATTATTAAAAAAAACAATTTCTTACATATTGAACTTATTCAATATTTTTTGTGCCAAAAATAATTATTAAGATTTAATACATTTTTACCGTATTTTTCTACTATAAAATTTGTTCATTTTTCTTTTCTTTTTTTGAAGGAGTGAAGTTTTTGCAGACGTATTAATTAATTTCATTTTGCTCCTTGAGCATGTAAAAAAATATTGAATAAAATATAATACAATAAAAATAAAAATCGGCACTTAATATTTAAATGTATTTAGTCATATTGAAAATTCAATGCAATTTACCAAAATATTATTTGGTGTGTAAGTTTAATATCTTGCTAATGAACTCAAAACATTGCGATAAACTACTTAATTTGTAAACAGGTTTTTTTTTTTTAAACTGAAATACGATGGAATGTGTTTTTAAAGCGAGAAACATTGACAAAGATACATTTTAATCTGACTGATATTTCTAATGAAAAACAAAATTAAATGAAAATACTTAGCATATAATTCAAAGGAGTAATTAAAAAAATTCCCTAGATAAAATAAAAAGTTGTACTTGTTAATCACTTAAATAATTATCATTCATGTATTCATATAATGCAAAATGTAATATAATGATTGATAACACAAATATGTTTATTGGTGTTTCCTATTTTTCACAATTATTAAAATACGTTAATTAGTATTTAGTCAAGCATTCTTGATATAGTGCCTGTTTCTTTTAAGTAGATTTGCTTAATTTTTATGAAATAAATAGATGTAAATTTACACAGTTTTTTTTCTTTTATTTCTCTTATTTTGATCAGAAAAGTCTTTTTGGTTTTAAAGAGCTCATTTGAAAAAGTATTATGCAACTATATACTATACAACCACTGTTGACATTAGATGTCTATTAATTTCAGTTTTTCGAATGTCAGCTAGATATTTTTTTTATGTCGTCTCAGAAATATTCTCCCAGTTTTACATCTGACAATATTTACGCTTTTTTTGTTACCACAAAAATGTTATTGGATTTTTAGTCTTGATTAATCGCAGTTTTTGGTGATTAAATAAGAAAAAAATTACTATTGAATTTTAGTGGTAAGAAAAAAGTTAAAAAAAAGGCAGCTGTAGTTTTTTAACCAGCTTGTAATTTTAGCAGCTTTTTATGATTTTCAAAATGCAAAAATATTGCTCGCAAAATTACCCAACTAACAGCCTAAGTGGGTGACATTTATCACCGAACTATCTTGTCCAATTTAAACATTCAACAGGGTTTAAACAATTCTTGAATTTATAAACTGTTTGCTTGAACGTGTTTATCATTCATATGTATCTGTAAAACTACCAGTTTACAGGTTTTTATATGCAATAGTTTTTGCAATAGAAATCCAGACAGTGAAAAAGACACGATAGATTTAATGCCAACAACAGCAGCATTAGTAAAGTTTTATTTTGTACACATATTTTTTGCGATATCGTTGTATTTCATTTCAATTTTTGGTATCTGTGTACAATTTTTCTGCCTTCTCCATTTCACTTGACACCAATTTTCCCGTAGATGACTCCTAGAGAGATAAAACAAAAGTAAATCTTTATTGATATATATTGAAAAATTTTATTGCTTTATAGCGTTAAGCAAATAATTCAGCGGAAAGGTTCATCGATTTCATCTGTTAGAACAAATAAACAAATCGTAAACAATAATAATAATGCTTGCAAAGTATTTAAAGTTACTTTGCGACTGATAATTATTTTTCTTATTTAAAAAAATTAACACTTAATTAGTTTTGAATTTGTATAAATCTTTAGTTTATAATTAACATAAAACACTTAAAAGCTGTATAATAAAGAATAGTGTTAAATACATCATATGATATACTGCAGGAAACTTTCTGTAAGCACATAATTTAATAATTATTCTTTCACATTTAAAAAGTAAACTTTCTTTTTCGTTTTTTTATATTCTGATTACCACGAATAATTTTTAAATTTGAAATAACAGGCATTTTGCAAAATATATATATATATATATATTTTAAAGAAAAGGGGAGTTGATAATGAAGCAGATAATTCTGAAGATTCCATATTTTACTCTATAAAAGGTATGGAAAAAGTATAATGACAAAATTCATATGTTACAAAAATGTTAAAAATGAAATATGTGTCTTGTATCGAAAGATGTGTTTTCCACTTGGAGAATTAGAAACATATATTTTTTTAATGTAATGTCATTTTCTAACATTAAAAATATCTTTTTTTCTTTGACAGATAATATAAGTAAATAATTTTGAATGTACAGTTAAGAATTTAATACTTTTTAACGACACATTGATTTTATGATGCTTTTCTTTTGAAAATGTCGCAATTAATGAAATAGAACGAAATATACTAAAAACACCAACGTTTAACACAGAATATCATCGTACAATGGACAGCCGCACGTTCCGTGAGCAACTTGGACTCACTTCCTCAGTGTCAATAAAATAAAATTAAACGCTATTGTATCCCCCCAAAGACATGAAATTGAATCTAAAAACCCAAATGAAAACAACAACACACCGAGAAACTCATCACGCATGAGTCACCAATCAGATTAAGCCGGAAGTGATTCACTATGACACAGTAACTCAACCCAGAAAGGTGTGATGTAAGGTACACTTGAAAAATCATTGACCAGGGAGTTACCAAATTTATGGATATAAACTGCCTCAAAGAAGTCTAAATATAATGGAGTGTTACATTTCTTAATAATAGTGGCTGAATCAAAGTTGAAATTATGTCCCTCACTCCAGCAGTGACAAGCAATAGAGGATTTTTGTAATTATTTTTTCTTAATATAATTTTTGTGTTCATTGAGTCTGAAACGGAGTTGTCGTTTAGTCTGTCCTATGTAGGACAAACCACATTGACATCGGATATTGTAAATGCCCCAAAAGTTTTGATGTGAAATTTTATCCTTTAGCTGTGAAAAATGTAGTTTATTAACTGGCCTAAAAACAACCTTAAAATCATACTGTCTTAAAATATTAGCTATTTTGTAGGTAATGCTATTGTAAAATTGCAAAATAATGAGGTTAGAAAAGGATACTGGAACATCAGAAGAATCAAGATTATTCATACCTTTATTTAGACAACGAAAAATTAAACGGTTGATATAAGCCAAACTAAAACCACGATTAATAGCAACTGATCTAATATAATTCAATTCTGTAACAAGGGAAACATTCTCAGAACAAATGAAAATTTCTCTATTAATAAAGAAATGAAAAGCAGAGGCTTTCTGAGAAGGAGGGTGCCACGAATTAAAATGAGGGAGGAGTGAGACTGCAAAGGGTTTACGGTATACACAGGTATCAAATGTATTAGGCTGACGAGTAACTAACACATCAAGAAAGGATAATTTATTTTCAACTTCCAGTTGAAGTAGACTCAAGAACGTTTCAGACTCGAGAGAGACGTTTCAGACACAATGAACACAAAAATTATATTAAGAAAAAAGAATTACAAAAATCCATTATTGCTTGTTACTGCTGGAGTGAGGGACATAATTTTAACTTTGATTCAGCCACTATTATTAAGAAATGTAACACTCCATTAGATTTAGACTTCTTTGAGGCAGTTTATATTCATAAATTTGGTAATTCCCTGGTCAATGATTTTTCAAGTGTACCTTACATCTCACCTTTCTGGGTTGAGTTACTGTGTCATAGTGAATCACTTCCGGCTTAATCTGATTGGTGACTCATGCGTGATGAGTTTCTCGGTGTGTTGTTGTTTTCATTTGGGTGTTTAGATTCAATTTCAAGTCTTTGGGGGGATACAATAGCGTTTAATTTTATTTTATTGACACTGAGGAAGTGAGTCCACGTTGCTCACGAAACGTGCGTCTGTCCATTGTACGATGATATTGTGTGTTAAACGTTCGTGTTTTTAGTATATTTATCCACACAAGATTTTATTCATAATCGTTAGAACGAAATACATAGAATATCTCTTGCAATTTAGGGGGTCGGAACAAGAAAGTGGCAAGCCACATTTTTGGTGAAATAAATCTGACACTGTAATATGTTGCTTAATATTGTAAATTATAAAATCCTACATATTTTTTTTCTAATGTCATTGGATGGCAGCATATGACCCAGGTTTCGTTTCTGCCCCAGATGTTTAAAGAACTTTTTAACCAAAAAGAATATGTATATCATTAAAGTAATATCATTAAAGTAATGTCATGTTGTTATTCAGAATATCTAAAATATTACACAGAAATTAGCAAAAAAAACTTTATGTTTTATATCTTGATTTGAGTATTTGATCTAATTTTCAAATTGATATATCTCAGAAGTTCAAAAATGTGGCTTAGCACTCTCTTGCCCGAAAGTTGTCAATTAAAAATTAGAATTATTTGAAAAATTAGTTATTGAGGAATAAAATATATATACAGCCTATTTCGAAAGTTTAGGCACAATCAGAAAGTATCTTTTATTAAATAAAAATACGAAATTAAACAAAAACGTATTATTTTCTTGGTAGACCTATTCAAAAAAATCATATAAAACTTAATAATGAGTACATTATTATACCATCAATAAAAACTCATACAAATCTATAACAGGATAGTGTCTCGGAAGTTACGGCCCAATGGAAAAAACACATAATTTAATACTTTTCATGGTGTTACTTAGGAATAATAAATTCTTCGTTTGGGACAACTTCAAATAAATTGGAATGATTCGTTCTTTATGAAATCAATCAGTTTTGAAATATTACTGGTGGTAGAGACTAGCATGCTTTTTCATTGGTCACTTTTAGTTCTTTAGTAAAGTCATATTGCTTTTAATTCTTGTATACTTCAGGGGATAATATATCTTAGTTATTCTCAATCGGATTATCGCGAGGCTTAAGTTGGCCAATCTAATTCTGAGTATTTCGGGCGAATAGCCACTGTTTCGTACTATGTAACTAGACTTGCGTCTCAAAAGTTTCGGTACAGTGAAAAAAAACACATCCTTTAGTGCTTTTCATGGTGTTATTTAGGAATAATAATTTCTTCGTTTGGGACAACTTCAAATAAATTGGAATGATTTGGTGTTTATGGAATCAATCAGTTTTGGAAATATTATTGTTGGCAGAAACTAACATGATTTTTGAATGGTCACTTTTAGTTCTTTAGTAAAGTCATATTGCTTTTAATTTTTGTATACTTCACGGAATAAGATAATTATTCTCAATCGATTTATGTCCGGGCTTAAAGCTGGCCAATCTAAGATGTTAACATTTCGGGCTGATAGCCACTGTTTCGTACTACGTGAGTTATAGATTAAGCATAGCTGCCAACCTCTCATTAATATTCCGTAATATGCGGGTTAATTGGACCCAGGTTTAACACACCTTTCGCACCAGAAATTCTTTAAAGAAATGAAATTAAATAAATTCCACTTAGAAACCTGAAATTGAATAAATAAAGATTTATCCAATAATGTTCCTGGTTTGAAGCGGTGTTAAACTGGGTCAAATTAACCCGTATATTGCGGAATATTAATGAGAGGTTGGCACCTATGATTAAAGCATTGTCGCGTGCTGAAATCTCCACTCAGGACACGTAAGATGTCACCAAACGGAAGTAGATGTTGTTCTAGCAGATCTGGATGATGTGGTGAATTTTGTTTCCAATTTTGAAAAAACATGAAGGTATGGCGATTAAAGCCCTTTGCTCTCCAAACCATCAGAGATTTACCACCATGTCTCCTTCTGAAGAATGTACGGTGCTGTTTCCTGATGACATGCCAGTAGTTTTTCAGTTGTTAGGGCCGCATAGTTAAATCACTACTTCACTCCTTGAAATCACTACTTCCGTAAAAAGCATAAGTACAATTACCTGAAATATTTAATTATCGATATCTATATAATCTGACAGAATTTGGCTTCGACTATTTTTAAAACTATCGCTTTCTTCTAAATATTATGAGTGATGCCTCTCTCACTATATCAATATTATATTTAAATAACTGACTCCAAATATAACACAATTGTCCGTAATCACTTTTCATCAATGCTTAATTTTGAAATACCGCCTTCTATTATATTTGCACTTAAATTAAACATGCAAAAGTAAAAATAAAGTTTGACTGTAACGTAAGAAAACACTGGCAATCGTCAGCTACATCAATCTCGTTTTCCATGGTGGTAATGAAGTGTTTAAAGTATTTTTATTTCAATATTTTAATTACAATCTTGATTAGTATTATAATACGAATTTTACTTTGAACTTGTTTCCTCGTTATCATTTTAACTACACTCTAAAAACGACATTTTCAAACTTGAGCAAAAAAAATGAAAACTGAGTATGTCGCATATTCAAAATGGATCCGAATCAAAATTACTCAAGTTTGAAACCTGTATATACTCATTTCTGAAAACATGCACACACTCAAGAATAAAACATCATGCTTGCTCATATTTGAGTATGTCCATGTTTTAAAAATGAGCATGAACTGACTTCTATGTGCTGATTTTTGAGTATTTTTATGTTTCAAAAATAAGTTTGAACTGATTCTAATTATTTTTAGGTATGTCCATGTTTCAAAAGTGAGCATGAACTAATATCTAAGTGCTCAGTTTTGAGTATATCCATGTTTCAATATTCTGAGTATTTTTGGTATTTCAGAATTGAAAGCATTGGATCGTCCTATTTCAAACAAAAATTTTCATAACAAAATGAAAACATCGATTTACTCAGATTTGAAAGTGTCATATTTTTCAGTACTAAGTACCACATGAGGAAGTCCGATAACAATTAATTCATCTCAAAACTCTAGTTGTATTTTCTACCCATTAAATGAAATAATGATATGATTTTGTTCTACATAGTCTATGTAAAAAGTTTTTATTAAAAATCAAGTTTAGCTCGTGAAAGTAAGTTTCATTATTTTTCAATATATTTTGATGAGTAAAGCATATTTCTAAATATATATTTAAGATAATCATAACTCTATCATTTATTATTGCAGGTTATTTTTTAATGCATAATAAAAAATATTAAATATAATAAGTTTTTCATAAAACAAACAGTATACATCATGTAAAGTGTCAAATATGATACTTAAGATTGTACAATATTCAGTTACTACTTACTGTAATGACAAAATCATTGCATTTTAATGCACTATTGAATAAAACTACAAAAATAAGTGCACAAGAAATTTTCCATTACGGATACTGAATACTGTCATATTTTAGCAATGAATCTTTTCTAAAACACTTTCAGCTTCAAAATAATATGCATGATCTTTTGTCACTATATCTAAATTCGAATAAATTATCATATAGCAGTCCAATCATGCCGTAATCAAAAGTTAACGCTTTCCGTCAACACTTCCTATTGAACTACGGCATACTAATATTTTTTTACTCTTCGAAGATGCCATCAATAGAATAGAAAGTTTAACAGTGACATAATATTTCTGGCAGTTCTTCACTTCTATAATATAGATTCCGAGTGCTGTAAAAAAGTGTTTTCTGCATTTTATATTATTTTTGCGTAATATTGTTTTATTCATTATTGCAATTTTATTATCTATATTATGAGTAGATATTATGTTATTTAGCATATACTCTAAATATTTTATACTTTACAGTTTCATGCAAAAGTTGATCGGTACTTGTAGTTTTAAAGTGACATGCTTAAGATTATAAAAAAGGTAAATTATTTATTAATATACTAAAAGAGGCAGAAAAGATTCAGAATTTTTTCGATATCTATAGTTTTGATACGAGCTCCCACCGCTACAGTTACTCGGCAAAAAACCAGTTCAGACAAGTCAAATTCGTTTACAGCCGAGGACAATATTAAGCATTATATACAAAGCTGGTGATCACATACAAAAATGTAGATTTATGATCATTGTATGTAACAAAAGTCAATATGTAAATAACCATTGCAAATTTATGCAAACAGGAGAACGGTTTATACTTTTAAATAATCTGTTGTACGTAAACTGATCGACAATTATCTGAAATTGAAGATATGTACTTTCATTTATTTAAAAGTCATTAATAAAATCATAGGTATATTGACTTTGGATCCTACTGTATTACCATTGCACTGAATAAAATTTTTATATACAAAATACAACCATATTTAGGAAATATTGATGCAGAATTACAATGTTATTTTTATGTATCCTTTATTTTACCATATTTATCGATAAAGACAATACGAAATCATTAAATATACAATATTTGGTTGAATTTTATAAATTATGTTTATTTTAAAAATTGATTATATGGTTTGATTATAACGATTATTTATTGATTATACGATTACTCTCAATCTATCCGCAATTTTCTTATTATGTAATGTTAAAATTAGCAAGGTTGTCAACTATATCCTTTTAAATTATGGTTAAATTCCTATGCATAGTTTTCGTTCCTATAAAACTTTTTTAAGAGAACTAATTTGACCGACTTTAATATTAAATATCTCTTAAAATATATATCGGCGTTATTTTCTTAATATAGAGAGATACTGCATTTCCTTTCCCATGTGGAGTCAATTTGAATTCCAATAACTGCTATAGTACATTATGAGCAACAATTTCAAAAACAATCATTACAGAGGAAGTAAATAAATAATTATTTTCTTTACATTTCTTGAAATTCAAAAATTTTCTTTTGAATTCATTTTTAATGTATTTTTTTTTAAATCTTACTTAGTATATTCTAAAATTTTGAACGCTTATTTTTGAACGCTGTAATAATGGGTGGTGTTTTGTAATGGTTCCTAAATTTTAGAAAATATCTTAAATATCTGTAAATCACAGTACGACACAAAGAATGTCGCATACATGTCTGTGGATGGTAATGACTGAAATTTGGTTTTCATTCGTATTATGCATTCTCTACATTGTGTATTTAGATATCTCTTTTCACCTTTTTAAAAATTCAGGTTTGGATAGAATATTGTGGAATTGTCGAAATGTACACCAATTAATTTTTCCGCAGAGCTTAAATTACGCTGTAATTTTTTAATGAAATATAAAGAATGAATTATCACTTTACTAATACATTTCATGTGCTGTGTGTTTGTAGCCTTGCCATATAAGAGTGAGACTTTCCATCTTGTGCTGCGTGTTTGTAGCCTTGCCATATAAGAGTGAGAGAATGCTATACTGGATGTCGCCTGGATAGCTTAATTGGTAAAGCACTTGGTGCACTATACCAAGGGATCCCGGATCGAACCCCGGTCTGGACATTTTTTCACTCTAATGGTTGTACGCTGATTAGTAAAGTGATAATTCATTCTTTGTATTTCATTGTCGAAATGTTTTTAATAATATATGCGTGACATGGGTTTTTCATTTTTTTTCTATCTACGATTATTGTGTAGTGATGGATGGATATATATAAAAATATTATGATCATCAAAGAATGGTATTTGTGAAAAATTTTAGACTCTTTCTGGATAAATTATATTCCTTATACAACCATTTTTGTTTCTATTATACGTTTGGCCATATCTAAGTTTAAGACTTAATTATACAGCCTGTGGATTTTGTTACCGCCTACTCTAAATAATTACCTTCTCTTTATATAATCACACAAGTCTCCAATAACATAAAGCGAAGATTATTAATCTGAAATTCTGGTAACAAAATGCCATGATGAACGTATCCTAAATACCACCTTCCCATGGTTTTGCGACGTGATTGGAAGACATAGTCAAATAAGGGTGATTTTCGACAGTATACCGTTTTGTATTAAGGTACAAATATCTATAGTTTTACAAATGAATTTTTTCTCGAATTTGCTTCTAAAAATTTACATTCAATATAAAATTACGGAAAAAGATCACGAGTTTCCAAAATTTAAATATAAAAACATTTTTTTTTTAAAGTTGGAATAACTTTAATGAAATTCTTAAAATGTTTTATAATTAAAATATTCTCGTGATTAATCTTTTTTTAGAAATTGACAAGCAAGTGGTACTTTAAATCAAGCAAATATATTTATTTATTATAAAAATATTTAACAGAGATTAAATTTTATTATGAAATATAATCTCTTTATCAATTCTGAAAAATACCCAAACATGCAAACAATCCGTGTTTTGAGTACCACTATTTATGAAAAGAAATATTTGCCTCATTCAGTGCTGAAATTTTGCTATTGAATAAGTCAAAGATTACTATTCTCAAAAAGTGATAGTCAAAAATATAGAGGCTTTGCAGCTCTGAATATCATTTCTGTTTTTTCTTTTAATTTATAGATCTTAGATTTGTTTCAATTTGTTAACTTTCAATGCTGGTTAAGTTTTCAATCCTGAATAAATTTTAATTGCTTTGTTGATTTTAATTTCAAGAAAATATTTTATTAAAGAAAACCTGACAACCTGACGCCCTGTGTAAAGATTAAATTTCCAATATATCACTGTTAAAGAACTGACACAAATAATCATCTAAATGTGACCTTATAAGAAATGTCATCTAGATAAACCTTTGAATGAATTATTTTTCGAATTAACATTTGAAAAAAAAACTTAATATATAATTAGTAAAAGAAAAGATATATTACAAGCGTCTAAATTCAAAAAATAATATAAAAAATCAAAAACAGTGTTTTTAAAATGAACGTATATTTCAACGCAATTAATTAGTTGACCATCTGACTCCTCTAAATTTCTTGCAAAACCACAAGGATCTTTTTTTTTATTTAAAATTCTTTCACACGCAATTAACTTTGTCATTTAACGTCCAAGCAAATGACAATTTAAATCCAGTAAATACCTTTGATTAACGATAACGATTAAATTCCAATGGCAAACAAAACTATAATTAAATTTTTATATTATTATTTTTTAATTTATTTTTTACCTTGTATTAAATTAAATTATTACATTAATAACGTTTAATATTCCAAGAACATTTATTAATTTCAGTAATAAGAATTCCTTTTATTAAAAGTTATAATGAATTTTAGAAATAGTATTATGCAAATTTATTTTTTGTCAATTAAAAATGATCAATAACAATCTTTCTTAATTTGCATTAATTGTAAAATCAGTTTAAAATGTCTTTTAATTACTTCCGAGTTGTATTAAAGAAAAAATACTTTCAAACAGTTATTACAAAAATGAAAACTATAGCTTCTGAATTTACAACAAATGTATGTTTTTTAGGTAGATTTCGTAAGAAACACTACCTATTACATTCTCACCTAAGTTGGAAATTTTGAAAAATTTTTGAAGATCTACGCCGATCATGACTCCCAGAACCCAAAACCACCCCCAGTTCAAAACTTTATCTATCTATCTATCTATCTATCTATCTATGTCACTTTTTTCTGACCACGATAACTGGAAAAATTCTGCATTAATCTTTTACAAACTGATACATAAAATCAAGGGGCATAAAATCTCGGTCAAGTTCGTTAATGGGCAAAATCGAACCAAGGGGGGGAGGGTCGGGGGGGCTTTTTGTGAAAACAGAAAAAAACCCATAATTTCTTAATTATGATACGTATCGAATCCATTTAAAGTTATTATTACTTCTAGGAGAAGGGTCGAAAATGTATGTATGACAGATTTTTGATATAATTAAAAATGGCCCCAAGGGAGGGAAAAAGGGGGGTTTTAAGAGAAAAAAATCATAGCTTCGTCAATTCACAAGATATCAAATTCGCGTAAATTTATTATTAATCTTCTTAATATTATCTAAAACTTTTACATTGACGAGTTTTTTATAGGACCAACCGTTATAGCAAAAAAAAAAAAATAAATAAAAACAAAAAAAATCCCTGCCGGCTCCGCCTGCAAACAAGTTATTTTTCGAAGTAGGCGGTTCCAACTCCCGCATCTTTTCGAAACTGATACATCAAATCAAGGGGCATAAAATCTCGGTCAAGTTCGTTAATGGACAAAATCGAACCAGGGGGTGGGGGATGGGGGGCTTTTTTTGAAAACAGAAAAAAACCCATAATTTCTTACTTATGATACGTATCGAATCCGTTTGAAGTTATTATTACTTCTAGGAGAAGGGCCGAAAATTTATGTATGACAGATTTTTGATATAATTAAAAATTGCCTTAAGGGGGGGGAGGGGGGTTTAGAAGAAAAAAATTCATAACTTCGCCAATTCTCAAGATTTCAAATCCGCTTAAATTTATTATTAATCCTCTTAATATTATTTAAAACTTTTATATTTACAAGTTTTTTATAGGACCAACCGTTATAGCAAAAAAAAATTAAAAACAAAAAAATCCCTGTCGATTCCGCCTGCAAACAAGTTAGGTTTCGAAGTAGGCGGTTCCAACTGCCGCATCATCGTAAAAAGGTCATTTCTTCCGCAATTCCCGACAAACAGGTGCCCCACGGTCTGCGTCTTCGAAATCTACCTGTGCCTGTAGGCCGAGCCGTCAGGGATTTTTTTTCTTATAATTAAAAAATATTTTTGTAAATTCTTAAAATATATTAGAATTAATGTGTTCACATAATTAATCATATTACCAAAGTACTTAAGCAAGTGGCAGTTTAAACCCAGTAAATATTTTTGCGCATTAAACACATATTTAACAGATATTAAATATAATTTGCATTTTTCGAAAAAAAAGCAAATTACAATTTTCTATTTTTGTTTATCTAAATATTATAATAGGATAAAAATATAAGATGTCTCATTCCAACCCAAACCCCGTTAATAGCTGAAAATATTACAAATAATAAACATGTTGTAAATATGTAAAAAAGCAATTTTTTTATGACAAAGTTGCCAATTTCTCATTAATCTTCCGTAATAGATGGGTTAATTTGACCCAGGTTTAACATGTTCCGCACAAGAAATGTTTTTAAGAAATGAAATTAAATAAATTCCACGTAGAAACATGAAATTAAATAAATAAAGATTCTTCCAATATTTTTTCTGGTTTGAAACGTTCTTAAATTGGGTCAGATTAAACCACATATTACGGAAGATTAGTGGGAATTCGGCACCTCTGGACTATATTACTTTGTAAAATATAATTGTTTCACGAATAGTGCGAAATTGTTTTAGACATAGAGCCGCAATGAAAATCATCAGACTGCGGCAGTGATTCAAATACGGATTCTTAAAAATGCTTTAACACTTGAAAATAAACTTGTTCAATAGTTCTTTTTTTTTAATAATACATGTTTGTCTGAAATTTGTACATCACTACATTACCCAAACATAGTTAATAAATAGCGTCCACGGTGAAATGCTCTCAATCGTTCATCAACTTTTAGCTAACTAGCTCTTGCATTTGTCGCCACTGGCACTTCGTCCGCTTAGCATCTGTGTAGTTGGAGTTAAACCATTCCTACAAATTCATTTTAGTTTTTACACATTAAAAAATAATATTAATTGCATTTTCATTCTCCTGCATAGTCAAAATAGAAAAATGTTACGTGGTCTAAAAATAACGTTTGCAAAAAATAATATACCCTCTTTCGAGTTACCTACGATTCCGAATGGTTTATTTTATCTTTAGAAAATCACAAGCCAATAGATTTATGAAATTTCGAAAATAAATTCAGAAGCAAAAATTACTCTCTTTTTTTCCCCGTAATTTTCAGATAAGTTTACGAGTAGTTTTTAAAGTGTTCTATTCAGTTTTTTTTTTTTTTTTTTGTTTCCTCAAATATTTTTTTTCGGATGCAATAAATTTCCAAATATACATTTTCAGCTGCGTAGCAAAATTTATGTATGCAAGAATAATAAAATAATTGTTCATTTTATGCTGTAAATTTTGCATGTTTATCTGTTGAACATAATTAATGAGCAGGAACATGATTATTTAAGAGTTGATAGGCTTCCACAATTAGATATTTCGTTCTAATACAGGATTGAGTAAACTTATTACTAGATTTAATATTAGATTCATGGCAGGTGGATGACAGACACAATTTGAAATATACGGACAGAAAAATATACATTTGTTTCATAAATGCCTGTTTAAATCCCTAACATCTATTGGCTTTTGAGATTTCTGAAATTAAAAGAACGCCTTTTTGTAATGTTTTGCTGTATATATTTTCGGATGGTATAAATTTTCAAATATTCATTTTCAGCTACGTAGCAGAATTTATAGATGCAAGAATAATAAAATAACGTTCATTTTATGCCGTAAATTTAGCATGTTTGTCTGTTGAACATAATTATTGAGCAGGGAAATGATTATTTAAGAATTTATAGGCTTCAACAATTAGATATTTCGTTCTGATACAGGGTTGAGTAAACTTATTAATAGACTGTAAGACTCCTAGAGTGCTTTAAAAAAAGCGCGGCCCCCATCCACTACTGGACATTGCCCCCATGTTTTCCTGATTCCTGTATCGGCGCGATCGTAGCCCCACATATGGGTACGAGAGTGGCCGGACAGGTTCGATTCATGAAAGACAGTCCGTGACATCCTCGAAGCCGGGCTTGTCTGGAGAACTCATAAGAGTAACCAGGGCCCAGCTACTAATCAGGGGATACCTCTCATGATTTGCTATATCCCAATTCGAGATCGAGAACAACTCACACGAGTGATCTCATGTCTCTCTAGTCGGGAATGGACACACACATCTTAAAAACTAGGTTAGTAAACACAGATAGGCTAAAAAAACAAGGAAGAGGGTTCCGACCCCCGCCACGCTGTCGGGTTACCAGGCCGTCAGAGCCATAGGGCCGGGAGAACGTTAGTATGAAAGCGAAAAGTGATAGGATCGAAACAGCTAGTGCGATTGTTTCGTCCCGGTGGTCCGGCCAGACCTGTGTAACCGCCCGCATCCGCTAGCTCACTCTCACTAGACATGAACACCAGCTTTCCAAAACCTTAACCAGAGGTCTCCCGACATCTGGCTGCATATCTCAACAACAGCTGTCTCCGGCGCCCCCCCCCGCCAGGGGCCCTGGGAACGGACAAGAGAAGCACTCATCTTGTCTATCCCCTGGAGTGCCGTACGCTGAGAAAGGATGAGTTTCAGGCCGCTCGAATCATGTCTCGTTCGAGATCCCCAGGCTGCACTTAGGATTGTCCGGATGAACCGGCGAAAGCCGGCCGCCCAGTCCTCCCGGAAGTGGATTTACGTCGGTTACCGCTCCCTCGGAGGCCCTGCTTTGTCCCAAACTCCTGAAAATGGAATCCGGACGCCACAGCGCCTACTGCCGGACTCCAGGTCATTCCCCCGCGTCTCGAGAGACCTGGTTGATTCCGGAACACTCGGAGAAGCACGCAGCCCAATAGACTGTAAAGTAGGGTTAGCCGAAAAAATTCAAAAATTGTTTTTCAAGTCGTAATAGCGCGGAAAAGGTGCGAATTGGGGAGACTAAAAATGGGTAAAAAAAGAAATAAAATCGGTTTATATCTTCCGATCGCGCATGTGCTGTAAAGTTTGCTAAAATGGGGAAAAATTAACATTTTTTACAATTTTTTTTTTAATTTTTAAATTAGCCTCTTCACGAATGTAATAGATGAAATTCTTATCTATTACACTAACAAAACATAATATTTAAATAGTATTTAAATCCATCAACATCTTCCGATCGCGCATGTGGTCTAAAGTTTGCCGAAATTTGGCCAAAATTTACATTTTTACAAAAAAATTTAAATTTTTTAAATTAGCTTCTTCACGAATGTAATAGCTGAAATTATTATGTATTAGAATAACGAAACAGAATGTATAAATATTACTTAAATCCTTAAATTCATCAACATCTTCTGGTCGCGAATTGCATTAATGAAATTTTGAAAAAAATAATTACAAATAAAGGTAAATCACAGTTCACGGGGCAAAAAATCTAAACTTACCTTTCTTTGTTAGTTTCTCTTATTGAATACAAGTTTAAATGTTTAAAACAAATTATGTTAGACCATTAGTATTATTTATAAACACATTTTCTTATTGGAAAAACTAAATTTTATGTGCAGACAGTCAAGTCCACGAAACGGATGTTGAACAATTGAACATCACCGTTTTCACTCATTCTTAGATGAAGGTACAGTTGAAGCACTTTATAACGAATTACGATATAACGAAAAGCACGATATAACGAAATGTTCATTACCATTTAGTTGGTCTGCATGTTAAAGAATACTGAATTCGAAACGATATAACGAAATATTTATAACGAAAAGCACGATATAACGAAAAGAATTCGAGCATGAAAAGTGCAATAAAAACGATATAGCGAATTTTTCCCTTATTTTTTACTTAACGCGGGAAATATTTTTTTTCTTAATTACTAGTTTTTTTCCTCCATGACATAACCTTCAATATTTTTCTCTACGGCCAATCACATATTTTCAATAGTTCCAGGAGAGATTTGGGGGAGGGGTAGTGTTTTAAGACAGACAGAAAGACGACAGCTTAGCAGAATTGTATTATGTTCTTTTTTATTCGATGACTGATTTCATTGACATTTGCTTTGCCTGTAAATTTATGGCGTGTTAATTTTTTAAACTCTACGCTGGCTGTGTCTGACAAAAGAAAATGGTTGAGTTTAGAAGAGAAAGTCGAAATTATAAAATGCTTCCCAGAATTATGTTAAAAAAAAGCGATGTGGCGAAAAAATTTAGGATTAGCACTCTCAGCACAATATTGAAAGATCGAGAAAAAATTCTTAAAATTTTCGAAAAGGATGCAGTGTTCTCATCGTTTAAACGTTTACGTACAGCAAAATATGCAGATGTGGAAGAAGTATTATTTACATGGTTTAAAGATGCAAGATCCAAAAAAATCCCGTTAGTGGAAGTATTTTGCATGAAAAAGCATATCACTTTATAACTTTGATCAATACTTTATAATGTTCAATAAAGAAAATAGCGCCAGGAAAAAGAAAATATATATGATTTGTCTGATGGCAGTGTCAGTGAGCAAGAACGATTTGTAGAAATTTACCAGAAACTTTTACCCTCTGATGCACTCGAGTATTTACAGAAAATTGTGTGTTACATGCGTAATAAAAACTTGTTAGCGAAAGAAATTAATATGTATGTTGACAAAGTAGAGCTTACATTATTAGATAATGCTGTAAAGAAAAGAAAGCAGAGCTTGTTAACTTCATTCTTCAAACCAATATAGGTATGTAAAAGTTTCCTTTAACAGAATTAAATCAATAATATATATTTTTTTTAATTTGCCCAGTTTTTTTTTTCATGTGTAGCATAGTAATATATACTATACATATACCGTTAAAATGATACAACAAAACTCTTAATTATCTGAAATCCAGTCATCCAGATCAATAATCACAAAATAAAAATTTTATGATATGAATTGTACGTATAACATTCGTAAAAATATAATTATCTTGAAATTTCTTTTTAAATCAACGCTTTTCTTCTTTTCACTCTTTCTAGTAAAAATAATTTTTCCTGTGAAGCATTAATTTAATATAAATACATGAAATCTAGCTTTAAAAAAAAAAAAAAAAAAAAAAAAAAAACAATTTTAAGAGATCTTAAAGAAATAAACAGACTTTTTTTATGATTGTCTCCAATATCCGGACTTATGCATAATCAGATTACGTTCAGACCACATTAATCCGGATAATTGGATTTCTTACTGTATAACGAACTAATTCTTTATAACGTTTTAACGAAAGCACTTTATAACGAGCAAATCTATGGAGCACTTTCGATTTCGTTATAAGGTGCTTCTACTGTACTTGAAATCAGATTTATGGACGAAGTTAGGCATAGTTGACCTTGAAAGCAGTGTTGTTCTGATAAAACCATCACTAGACTCAGATCTACAAATTTTTACTGAGGCTTCTGTTACAAGTTTGACACATCTTTCAACTGCTTGAGTATGGACTGAGAAATTCTGGAATGTTATATCCCAAATAGGAACTGAGCCACTTTGAATATCTGAGTTAATCTCATCGTCACTGATATCCTTTAATAATGTGGGTGAAGATAAATCACAGTCCATCCAATTAATAATATTCAAGTAGTCTTGAGCCTTGAGTTTTGGAGGCATGAATGTTTAGTATAGAATGCATAGTTGTTCTCTTTTGATCAAACTGCCTTTAGAATTCGTCGAAGTCCAAGCTTTCTTATGTTTTTTGAAGGATCTTGTGTGATGGATAACATATAATGTTCTGGATGAGCGAAAAATCTATTTCGTTCGATCACAGTGTCGACAATATTACGTAAATCTTTAGGCAGGTAACTTGAGGATTGTATTGCTTGGTACACAAGTTTTGATCCGTCTGTAAAGTATTTACTTATTTTAATACTAAACCTCATTGGCATGTATGACTTTAGAATAAATACAACTATTTCTTGAAGTTCAGATGTCGGGCTTTCTTCACTTATGTACAATCTGAGAGTTCGATTGGCTGTTGTCAACCACCTCGAGTGTGACAAGGGACCAGGATTTCGTACAGCCAAACCCTCTTTACAGTCCCGACTTTATAGCCATGGAAATATCGAGTAGATATTGCTGATCTTTACTTAATATACTTCTGTCTATTATGCGGAACTGACAGTCAGTACTCTTGAAGCTAATCACTCGATGCTTTTCGCAGCCACTTAGCTTTTCACCGATTGGCCCTCCCAAAGATTTTGAACCCGTTGATTTACCATTAACGTATTGAAACAGATGCCTGAATGGTAGTTCATAAAAATGAAGAAAGCAAACTGCTCATTGTAACAGTTTCCCCAAATGCATTTCCATTCGGCGAATGAGACCGTTTTTCCAACTTGTGTTAACATTAGTGCCATGGCATCCTATGACAACTAATTTTTGAAGAGAAATGCCACGACCAGACAGATAAGAAATAACAGACGTGACAATATGTTCAGAATTTCCAGAAGTTGGAGTTACGTGGCCGATGTAGACTGAGCCAGGTTCTTGAATTGGCGAGTAATTCTCTTCATTTTTTACTCTATGGAACCTTTTTGAAATAGCTACAAACACCACTAACGTGTTGTCTTTCCTCCCATTCAAATAGAGACCTTGTACTGTAAAATCGTCAGATTTATTACAAAATTTAGCCCTAATATTTTGTTTCTGTCTTCTCATTTTGTTTTTGTCTATAACATGGGAGACGTCAGAATCGGTAATTAATCCTTGAGCTGAGCCAATTACAACACGTGCGTGAATTTCTTAGATTTGAATACTGTTGCGCTATCGGATTACCTTAACCGAATAGAACGATTTTTTTTGCAAAAATTTTTTATTCTTTAAAGTGTTATTGTTTCGAAAAAGAGTCGCTAAGAGCTATTACATTTAAATATTGACAAGATAAGTAAGATAAAAGATTATCGTAAAAATGTGATTTTTGCCAAATTTCGGTGAACTTTATAGCCCATGCGCGATCGGAAGATCTTGATGGAATTAAATAATATTTAAATATTATGTTTTGTTAGTGAAATAGATAAGAATTTCAGCTATTACATTCGTAAAGAGGCTAATTTTAAAAAAAATTAAATTTTTGTAAAAATGTCAATTTTTTCACATTTTAGCAAACTTTACAGCACATGCCCGATCGAAAGATACAAACCGATTACATTTCTTTTTTTACCCCTTTTTAGTCTCTCCAATTCACAACTTTTCCGCGGTATTACGACTTGAAGAACAATTTTTGAATTTTTTCGCCCACCCTACTCTAAAGACTACTTCGTAATGTTTTCCAAATATACGGATGGCAAAATATACTTTTGTTTCATAAATGTTTGTTTAAATCTCGAAAATCTATTTGCTTTTGAGAGTTCTGAATATAAAAGAATGCCATTTGGAATGTTGGGTAAGTTGAAATTGGTACATCAGTATTGGTCAATTTAGCAAGTAAATTTCATAAATTGAACAAGCGAATTGAATTTCTTGTTACCTGTGCAACATTACTTGTTTTCACATGTGGTATCATCCCTAAATATTTGTATTTATATTTTAAATAAATGCAATAAAACACACTGTAACTAATATACACTTAATACGGCCTCAAAACATTAAATATTAAAACCTGACACAAAATGTTACAACTAAAATATATTTCTAAATTTCTTGAAAAACATTAGAATAAAATTTCCCCTTAAATAATCTAGTTATGCAACTGCGAAGCAAGTGATAACAACATACAAGTGACAAGCAAGTAACAAATTAATTAAGGTAAATATTTTTAAGCGTTAAAATTTTAAATAAGTTAAAATTCTTATTCGAAAAATAATTCTTGTTTTGAAGGGATGCGGACAGTTAGGTAATTTAAATTTAAATTTTCAGTCTTTGTTTATCATAATTTTTAAAAGTAATTTTATTAATAAATAACGAAATTCTTTTTAGAAACATTTCAGTGCAAATGTCTTTTTTAAGAAAAAATAATTGGAAAATTTACTGTCAAACACCGTCAATAAATTAGAAATTTAAAATTTTTTCTTAGTATGTAAATGCCATCTACATTTAGCCTTATTATTGAGTTATTTCCAATTTTTAATTTTCAGAAAAACGTTCAATGTATAATTACAAAAACGCAAAACATAAAACATGTTAAAGGCTCTGAATTTCAAATGAAACAGAAAGAACGCATTTCATGAATAAAACGTTTCTAAAAATTGTTAAAATGTCTTAGAATAAAAACCTCTATGTAATTAATTTTGTGACTTAACTGGCAAAGATGTAACAATTTAAACCCAGTAAATACCTTCTCCTATTAAACAAATATTAGGAAGCATAAATAGATTTGTTTTTATATATTTTTTTCAGTATTTTAGTCAAATTACATTTTGCTTAATTTAACCAAATTGTATTCCAAATATTTTATTTCCATTAATAAAAATGTGTACTATGAAACATCTTCAATAAATTAGAAATTTAAAATGTTTCCTTAGTATATGACTGCCATCTAAATTTAGTCTTATCATTGAATTATTTTAAATATTTACTTTTAAGCAAAAAGTTCAATGCATAATTACAAAAAAAAGGAAACCAAAACACATGTTATAGGCTCTGAATTTTAAATGAAAAAAAAAACAAACATTTCAGGAATAAAACCTTTCTAAAAATTGTTAAAATATCTCAGAATAAACCCCTCCGTTTAATTTATCTTGTGACTTAACTGACAAGGAAGTGACAATTTAAATCCAGTAAATACCTTCTCTTATTAAACAAATATTTAGCAGCAATTATATTTCATTAGGAAGCATAAATAGTTTAGTTTAGATTTTTTTAAATTCTTTAGTCAAATTACAATGTGCTTAATTTAACTAAACTGTATACGAAATATTTAATTTCCATTAATAAAAATATTTTGTATTAAGGTAACTGATGACAAAATGAAATCTATCTAATATTTAAAAATAAGATAATTAGAAATTTAAGTAATTCGCTTTATTTTTATAAATAGTTTAGAGCTAATAAACATGAAACAGAATAAATATTAAAGTGCATATTTATCTACTACATCCGCTAATTAAACATGTAAAGAGGTTTTTGCTCTTTCATACTTAATAAAAATGTAACTATCTTATTATATCAGAAGATATAGTTGAAGAAAAATATATCCATTCAAAAAGGAATCATGTAAATATGTATGCTCAAAAGCTTTACTAATCAATGCAATATATATTAAAACCAAGACCCTGCAGTGTAACTTAAACTATTAGAAAAAGTTAATATAACACTATTAGGCATTTTCTGTTAATAGTTTAAAATTGGTAAACGTCAGCGTTGCTGGAATTTTAAATTATTTTATGACGAATACAGTGGAACCCCAATTTTACGTAACCCGTTTCGTACGTTATCCCGCTTCCTACGTTATTTTTCGTCGGTCCCAGAAAATTCCTTTTCCGATAATGTCAAAAGTACCTCGATTTTACGTTATTTACTCTTAGCGTTTCCCGCTTGGTACGTCATTTTCGTCGAAGTACCTCAGGAAATTTTGTCTTTTTTCGCTCATGGAAAAATTTTCAAAAGAACAAAAATGCTTTCCACTTGGTCAACTGTTTGATTGTTACCAAAAACAGTTCAAAGTAATGAAGAACTATTATTCGCCTATCAGCACTTGACCAAACTTGCCTCACGTGATATGGGGGGAGGTGATTCTTTTACCGTCGTTCATTCATTTCAACCCGCAGTGGAATAACTTTCTTTTGCTATCTCTTAGTGATTGCCAGTCAAAAGTAGGATGTCTAAAAGAAAATGTTTCTCTGTCGCCGAAAATCTAAAGTTTCCAAAGGAACTAAAGGTAAAACTCGTAAAATCGTTCGGTATCGCTTATTCCACGTTACAAACCATCCTAAAACAATAGAGGTCTCTGTGGAATTAAAATCTGAAAACTGGGAAATTTGTCAAAGAAAAGAAAAACATTGAAAACCTCTCATTTTGAGGAACTGGAAAAGACTTTGTACGAGTGGTTTAAAAAGCCCGTTCTGCCAAGATTCCAATCAATGGCTCAATTTTGTAGGAAAAGGCTCTTGAAATTTCTTCTCGACTTGAAATGCAGAATTTCATGGCATCCAACGGTTGGATCGACCGATTCAAGAAGAGGTATAATTTGTCTTACAAGTTTATTTGTGGTGAGGCAGATGGAGTAAATACTGCGGTTGTTGAGGATTGGATGGAAAAAAACTTTGCCTTCTTTTGTGTGTAATTACTCAAAAAAGACATCTTTAACGCAGATGAGACCAGATTGTTTTTTTAAACTCTTCCCTAATAGACCATACACCGTAAAAGGAGAAACGTGGCGCAGTCAGAAGCTATCAAAAGTGCGATTAACTGTTTTGTTATTACGGAACTGAGAAGCTAACACCCTTTGTGATTGGTAAATCCAAGAAGCCTCGATGCTTCAAAAACATTAAAAGTTAGCCGACAGATTGCAATGCCAACCACAATGATTGGATAAACCTAAATCTTTTTGAAGATTTTGTAAGAAAATTGAATATAAAAATGAGCTTACAAAAGCGAAAAATAATTTTATTCGTAGACCAGTGCACTCATGTTAATCTGAATTTAAAGAATGTGCGTATAAACTTTTCCCCACTCAACTGTACCAGTTTACTTCAGCCATGTGACTTGCGAATAAACAGATCCTCCAAAATGCATTATAGAAAGCAACTGGTAAGAAAAGGCCTTTTAGGTAGCTTTCAATACAAAAAAGTATAAAGCTACCTATTGCAGCCGTTCGGAGGAAAGCAGTTCCGGAAAATTTCGATATATTTTCACCGATCATGACCCCCAGACCCCAAAACCACCCTCCGTTCAAATGTTGATTATATATATATATATATATATATATATATATATATATATATATATATATATATATATATATATATATATATATATCCATATATATATATATATATATCTGACCTATGTCATACGATAACGCTCGTATTTATAAATCAATTTTGATGAAACTAATTGTGTGTATTAAGCTCACCAATGTCTCGACCGAGTTCGTTGGACAGCTTGGTCCGCCATTTTGTTTCAAGATGGCGGCCAATTAAAAATTTAAAACTAAAATAAATATACAAAAAAGTTAAAAATTCAAATTTATTTTTTAATTCAGTGTTAGACATTGAAACGAGGATTCCAGAGCATTTTTTGTTTTACCTCTATCTTAAAAAACGGCTGAGCTAGAGCAGTTTGAAATTCTAGGGTGGCTGACATTTTGAAACAAGACAGCACATTACAAAAATTTTCATTGTTGTAATAATTTTCCCAATCAAACGCATAAAACTATATATTCATATCCGTTAGCGCCAAATTCTCGCCAAACTTGGCGACATTTGGCGAAATATCGCCAAATTTGGCGAGCAAAATAAGTCTTCATAAATGAAGCCAATTTGGCTATTGCTCAATAATTTGGCGAATTTCTTATTCAAATTCAGTATTAACGAATCTTTTGTAAACGTTTTATTTGCATTTTAAGTTGCTGTTTTCGTGTAACATTAGCTAAAATTTTAAAACGAAGATATAGGAAAGCTACCTTTTCCTCCCGGTACAGGCCGGAAGGACTTTTTTCACTTGATTCAGTTGATCTTCAAGATGCTTAGAAAACAAAGCTAAATGTGCTGGAGGTATTTCATTTCATATCGTTGGCGTGGAATGGTGTAGATGAATAATGCATGTCAAATGCTTTTTTGAAGGGAGAATTTTCAAAATCCGAAATTAACAGTGAAGCGCCGCCGGAAGAGCTTTCTATGGAAGACTACGCAAAAGAGGATGAAATTATACTTGCAGACATCAATGTTGGTGAGTACATTGATTGCGATAAGGATGCTATCACTACCACAGACATTCAGACTATTTCCGATTTGATTTCGCAATATTAAAGTCAGGATGATATTGATGAAGATCCAGAAGACAACGTGCCCTCATTGGCAGAAGCCATTGCGAGTTTAAAAATTTTAAAGAAATTTTAACCGGACTTGAAAAACAAATTGCAAAAACTTGCATGTATTGAAAATAGAGTATATGTGAAATTACACTAAAAAAGAAAACGCAATAAAGAATAACAGACTTTTTTAAATACTAATATGGTATTAGTAAGTTTATTTTTGTATAATTTGTTTTCTTGAAGTGTTTTTCTCTATTCGACCCCGATTTTACATTTTCCCGTTTCGTACGTTTTTTTCTGCTGGCCCCGGGAAAAACGTAAAATCGGGGTTCCACTGTATATCTTTCAGAAAATTACCGATATAAATGATGTCGAGCCCAAGCCCGATTATTTGAAATCGAAGCCCAAAAATTTTTGTGTCATCAGAGACGAGATTGCTAAAGCCCGATACCTAAAGTAAGCAGTAAAAAAAAAAAATTAAAACTGTTTCAAGATTAAGTTTCTAAATTAAAAATTTATTCTTACATATGAAATGAGTATTACTCCTAAATTCACAGTCAAGAAAATGTTTCGTAGTTTCCATGTCCCTGAAAATGTGCCCATATGTTCCATGCCCACCCTTTACGTTTAAAATAGCAAATTTATAATTTCTACGCAACCACATTCAAAAACTGCAAAAGTCACAGCCCTGATTATTTTAATATATCATTGTTCAATTATGGTAGATTCACAACGGATTTTTTCCAGTAACTCTAGAAAAGGGCTTCACACAGAAAGTAAAAATAGCCAAGGGCTTTCCCAAGGCTTCTTTATGTTACTAACACTAATCGTGCAAAGGCTTCAGAATCATAAACCCCACCCATGATATATCCCACCAAATACTGCCCCACCAGTGGCTGAGAGGTTCTGCTCCCAAAGCTGGTAGACGGAAGGTGCTGGGTTCAAACCCCTATCGCGCTCGTCGACCTAACCCGTTCGGAGTTTTCTGTGTTTTTCTTCTAACCTTGCCGTAAATACGGATTAGGATCCCTTCAAAAGACCACCACGGAGGTCACGCCCCCCCCCCCCCCCCTAGGGCCTATATCCCTCGAGTAGATCGGTCGTCATAAATCAACCTACCAACCCACCAAAAACTTTTCAAACAGTTCTTTTTTATTTTAAGGATTGCAAAATGATACAAATGATACAAATGATTTAAAAAATTATACAAATATTTTCGTTTGGATAGTCAGATGAAAAATTTGCACAATATTATATATTTTTACATTTTATGCGATTTTTTTACAAAATATGTAAAAACAAGAATTATTATTTAAACAGCTAATATAACATATTGTTTAAATAACGAAAATTGAATATGAAGTTAGGACAATCAAAGATATCTTAAAGTCTGATAATGGGCGAAGTTTATTTAAAATAATTTGTCTTTTTCATTAAATTTAATCTTCTTTGTATTAAACTGCGCACTAATACAATAAACTACCGTATAAAAAATCCTTAATGTAAACATTATACTGAAAATGTATTTTTAAATTCTAATAACACTTAATTTGTCATTTTTACTTTCTAAGTTTTATATTGTTCAGCTATATAAAAAATAAGAAGAAACATGAGAAAGAAAGTCCTTTTAAGAAACGTTATTTTTCTTTTTTCAAAAAGGGTTTTACGAAGTTCACTCTAAATATTTTGCAATACAAAAAAAAAAAAAAAAAAAAAAAAAAATCTACAGCATATAATTTTTTTTTTCGAAAAATAATCACGCTTTTACATTTATTAATTATTTAAAAACAGTTTAAAAAAAATCCACTCAGTCAGGCTTATTTTTTGGAGGATAGTCAAGTTGCGCACCAGCAGAAGTTTCACACATTATTGACTGGACTAGCCGGCTTCGCCCGCTAGCGGACCCCTAATTTACATCGGTGCCTCGAATCATGTAAAACCTCGAATAAGATAAACCTCGAACCGAACGAACCTCCGACTCGGGTCCCCGCTGCCTTCGGCACTGTATACCGGCCGTGACCGCATAATCCCTTAAATTGCACATCGAATAGTATAAACCTCTAACTGAACGAACCTCCGGATCGGATCCCCGCTGCCTGTGGCACCGTATAGCAGTCGTGCTGCGCACGCTCTGCAGTAGTTCCACCTTCCACCCCCAGGTGGCGCAATCTGTTTATAAGAGCATAACTGAAATCGTTAAGGCTTTCGATGTCGAGTCGAATGAGCCATACTCGTCGTCTTCATGTCCATATAATTAGAGAAAGGAAAGCGCCTCCTGGTGGTGAAAAAACGAACTAAAATAGGTAATCTCTATCGATGTAGAGTTGAATGAGCCATACCCCGTCGTGATCCCTCCCATAGAAACAGAGATAGGAAAGCACCCCTGGTGGTGAAACTCGGAACAAAAATCGATAAGCTCTAGTATACTCTATTGATGCCGAGTCGAATGAGCCATACCCCGTCGTGATCCGGCAAATAGAAACAAATATAAGAAAGCGCCCCCTGGTGGTGAAAATAACTAAAATCGATAAGCTCTATCGATGTCGAGTCGAATGAGCCAAACCGCGTCGTGATGTGACCCATAGAACCCGAGTTAGCGGCAAAATTCTTTAATTACACCTACCACCACCAGGGGGCGCAATCTGTTCTATACGAACATAACCCAAATCTGTAAAGCTATTTAAATCCAGTCGAAAGAGCCAAACCGTCGTAATCGGGCCCATAGAACCATATTTACGGAAGCGCCCCCTGGTGGTGGAACTGGAAACTAAAATATGTAAGCGCTATTGATGTCGAGTTGAATGACCCATACCGCTTCACGATGGGACCCATAGAGAATGTGCATGTGACGTCACGAAGCCGTAAAGAACGAACGGTAGGCAAAAGGCAAAACATACGCATGCCTACTGTATAGTTAGCTGTGTTATGTGCTTATTATTCATATTTTTAAAATTAATTATTCATTAATTTTGCCTTTCTTAATTGCAGCGGATAGCCCAAGGTAGGTCCTGATGCACCTGAGGCTCGGATTTTTTATTTTTTGAGACCCCGGCCCCCTGGGGCCCCTTTAAAATTTTTGCCCTAAATTGTTAATAATTTACCCAATTTTTATCCGATCCTCATCGTTTTTGGGGCCTTTTTTCCGTTTAGCTTTCACCCCCATTTCTACGTTCTAGTTATGACCCTGGCCCCCTAGGGCCTGGTACGGGGCCCGTTGAAGTTTTTGTTTCCTAAACTGATAATTACTTGTCCGCTTTTAATCCGATTTTCTTAGTTTTTGGGGCCTTTTCTTCATTTAGTTATTTCCCCATTGCTACTTTCTAATTAGGACCCTTCATCTTAGGGCCCTGCTCAAAACTATCGGCTGGCCCCTTTTTGGGCCCCCTACTATAGTTCCCCTAAAAATCGTCCGATTCACTAACTTTTTTTTCTAACAACTTAGAACTTCCAGCTACTACATGAACAATAAAAACAAAAACAAAAAAATTCGATGAAGATCCGGGCCCCCTGGGCCCCTTGAAGTTTTTGCTCCCTAAATTGTTAATACCTTGTCCCCTTTTAATCCGATTTTCGTTTTTGGGGCCATTTCTCCATTTAACTTTACCCCCATTTCTTTCCCCCATTCCAGTTAGGAGCGTTCATCTTAGGGCCCTGCTCAAAACTATCAGCTGGCCCCTCTTTGGGCCCCCTACTATATTTCTCCTAAAAATCGTCCGATTAACTAACTTTTTTTTTCTAACAACTTAGAACTTCTAGCTACTGCATAAACGACAAAAAAAAAAAAGAGGAGATCCGGGCCCCTCGAAGTTATTGTTCCCTAAATTGTTAATACCTTGTCTCCTTTTAATTCGATCTTCGTTTTTGGGGGCGTTTTCTCCATTTAGTTATTTCCCCATTTCTACATTCCAGGTAGGACCGTTCATCTTAGGGCCCTGCTCAAAACTATCAGCGGCCCCTTTTGGGCCCCCTACTATAGCTCCCTTAAAAATCGTCCAATTCACTAGCTTTTTTTTCTAATAACTTCTTAAGATTTCCAGCTACTACATGAATGACCAAAAATTTCTCGGATAAGATCCGGGCCCCTGGACCCCTTACGTTACCCATAACTTCTTAATTATGATACGTATCGAATCCGTTTAAAGTTATTATTATTTCTAGGAAAAGGGCCGAAAATTTATATATGACAGATTTTTGATATCATTAAAAATGGCCTCAAGTGGTTGTGGGGGGAGGGGGGGGGAGAGAATAGGAGTTTAAGAAGAAAAAAAATCATAACTTTGTCAATTCAGAAGTTATCAAATCCGCTAATTTATTACAAATCCTCTTAATATATCTACAACTTTTATATTGACAAGTTTTTTTTATAAAACCAACCCTTACAGAAATTTTTTTGTGTGCTCCGCCTACAGACACAGGTAGATTTCGAAGTGAGCGGTCCCAACTGCCGCATCATGGCAAAAAAGTCATTTCTTCAGCAATCCCAATAAATAGGCTGCCCATGGTCTGCATCTTCGAAATTTACCTGTGCCTATAGGCCAAGCTGTCAAGGATATTTTTTTAAATATTAATCTTCTTTTTCGGCATCAACTTACGTTTACTCACCACAGTCGTAAATTAGAAATCGCGTTACTGTTAAAGATAAGGGGTTAAGTTTAGAAAGTGAAAGGGGGGGGGATACATCTGTAAATTAAATATCGCGTTAATGTTAAAGGAAATTCGTTAAATTTACAGGGGTGCATATTCCACCGCCTGGGGACTCATTTTTTTATTCGGTTCTAAGGGCTGGATTTCAACAGGGTTTGGTTCATTCGATTCGATATTGAAAACTTGAGTTTTTTTTTTTTTTTTTTTTATCACGGGCGCTAGTCAGTTCGTTATTAATAAATGTTTGGTTCGATTTTGAGTAACTGGATATCATATTTTGTTACAAAATGTTATTTTTCACAAAAATATAACAAATTTCAGAAAAATAAATTTTATTTTTCACAAAATGCCCCTCTCCCCCTCCAAGAAAAAAAAACTGCATCGACACCTGATCAAATGCTTTTTAAATGGTAAGGTTTTTTCAAAAACATGGCATCTATTTTTTTTTTTTTTTTAGATTAAATTATATAATTCGCTTTTACAAAAAAAAAAAAAAAAAAAAAAAAAAAAAAGAAAGAGTAAAATGTTTCTTAAAAAAATAAAACCCTTAGTACTTCATTAAATGTTTCATATAAGTCAATTTTTTGTTTTGTCCTGTTTTTATACATATTAGAATAGTAAAAATATTTTTTTTAAACCTAAGGAGTGTTTATTTAGTATAAAAATTATTTCAGCTAATAAAACCGAATTCTGACAAAACTTATGCTTCCGTTTCATAGATTTCCTTGTCATAATACAACATCTTAAAATTATATAAAAGTGTTTCAGAAAATAAGCAGTTTTGATTTGAGAACACTGATAGGTATCATTTTAATCGATCATTTAATTTGAATATAATGAGATTTGTAAACATTTTCTGATTAGCTCAAGCAATAAAAAGTTACCATACGAACAAGAACAACTTGAACTACAAGTAGAAAAAAGTAAATAAAACGTTAACTTTACGACATACTTAAAAAAAAAAAAAAAAAAAAAAAAAAAAAAAAAAACTAAAATCTTTCTCTACCAGCTACAACAAGTTGAAATGCTTCTTGAGCACTTGAGCACTTGAATTCTTCCCTGGAAACTTTTTTAAATAAGTTTCAATATCTGATGAAGCAACCGATGGCCAAAAAGCCATATCTGCTTTCCAATCTGCATCCACAATAATATACGGATCATCTAAAATAATAACACTATTATTCGGTTTGACAAATCTAAGCTTTGTTAAATAATCTTGATTAGCAACAGAATCTAAGTTCTGTGCATAATCTGATAAAAGAAAATTTGTTTTTGAATAAATATGATCCATAAATTGAATGAAAAAATTTCGCTTTCTCATAGGAAACCGTAGGAAATAGCGCATTGAGCGGAAATGTTTTGCCTACCGAAGAGGCGTGGTCTAGTGAGGAACCAGTTTGTTGACAAACATGCACATTCTCTATACGACGCACAGGAGATATTTTGAAAATAAATAGCTAATTCCTTAGTTTCTTTTTTTTTTCCTATACGAAAATCGGGATTTTGCTAAAATAAAAAATTATGGTCCGAATTCGAAAATTTTTTGAGTCCCTGAAATGCCAGATCACTCAGAGCAAGGATGCATATTTTTCAGATTCGAAAATCCGATATTTAAAAAATATATATATTGCCCATAAAAACTGGAAAACATTTTAAAAAATTATGTTTTGAACTAGCTTAAGTAAACAGCAGTTTATCAATATAAATTTTGTTGAACATTTGTTTCTTAGAACATACGAATGTAGACTTTAAACTGTTATATAACTGCAATACAGGCAAGATATTACTTGAGAGTTCCGGAAAAAAATATTAAAAAATAATGTAATCAAAATAATATATTAAAAAAGTCCTTCCGGCCTGTACCGGGAGGAAAAGGTAGCTTTCCTATATCTTCGTTTTAAAATTTTAGCTAATGTTACACGAAAACAGCAAGTTAAAATGCAAAGAAAATGTTTACAAAAGATTCGTTAATACTGAATTTGAATAAGAAAATCGTCAAATTATTGAGCAATAGCCAAATTGGCTTCATTTATGAAGACTTATTTTGATCGCCAAATTTGGCGATATTTCGCCAAATGTCGCCCAATTTTGTCAATTTTGTCGCCAATTTTGGCGTTAACGGATATGAATATATAGTTTTATGCGTATGATTGGGAAAATTATTACAACAATGAAAGAAAATAATTTGCGAGTAATCGCGTTAATGTGCTGTTTTGTTTCAAAATGTCAGCCACCCTAGAATTTCAAACTGCTCTATCTCAGCCATTTTTTAAGATAGAGGTAAACCAAAAAAAGCTCTGGAATCCTTGTATCAAGGCCTAACACGTAATTAAAAAATAAATTTGAATTTTTAAATTTTTTGTATATTTATTTTAGATTTTATGTTATTTTACATCTTTAAATGGCCGCCATCTTGAAACAAGATGGCGGACCAAGCTGGCCAACGAACTCGGTCGAGACATTAGTGACCTTAATACACTCAATTAGTTTCATCAAAATCGATTGATAATTACGGGCGTTATCGTATGACATAGGTCATATATATATATATATATATATATATATATATATATATGGATATATCTATATATATAAATCAACATTTGGACGGAGGGTGGTTTTGGGGTCTGGGGGTCATGATCGGTGAAAATATATCGAAATTTTCCGGAACTGCTTTCCTCCGAACGGCTGCAATAGGTAGCTTTATACTTTTTTGTATTGAAAGCTACCTAAAATACATACATCATCATTATTATATGGAAAATTACTGACTTTTAATGGTAACTGAAAAGCAGAAAATATTAATACAAAAAATAAACTAATTCCATTAATTATAATTACATTGTTATTCACGAATATTGATGGATAAATATAAAAATAGGAAGCTCGCTTTAAAATAATAATAACAAGTTAATTAAAATAGCCGAAATTTCATATTTCTTCTTGTATTGGAAAGTTATCCATGAGCGACGAATGATCTTTCTTTTTAACACTTTCCAACATAGTTGAAAAGTGTTTATGAATTCGGTTTGTCTGTCTTTCTGTCTGTCCATGCTCTAACTCTCGTAAATATATACGTATTGTCAAGCAACTGATATATGTTATTAAGGTTTACTATGGCATGTTCGGTATTGAATATGAAGTGTGTAGCACGTATAGTTTTTTAACAGGTACACTCAAAAGTGTTCCGTTACATTACGGTCTATGGGGAAAAAGCATTTGCGTTTTATTTTAATGATGTTACACAATTTAAAATAAAATAAAATTGATATATATCACTGAGACAGACACAAGAATTACTATAGAATATGGTGTGTATAGCACTTAATTTTTTTACAGGGCACTCACAAGCATTCCGTTGCATTACGGCCTATGAAAAAAAATTCTTTGCGGTTTACATTAAGATTGTTTAAGTATTTCAAACGTGTTGAAATTTAATATAGGTCACTAAGCTGCATTACAAGAGACTTACTGTAGAATATTGTGCGTATAGCTTTTATTGTTCATTTACAGGGACACACAAATGTATTTAGTCTGTTAACAATAATTGCTGGAATTGCTTTTGCTGAACGCGTTTTTAAATTTAACTCATTTTTTGTCCGTTACTTGGTGTATATAAATTCTATAGATCATATACAGGGCAGCACAAAAATTCTGGAGTACATTTACGTTTATTGACTGAAATTCCAAAAGGGGAATTTTAAACTATGCTACGCGTTTCCTAACTGAAATATTATTTTTCCGAATGTTATTGATAATCCCTAAAATAGGATCTTTAAATATGTTATGCGTTTTACAAATTCTTTTGCTTTTATATCATATTTCCTCGTATTAAACGGTAAATATTTATAAAATTATTTTGGATGTGTTCGAAAGTGTTACATAATTTATGTTTGACGCATAATTTTTTGTTCTTGCTTGTTATTATTTTTCATCGGTATACAAGAAAAGATGTATGGGTAAAAGATGCCTGCAAAGCAATTGGGATTCATTTATCCTTATAATTTTTTTTATCATTATCAGTACACTGTAAGGAGAAAAAAAATCGCCGTAGATTTCACTTTGTACAGATATTGTACTTTGTCTATTACTTGTCCAGTGAAGCTGTACAAAAAATTTCCAACAGTTCCCCAGTCAGTTACAGATTGAAACATTCTGCAGAGACTTTTCTCAGTTTTATTATTTCGCTATCACTTAGCTTTGAGTAAAAATAATTTTAAGGGTAGGATTTTGTTATATTTCGTTCACCTTTTGTCTTTTTTGTTCACCGGCTAACAGGCGTTGTTAAATTTTCAGTGGTGTATTGGGATTTCTTTTTGTTTTCTTTAATTGTAAAGAACATTGCAGTTTGAAAGTCGAAGGTGAATGTGATGGGGAGAAAGTTTTGAAAAAATAAAAATAAAACTTAAAATAAGTTATATTTTAAATCACTCATCTCTTTCTTTTTTTTTTTTTTAATTATTCTTTATAGCAAGCTTAAAATAATTTCCAATCTTTCAGTTTCGAAACAAGTACTAAATGTTTTTTCAGGGGTGTAAAAATACTACTGGTCATATGCATTTGTTAAGCCTAACATTATAACCCCTTTAACCCACTCTGCAAATAAGTAAATAGATAAGCCAAATATTTATGAATTCCTTAGCTTGTTATTGGAGTTTTTTCTTAAATTTCTTTTCTATAAGAGAGTTATGAATACGTCTTCGTTTTGCTTTAAAAACAATTAAATGTAAGGTAGTTTTGCAACTAATAAATTTGTCGGATGTGTCAATCCCAAAACGTTCTTCTATCTAACACAGGATTCGCATCCACTAAAAAGAATTAGCACCAATTTATTTCAAGGTCTAACTGAATCTAAAATTTTATTAAATTCCGTGCACTAGTCCTTGAGACATGACTATTGCTAAATTCGTGTAAATACTTCAAAATACAGAATAGCAGCGCCACCTGTTTGGAAATTTAGACCAATACCTAATCAACAACAACTTATGTCAACGTCTAACTGAATCTGAAGTTTGATGAAATTCCGTGCATTAGTTCTTGAAGTATAGTTATCGTGTTAATAATTCTAAAAGTAGCATAGCAGCGCCATCCGTTGGGCTATTTTCAGCAAAACAAAAGTAGCATCTATTTATGCCATGATCCAACAGAATCTGAAGTTTTGTAAAAATAAGCGCGTTATAGTTCTTGAGATATTGCCATCGTAAAAATCATGAAAAAAGTGATATAGCAACGCCACCTGTTGGGATATCTACACTAAAATGTAATCAGCGTCTATTTATGTCAAGGTCTAACAGAATCTGAAGTTTGGCGAAAATAAGTTAATTAGTTCTCGAGATACAGCTATTGTGGAAATCGCGAAAAATGCAGCATAGCAGCTACACATATTAGGCAATTTTCACCAAAACCTAATCAGTACCAATATATATCAGGGACTAACTGAATATAAGTTGTATAAAATTTCGTGCATTAGTTCTTGGGTTCTAGAAATGTTTGTTACATACAGACAGACAGAGTCACAGAGTCACAGACAGACAAGTTCTAAAAACAGTCAAATCGTGTTTAGGACCAAAACGTATAAATCCGTCGAAAACCGGAAGTCGAAAATTTTCATGAATCCAATACTTTTTTCTTGTAAAGATAGAAGAAAGTAAAAACACGCTTTGAGCAAAATGGAATAAAATTACTTTATCAATTTAATAGTGTTTGTTGCCAGTCAATTTTTTTCTAAAAGTATTTCTTATACCAAAAAATAATTTTAAGTAAAGAAACAACGAATATTACTTTTTTAGCTCACAGGCTATCAAAGCCTGAGAGCTTATTTGCCCGCCGGTTCTGTATGTATGTACGTATGTATGTACGTACATATGTATGTACGTAACGCGATAACTCTTGATACAACTAACCGTTTTAGTTTAAATTTTGTTTATAGGTTCCTTGTGATAAGGCGCTTCCCTGATTAGTTTTGGAAGTTCATTGGTTAAGCATAAAGGGGGGAAAACGGGGGGGGGGCTATTCCCCCATAATTTAGATAAATAGGTTTTTCATGCAGAATTATCAATTTTCTTCAAATTTTGTATATAGGTTCATTTTGATAGTGCGCTTCTGTCAATAGTTTTGGGGGTTCATTGGTTAAGTATAAAGGGGGAAAGGGGGATACCCCCCCCCCTAATTTAGGTAAATGAATTTTTCATGCAGAATTATCCGATTTTCTTCAAATTTTGTATATAGGTTCATTGTGATAATGCGCTTCTCTGAATAGTTTTGGGGGTTCATTGGTTAAGTATAAAGGGGGAAAGGGGGGCTATTCCCCCCTTAATTTAGATAAATGGGTTTTTCATGCAGAATTATCCGATTTTCTTCAAATTTTGTATATATATATTCATTGTAATTAGAGACTTCCCTGATTAGTTTAAGGTGTTCATTAGTTAACTATGAGGGGGGTAATGGGGGGATGACCCCCCCTTAATATATTGTTGATTTCTTTATTTTTTGAGGGGCTTATTTCAAATTCTTTGAATTAAGAGTATAATATACAATTAGTGTGAATAGCCTGTGAGCTCAATGCCCTCAGTTTAACTGGGCAGTTTTCTTTTTATTTTATATTTTAAGAGTGTTTATTTCTGCATTGACGACTTAATCCTCAAAGACGCTATTATACGAAACTTTAGACAGTGGAATTTTACTAAAATTTGTGATACATAACTTCAATCATTACATTTCCATAAAAGCATGGGAATTCAAATTGAAATTTTCTTTTAGCTTTTAAATTTATAAACTGAAATATATATATAATTAATCCTGTCTCATTAACATGTTTTATCTCTGTTTTCTCGACACAATCTAAACTAGATTTTGTTATATTTATTTATTTATTTTGAATTTTATTTATTTATTTTTATTATATCGAAGAAATATATAACAGAAAATTATTTCTTTTATATATTTTTTCCCTTTTTTTATTGATTTTTTTTTTGTTTTTTTTTTTTTGACGATAATACATTAAAGTATTTTTCTTTCTTTCTTAAAAATTTTGAATTACAGGTTGATTAACCAATAAAGAAATGCATTTTTTTCTTTTTGTATTATTTATTAGTTTTGTATATTTTAGTTACATCATAAGCGTTTCCATTAAATATTATTCTTCGTTAGATAAATCACATAGAATAAAATAAATTATAATAACTTTTTCAAAGTCTCTCAATTAGAAAAGTACTTTCTTTGTGTATCGTTTTTTTTTTAAATAGGAAAAAATGTCGATGCGTATAAGTAAGACTTATTGTACAATGCTTTAAATACATTTGGGAATCATTAAACAATTTTATAAAGTTTTTTTTTTCTTTAAGTGGAGTGCATTCAGAGAGGTAACGATTTTTTGTTTTTTATATATAAAGGTGCTTTGATATTTTTTTACGTGCTGAAAAACAAGAAGAAAGAACTTGCGAATCATGGAAAAAATTATATTATGAATAAGAAAAAGGAAAAAAAAACACGGAAGAGAAAAATGTGTTATATAATGTAATGAATCCTTAAATTTCGTTAATGTTTTTTGTAAAGATTTTTTTTTTAATAAGATTTGTTTTTGCAGCATTGTTATTTCATAAAAATGCAGGGAAATATATTTTTACTTAGTTGAAGATTAAAATATTTTTTTCTGAAATGCGTGGGGTTGAGTTTCACTTAACAATTAAGTGTTTTTTGTTTTTAATGTGGAGCCGCTTTGATATTTATAAGAGCTTAACAAAGAAGACTAAGTAACTCAAGCTTTAAATAAAAACTTTCATATTTGTCTGAAGGGAAAAATAAAATAAAAAAGATCACAGTTGATGGACATTCTGTACCAAATGCTATTTTCCTAAAACTTAATAGTTTAGTCATTTTGCTTTATGAAATAGCATAAATATATTTTATTACATGAAAGAAATGAACGACATTTTACGGCTACAAACGTTTGATTATCCTTATCATTTTCTCGATTTGAACCTGGGTACTAACGAACACTAGACACGTGCTTTATCGGTCTTTGCCAAATAATAGTTTAGATGATATTCATTCATTTCTTTCTCCTCTCATAAAAGACAGAATATATGCGTATTTTTGTGATTTGTATAGCTGGATTTCTGTAACTTTTATTATAAATTTAAATTTATAGCAAATATTTATTTATATATATTCAATAAAATATTGAATCTGTAACTAAAGGAAAAAATGTAAAAATAATTAATTAAGATAACTTAAATGCCATTTTTTAACTCTCACATGAAATTACTTTTTTAAATGGCAATAATATGATCTGCACCTGTACCTAGTCTATATTAATAAAAGAAAGTTTCGTTCTGTGTGTGTGTGTGTCTGTTTGCGATGGCTAGCAAAATCTAGCCCACCTAGAAGTCTGGTAATTTTGGTGTGGATAGTCCAAGGTCTGGCCATGTGCACCTGAGTCTCAGAATTTTAATATTTTGATAATTACCCAAGATATTAATTAGTTTCTCATTAACCATCGCTTCTAAAATGCCATATTTTTCTGAAAATGGTGCAAAAGAAATACGAAACCGCAAAATGAGTTGTGTGTTGGGAGAGGGATGAAAGATTTTAGGTTTACTCTAAAAAGGTTGGGCTACCACAATGACTTTTAACTACGCCTTTTCGACACATGTCAAAATAACATAAACTATTAGGTCTTTCGACACGAAAATTTGCAGATCTATATAAACAAACAATCGCAAATTCAAGAAGTCAAATTTAAAAAATGCCATTCACAACTTTCAGAAATATTAATTATAAATGTTTAATTTTTCCAGCAATTTAATCTTGCAATGATCAACACGTTTTTTGATAAAAATTTGAGCCGTCGCAGGTGTCTTGATAATTAAACCGCAAAGAAAGAGGTACTAAGAGATTTTTTTAGGTGACTCAAATTAACAATTCTAATTAAGCTACGATTTTAAAATTAACACCTTTCGAATCCTCTCTGTTTCCACATTACAAGTATGTACAAATTAAGTTTATCAGATTCTTATAACCGAAGATATTTATTATTTCGCATTAATTTGACTGCAGAAAAAAAAATAACGTGTTTCTTTATCTTATATAAAATCATACAAAATTTTGGTTTGTTTAACTTTATTATCACGGGCCCGGGCAACGTCGGGCGGGTCAGCTGGTAAAATAATAATAAAAAATAACTGTTAATGAAATTCGTGTCTGTAACAAAACTATTTTATTCCTCATTACTTTTGATGAAATTTTTTTAAATTTTTTTATTGCACATTTAAAATTCTTTCAATACATAAAACTCTAAACTATATTTGCAAACATTTAATAAATGTGTAAAATTTTTTAGTTTAACAAGATAATCCGCAAAACATAATAAACAATGACAATGACATAACAAAATAAAACAAAAAATGTATTTTTATTGTTGAATAAATTACACTGGTTTACAAATTTAAACATTTTTTATATAATTTTTATGAAACACATATTTTCTTATTATAATACCTCTTAATATAGAAAACCGGTGTTTGAAAAAAAATCTATCATGTCACATTTCTAAAATTTAAAAATTTTCAATATTGACATTTTTAATTCTATAGTATATCTATCACGTCACATTCAATCTACCCGCATTGTCAACTTATATTCTATATTCTGTTTTCTTGTGTTTTTGTGAATTAAAGTGGTTTTGTTTTTGATAAAATGTCTAATAGAAATTGTAAATTAAATTCTTATCATTTTTGTTACGTTTGTGGACAATTTATATTCGCAAAAAAGGAAGACTGGTAGCGGAATGTCTTAAGACAGCATATTTGCATTTTTTTGGATTATCTGTGATTAATAGTGATTAAGATAAAAAGTGGGTCCCACATGTTTTTTGTGAAAGCTGTACGCTTACACTTATATCCTGGGCTTCGGGAGAAAAAGTATCTACAATTTGGATCACAAATGCTGTGGAGAGAACCTTCAAATCACGAAAATGACTGTTATTTTTGTTTGACAAAAACTGCAGGCTTTAATTTAAAAAAATAAACATAAAATTCAATATCCTGTTATTCCACCAGTCTCAAAACCGATATCACATTCGGAAACTCTGCTACATCCCGTATGTCCACGTATGTCAAGTACGAGTGGCCCAGATGTGTTTACGGAGGATGAAAATGATGACGAGTTCGTAATCGAAGATGATAAAACGCCACATCTAATAAACCAAAATGATTTGAACGATAATGTGTGAGACTTACAACTATCTAGATCTAAGGCAGAGGTTCTTGCCTCTCGTCTATAACAGTGGAACTTTCGGACACCAAATACCAAAGTAACTTATTACCGAAATCGAAGTCAAATTTTCAGCAGTTATTTCACCAAAAAGAATGATTTTTGTTTTTGCCATGATATTCCTGGATTTTTTAATGAATCAAAATTATGATCCAAATGAATGCCGTTTATTTATCGATTCATCTAAATATAGCTTGAAAGCTGTATTACTTTATAACGGTAATATAAAACCATCTTTACCAATTGGTCATACAGTTAACAGTAATGAAACCTATCAACCAATGTCTCTTTTAATGAAAATCAACAACACAACTGGAAAATATGTGGCGATTTAAAAGTAGTTAATATCTTACTGGACTTACAGGGCGAGTATACCAAATATTCATGTTTTTATGTGCTTGTGGGACAGTCGAGCTAAAGCACACTATTACATCAAAAAATATTCGCCTGACCGAAATGAATTTACTCCAGGAAAAATGAATGTGAAATATATATCTTTAGTGGATCTGCAAAGTATAATTTTGCCACCATTACACATTAAATATGGTCTAATAAAAAATTTCGCTAAAGCCATGGATAAAAACAGTGCTGCTTTTAAATATTTAAACAAAATTTTTCCAAGTATTTCAGACGCAAAATTAAGAGAGAGAATTTTTATCGGTCTACAGATACGTAAAATGATGAAAGATAAGGAATTTGAAAAACTTTAATAAGTAAGCCTTTTTGCACAATGCTTTAAATACATTTAGGAATCATAAAACAATTTTATGAAGGTTTTTTTCTTTAAGTGGAGTGCATTCGCACAGGTAATGATTTTTGTTTTTTATATATAAAGGTGCTTTGATATTTGTTTACGTATTGAAAAACGAGAAGAACGAACTTGTGAATCATGGAAAAAATTATATTATGAAAAAAAAACAGAGAAGAGAAAAATGTGTTATATAATGTAATGAATCCTTAAATTTTGCTGTTTTTTTATATAAAGATTATTTTTTTAATAAGATTTGTTTTGCAGCATTTTTATTTCATAAAAATGGAGGGAAATATATTTTTCTTTAGTTGAAGACTATACTTTTTTTCTGAAATGTATGGGGTTGCGTTTCACTTAAAAATTAAATTATTTTTGTTTTTAATGTGGAGCTTCTTTGATATTTTTATAAGCTTAACAAACAAGACTAAGTAACTCATTCTTTGTGTTAAAACTTCTATATTTGTCGGAAGGAAGGAAAAAATAAAATTAAAAAGATCACATTTGAGGGAAATGCATCACATACTGTACCAAATTCTATATGCCTAAAACTTAATAGTTTAGTCATTTTGCTTTATGCAATAGCATAAATATATTTTGCTACATGAAAGAAATGAACGACATTTTACGGGTACTTGGTATTATCCTTATCATTTTCTGGATTTGAACCTGTGTACTAATGAACACTAGATCCGCGTTTTATCGGTTCTTGCAAAATAATAGTTTATATGATATTCATGAATTTCTTTCTCTTGTCATTAAAGTCAGTAGACAGATTATATGCGTATTTTTGTTCTTCGTATAGCTGGATTCCTGTAACTTTTATTACAAATAAGAATTCATAGCAAAAATATTTATTTATATATTTTCAATGAAATATTGAATCTGTAACTAGAAAAAAAGTGTAAAAATAATTTATTAAGATAACTTAAATACCCTTTTTTAACTCTCACATGAAATTATTTTTTTAAATGGCAATTATAATTTTTAGCTTTTAATAAAAAGAAAAAATATATATATTTCTGATCAGCACCTGTACCTACTAAAATGTAAAAAAAATAAAATGTTAATGAAATTCGGGGCTGTAACAAAACTATTTTATTCCTTCCTATATTAAATAAAACTAATTTACAGTTAAAATGCCATTTAGCTATATCTTAATATCCTGTCAACAGTTTCTCTGCTTGAATCTTAGAATAAGCAAGACATTTGACAGCGTTGAATTTGGCAAGGGGATAAGTCATTTATGTTTCTTACATTGTTTCAAGGCCTTCTGAGGTTTGATCGGAGTATTGGATTGGTTTTGTCGGATTCTTGCGTTTAAAATGATTTTGGAGTTGAGTTTTTTTTTTTTAATTCTAGTGTTTTTTGAAAGGCTTGACAGTTAAAGGTCAACTTTGTTTTACGTGAATGAGTCACTATGCTGCTCTGTATTGTTGAAATGGTTGAAGATTTGGAAGTTTGTTTTAGTTGTATGGATCAAAATGGAAATTTTTTGTGTTTTAAAAGTTACAGTGTCGAGAATGAACAATTTCGGAATGTATCGGATAACGTGGTATATTTTGTATGGTATATAGAAGAATGCCCGAGTATATCTCGATCACACGTACAGGGTCTTGTAGCGTTTGGAAAACGTACGAAGAGATCCAGAGCACGTAATTTCATACGAAGGGGGGTATTGAGAAAATGCACAGTACTGTGGAGGAAGCTAGTGATTACTGCAAGAAAGGTGGGAAATTATCCAGCTAAGCAATTTACCAGTCGTCCATTTATCTTCTAATAAGTTTAAGATTCCAATTGAGTTGGCGAAGTCGTACAAACTCACCGACATTAAAGAATACTTTCCGGGCTTATTCCTTCGCTGTGAGACACCTTTGTAATGATTCATTCAGCATTCTAGAAGATAATTGATGATTAGTCGTTGTATACGGACACAGGATGCTCCTAGGACAGGTAAAGAATGCTGTAAAACAGGAAATCGATTTCTATGTAAAATCTATTAATAAATGATAAGTGTGTTTGTGTATTTTAGAGTTTTTTTATGAGCGTGTAGCGCTCATATATGCGTTATTGACGCGGGTTTGATGAATTTTATGAATTTTGAGTATTGTGAAAGAAGAAAACATATGAGTTGTTTTTTATTTGTGTTTTGTGGAGTTAAGTTTAATGGTTTGATGTGGCTAATTCGTATAAAATATTTTAATTGAAGTTATGCTTTTTTTTGTTTTTTTTTCGTAAAATATTTGCGTTATGTTTTTTTGTAAATGGACGTCATTTTAAAATTTGATTATGAGAAATTTGTAAGTAAGGATATTTACAAAGTTATATATATTAGTTATATAAAATACAAAGTTAGATTTTTTTTTTCTTTTTGGTTAATGTGCGTTACTCACCGCTGCTTGAATGAATATCGTGCATTCAAAAAATGGCGAGTGTCGAAATTTCCCCCAATCATAACCCGTGCGGTTTGTGTCAGAAAAGTCAATATTTACACAGTTCATACGAGAATTTCTTTCACAAAGTAAACATTCATTTCATTTCGTTTTGCTACAATTTATAATGTTTAAGCTTTTTTCTCTTAGAAATTTTTTAATTTCTACAAGCTTTTAGCAATTTTTGATTCAGGATTTTTTGTTTTTTATAATCTCATAAAAAGAAATATATATATATATAAGCTATATATATAACATACGAAAATTTCAGGACAATTGAAGCATATTTAAAGGAGTTAGAGCACGGACAGACGGCAGACAAACCAATGTCATAAACACTTTTCAACTAGGTTGGAAAGTGTTAAAAAGAATGCGTTTATTCAAATTAGTTTCATGGAATTGAAATAAAACACATTTGTCAGGCTTTCACAGGCAACTGCAGGCTTAAAACTATTGTTATGTGATATTATCTTTTTGTGTGCTTATCTACTGTGTTCTGAAAAGCTTTAAAATAACATTCTTTTCCTATCTGAAATCTTAATCCGAGTAATAGGTGACATGATATGGGTTGAAAGAATGTTTAGTGTAGTGGAAGAAGTGTTTCTATTGTCATTGTAAGTGCATAGATAAGACAGACTTCACCCAAGCTCTAAGATGAAAGATCCATCATAAGGGGATTACGTTCTCTCAAGGAAACGTTACACGTGGGAACAGGGGACGAGCCCCGTTTACGAAGAGTGCTCTGGGGTTGACCGGAGAGAGAGTTTAGTTTTAATGTGGGAGTGAAGCGTGTAGGTTGTTGAGAGAGTGAGCTCTGGGACACGTGTGTCGAAAGAGATTTCTTGGAGTGAAGAGATAAAGTGTTGGTGATATTAATAGTAATCTCTGGTAGCTAAGTTAATTAGTGTAGTTTAGCAGTACACAGAACGTATTTTCTGTATTTTATTTAATGTGGAACCGGATCAACTATATCCGAGTTTGTAATTGTAAATATTGTCTTGATTTTTGTAAAGACTGTGTAAATAAATCATTCGTTTAAGTTTATTTGAAAGAGGTCGTTTTTTTCTCAATATACCTCTCATAACGTGACCGGTATCACGTAATCATATCGGTGGTGGCAGCATACTAAAAAAATACCGGATTATTCTTCAATGTTGGGTGGACTTAGAGGGAATCCGACAACATTAAAAACTGAATTTGTCTATAAAATACTTGGTATGGTACGCACATATATCAAGACAAATATGATTTTGAAGAAAGTTACATAATAGTTAATCCAGAAACATCTAGGTTCAGTTCATAGAATCAAATTTTTAATAAAATTCCTAACATTTCCTTTCACTCACATCTGTAACTTTTCATTCAATAATTCATTTAATATTTTTTGTCATAGAATCGAGAAAAAATATGTAAACGCAGAAAAGGAAACAGAGAATCATTAATAGTTTTTCTAATTAGAAATTATTTTTTTAAATATATTTTATTATGTCATTGGATCAATTTCCCCTCCATTGTTAAGAAACTTTTAATGGATTTTTAATTACATTATTGTGCAAATAGATATGGTTAATTTTGTACTTAGTCAGTGGTTATATAAATATATTACTTATAAAAACATAATTACAGTTTTGTGTAATGAAAAACATAGTTAATTTGGATGAAAGATAAATTCTCATCCGATTTTTAATACAATCGAAATTTACCTTTTTATTATTTATTAGTATACAATTGGAAAAATGTTACACTGTATTTTTTTCTCCAAAATAAATTTTTTTAAATGTTTTCTTTTTGTTCTCATAAAATTGTTACTTTGTATCATTTAATTAATTTATTCGGTGTTTTTATGTACGCATTTAAAAAACGGGAAAATAATGTTCCATAGCATAAATTGAAATTGTACATTTGACCTTCTTTATCTGAAGACGCAATCGTTTCTCTATTTAATTATTCCTTAGCAATTTTATTTCCGAAAGAAAAGAATGATGGGGTTCTATAATTACTTCAAAATATATAGCTTTAGTTTTTAACAGTAAGCAAGTGGTATCAGAAGATATTGTATAGAATAACTATTGCAGATACGAAGCCATGGTTATCGGCGCCTGGTGCATGTAATATCCGTCGTGGGTGCAAAGTCCCCCAAGTTCACTGTGAATTATACTTCTGGGGGTGTCTAGTCAGATGAAGGTCTCACCACCTGTTCAAGATTCTAAATTACGAGACCGATTCCTTTCACTTTTTAAAATTTTTGATTTTTTTTAAATCTGCCAATTCAACAATGTTAAATAGAAACCATGAACCAGCAAACAAAGAAAACTGTGGCAGAGCACTGCAGCGATGCAAAGGCTTTTTGTAGTTGGATCACAGTCTTGTGATCAAGCGAATATGATCCGCGTCCAGGTACTAACTCGTCAAGCTAGGCACTCATGCTCGGCAGGTTGGAGCCGGGTTAACAGTATTTAAAAGAAAAAAAAGTACAGACTGTAAACGACAGTGAATTAAAATAATATATTTTAAAATCGTCACAGATAAATGAAAAACGTTGTGTTTTTTGCTTTTACATTAAATAAGATATCTCATTTCTGAATTCCTGAGAATAATGAATACATTTCCTTCTAGGCGAAGATACAAGAATCTAATAAACGTGATTTTAATTCTCCGAAAAAGGGTTTAATTAAAGTTTGATTGCAGAAAACATGAAGAATGGATAGTAAACTTAATTGGAATTTTAATAATGTGTTTTGAGTTAGAGATTTAATTATGTATACAGTCTGTTTAAACAGTCTGTAAACGACAGTGAATTTTTTATTTAAAAAATAATTTAAAATCGTCACAGATAAATGAAAAACTTTGTGTTTTTCGCTTATAAATTGAATAAGATATCTCATTTCCGAATTCCTGAGAATAATAAATACATTTCCTCCTAGGCAAAGATACAAGAATCTAATAAACGTAATTTTGATTTCCTGAAAAAGGTTTTAATTAAAGTTTGATTGCAGAAAACATGAAGAATGGATAGTAAACTTAATTGGAATTTTAATAATGTGCTTTGAGTTAGTGATTTAATTATGTATATCTAATATATATATATATATATATATATATTTAAATTCTTAATTAAATATTTAAATTTATTCTTACGTTTTAATGAATTCCATCCATGTTTGAAAAATATAAAAAGTCTATTTTTAACAGTACAATTACGTTCTTTAATTGCCTTCGTATTCTACCTTTTTGTTATACATAAAGATAAATTGAAATCCGAGATTCATGAAAACAATTTAATTATTTAGAAGGGAGAAAAGATAATTTACTTTTGAATCCTTCAGGGATTCGAGCATTCAACAGAAAAAGAAAATCACGTAAATAAAAGCGTTTGGATATCTCAAACGAAATTTAATTGTATAATTCAAATGTTATTTTCAAAAAGAACTGCGATTCACATATCTTTCAAAAGTTATTCACCAATATAGGATACTGAAAATATAACATATATTAAAACATTTTTTTTATAAAAAAAAGTTCTAACTGTTTTTATGTTACACCACTTATAAGAAGGTTGTAAATTATGCATTCTTGTTCAGTACACTATAAAGTAAAAAAAATAAAATCATTGATTGTACTGTATGTACAACAGAAACCATTTATACCTGGAGATAGAATATTCAGCAATATATTTGATACTTAAGTAATATATTGGATATAAAGCAGTATATTTGATACCTAAACAATATACACTGCTAAAATTTTGCACTAAACTGTCCAGTCATTTAACCGTTTTTATAGAGGACGGTTACATAACTGTAATTTAACTTTATTCTCGCCATATCATTGTCCGTATTATGGTCAGAATAGAGTTCAATTACGGTTATGTAACCGTTTTCTATAAAAACGGTCAAATGACTGGACAGTTTGCTGCAAATTTTTAACAGTGTATTGGATATAAAGCAATATATCTGCAATCTAAACAATCAGATATTTAAACAAACTGATTGATTCTTCACCCAAATGGTTTTGAAGGTAATGACACAATTCCAGTATTGATAACCCTCATTGTAACCAAAATACAATGAACATTAGGAAACGTTGACTCTATCTCAAGAAACGCATTTATTTTTTTCATAATGTAAGTTAAGCAACCTATTTCACTGTAAATATTCTTCAATAACATCACTGTTATATGCAGACAAATCAACAGTTGACAAATAATAAATAGATTGAAAGACATTTATTTATTGAAAGACATTCTTATCAAACCTTATTTTTTCACTTAAGGTTGTTATAATATATTAATTTTCTTTTTGAATATTATATCCCAATTTAAGAAATAAATAAGCAAAAAAAAAATAATAATAATTGCTAAAATGAAATATTTTGAAAATGTTTATGAAAAATATCATAATATATCATTCCATTTATTCAATACGAAAAAAACAGAGGAAAGATTTCTTTTTCTTCGTATGATTATTCTTTCGTTATATTAAAGTTTAGAATAGAGCATAAAAAATAGACATGATAAAATTTATTCAATAAATATAAAGATAAAAATACAAAGGAGTAATGATGGGTGATACAATATTTATTAAATTGTCGGCATGTTAATAACGGATATTTTTTACATTTCACAGATAACGCTTATATTGACTACATTATATTAAATACATTATATTAACTACATTATATAACTCATATTAACTACATTTTATACATGACGTGATATTTGTTCAATTATAGTACAGCCACTTTACAAGAGAATAAAATAACTGTTTCTGAAAAAAAGATAAAAGAAAGAAAAAAAAAACAATCATTAGAGGCGTTTAATGTAAAAATGGTGTAAACCATACATTCTTAAATGCTTTGAAGGAAGTTTGCTAGACAAAGAAAAACCCTTTAAAACAAGTTTCCAATAAACTTTAAAATGAATAACTCTTTAAAACAAGTTTTCCCAACTAATTCAATTGAATTTCAAAGCGTCAGTATACTTTTAGATGATATTTACGAGAAATTTTGTGCAACAGTCATTTAAAAAGTTTCTCTTATTCTCGTTATTATTATTGTTCAATATTTTTCGATTCCTTAAATGCTGTTAAAGATAATTTTCAAATTTAGTGACTTACACCAATAGGACTTTTGGCGAAATTGTTTACATAATTCTAATAGTTAAATATTGATGCGTTTATATCCCACTGTCTGTCCCTCTTAGCAATTAATTGCACGATTTATTCGATTTATTCGATTAATTGCACGATTTATTTTGCCACCAGTAAAATTTACAACCGAAGTAACATAGACAATATTACTACTCTTAGCAGACCAAAGCCATTAAATAATAAGCCCAGTCAGATAAATGGGAAACTTTTCGCAAGTTGAAAATAGCGCCATCTAGCGGTTGGGAGTGCTGCATTCGGCACCAAGAATATTTTAATAAAATTTTGCTTCTAAAATTAAAGCTTAAAATAAGGAGTTCATATTTTCTAAGAAAGTCGTTTGTAAATTCCGGTATCAGTCAGTAATTTCACATTTTACGAACATAATTTGTCTGTGCCGGAAAGGGTTAATTGCATAGTGATGTAAATTTCCATCACTTTTTATTTAACTTTTAATAAATAAATCAACTTCTTAGCCACCACTATATTTATATAGAAATATTAATCCAGTAAATTTCCACCATTTTTTTTTTCATTATAGTTTTAGCTTTAATGTAAAAGATCCCAATAATTAGAAGCTTTTAAAGGAAGTGCAAAAACAAAACATCGATAAAAATCGTATAAAATATCGATATAAATAAATCGTATCTTTTCTCTGCGACCCACTTCTGTTTTGTCCTCCTTCCGCAGCAGATGTTTGGCGCTAGTGTGTCGCTAACAAATTTAACACTATCTGACTGGGCTTATTATTTAATGGCTTTGTAGCAGACGGCTAAAGAGCCTCTTACGACGCAAAAGTTGAGCTGGAATAATAATAAAGAAAATACTGCGTCACTCATTTTTCAAAGTTATCCAGATATCGGAAGGCCTCGGAGCAGTCTCTGTTAAAAGAGACTAAATCAAAATTTTGACTACCAGTATTTTCATAAGAAAATTTTCCTTTTAGATTTATCTTACCAATGTGGTAGAAATACTTTTTTGCGATAGGCTTTTTCTTGCAAACGTCGTAGAAATCCTCCTCGTGATAGGCCTTTTCTTGCAAACGTCGTAGAAATCCTCTTCGTGATAGGCCTTTTCTTGCAAACGTCGTAGAAATCCTCCTCGTGATAGGCCTTTTCTTGCAAACGTCGTAGAAATCCTCTTCGTGATAGGCCTTTTCTTGCAACTGTTGTAGTAGTAACCAACCACGAGAATAATTTGAAAAAAAATAGTAGGGACCAAAAAAAAGATCGCTCCGAAACCTGAACTAGTTCCTTTACGTTAATAATAAATTTCAATTTTCAACGTTTCAACGTTAATAAATTTAAATATTCAAAGTTGCATAGCAGCTTGATAATAACTAAAAAAGTATATTAATTCGTAACTTATTACCAATGCAAAGATAACGGGTTCAATATTCCAAAATCTTTAAGTAGTTTCATAATTGGTTCAAATGTTATAAATATTCTAACTTATTACCGGTGGTCAAATTCAGTTCAGATTTAAATCTCGTAAATATTCTCCTAAAAAAGAATAGAAAAAAAATAGAAATAAAAAATGGAAAATTTTAAAATAGTCCCAAAATTTATAAATATACCGATACAACCTGAAAAATTATCTTTAATGATTGGAGCCAAAAATTGTATCTCGATAAAAATAGTCATCAACATTCGAGTGCCGACAACATTATAGAATGAAAAGGTTTTTTTTTTTTTTAAATTGTTATTACGCTACTACGGACGGTTGTTATTTAGTAAAGATTACTCTAACACGTGTAAATAAGTTGTAAGAATATTATGTTTGTATATTATGTTATGCATCAAGCTACTACGAAACTAGAACTGGGAACCAATTGAAGAAAAATAATTATTTTTGCAATCTCCATTGTTATCCTCACATCACATACAAATGAATATAAATGTGCATCGATATCCTTAACACATTTAAATTAACTATGGTAGGAAATGTTATTTAAATTTACAAGGAAATATCGATAACATTTCTCGATCCTTTCAGTTTTTCTTAGGTTTTTCTTATGTTTGTATCTCTAATTAAAAAAAGAAACAATATTAAAATCATACTTCATTAGTTAGGCTTTTAAACAATTCTTATTTACTTCGTTGATGAATATTTATAACATGTCATATTGATATTTATCTTTACAGTTGGTATTAAAGCTTCACCTTGCATTTTTACTTGCGAAGAAGGCGAAAATTATTCACACAGTTAATTTTAATTCGCCGAGTATATCATTAACAAGAAACATATCGACAATCTCTCATTATATAATTACTGAATCGATTACTTATTTTCACTAACTTAGATTTGATTAAGATATAATTATGCACAAGCTTGTTTCTTGAAAGCTATCTTCTGGGAATATATATTTAATGGGTAATTCCGTTCGCTGATAGTCACCTGTAAGAAAGAAATATTTTAATTATTTCTTTAATTTCTAATGCATATTCATTCATTGTATATGATCCATTTCATTGAATCCAGAAGTAATTAATAACTGAGTTTCCAACATAATCATAATTATTCGGTATAGCACAAGCTCGTAAGTATTGTGGAGTAAATTAAATCGTTTATTTTTTCTTTATACAATATATTGCATATTTGGGACTTTTAATGTTATTTTACCAAAGCTTAAAAAATGGGTTTGATAGTGAATTTTGATATCAGTCTTATTCTTGATATAAAATTACTGTCCTTCATGTATCATTTTAAAATTATAGAAATTATTTATAAAATATATAAGTAATAGAGTAAATGAGATAAAAATACTTTGAACGAAGTTAAAGCAATGAACTTTACAGTTTACAAACAGCCCAGAAGTTTAGCCGGTTTAGCACTCTTTTGTCCTGATCCCCTCTATTTAACCCTTCTGTGATATTTTGACTACTCGTAGACTTGTCTGAAAAAAAGATTCTTCGTAAGCATTTCAGAGTGATGATAGGAATGATGACTAAATGTTGGTTTATTTGATGACTGGTTTTTATTTTCTCAGTTAGATAACAAGCACATTCTATTTTATTGGTATTAAGATCTTTTTGATTTCTTACTATGCGGTAGATTCATTTTGTGCGGAGCTCAAAATGAGAATCTGTTTATCTTATTAAACTGTTTGGATTGCGTTATTTTGTCTTCTCTATGACTTTAAATATGTGTATATTGTTTGCAGTTCAGGGTCTTTCACCCCAAAAATGGTTCTTTGATAATGCCTATGTAGAGATAACATTTGATTACTGTAGGTATAATTGAAAGGAGATTTTTGAGAAAGTTATTGAAAGCTAATGCAACATTGAAGGTTTTTTTATGCTAAAGAGCCCTTTTTGTTATATTTGTATATACTAGAATATACCGTAACAGGTAGTTGATAATTAAATGTAATAATTTTTTTTTAAATTAGAAATAACAGTTCGATAACATATAAACATTTAGCGGTATAATCTATCAGTACAAAAACCCTTAACGGGTTAAAAGTTGTGACGCAGCACTTTCTTTTGGCTCTAAGAATTTCAAATATGGGTCTTAAAAGTAATGATATCAAATTTGAGTGACGCTATGTTAATTTTTTTTAAATCATCATTTTCTTTTTAGTTTTATTTATATTCACAGGTGCAATTATTATCTTAACATGAAAATAATATAAAATTTATTCGCTAAAGCTTTTTCATTCAGATCTCTCAGGAATTCAAAATATGGGTTTTAAAAGAAATGATATCAAAATTTGAGTGACACCTTGACGTGAATTTAATAGGATTGTTTTAAATTTAAATTTAAATTATTTTTCGTTTGTCTTCTAAAGTATATTTACACATACAAACAATAGTTTTAATTTTTCAATACACTGTTAAATATATTACTTTCACTGAGCCTATATTATGTATTGAAATGTATTTATTTCAATAGACTGATTCATGTTTTGTGCCACGGTATCCAAAATCATAAGTAAAATTTATGTAAATGATTAATTTGCGTCATAGTATCCACTTGCATACATTTTCCTTTGTTTGGATACTATGACGCAAATTAATCATTTACATAAATTTTACTTATGATTTTGGATACCGTGGCACAAAACATGAATCAGTCTATTGAAATAAATACAGAAAATAGTCCCATTTTTTTAAATCGGATTATATAAAAAACTAGAGTTTTCCTATTTAAGCGGATAGGTGGATTCACTTCATATAAAACCGATTAGTATCATATATTAATTTTAAAAAAATCCTTCGGGCGGTTTTCGAGATACGCTGTCTTACACCATGACACCATTACATGCAGAGCGAAAAACTTCCCATTTTACTTAAAAATGGATTTCCAGATCTTAAAATCTACTGCATGTAGAAATCTATAAATTTCAGGATAGAGTTAGACCGGAGATATAAGACAGCTGTCAAAAAATCAAAACGATGTACCTCATATTTGCTGAGATATTAAATGTCGGCTTTTCGCTTTTCCTTTGAACTCAAACTAGCTGTATATATGGAGTGACGGAAATCTTCGGTATTAAGCATTCGGTTTTCGTTTTTTTGCTGCGTCACTCGAGAAACTACCGTCTCTCATGATTCTGTAACTTTACTGGGACTGTTTGGTTTTATCAAATATTATCTCGTACAGATTCTATTTTATACTAATAAAATACATTGATAAATTTTATTCCTATTATTCCTCTGAATTGCAATCCATTTACTCCTTGTATTTACAATACCCTATTATCTCTTATATCTATTATCATCTACAAAGGCTAAAGTGATTTTTTTTTATTTCAAGTATATTCAGAAAATTATTTTAATCTTCGATTAAATTTAAAAAAAAAACTTTCCTTACATTTTTATAAAATAAAATTATTCTGCCGCAGTAAGAAAAAAATATATATAAATAAGCTTTATATATAAAAAAAAATACATTTAAGGTTTCATTGCATCATATAGCATATTTCCGTCTTCCATGTTTTTTTTTTCATTTTTTCACTTTCATAATATAATTTTTTTCTGAAATCCCAAGTTGATTCTTCTCGTTTTTTAAGGACGTAAAAAACAACAAAGTACTATCGTATACAAAAAATCGTTTCCTTTCAAAATGCAGTCGACTTAAAGAAAAAATCTTACATAATACTGTTTTCCCAGATGTATTTAAAACATCGCACAAAACGGCTTAGTTGTACACAGAGACATTATTTTCTAGAAAAATAAAAATGTATGTAATTTTCTAATACAGAGGCATTGAAAAAGTTATATTTTATCGTATGGGATTTATTTAAAGAAAAATAAAATTTTCTGGAACATCTTATAATGTAAGTGTAACACAAAAAATTTAATAAAAAAATTAACGAAAAACGAAACTTCCTTCTCTAATCAATCCTGTAATTCCGAATTAATTTTGAAAAAAAAAAAAAAAACTATATAGATATATTTTCGACAAAAGAAATTGATAAAAAAGTAAGTATTTTAAAAGAGGAATTTTTCTATTAGAATATTTATTATCGATATTTTCTTTATATATTTTTTTCAAAAAGAAAAAAATATTAGATTATGTTGTGAAAATCGTGCTAAAAACATATTTATGGAAAAGCAATCCTCTTTAATAAAAAGCAATGCGTTGCTGACGACTGGGATTTCCGTTAATCGTTGCCACAGAATAATCTCGGAAAATGAAACATCTAAAGTTGCTGAAAAAATTAATAGCTCGAAAAGTATTTGTCAGAAAATTGTCTTCACTTTGCCCCCATCACTAATCTCTTTCAACATTCTACTACGATGTTTTTCAGAATTAAAAAAATAGAGCATAATAGAGATAAGAATAAACAAGTGCAAATTTAACCGAAGGAACACAGTAGAACAACGATTATTAACCAGTACAAAAAAAAAAAAAAAAACAGGAAAAGAAAAGAAACGTAAAAATAACAACATCGTTCCAAAAAAATTACTTTAATTCAATACTAAATAATAAAACTGCATCCGCGCAGAAGATATCAAACAAGGTATATGGATTTCTGTGTAATATATCAAAAGAAATTCTAGAAAGAAAGAAAAACTGCCTAAAGATATGTATTTACACACGTTGCCAATGTTGATTAACCCTTTTTATCCTGACGGTACTTATCAGTACGACTTTAACCAACACCCCCTAGATAGTGGAGAAAGCCTAGACACGCTTTGTTTTGACGTCAGCTACGTCACAAGAAGCAGGTAAAACGAATAGTGAATGTTCGAAGAGCGTGTATGTTTTGGTTTCGTTAGTTGGTGTAATTATTAATTATTACTGATGTTTATCCTGTTTGAATACGAAATATTTGTACATCAAATATGGGGTACTCTTACTAAATCCCACTGTGTCAAGAAAATTATCGAAGTGCTGCAAAAATTCTGGTATTATCGGAAAAAATATCTCACGAACAAATAATAATCACTGCTATAGCTATCCATGCAATGATGCTGCACGTGGAAATTATTTTTTTCTATATATACAAGACTTTAAAAAATAATTCGAGTGCAACATGTTAAATATAGGGTTACAGCATAAATTAAAATTGAAAAGCAAAATGTAGTTTTTCTGTAGCAGCTGTAGAAAGTGGCCATAAATTATTAGTAAACTTCAATATTTAAAAATTGTTTTGAATCACCTATTTGGAAAAGGGGTAAGCCACTTTTTTAATACTATAATTCATTCGGTAGATTTATATTTATAAATCCGTTTGGAACTGAGTTAAAAAAGAATGTATATCAATTATGCACCAAAATATATTTGAATTCGGACTGAAAATTAGCTTTGATATATAACAGTTTTGTAATAAGCGCTTTGCAATGTTTCTGTTGATCGTAATATTTGTTACTCATTAATAAAAACTAAATGTTGTTCTACATTCTTGTTCTTATTTCATAAACGTATTTTTAGCTGTCATGCTTTTTTTTTTTAATTTCTTTCAAGTATTTTCATTTATTGAATTTTTTATCAGACAGGAGAAGCAAGGCAAGTTTGTGTAATTATAATAAACTAACATTTTTTTTAAATACTTAGAAACTCATTGCATTTCTTAAGCATTTGAATTAAAAAAATTATGTATAGTATTTTAACAATCAAAATATGAACAACAACAGACGTGACAAAGATTTAAGTGCTATTATACAAAATATTACTTTAGTTTTTTTTTTACATAAAATATATAAAACTTGAAGAAATATTAAACCAATGATTGTTAAAATTTGTCTAAAAATTCTGTAGTTTATATTATTTTAATAAATCACTATATTAAAAAAAGCAAATAATTTTTTTGAAAACAAATTATGTCAAGTGATTACACTTTTGTTTAAATTTAATATAAACTACATAATTTGTTATGTGTTCCTTAACTGGTTTAAACATAAATTAAAAGTGTTTAATATAAGTAATTTCATTTATGAGATTTCACGATAAGGTTTGCGTAATACTATTGTGTTTTAGTAAAATAATATCACAAAGTTTCTCTTTTTAAATGGTTTTAAAGTAAATTAAAAGTGTTTTAAAATGTAGATTTCACAGTTAAAATTATATAAGATAAATGTTTTAAATGATAATGTGGAAGAAAGTTTTGAATTATCAAACATTGGAAGTTTATTAATTCAAAACTTGTAATGGATATTTTATATACAGACAGATCTTAATATTTTGAATTTAATTTGCTTTTATCCAACTTTTAAACCAATGTACACAGTTGTTGTGAAAAGTATCAACAGTTAATACCTGCTAAAATGGAATTACAAGAAATTGGGGAAGTTTGCCGTTTTATACGCTTTTTTTCTTAGCAGGAATAGTTACTGAATTGTCGCAACCATGAAATTGTTTTGTTTTCGCAAATGTTAATGCAGATGTCTTACTTTCAAACAATAAATATTTAATTAAAAAAAATTGCAAACTTGTGTTCATATATGTGTGTATGTATTTGTGTACATTCTACAACGCATTTAAAGTAAGCAAAAGCAAATAATTTATAATATGTTTTCGTTCCTTTTTTAATTAAAAAATATGTAGATAGTTTTGGTTAAAAAAAAAAAAAGAAACTTTTATTTTTATCTTCCATATTTTGTTACCGTTTACGTATTTATTTATTTCAGTCTTTTAATATGTACGGGCATTTTACGGGTACTTGGTATTATCCTTATCATTTTCTGGATTTGAACCTGTGTACTAATGAACACTAGATCCGCGCTTTATCGGTTCTTGCAAAATAATAGTTTATATGATATTCATGAATTTCTTTCTTCTGTCATTAAAGTCAGTAGACACATTATATGCGTATTTTTGTGCTTCGTATAGCTGGATTCCTGTAACTTTTATTACAAATAAGAATTCATAGCAAAAATATTTATTTATATGTTTTCAATGAAATATTGAATCTGTAACTAGAAAAAAAGTGTAAAAATAATTTATTAAGATAACTTAAATACCACTTTTTAACTCTCACATGAAATTATTTTTTTAAATGGCAATTATAATTTTTAGCTTTTAATAAAAAGAAAGTATATATATATTTCTGATCAGCACCTGTACCTACTAAAATGTGAAAAAAATAAAATGTTAATGAAATTCGGGGTCTGTAACAAAACTTTTTTATTCCTTCCTATATTAAATAAAACTAATTTACAGTTAAATTGCCATTTAGCTATATCTTAATATCCTGTCAACAGTTTATCTGCTTGAATCTTAGAATAAGCAAGACATTTGACAGCGTTGAATTTGGCAAGGGGATAAATCATTTTTAACACTTTCCAACCTAGTTGAAAAGTGTTTATGACTTCGGTTTGTCTGGCCGTCTGTCCGTGCTCTAACTCCCGTAAATATGCTCGGATTGCTCTGCAATTTTTATATGTTATAGTCGTTATCTATAGCATGTTCCCTATTTCAACGGAAGTGTGTAGCACGTATAGTTTTTTTACAGGGACACTCAAAAGAATTCCATTACATTGCGGTCTATGGGGAAAAATCATTTGCGGTTTATTTAAATAATGTTACACTATTTTAAACGCATTGAAATTTATATATATCACTAAGGTGCATTAGAAGAAGCTTAATATGGAATAAGGTGTGCATAGCACTTATAGTTACTTTACAGGGACAGTCAAAAGAATTCCGTTACATTACGTCTATGGAGAAAAATCGTCTGCGGTTTATTTAAATAATGTTTCACTCTTTTAAACGCATTGGAATTTATATAAGGTGCATTACAAGAGGCTTACTACAGAATATTGTGTGTATAGCAGTCATCGTTCATTTACAGGGACACACAAAAGAAATCTCTACTGTATGTTAACAATAATTCCTGGAAGTGCGTTTTAAGTTACTGAACGCGATTTTAATTTTAACTCGCTTTTTGTCTATTACGTAGTATGTATAAATTCTACAGATCCTATACAGGGAAGCACAAAAGTTCGCAAACACATTTCCGTATTATTTAACTCCAGACGGAGCATTTTAAACTGTGCTACGCGTTTCCTAACTGAAATAAATTTTAGCATCCTATGTAGTATATATACAAATCTATAGATACTATACAGGGCGGAATAAAAGTATTCGGATTACTTAGATGTTATCTTTTAGCTTATTAAACGGTATGATTTGTAAAATTATTTTGGAAGCGTTGGAAAGTGTTACATAATCTATGCTTGACGCATGATTTTTCGTTCTTGTTGTTTCTTACATTGTTTCCAGGCCTTCTGAGGTTTGATCGGAGTATTGGATTGGTTTTGTCGGATTTTTGCGTTTAAAATGATTTTGGAGTTGAGATGATTTTTTTTATTCTAGTGTTTTTTGAAAGGCTTGACAGTTCAAGGTCAACTTTGTTTTACGTGAATGAGTCACTATGCTGCTCTGTATTGTTGAAATGGTTGAAGATTTGGAAGTTTGTTTTAGTTGTATTGATCAAAATGGAAATTTTTTGTGTTTTAAAAGTTACAGTGTCGAGAATGAACAATTTTGGAATGTATCGGATAACGTGGTATACAGTGAAACTTCCATTTAACGAAGTCTCATTGTTACACTTAAACACTTCGTTATGAAGAAAATTCGTTAAATAGAAATCAACTTAAATATAGGAAACTTATATACACATAACTCACATGAAACGCAAAGTATACATGAAATGCGAAAATTTGAAAAGAGACGTCCCCAAGGATTAACCTTAGCTTGGGAGTTTTGTCTTGTGACATGTCAAAGTTCGATCTTCGATCTTGACGACCCAAGCAGGAAGAGTTCTATCACAAAAAGACAATTGGTTGTATACCCATAACCGTTTGTGTACACATAACACACATAAAATGGAAGGAAAACATAAAATAGAAATATTTGAAAAATATATTTTAATTCGGGCAGTCCTTTTTTATGAAATGTAGATATGAGAATAATTTAATTAGAATATTATTAAAAAAAAACACATAACAACAAAAACCGAAGCGTACCTTTTCTTTTTTTCATTAAAATGTGATTAAATGTGTGCGTTTTGGTTAAATGATTCAAATGTGTTAATTTGATACATTCCGCTGAAATAAATTCATACACCCATCGCAATAGCAACCTCTCCGTTTGAATACCGTACACGCACCAAAGTGGAATAAACTTCGTTATATAGAATAAGTTTTTCGTAATAAGGAGATTAATTTACATGTTAATGATGTTCAATTTCAAGGTTCTGCAAAAAATTTCGTTAAGTAGAAAACTTCGTTAAATAGGGACTTCGTTAAAGGGAAGTTCCACTGTATTTTGTATGGTATATAGAAGAATGCCCGAGTATATCTCTATCACACGTACAGGGTCTTGTAGCGTTTGGAAAACGTACGAAGAGATCCAGAGCACGTAATTTCATACGAAGGGGGATATTGAGAAAATGCACAGTACTGTGGAGGAAGCTAGTGATTACTGCAAGAAAGGTGGGAAATTATCCAGCTAAGCAATTTACCAGTCGTCCATTTATCTTCTAATAAGTTTAAGACTCCAATTGAGTTGGCTAAGTCCTACAAACTCACCGACATTAAAGAGTACTTTCCGGGCTTATTCCTTCGCTGTGAGACAGACACCTTTGGACTGATTCGTTCAGCATTCTAGAAGATAATTGATGATTAGTCGTTGTATACGGACACAGGATGCTCCTAGGACAGGTAAAGAACGCTGTAAAACAGGAAATCGATTTATATGTAAAATCTATTAATAAATGATAAGTGTGTTTGTGTATTTTAGAGTTCTGTTTTTTTATGAGCGTGTAGCTCTCATATATGCGTTAGTGACGCGGGTTTGATTAATTTTATGAATTTTGAGTATTGTGAAAGAAGAAAAAATATGAGTTGTTTTTCATTTGTGTTTTGTGGAGTGAAGTTTAATGGTTTGATGTGGCTAATTCGTATAAAATATTTTAATTGAAGTTAAGTTTTTTTTTCGTAAAATATTTGCGTTATGTTTTTTTTGTAAATGGACGTCATTTTAAAATTTGATTATGAGAACTTTGTAAGTAAGGATATTTACAAAGTTATATATATTAGTTATATAAAATACAAAGTTAGATTTTTTTTTTCTTTTCGGTTAATGTGCGTTACTCACCGCTGCTTGAATGCATATCGTGCATTCAAAAAATGGCGTGTGTAGAAATTTCCCCCAATCATAACCCGTGCGGTTTGTGTCAGACAAATCAATATTTACACAGTTCCTACGAGAATTTCTTTCACAAAGTAAACATTCATTTCATTTCGTTTTGCTACAATTTACAATGTTTAAGCTTTTTTTCTCTTAGAAATTTTTTAATTTCTACAAGCTTTTAGCAATTTTTGATTCAGGATTTTATATTTTTTATAATCTCATAAAATATATATATATATATAAGCTATATATATATATAACATACAAAAATTTCAGGACAATTGAAGCATATTTAAAGGAGTTAGAGCACGGACAGACGGCAGACAAACCGATGTCATAAACACTTTTCAACTAGGTTGGAAAGTGTTAAATAGAATGCGTTTATTCAAATTAGTTTCATAGAATTGAAATAAAACACATTTGTCAGGTTTTCACAGGCAACTGCAGGCTTAAAACTATTGTTATGTGATATTATCTTTTTGTGTGCTTATCTACTGTGTACTGAAAAAGCTTTAAAATAACATTCTTTTCCTATCTGAAATCTTTATCCGAGTAATAGGTGACATGATATGGGTTGAAAGAATGTTTAGTGTAGTGATAGAAGTGTTTCTATTGTCATTGTAAGTGCATAGATAAGACAGACTTCACCCAAACTCTAAGATGAAAGATCCATCATAAGGGGATTACGTTCTGTCAAGGAAACGTTACACGTGGGAACAGGGGACGAGCCCCGTTTACGAAGAGTGCTCTGGGGTTGACCGGAGAGAGAGTTTAGTTTTAACGTGGGAGTGAAGCATGTAGGTTGTTGAGAGAGTGAGCTCTGGGACACGTGTGTCGAAAGAGATTTCTTGGAGTGAAGAGATAAAGTGTTGGTGATATTAATAGTAATCTCTGGTAGCTGAGTTAATTAGTGTAGTTTAGCAATACACAGAACGTATTTTCTGTATTTTATTTAATGTGGAACCGGATCAACTATATCCGAGTTTGTAATTGTAAATATTGTCTTGTATTTTGTAAAGACTGTGTAAATAAATCATTCGTTTAAGTTTAATTGAAAGAGGTCGTTTTTTTCTCAATATACCTCTCATAACGTGACCGGTATCACGTAATCATATCGGTGGTGGCAGCATACTAAAAAAATACCGGATTATTCTTCAAAGTTGGGTGGACTTAGAGGGAATCCGACAACATTAAAAACTGAATTTGTCTATAAAATACTTGGCATGGTACGCACTTATATCAAGACAAATATGATTTTGAAGAAAGTTGCATAATTGTTAATCCAGAAACATCTAGGTTCAGTTCATAGAATCAAATTTTTCATAGAATTCCTAACATTTCCTTTCACACACATCTGTAACTTTTCATTCAATAATTCATTTAATATTTTTTGTCATAGAATCGAGAAAATATATGTAAACGCAGAAAAGGAAACAGAGAATCATTAATAGTTTTTTCTAATTAGAAATTAATTTTTAAAATATATTTTATTATGTCATTGCATCAATTTCCCCTCCATTGTTAAGAAAATTTTAATGGATTTTTAATTACATTATTGTGCAAATAGATATGGTTAATTTTGTACTTAGTCAGTGGTTATATAAATATATTACTTATAAAAACATAATTACAGTTTTGTGTAATGAAAAACATAGTTAATTTGGAAGAAAGATAAATTCTCATCCGATTTTTAATACAATCGAAATTTACCTTTTTATTATTTATTAGTGTAGAATTGCGAAAATGTTGCACTGTATTTTTTCCTCCAAAATAAATTTTTTTAAATGTTTTCTTTTTGTTCTCATAAAATTGTTACTTTGTAACATTTAATTAATTTATTCGGCTTTTTTTATGTACGCATTTAAAAAACGGGAAAATAATGTTCCATATCATAAATGGAAATTGTGCATTTGACCTTTTTTTTATCTGAAGACGCAATCGTTTCTCCATTTAATTATTCCTTAGCAATTTTATTTCTGAAAGAAAAGACTGATGGGGTTCTATAATTACTTCAAAATATATAGCTTTAGTTTTTAACAGTAAACAAGTGGTATTAGAAGATATTGTATAGAATAACTATTGCAGATACGAAGCCATGGTTATCGGAGCCTGGTGCATGTAATATACGTCGTGGGTGCAAAGTCCTCCAAGTTCCCTGTGAATTATACTTCTGGGGGTGCCTAGTCAGATGAAGGTCTCGCCACCTGTTCAAGATTCTAAATTACGAGACCGATTCCTTTCGCTTTTTAAAATTTTTGATTTTTTTTTAAATCTGCCAATTCAACAATGTTAAATAGAAACCATGAACCAGCAAACAAAGAAAACTGTGGCAGAGCACTGCAGCGATGCAAAGGTTTTTTGTAGGTGGATCACAGTCCTGTGATCAAGCGAATATGATCCGCGTCCAAGTACTAACTCGTCAAGCTAGGCACTCATGCTCGGCAGGTAGGAGCCGGGTTAACAGTATTTAAAAGAAAAAAGTACAGACTGTAAACGACAGTGAATTAAAATAATATATTTTAAAATCGTCACAGATAAATGAAAAACTTTGTGTTTTTTGCTTTTAGATTAAATAAGATATCTTATTTCTGAATTCCTGAGAATAATGAATACATTTCCTTCTAGGCGAAGATACAAGAATCTAATAAACGTGATTTTGATTCTCCGAAAAAGGGTTTAATTAAAGTTTGATTGCAGAAAACATGAAGAATGGATAGTAAACTTAATTGGAATTTTAATAATGTGTTTTGAGTTAGAGATTTAATTATGTATACAGCCTGTTTAAACAGTCTGTAAACGGCAGTGAATTTTTTATTTAAAAAATAATTTAAAATCGTCACAGATAAATGAAAAACTTTGTGTTTTTCGCTTATAAATTGAATAAGATATCTCATTTCCGAATTCCTGAGAATAATAAATACATTTCCTCCTAGGCAAAGATACAAGAATGTAATAAACGTAATTCTGATTTCCTGAAAATGGTTTTAATTAAAGTTTGATTGCAGAAAACATGAAGAATGGATAGTAAACTTAATTGGAATTTTAATAATGTGCTTTGAGTTAGTGATTTAATTATGTATATCTAAAATAAATAAATAAATATATATATTTAAATTCTTAATTAAATATTTAAATTTATTCTTACGTTTTAATGAATTCCATCCATGTTTGAAAAATATAAAAAGTCTATTTTTAACAGTACAATTACGTTCTTTAATTGCCTTCGTATTCTACCTTTTTGTTATACATAAAGATAAATTGAAATCCGAGATTCATGAAAACAATTTAATTATTTAGAAGGGAGAAAAGATAATTTACTTTTGAATCCTTCAGGAATTCGAGCATTCAACAGAAAAAGAAAATCACGTAAATAAAAGCGTTTGGATATCTCAAACGAAATTTAATTGTATAATTCAAATGTTATTTTCAAAAAGAACTGCGATTCACATATCTTTCAAAAGTTATTCACCAATATAGGATACTGAAAATATAACATATATTAAAACATTTTTTTATAAAAAAAAAGTTCTAACTGTTTTTATGTTACACCACTTATAACAAGGTTGTAAATTATGCATTCTTGTTCAGTACACTATAAAGTAAAAAAATAAAATCATTGATTGTACTGTAAGTACAACAGAAACCATTTATACCTGGAGATAGAATATTCAGCAATATATTTGATACTTAAGCAATATATTGGATATAAAGCAGTATATTTGATACCTAAACAATATACACTGTTAAAATTTTGCACTAAACTGTCCAGTCATTTAACCGTTTTTATAGAGGACAGTTACATAACTGTAATTTAACTCTATTCTGGCCATATCATTGTCCGTATTATGGTCAGAATAGAGTTCAATTACGGCTATGTAACCGTTTTCTATAAAAACGGTCAAATGACTGGACAGTTTGCTGCAAATTTTTAACAGTGTATTGGATATAAAGCAATATAACTGCAATCTAAACAATCAGATATTTAAACAAACTGATTGATTCTTCACCCAAATGGTTTTGAAGGTAATGACACAATTCCAGTATTGAAAACCGTCATTGTAACCAAAATACAATGAACATTAGTAAACGTTGACTCTATCTCACGAAACGCATTTATTTTTTTCATAATGTAAGTTAAGCAACCTATTTCACTGTAAAGATTCTTAAATAACATCACTGTTATATGCAGACAAATCAACAGTTGACAAATAATAAATAGATTGAAAGACATTTATTTATTGAAAGACATTCTTATCAAACCTTATTTTTTCACTTAGGGTTGGTATAATATATTAATTTTCTTTTTGAATATTATATCCCAATTTAAGAAATAAATAAGGAAAAAATAATAATAATAATTGCTAAAATGAAATACTTTGAAAATGTTTATGAAAAATATTATAATATATCATTCCATTTATTCAATACGAAAAAACAGAGGAAAGATTTCTTTTTCTTTCGTATGATTATTCTTTCGTTATATTAAAGTTTAGAATAGAGCATAAAAAATAGACATGATAAAATTTATTCAATAAATATAAAGATAAAAATACAAAGGAGTAGTGATGTGTGATACAATATTTATTAAATTGTCGGCATGTTAATAACGGATATTTTTTTACATTTCACAGATAACGCTTATATTGACTACATTATATTAAATACATTATATTAACTACATTATATAACTCATATTAACTACATCATATTACCTACGTTATACAACTCATATTAACAACATTTTATACATGACGTGATATTTGTGCAATTATAGTACAGCCACTTTACAAGAGAATAAAATAACTGTTTCTGAAACAAAAAAGAAAAAAGAAAGAAAAAAACAATCATTAGAGGCGTTTAATGTCAAAATGGTGTAAACCATACATTCTTAAATGCTTTGAAGGAAGTTTGCTAGACCCTTTACAAAGAAAAACCCTTTAAAACAAGTTTCCAATAAACTTTAAAATGAATAACTCTTTAAAACAAGTTTTCCCAACTCATTCAATTGAATTTCAAAGCGTCAGTATACTTTTAGATGATATTTACGAGAAATTTTGTGCAACAGTCATTTAAAAAATTTCTCTTATTCTCGTTATTATTATTGTTCAATATTTCTCGATTAATTAAATGCTGTTAAAGATAATTTTCAAATTTAGTGACTTATACTAATAGGACTTTTATTGGCGAAATTGTTTACATAATTCTAATAATTAAATATTGATGCGTTTATGTCCCACTGTCTGTCCCTCTTAGCAATTAATTGCACGATTTATTCGATTTATTCAATTAATTGCACGATTTATTTTGCCAGCAGTAAAATGTACAACCGAAGTAACATAGACAATATTACTACTCTTAGCAGACCAAAGCCATTAAATAATAAGCCCAGTCAGATAAATGGGAAAGTTTTCGCAAGTTGAAAATAGCGCCATCTACCGGTTGGGGGTGCTTAATTCGGCACCAAGAATATTTTAATAAAATTTTGATTCTAAAGTTAAAGCTTAAAATAAGGAGTTCATATTTTCTAAGAAAGTCGTTTGTAAATTCCGGTGTCAGTCAGTAATTTCACATTTTACAAACATAATTTGTCTGTGCCAGAAATGGTTAATTGCATAGTGATGTAAATTTCCATCACTTTTTATTTAACTTTTAATAAATAAATCAACTTCTTCGCCACCACTATATTTATATAGAAATATTCATCCAGTAAATTTCCACCATTTTTTTTTTCATTATAATTTTAGCTTTAATGTAAACGATCCCAATAATTAGAAGCTTTTAAAGGAAGTGCAAAAACAAAACATCGATAAAAATCGTATAAAATATCGATATAAATAAATCGTATCTTTTCTCTGCGACCCACTTCTGTTTTGTCCTCCTTCCGCAGCAGATGTTTGGCGCTAGTGTGTCGCTAACAAATTTAACACTATCTGACTGGGCTTATTATTTAATGGCTTTGTAGCAGACTGCTAAAGAGCCTCTTACGACGCAAAAGTTGAGCTGGAATAATAATAAAGAAAATACTGCGTCACTCATTTTTCAAAGTTATCCAGATATCGGAAGGCCTCGGAGCAGTCTCTGTTAAAAGAGACTAAATCAAAATTTTGACTACCAGTATTTTCATATGAAAATTTTCCTTTTAGATTTATCTTACCAATGTGGTAGAAATACTTATTTCCGATAGGCTTTTTCTTGCAAACGTCGTAGAATCCTCTTCGTGATAGGCCTTTTCTTGCAAACGTCGTAGAAATCCTCCTCGTGATAGGCCTTTTCTTGCAAACGTCGTAGAAATCCTCTTCGTGATAGGCCTTTTCTTGCAACTGTTGTAGTAGTAACCAACCACGAGAATAATTTGAAAAAATTAGTAGGGACCAAAAAAAAAGATCGCTCCGAAACCTGAACTAGTTCCTTTACGTTAATAATAAATTTCAATTTTCAACGTTTCAACGTTAATAAATTTAAATATTCAAAGTTGCATAGCAGCTTGATAATAATTTAAAAAAGTATATTAATTCGTAACTTATTACCAATGCAAAGATAACGGGTTCCATATTCCAAAATCTTTAAGTAGTTTCATAATTGGTTCAAATGTTATAAATACTCTAACTTATTACCGGTGGTCAAATTCAGTTCAGATTTAAATCTCGTAAATATTCTCCTAAAAAAGAATAGAAAAAAAAATAGAAATAAAAAATGGAAAATTTTAGAATAGTCCCAAAATTTATAAATATACCAATACAACCTGAAAAATTATCCTTTATGATTGGAGCCAAAAATTGTATCTCGATAAAAATAGTCATCAACATTCGAGTGCCGACAACATTATAAAATAAAAAAGTTTTTTTTTTTTTTTATTTTTTTTTTTATTGTTATTACGCTACTACGGACTGTTGTTATTTAGAAAAGATTACTCTAACACGTGTAAATAAGTTGTAAGAATATTATGTTTGTATATTATGTTATGCATCAAGCTACTACGAAACTAGAACTGGGAACCTATTGAAGAAAAATAATTATTTTTTCAATCTCCATTGTTATCCTCACATCACATACAAATGAATATAAATGTGCATCGATATCCTTAACACATTTAAATTAACTATGGTAGGAAATGTTATTTAAATTTACAAGGAAATATCGACGGAAACACAACTAACATTTCTTGATCCTTTCAGTTTTCTTAGGTTTTTCTTATGTTTGTATCTCTAATTAAAAAAAGAAACAATATTAAAATCATACTTCCTTAGTTAGGCTTTTAAACAATTCTTATGTAATTCGTTGATGAATATTTATAACATGTCATATTAATATTTATCTTTACAGTTGGTATTAAAGCTTCACCTTGCATTTTTACTTGCGAAGAAGGCGAAAATTATTCACACATTTAATTTTAATTCGCCGAGTATATCATTAACAAGAAACATTATCGACAATCTCTCATTATATAATTACTGAATCGATTACTTATTTTCACTAACTTAGATTTGATTAAGATATAATTGTGCACAATCTTGTTTCTTGAAAGCTATCTTCTGGGAATATATATTTAATGGGTAATTCCGTTCGCTGATAGTCACCTGTAAGAAAGAAATATTTTAATTATTTCTTTAATTTCTAATGCATATTCATTCATTGTATATGATCCATTTCATTGTATATGAATCCAGAAGTAATTAATAACTTAGTTTCCAACATAATCATAATTATTCGGTATCGCACAAGCTCGTAAGTATTGTGGAGTAAATTAAATCGTTTATTTTTTCTTTATACAATATATTGCATATTTGGGACTTTTAATGTTATTTTACCAAAGCTTAAAAATTGGGTTTGATAGTGAATTTTTATATCAGTCTTATTCTTGATATAAAAGTACTGTCCTTCATGTATCATTTTAAAATTATAGAAATTATTTATAAAATATATAAGTAATAGAGTAAATGAGATAAATATTCTTTGAACGAAGTTAAAGCAATGAACTTTACAGTTTACAAACAGCCCAGAAGTTTAGCTGGCTTAGCACTCTTTTGTCCCAATCCCCTCTATTTTACCGTTCTCACTGTGATATTTTGACTACTCGTAGACTTGTCTGAAAAAAAGATTCTTCGTAAGCATTTCAGAGCGATGATAATGATGACTAAATTTTGGTTTATTTGATGACTGGTTTTTATTTTCTCAGTTAGATAACGAGCACTTTCTATTTTATTGGTATTAAGTTGTTTTTGATTTCTTACTATGCGGTAGATTCATTTTGTGCGGAGCTCAAAATGAGAATCTGTTTATCTTATTAAACTGTTTGGATTGCGTTATTTTGTCTTCTCTATGACTTTATATATTTGTATATTGTTTGCAGTTCAGGGTCTTTCACCCCTAAAATGGTTCTTTGATAATGCCTATGTAGAGATAACATTTGATTACTGTAGGTATAATTGAAATGAGATTTTTGGGAAAGATATTGAAAGCTAATGCAATATTGAAGGGTTTTTTTATGCTAAAGAGCCCTTTTTTGTTACATTTGTATATACTAGAATATACCGTAACAGGTAGTTGATAATTAAATGTAATAATTTTTTTTTTAAAAGTAGAAATAACAGTTCGATAACATATAAACTTTTAGCGGTATAATCTATTCTGTAATTTTACTGGGACTGTTTGGTTTTATCAAATATTATCTCGTACAGATTCTATTTTATACTGATAAAAAACATTGATAAATTTTATTCCTATTATTCCTCTGAATTGCAATCCATTTACTCCTTGTATTTACAATACCCTATTATCTCTTATATCTATTATCATCTACAAAGGCTAAAGTGATTTTTTTTTCATTTCAAGTATATTCAGAAAATTATTTTAATCTTCGATTAAATTAAAAAAAAAAACTTTCCTTACATTTTTATAAAATAAAATTATTCTGCCGCAGTAAGAAAAAAAATATATATAAATAAGCTTTATAAAAAAAATAAATAATAATAAATACATTTAAGGATTCATTGCATCATATAGCATATTTCCGTCTTCCATGTTTTTTTTTTTTTTTTTTTCCTTTCATAATATAATTTTTTTCCGAAATCCCAAGTTGATTCTTCTCGTTTTTTAAGGACGTAAAAAACAACAAAGTACTATCGTATAAAAAAATCATTTCCTTTCAAAATGCAGTCGACTTAAAAAAAAATCTTACATAATACTGTTTTCCCAGATGTATTTAAAACATCGCACAAAACGGCTTAGTTGTACACAGAGACATTATTTTCTAGAAAAATAAAAATGTATGTAATTTTCTAACAGAGAGGCATTGAAAAAGTTATATTTTATCGCATGGGATTTATTTAAAGAAAAATAAAATTTTCTGGAACATCTTATAATGTAAGTGCAACACAAAAAATTTAATAAAAAAATTAACGAAAAACGAAACTTCCTTCTCTAATCAATCCTGTAATTCCGAATTATTTTTGAAAAAAAAAAAAACTATATAGATGTATTTTCAACAAAAGAAATTGATAAAAAAAGGAAGTTTTTTAAAAGATGAATTTTTCTATTAGAATATTTATTATCGATATTTTCTTTATATTTTTTTTTTCAAAAAGAAAAAAATGTTAGATTATGTTGTGAAAATCGTGCTAAAAACATATTTATGGAAAAGCAATCCTCTTTAATAAAAAGCAATGCGTTGCTGACGACTGGGATTTCCGTTAATCGTTGCCACAGAATAATCTCGGAAAATGAAACATCTAAAGTTGCTGAAAAAATTAATAGCTCGAAAAGTATTTGTCAGAAAATTGTCTTCACTTTGTCCCCATCACTAATCTCTTTCAACATTCTACTACGATGTTTTTCAGAATTAAAAAAATAGAGCATAATAGAGATAAGAATAAATTAGTGCAAATTTAACCGAAGGAACACAGTAGAACAACGATTATTAACCAGTACAAAAAAAAAAAAAAAACAGGAAAAGAAAAGAAACGTAAAAATAACAACATCGTTCCAAAAAAATTACTTTAATTCAATACTAAATAATAAAACTGCATCCGCGCAGAAGATATCAAACAAGGTATATGGATTTCTGTGTAATATATCAAAAGAAATTCTAGAAAGAAAGAAAAACTGCCTAAAGATATGTATTTACACACGTTGCCAATGTTGATTAACCCTTTTTATCCTGACGGTACTTATAAGTACGACTTTAACCCCTTCGCGACGAGCGTCTTTTACAGAATTTTTAATCTGTGACTACCGGTTTTTCTAATGAGAAATTTTGAACTAATTACATCGCAAAAATGATATTATTAGATAAAGAAAACTTTACAACAAAAATAACTGGTGGGAATAATCGAGGATTCTGAGCATCTAAAAAGTAGCTGGAAAATTAATTCAGGATATAAAGGGTTAAATCAATGTTTAGCGTTATTAAGGTAAGCGGAACTAATTTAGATAATAGAGGTCATTATGCAGGATTGTAAATAAATAAAATCGTAAATGAAATCTGATTGCATTAATTTTCCTCTGAAAGCTATATGTAACCTTATATTACATATTACATAAATTTATCAATGTGTAATATAAGGTTATACAATATATAGTCACACTACCCCAATCTTTGGAAAAAGTGGTCAGTTATAGTTGGCCTAGTTAGGCACTAATTAAAATAATAATTATTTAAATATTAGAACCAATATCTATTGTCATTTCTTTTAGAAGAAAAATTAACTGCAGATTTATGTTTCTATTTCCAAAATTTAGCCGAAAACTAAAATTTGAAAAAATTGCTTCATTTTCTAACTATTTTGAACATACATTTTAAACAACTTATGTGTGCAAATAACGGTAAAACGCTGATCAACAAACAAATCAACAAGTCACATTTTGTAATTAAAAACGAAATACGAATGAGAAGTCTTCTTATATTTACATTTAACAACATCCGTTATCAAAAATAAGAATATTTTGAAATAAATTTAAATTATTATAATAATAACAATTTTGTTTAAACAAATATGTTTTCCCCATCTTTTTTAAAAGCTAGTTTACATTATCAGAGAAAAAAGAACATATTAATCTGATAAGATAATACTTGTATTTTCTAGTTTTTGCATAAAATGAATTTAACCGTGAATTTCTAGTATTTTGTTTTTTGTGTCTGTAACTGCGTTGACTGTTCAATTTTTTTAATTGAAAGTGATGTTTAAACAGTAAAAGCAAAACTCATAACCACCATCGTTATACATTTCAAAAATTAGCTACTGCTTTTCTGCAGTTGTTCAAAAATGAACCAATTTTTTAACGATGTGACAAAGAGTCAGTATTGAAAGAAATAGAGCTTTGTCTCTGTTAACAAAAAATGCTTATACTTGTGGTTTTCCGTAACTACAATTATTATCTGAAATAACAAACTTCGCCGCACGAACAGCGTACAATATTGTAGAACACTAATTTCTATTCGAATTCTATAGCTAAAAACCATTTAGCATAGTTCACAATTGGGAGGGTGACTGCCGGAAACGATACTCTAATGTTGTCATCGATACCACAGAGAGAATTGCGTAAAATCAGCAATCTGGAGAGCCCTCTAAATAGGGTTCCATATAGTGCGACATTACAATTTTAAAAATCCTGATTATGATAACAATCACAAAATGGCAATAATGGGCATCTTGTGACAATAAAATATTAGTTTTTTTTTAAAGCTTAAATAAATGGATACTGATAGATGTTGCTAATTTAAATTGTAACTGCAAAATAAAACTGGCTTTTATAAAAAAAGAAAAAGAAAAGAAAAGCCTGTATTTTAATTTTAAAGTGATTTATTTTCATTATGGTTCAAATTTTATAGGTTTTGCATATATATTTAAACTATATCGCTGTTTTTAAATTAAAAAACTAATAAATAAATAAACAAACATAAATAATAATTAAAAACTAGGCGCGGAAGACCTATCATATGCCCAGAGATCCACCATCCCGTTTTAGAGAGGATAAAAATTGTGGTGAAACCTTGAAACCATCATGTATGAATTTTCTCCTTGTGGTCCCGCGTTACATGAAAGCTGTCCCCTTTAGCACAGCGCATTTTGGACTTGACTTCCCGTAGCGATTGTCGAATGGCAATTAACACGAAAATTATCACTAATGATTATTTTTATTCTCCTGAGAATAATTTATTCCAGTACCATCTTATCCATTTTTTACGCTCCCTTTTATTCCAATGCGGGAAATTATTGTAAAGATTAAAAATAATCACATTTTAAAAATAAATCACAGACATTAAAACTTCTCTCTAAGAACATTTTTACTATGTTTAATAATTTTGCTATTTTTAATTGCTTTAATTTTTATTCAAATTGCTAATAAAGCGGGAAACCAATACAGTGAAAAATATAATTAAATTTATTTATTTCTGTTTTGTTGAGGAATCTAATGATAAACAACAATCTTCAACCTTAAATATCAAATAAATGAAAATAAATTCTATGTTGTTTGTTTTAAAAAGAATGTGAAATTAAAATATATTACATTTTAAGAATACTTTTTTCCGTTTCTTTGGTATTTCAGTTTTGCATATGAAACAAATTTAAAGCGGAGGCTTGTTTTTACAAAAAAAAGAAAGTTAATATTATGTTATTAAATTCTGTAACATAAATACAAGTAATTTTATTTATACGACTTTTATTTTGCAGAAAGCTCTGATTTCTGTAGGAATGAATTACCTTTTATTAGGCATTTTCCGTTTAAACTTTAACATATTTTTTTATGTTGTTTATAACATGTTAAGAATTAATTTTCTGTTTGTGTAAGTCAGAAAACTCTTAAATGAATACAACCTCAAATATATGAAATAACTTCTTTAATACTGAATGACTATGTAATTAAAGATGTAATTATCTTTTAAGTGCTCGTTCATTGCATAATCTTGAGCATTTAAATTGTGCATGTGAAAGATCTGAAAGAATATAACTTCTCAAACAAAAATTTTGAAACTTTTTTATTAATCTCCGTATGAGAAATCCAAAGAATTATTTATATATATATATATTTTTTTCTGAATGCACAAATTTCTAAAATGTTGAAAAGTAAATTAACGTTTACTAAGAGTTAAGAAGCTTTTCGCTGTGTGAAATTCTATTTTTCTTTTCTATCTACGAATAAATATAGGATATTAGTTCTATTTTAGAAAGTAATTCCACTGCTTAATATACTGAGAAAAATGACACTTTCAAATCTGAGTAAATCGATGTTTTCATGTTGTTATAAAACATTTTGTTTCAAATAGGACCACCCAATGCTTTCAATTTTTAAATACCAGAAATATTCAGAATATTGAAACATGCACATACTCAAAAATGAGCACATAGAAGTCATTTCATACTCATTTTTGTGACATGGACATACTTAAATATGAGCACATGATGTTTCATAACTGAGTGTGTGCAGGTTTTCAGTAATGAGTATATACATGTTTCAAACTTGAGAAATTTTGATCCGGAGACATTTTGACTATGCGACATTCTCAGATTTGAGTATTTTTTGCGCATTTTTGAAAATGTCCTTTTAAGAGTGTATATATTTCTTGGATATATCATATTCTTTAAGCGTTTATTGTTATTTCTGTGTGAGTCTGTGTGAGACGACAATAACAGAAATCTTTTTTTATGTGCTATAATTAAATGTGTAACCGAGATTGCGTAATTAAAATTTCCATAATATTGTATTATGATGTTGATTTTGGTCATGGTATATAAGCAAGGATATGTATCCAGAAAACTGTAGGATGGTCGCATGAACTGATTTTGGAAAAAGCTGCATGGCCGGATAATTTGGTACATTGTCCTAGTATTGTGTCCACAAAATCAACAAGTTCGAAATCCCTTGTTAAAAGAAGTAGAAACAACGATAATGAACAAAAACTCCAGGATATACTTGAAAGTTTCCATTTATTTATTGGCCATAATAAGACATCAAGATGTTATAGAGGAGAGGTGGTCTTTATATTTAGTCCATTAAAATAAATCTTCTTGTTCGATAGTCAGATAAGATCTGTCGTTAGCTCAGTTTGTGTTTTCCACAATTTTCCTTGCGATTCGGCAAACGCGCCAAAACAAAATTTTTGTACGTTTAAGATAAAAACATATTAATTTTTGAACGATGCAACGCCAAGCGTATTCCAGATTGGCGAATTATCAGTTAAGAACCTTTAAAATACAACCCCTTTATTATTTGGGATATGCTATAAAAATAACGGATGTGAGTGATTTATTAGCCTTTATTATATTATTGCATTGCAATAGGAAATTGATTTCGAAATATTGAACTAAAATGATTGCCTATATAATTAGAATCTGTCAATACTTAAAAGCCTAATGTTTTTTTTAAAGCAACGGTTAAAAATTACATGTACGCATGAAAGCATATTATCTGAAGACTGATTTTGACAGAAATAAATCATTAAGATTAATTTGCGCTACCAATAAATATCAATTGACTTGAATGAAAAGCATTTTAATTAAGAAGAAAGAATTCAAATGCGTATAGAGAGATATTGCAAGATTTATGACTTCTTAAATGAAATAACGGAAGGTAATATAGGAAATAAATTAATTTTGAGAACATAACTTACAAATAAATACTAAAATAATATCAAACGCATTTCGACATGGGGAAAGATATTTCTTTTTGATGTTTAAAATAAAAATAGATTTTAAATAAAGGAAAATAATTGACCTAGAAAATTTAACATAGGAAAAATTATTTTTGGAATAAAAAGAAACAGAAATGTATGATTTCATATCATATGTATTTTTAGCTCTCTTTGTTTTCTGTATTCAGTTTTTATTTCTTGATACTTCCACCGTTTTTAGTATTTATTTATGTATAAATTCCGAAAACTTTTTTTCAAATAATAGAAACTGTAGCATTTATAGACTTTTCTTTTCACTCAAAACAATGTACAGATGCTTCGGAAAGTATCAAAAAATTATTCCAGATAGCGTATTAATATTTTAAGTAAAACAAGCACTATATTTGTAAATATCTAAGTAGAATTTGCAATAAAATTTTATTCAAGACATGCAAAGTGCATTGGATATTTGTAGGTTATTTTTGTAACAAAACAATTCTAAATTAATACTAGAACTCGAAAAAATGTTACTGGAATGTTGATAACACGCCACTTTGCATGTTTTACTGTGTAGTCACTTAGACTTCTTGAATTTTCATACCATGATTGAAAGTTAATAATCTTCATTCTTTTAATAGTTGAATTTCTCTCCTTAATTACGCCCAATATTACAGTTCAGAAGAAGTGGTACTCAAATGCATTAAATGAAATTACCATGTCTAACTAGATACTAAAACACAGGTTTGTGCATGTGCATATGTATTTTTTTAATTAAATATTACATAACTGCACGTAAATTCGTATACATTCAGAAAATTCATTTTTAGGCATACTTTGGTTGCTTACATTCAGTAAAGAATTACAAATTTAATTTTTAGTATTTAAATAAAAGCTTAGAGAACAATTTAAAAAAAAAATGTATTTTCCCTTATAACACACCTTGATAAACGTAGATTACTAGCCTACATATACATTAATAATCATGTTATTTCACTGGTATGTTCTGTTTTGTATGAAAGTATATAGCATTAAAGTATGTAGTTTTAAGTGCCCTGTTTTACGAACGGAAATTATTTTTATATCTAATTAAGCGATTTGTTGAGGATAAAAGAAGAGAATGAGGCTATGATGTCATACACTCACGCACAGTTTTTTTTATTTTTTGAATCGGTTATAAAAAGGAAAAAAGTCGCCAAACTTAGGGGATTTTTTCCTTTAATGGCAAGCTAGCCATTGTATTAAGTTATTCGTTTGGCGCGGTCTTGAAAATCGCGCCAACCTAAAAGTCGCCAAACTTATGTTTATATGTCTGCGTGAGTGTAAAGCATCTGTTCCAAGAATGAGATTTGTCTATACAAGACTCCCAAATGATCCGCCAACTGAAAACGAATACTGTAGAACTCCAATTATCCGAACTCCGACTATCCGAATCTCTGATTATCCGAATCACTTTCAGAATTTCAGAAAAAAATTTAGACGGAAACGTACTGCGATTAGCAAAATAATGATTCTGTCTATGCGCGCTATTGTCCTTTCGCGAAGCTAGTGCAAGCGCAGTGCGAACATTATTGGGCTGATGAGTCACCGTCTCGTAGTGCAGTTCGATTATTGGCTGTCGTCCGTCGCCAGGTGGCCAGCTCGGCCTACCTGTCACTGTTCGTTTTAATTAGTCAGTCAGTGTGACGTGACCTGCTAGTTGATTATTTGACCTGCTACTGTGACGGTACACTTTCGCGTCGGTGCGTTGTTTTGTGCGTTTCGTCGTTCACCATGGCTTCTAAAAGAAAACGTATTGTGTTATCGTTAGTGGATAAACTAAACATTATAGAGCAATCAGATAAAGGAGTTATGGGTAAACAGTTGGCTGAGATGTACGGTGTTGGACAATCAACGATTTCAGACATTAAAAAGAGCAACGCTACACTTTTAAACTGCGTGTCAGTGCTTGAAAACGAAGATGGAAGTTCTTCAAGAAAATCAATGAAGGCAGCAACAAACAAAGATTTAAAAGATGCCGTTTTCAAGTAGTTTTTGCAGCAACGTTCTAATAAACGTTCAAAATAGCCTTTTTCTCCCATTTTCAACATATATACAGTAATTAATTAAAATATATCCTTTTTTCGGAAAAAAATCTAATTATCCAACATTTTGATTATCCGAATGGGGTCCGGTTGCCATTGATTCGGATTGTTGGAGTTCTACTGTATTTTTGAAGAAAAAATTTCATGATAGGTTTCTACAACATTTCCGCAAAAATCTACCTCCGAAGGTAGTAATTGGTGGGTAATAAAAAAGGTGGTAATAACAAATAAAAATATTCTAAGAAAATACTGGTATTCAAAAAGCGGGCCATTTGGGTGCCCTGTCTATACTTCAGAAATTGGGTTTATAAAGAAAACCTTTTTGACAAATAAAGACCTTTGATAGTCAAAGCATGATAATCATTTCAGTTCTCATTTAGAAATTTAAACACATAAATATGTTTTAGCTTATGAAAAAGAATTGAACATTTGATAATCCGTTTCATTTCTTTTTTTTGTTTTTGTTTTATTGTTTCATGTTTAAAATTCTTCAGATAAATAAAGAGACTAATAAAAAAATTAATCGAAAGAAAACATGAAAAAACATTTCCACTTATATAAAATATATAAAAAATTCGAAATGTATTCTGTTGCTTCCAATTAAATTCAGCAGAATGATGACATAAACTTTATAATTTTTATGAATATTAACGAAGCGACTAGAGGTAGATCTGACAGATGTTACTGGGGAAAAATGAAAATGATAAATAAAACGTTCTATGAAGTACTTTGTTCATTTTGAATTAATAAAATAACTGCCAAAAAAAACCTATTGACAGTAAATAATATCAATTTATTACATACCAGGCAAACATATCATAGTAGCAAATTTGTGATCACTAATATCATTTGCTATCAATATCCATTTTACAAAAGTTGATGATTAATTCATTTTTTAGTTTTTATTTCTACCAGTATATTTTCACCAATTGTACCAATTAAATTTTTATCTCTTTTGTAATGATTAAACTTCTCGTTTTTAAATTATATTGCTCGATAAGATACGAAATTTCCTAAAATGTTAATTATTGTTGGTTAGTCAATCAGTAGTCTTTGTTAAAAATAACATCTACCTTAAAAAAAAGGCCAACTGTTAACCCTGATCGTAAACAGCATAGCGTCGTCAGATTACAATTCAGAGAAAAACTGATACAGAAAGAAAGTCATTTCCGCCAGAAGATTCAGAAATAACGAACACAATTTTACAAATTTCAATTTTTTTTCTGATTTTCTTTCTCGATAACAAGCTATTACGCATAATGAAAAATTTTGTGACTAAATAATTGTGAGGCTCTGTATTTTGTGAAGAATATAGTTCAACTGTATCATATAGTGCAATTTTAAGAGTCACAGTGCAAAATGTATGTCATTTCATGCATTTATTGAGTAAAATAATGAAATAATAAAACAGTATTTTTCTCAAAATAGTAAAAAATGAGCAAATGAAATTAATCATGTAGCAAATATAAGATTAGAAGCTGTTTCTGTTAATTATTAATCAGTATGGATTCTGTTGGATTTCGAACATTGTTTTTTTTCAGAAATATATGTAATGAAATATGGAATAAAACTCTGCTTTTATAAGGTACGTGAAGAAACTGTTTATACTTATTTTGAAATAACTTTGTTTGTAAATTCTGGTGACATTCAATAATTTCACCATTATTTCAACCGAAGTATACCACAAAACTTTCCGGATGAGCAGATATTTCCATATAGGTTACCAATAATTACAAAAAATTTAAAATTTTCTGGTACAGTATTTTTTTTTTCTATCCAATGAGTTGCATTCTTTGTCTTTTTAAATCTTTATATCTCATTGATCATTACTATTCTCTTGAGCAGATTTAAATCTCTTGGTAGGTTTAAATGATTGGATCTTGGTAGATTTAAATGATTACAGAATATCAGGTTTGTCACATTAAACTCTCGTGAAAGCAAATATTTTCATTATTTCACCAAACACAGAAAGGTATTTACATTTTAAACTAGTCGTTGGGGGCCACCGTAATACTTACCCATCATGGATATGCATAATGTAAAATATTAAAATAAAAATGTGTAAACTACTTATAAAATGCATTGCAATTCAAATAAAATCGTGGCTTGATGACGTCATAAACTTTAAAGGCTCGATTACTGAATTGCTTGAAAGAGGTTTTTCCTTATAACTCTAAAAATAATAATTCAATTAACTAGCGGTTTATTGCATCTGATTAAGCGTAAATTTCCAATTAAAATATATCTTTAAAGTCAAATTTGGATAAAATACAGGGTCATGAAAAATCGAAGAGTGTGGAAAATAGGATTACAAATATCTCGGCAACTAATTATCCGATCGACTTCATGCTTTATGCAAAATTTATGTTTTTTATTGTCTTTTATATTCATTTCTTAAAATAAACAATTTCGAAAATTTTTATATACCTTTTATCAGAACGAATATTTCGAGAGTCCGAAAAAATAGTTCCGGTTAATCGAGGTTATTGAAATGAAATAGGCTTCTTCACATTATTACATACTAAGTACATACCAAAATACAAGTCTCTATCTCAATTTTTTCGGGAGATACAGCGTTTACAGACAGACACACAGACACACAGACACACAGACGGACGGCAAATTTTTTTTTTTTTAAATATGTTTTTCGGAATCTCCAGTGTCTGAAACGTGTAAATCCGTCAAAATTTTTTTTTCGATTTTCAAAAGGATTACAAGACTTACCCTATACTACGTATGATGGGTAAGTAAAAAGTGCATTTATTTCAAGTAAAATTATTTTTCTTATTTAAACTAAATATTGTTTGCGTTCTATAAATTAGATTTTGCAAAAACTTCCGAATTTTTCTGATGATTGTGTACAAAAAAAATGTTCTTCAAAAATGTGAAATTGCTTATGTGCAAAATGTCTTTTTTTATGCTTTCTTTATTTTGGTATTCCATGCTAATAAGACGATAAGAAATTCGCCATCGAATAAAAAATTATAATTGAAGTATAATGCAAAGAACATATTTTGGTTACATTTGTTATTATATTCCTATCATATTGAATGGCGTCTACTAAAAATATTTGTTGGTTGTGTAGTGTAAGAGAAAACGAATATTCAAAGTTAATTCAATATTATAAAACTGTTCTAAAAATAAAATTAATATTGACGAGGATATTGAAATAAGTTTGCATAAAATATAATCTATGTAAACATTTATAAATAAATAGATCTCGTGAAGAATTAGTAGTAAAAAAAAAATAAGAAACAAAATCAGTAAAATAATGTTTTCTCTAATAGCAATTAGTATTACACGGGGTAAACCATTAAATAAACATATTATTTAAAATGAAAACCAGGAAATACGTTGAAGATTATAATGGTGTGATATTTTATAAAATAATAATGTATACACTGTAAAAAATGACCAATGTTTCTTATTTTATTAAAATATGTTATAACCGCGAACGAAAATATAATATAATCTTAAGAATTATCCGAAATTTCAAATAGCATGTTACATTGTCTTTTGAATCCCCAGAAACGAATACATTTTCAAAATTTAAATGCTCATTTTCATGCTAAAAAAAATGTTTAACAGACAAACATGCAAATTTACCAGCGTTAACAATAACATTAAAATTAAGATTATTTCTTTTCTCTTTCATGTATAAATTAACTTATGCGGCTGAAAACGTGTACTTGAGAATGAATAGCATTCGAAAAACAGGTATTCCAGCCTGAGGATACTAATTAATACACTATAAAAACCCTTCGGAAACGTTTCTGAAAAATTCGGGCAGCTAATAATAATTTGTTTTAATAAATTATTCTTTAAATTTTGAAAATGTATTTGTTTCTGGGGATTCAAAAGACAATGTGACATGCTATTTGAAATTTCGGATAACTCAGAAGATTATATTATATTTTCGTTCGTGGTTATAGCATATTTTCAAAAAATAAGAAACATTGGTCATTTTTTACGGTGTAGTAACTGAAATAAAGAAAATAAAATCTGTGAAATACTTTTTCTGCTTGTAAGCTTGAGTGGGATTGACAATAAATTATTTTTTGAGTCATGTTCTTTTTTAAAATAATAAACCTGAAATAATAACTGAGATTAAAATAAAATGAATAGGATTTAGTGATTTATTCCGTATGTGCTGTTCAACAACTTATCAACGTCTGGTAGTAAAGCACATTCTGAAAAGTACTCTGAATTAAAGAAAAAAATATTTTTAAATTGGAAGGATTAATGAAATTTAATTAAGGTGCAGTTATTATACGACGACATTGCATTTTTTTTTCTTTTTTGGTTTTTCCCAATCCCAGAAATTTTGTTACAATTTACTGCTAGATATTTTCATATAATTTGAAGAGATGGTCAATATATATCTAAATAAAGAATTCCTCAACAGCGCTATAATTTGTGCTATAGACTATTATCTTCTAAATTGTAAAACTTATACGGCAATATATAAAGAATTCGCAACTGAGAATACTTAGCATCAATGTACTAAAATGTAAATCCAAAAAAATCCACTAATAAAATAATTCCATATTAATGTTTAATTTATATCTTCTATTAACTTTATTTATTATTATAAAATGTTATTAGGTAGCTTTTATACAAAAAAGTATAAAGCTACCTATTGCGGTCGTTCGGAGGAAAGCAATTCCGGAAAATTTCGGTATATTTTCACCGATCATGAGCCCCAGACCCCAAAACCACCCTCCTTTCAAATGTTGATTTATATATATAAATATATATATATATGACTTATGTCATACGATAACACTCGTATTTAGAAATCAATTTGGATGAAACTAATTGTGTGTATTAAGCTCACCCATGTCTCGACCTAGTTCGTTGGCCAGCTTGGTCCGCCATCTTGTTTTCAAGATGGCGGCCACTTAAAGATTTAAAACTAAAATAAATTTACAAAAAAGTTTAAAATTCAAATTTATTTTTTGCTTACGTATTAGGCCGTGGTACAAGGATTCCGCAGCATTTTTTGTTTTATCTCTATCTTAAAAAATGGCTGAGATAGAGCAGTTTGAAATTAAAGGGTGGCTGACATTTTGAACACATTACAAGACAGCTCATTGCAAAAAAACACCGATTAATTTATGAGTTTTAGTGAACGCGATTTCTCGCAAGTTATTTTCTTTCATTGTTGTACTTATTTTCCCAATCATACGCATAAAACTATATATTCATATCCGTTAGTGCCAAATTCTTGCCAAATGATGCAAATTTTGGCGAGATATGCAAAGTTTCGCCAAACTTTGCATCATTTGGCGAAATATAGCCAAATTTGGCGACCAAAATAAGTCTTCATAAATGAAGCCAACTTCGCTATAGCTCAATAATTTGGGGAATTTCTTATTCAAATTCAGTATTAACGAATCTTTTGTAAACGGTTTCTTTGCATTTTAGCTTGCTGTTTTCGAGTAACATTAGCTAAAATTTTAAAACGAAGATATAGGAAAGCTACCTTTTCCTCCCAGTACAGGCCGGAAGGACTTCTTTAATATTATAACGTGTATTTCTAAAAATGTTCAATTAGATTTTAAAAAATGAATCAAATATGTTTTTGTTTTTCCACAGGCTTACGGCTAAAAATACTTTTTGAACCATGAAAATCGGTGTATTTTAGTATACCTTTACAATCCTTAAAAAGTGGTAGAGCACTCTACGGCAAACAACTTTCATATAGGAAACCAGGGTCGCAATCTACTCATTACGTCAAAAATACAGGGTGCTTAACTTCAATCTAAGCCAGCATGTTTGGTAATAACTTTAAACGTAATGAAGATATTTTAACGATATTTACAAGAGAATTAACGTGTAGAGTGAAAAATGCTAATCGCGAAAAGTACATAAAGTGCACAGCAATTTAGTCGCGGCACCGTATGTAATGTACTGAAAAATAGATTGCCTAATTTAACACTGATGGACACGAATATTAGTCACTTTCATCACATCGTGTGATTATGTCTCATTTATGGTTTTTGAAGTGGCAATTATCGGGATCGATGCAGCACTAAATTAGACGATTCACTTTTTGGAATGCACTTGACATTACATACCATATGTATTGACAGAATTAAATTACTGAGTACATCTACCACTTTTCAGGAGTTCAACCCGTTAATACCGTTGTATCGTAACATTTTCCGATATGACACATGTATATAATTAACCAATAAAATTCATTTATATTGATTTTCTATTTATGATAACGTCATACGTTAAATAATATTACTTAAAATTGGAGTCAATTATGCTGTTTTTTTTTTTTATTGTTGTGGATCTTTTACTTCAGTAATATTCTAAAGACTGACCTAATATTTTGTTGAACTTTTTATTATCTAAAGAAACAGCTATGGAGATTAAACGAAAAAATAACAGTATAAGTGTGGAAACTTTTATATCCTTCCATTTACGTGTAAATGAATTTTTTTTATTAACTGCTTATAGCTAGCTTATTATTTGAAATTTGCAAACCTACTAGCTATCACTTTTCTAATAGCATGTAAAAATTACAATGACACCTTGGCTAACGTATAACTCTTCTAAACAAAATCTTGATTGACGAAGATTTTTATTGCTGTTTTCCTAATTCGGCGAACGAATGTTTTATTCGGTGGACGAGCTAAAATAATGCAGCGTCTTTGTATATTTATTGGACGGGAAATCAAGTTTCGGTTACGAAGATTTCGGTTCTGGAAATCGATTTGGGAACGATTTTTCTTCGCTAGTACAAGTTTCACGGTAACACACATTCAGAACAAACATATTTATTTATATTTAAAATGTTTTTTTTTCTTTTAATCTGATTTTTTTTAACAATAAATTATATCATAAAAGTATATTTTTTAAAATCATCCATGTAACATATTTACATAAATATAGGGTGGAGTGAAAATGGCCTTAAAATTTTTTTTTTTGAATTTTTCTTTGGATAGGTCTCAAAATTTGCCTTTTGGCACACTGAATATTAAGTTAAATTTTCATTTCATTTGGAATTCATCTTTAGGGCTCTACCAGCTCTTAAAGATTATGCCTTTTATACGTGAAAAACCAAAAAAGTGTAAATAATCATGAAATTTTCTTTTTGGAATTTTTTCTTCGGATAGGTCTCAAAATTTGTCCATTGGCACACTGAATATTAGGTTAAATTTTCATTTAATTTGGAATTCATCTTTAGGGCTCTACCAACTCTTAAAAATTATGCCCTTTATATGTGAAAATCCAAGATATGCACTATGTAGTGTAAAGTATTCAAATTATTTTTTTTGCAGAATTTCTCTGATTTTAGTAAAATAACCCATAAAATATGACTGATTAAGGACTGTAATTTATTCTTACTGACTGTAAAGTATTACATGTGATCAATCTAAGTGTCGTTATGTTTTGAGACCTTGAAGGTAAAGGTCACACTAAAATGTAAATTTTAAAGAAAAAGATAAAGAAAAAGTAAAATAATTATTTATACAGTTCACTTTTATGTCTTGAATATACATGAAAGATAGTTCTCTGAATGTATAGGAAAGACAATTTTCTAAATATATAGGAATACAATAAAATGGATATATACTATGGACTCTAAAACTATCTGATTATTCACTCTAATTTATATTGGCCTTTGGTACACTGTAAAAAGTGACCAATGTTTCTTATTTTATGAAAATATGCTATAACCACGAACGAAAATATAATAAAAATTTCTGAGTTATCCGAAATTTCAAATAGCATGTTACATTGTCTTTTGAATCCCCAGAAACGAATACATTTTCAAAATTTAAAGAATAATTTATAAAAACAAATTATTTTTATCTGCCCGAATTTTTCAGAAACGTTTCCAACTGTTTTTATAGTGTATTAATTAGTGTCCTCAGGCTGGAATACCTGTTTTTCGAATGTTATCCATTCTCAAGTACACGTTTTCAGCCGCATAAGTTAATTTATACATGAAAGAGTAAATAAATAATCTTAATTTTAATGTTATTATTAACGCTGTTAATTTTGCATGTTTGTCTGTTAAACATTTTTTTTGAGCATGAAAATGTTTACTTCAGAATTGATAGCATTCGAAAAACAAGTATTCCAGGCTGATGACACTAATTAATGCACTATAAAAACCCTTCGGAAACGTTTCTGAAAAATTCGGGCAGCTAAAAATAATTCCTCTCAAAAAAAAATAATTGTTTTTATAAATTATTCTTTAAATTTTGAAAATGTATTCGTTTCTGGGGATTCAAAAGACAATGTAACATGCTATTTGAAATTTCGGATAACTCAGAAGATTTTATTATATTTTCGTTTGTGGTTAAATCATATTTTCATAAAATAAGAAACATTGGTCATTTTTTACAGTGTATCAAAACTAGGCATTATGTTTCGCGATTTGATTTTTGCTCATATATATCCGTCCCTTGCTTCTACTCCTACAACTTCCAATGTTGCATGTGTAACTAATTTCACGAATCTTTCAAAATCAAACTTTCAATCTTTTGCCAAGCTTTGTTTCAAAATATCTAATAGCACTATTATTTCTTACTGTGTTTACAGCTGTTCCGTCGCAACCTACAGCCATAGTTTGTGAAGGTTTAAGTTGTTTTCAGTGCAGTATTTTAAAGTGCTTTCTGCAATATGCTTTCCAGATCCAGAAGACGGTGTACTATGTCCCTGATACAGTGAATTATGCTCTTCAACCAGACATACATGTTCTTCACTTATAATTATTCGATGTAATTTATCTCAAATTTTCTCTTGATGTAGGGTTTTATATTTTCTTCCATCAAAATATATACTTTCGATTCCCGCTTTTAATGCTTTTAGATCATCTTTTTTTTTGCACATTCTCTAGTTTTCTTTCGTTCACTGCGTACTTTGCTGCTGCCAATTATATGTGATGAATAGTTTTCTGTTATGATGCCAATATCTTCTAGAGTTGCAGAAGCTGTTGCTGCCACGCATCTATCAGAAACCCCATACTGATCTGAGATTCTTGAAACCGTAGGAGATGTATTCTCATTTGTCTTTGTGACTCTTCTTTAGCAGTAGATGCTTGTGATACGGAAATTAAATCTTCACACCCTGATGAAGAGCTACTACTTCTTTTTTCATCACCAGTGTCAAAATACATAACAACTGTACTACCATGATTAACTGCAGAATTTAAACTTGGCTTTTCAGCCCACATCGACTTCCTTGTTTTCCTGTCTTCTCTTTGTCTCAATTTACTTGTCTAGGCTTTATTGAGCATACCAATAACCCTCTTTCTTGCTGACCTTTGGTCAAGAAGAAATTCCTGTTCTTTTGGAGGCACCTTCCTTGATTTTTCACAAGTACATTTACGAATTGGCTTGTATTTGCGCTCCGAAATGTCTAGAAGTTTATTTACAGCTTCAGATTTGAAAAACTGAACCTTCTTCATGTAATTATCATTTCTTTTGGATTTGGCGAATCCAAAAAGACTCTGGTATTTAAAAAAATCGTTGTCTATCATTTGATCAATACCCCTCTGGGAAACTATAAGAATTGATGCTTTCTTCCAAATTTCTTCGATCTTCTCTCTTAGGATTTGAATTACCTATGACTTTGGTGGATCTTTACCATTCCAACTTTGTTTTAATTCTTGTCTTATGTATAAGTAACATTTTATAACGTCTGCTATTGTTCGCAAAACAACTTCATTTAGTTTTGAAGGAACACCAAATAAGAGAGATTCCACTGCACGTTTAGTAATGGTAAATTTCGGTTTGCCTCCACTCGCACTCATTTTTGCGCTAAAAATGAAAAAAATAATTTGTAAAGCTCAATAAAACGTTTCAAAAATTTTTCAATAAAGATTTAAGGTTTAGAAATGATAAAGGAAGTTACACTAAACATTTTAAATATAAAAATGTCAAACGAGATTACCAACGAACACTGGAAATGTACAATTTATGGTAAAAACCTATTGCGTGAAACAATGAAAATATAAAGGTCGTGGTAGAGCCCTGAAGGAGTTTTTCAAAATTCATAAAATTTTGCACGTATATTATAGGTACTAAAAAGCAACTTTTGGCTGCTATCCGAAATCAAAATTCGAACTTTCGTTTTTTCACTCCACCCTAATAAATATTAGTATAATTATTTATGAATACTTATTTATAAAATATAGAAACATTATAATTAAAATTTATATGATAGAAGCTGATATATCTTCGTATCCAAATGCATTTTTATAAAATGTATTTCTCATTTGCAAACATTTGACGAACATAAATCTAAGGGATATTAATATAATAGATGCCAGTTAAATTATCATTGGAAGTGATGACATAAAATGTTATTTCCCTAAAGGCAGATTTTTCCATTCAGGAATAATTGAGGTTTATAATTTAGTTTCCTTATTATTGTATTAATATGTAAGTATTCATCCGGCATATTCATCCGAATTGATTCTGATAATGTAATTCTAATAAGATATTTTGACAATTAATTCTGTAGGCTACAAAGTAATCGGAAGTTTCATGAAATAATACTTTTAATTAAAGACAATTGTGTTTTAAAATGTTATAAAATTTAATGGGCAATCTATTAAATTTACGCCAAATATTTATTTCTGACTCTAATATTACCAACTGATGCATTTTTTACAATTATTTCTCGTCAAAAAAACGTTTACAATTGTATTAACTATTATTTCAATTCCCTTATTATTAATACTTTTTTTTAACCAGGAGAATTAAAAACATGTCTCTGCTTTTTACAGCATTTAGTGCAGTTGTTACCAATCTGTTTGATGTGAGGAAACCTTTTATTAATTAATTTCTATGACGATGCCCCTTAAACTTATCGTAGCCTAAGTTGTAAGGTAATAATAGATATGATTAAGGTAATAATAGTTATGACTCAAAATACCTGTATTGTTACCGAGCACAGAAAGAGGGAATGGATAGTATTCTGAAGAATTGTGCATTGTCTCAAGAATGAAAATATATTTTGAAACTTTTACCGTAATACACAATTATTTTCAATTATTATGAATACAGATGATATTGTCAAAAGTTGCCATTCTTAAACATCCCTTAAAACTTATAAATCGTATAATGTTCCTTACAATAAATTTTACATTGTTACCTTGATGGAAAATTACTCATAAACGTTTAATGAAAAATCTGTAATTGGATTGTTTTTCACAAATTTCTGAATTCTGGTACAATTGCTGATAAATGTAAGCGAATATTTGAGAGGTTGCATTTTAAAGGCTTCTTTATTTTGATTTGATGTACGTTTAGGCCTAAAATCATGCGTCAAAGGCATATGTTGTCCACAAACGCTTCAAAATTAAATATTCTTTCACCGACAAGGTTTTAATTCATCTGACAAATTACATTCAAAATTTTATATAGTTTTGTTTTGAAATACAATCATTAACTTGCTTTGAGATATAAAATCAAGGAGAACTTCATGTTTCGCTGAGTTTAAACTGTGTTGTTATCCATTAAAACTGAAAACATTTAATACACATATAAAGTCGTCTAAAATTTTCTATTTATCTGTTTAAAACATTGTTTAAACTAAACTTCTATTTTCTATAGTTTCTTTAGAAGCTGGGTGTTGTTTGCAATTCTTTTTAGGAAGATGAAAGTAATCGATATCGCCCTTTACAACACAATCCAACCAATAAATTTTCCATCTTAAAATAAAACTTTTTGGCAAATACATCGACAACTTTCGCAATCTAACAGTTTTTCATTTCACTGATAGTTTCGTTTAATTTATTTCTCTAAACATGACGTACAAATACTCAGTTTGCCACCCCACTCTTCACTGTTTAAGGGTTTTGCTATTTGAACATTATGTTGCATCTAATATCACATCTGCATACAGTTTAATCACACATATAAACACTTTTTCTCGAAATAATCACCTTACTTAAGTATGTAATAGGAGGAGCGGACGCTGACTTTCAATAACCTTCCACAAGAGTTTAGAAAGTTTGCTTTTAATAGGTCGTGATTTTATTTAATTTATTACAAATGCTTTAATGGCACCATTCAACATTTTCATAAGCTCAGAAGATATTTTCAAAAGGCATTGTGAATCATCATTTCTTTCGCATTATCCGTGTATACATGGGCATAGTAGTTTTCCCCATGTATCCCATTTGAAAAATATTTCGTAGTGCATTCATATGAAGTAGTCTTCTAACAACATCTTCTTAAGAGCTTTGTATGTATATGTATAGGAAAAATAATAATAAGACTAATCGAGGCTAACGAAAAAGAAAGGCTACCGCGGTGCTTTACGCATGTCGTTTGTTACAGACCACGGGATTCACGTGATGCTCGAATGCGCCAATGAAGGTGCTCGAAAAGAGCATCACGTCACTCTAGCGCTCTGTAAAAAAAGATAACAATTTTAAATTTCCTTAAAGTCATACCAATGTAGTCTTTAACTTTATAAGATTTTATCCTATTTTTATCCTATTTTCAACTATTTCCATTATTCATTCTTGAACTATCTGTAAAAGCTTATACCATACTTTAGGGATATTGTACGAAACTGAATCATTGCATGTTTTATTTTTACTGGTTAAAATTTCTATTGAAATAGTTGAAAATAGGATAAAATCTGATAAAGTTAAAGACTACATTGGTATGACTTTAAGGAAATTTAAAATTCGGTTAAAAGAACATATTGCAGATGTCAAGTATAATAGAAGTAAAACGGCCCTTTCCAGATTAAAACAACAGCAGTCGATTATAATAGATTTTGATAACGCTAAAATTATTAAACCCACATCCTCTTTTTATGAAGCAATAATAAGTGAATCAATAGAAATTTTAACCAGGAAAAATAAAACATGCAATGATTCAGTTTCGTACAATATCCCTAAAGTATGGTATAAGCTTTTACAGATAGTTCAAGAATGAATAAGATTGGCACATCTCTCCCTATGCTTCCCACCCTGTTTATAATGGTTTGACCTTGTCTTCAGCAGACATTGATGTTTTTACAGTGTTTCAGACTAGTTGTGTGTTTTTTTGTGTGTATCTGCGTGGTGATGTTTTAACCCTGATGATGAGCCAGGACGGCTCGAAAGCGCTAGGTTTTTAATGTAAAATGCAGTTTTGTATATTTTTAAAACACCTAAAGTAAAAGTTTTTAATAAATGATGCATATATGTTTTTGTGACATTTTGTGTTGTTTTTAAACAATTAGTAATTAAATTATTTTTACACTTTTTTATTTAACTCAACTTGGTTTTTGTATATAAGGATGGAATCTTGTTATAGGTTGTTTACTCAGTTTCTGTTAAATTAAGAAATATAAATAATAAGTGCAAAATTGTGTGTTTCCGATGACAGTACAACATTTTAATATTTTTAGAACTTAATTATAAATTAATACGTTAATTTTGACGCGTTTTTCCGTTAGCCCACCACAGTTGATAAATCGAAAAATATTATCTGTGGTTACAATTGTATGCGACTTACAACAATTTTATTATGCATTAAACCACGGTCGCCAAAAAAAGGCTAAATGGGTGTGAAGCTGCAACTATTTTACATACTAAAAAGTAAAAAAATAATAAATAAAAACTAATAGAGTGTAATATATTTTTTAAAAAAAATACGTTTTAATAAATTAAAAGTTTCATATTAATTGAATTATGATTATACGTTGAGAAATCAATTTAGAAATCCTAAAAAATAGTTTAAATAATTCTTATATTTTATTATTTTTATTTTCTCTTTCCATACCTTAAAACAGAAATAAAGCAACCATTATACATTTATTTTAATGAATTTATTAGCTCGCATTTTCTACCAAACGTACAAAAAAATAAATAAATAAATAAAATAAAAAAAAGTGGTGAATTTATTATGATCGGATTCGGTGGCCACGTCAAATTATTGTATTATATTGAACATTTTTTGGAAAAATCAGGAATTACAATCTTAAAATGAGAAAAAAGACAATAGTGATGAATTTACTCACGTATGTTGCAGTAATTGTTTTTCTGATCGGTGAATACACAATTATTATTTTCAGTAGTTAATTTTTATTCAATAAATCAGTATTAAATAAAGATTTTTTGTTTTTGTTTTCTGCATTATTGCTCAAAATTTCATCTTCTCATAATTAATTTGAGTACATTTTTATCCTTAATATAACCTGCATCACAAGAAATTATATTCATATCAAAACGAATTATTAAGCATTAAAATGAATTAAGAAAATAATGCATTTCAAGAACCATATAAATGCGATTTTACTTATGATTTCTTTTGTAATAAAACTATCATTCTTTTTTCGTTTAAATAAATAAGAGTAAGTAAAAGATAGCTTCAGTTTCCTGTATTTTTACCCACATGAAATGCAGTTTTTCTGCCCTAAAAGTAAATAATAATAATAATAATAATAATAATAAAAATCCGAAAGCCATAACTTTTCGAATCCGACCAACTTCATCACTTTTCTAAATAAAAATTAATGCAAATGTATAAATAGTGCATTATATTTAGATATGTTAAAATAATCTTTTGACTTTAATTTTTTTTTTTTGGTTAAATGTGTCTTTAAAAGACGTTTATAATAAGTAGAAAGTAATGCAAAACAGCCTGCATGCATTCGACTCTAAAGCAGAATCCGCGTTTCATGTGTAGTGACGTCAAACCAATCCCGTCGCGTTTTCAGATCACGTGGTTTTGTTTTGCTTTTAGCGGAGTTTAAAACTCCAATAACTAGTTATTTAAAATTATTTTTGCGTTTTCGAGTTAAGATTTGAGGAATGTAAAGTCATCTTCATCAATTAAACATAAAAGAAGGCATAATCTAGAATGAGTGCAACTTCCCCATTATATGAGCTTTACTAACTCAAGCTACTCGCTTAATTATCAGGTAAAAAGCTTGCACGACAGTTCATTATTTGTTTTAACAAATGGTGTGATAATTTCTTTTAAAGCATATATTTCGTTGCCTTTCATATTTCAAAAATCCGGTGGTTTCTCTTTCAAGTCTGTTTCCTTCGAAATGATGACGCAGTCGAGCATGAAACCACCACCCCCTGAATACTAGGCCTGAGCGCTGACAAAAAAATGGCGGCACTAGTAGGCCGATTTTGTAAAACTTTTGTACGGTCCCCTAATTTTACACCCCAGTATTTTCTAAACGTTCTCTTTGACTTATTGAATCTCATACAAATAAGGCGGAGAAAACTTTTAGAAATTATTGGTATTGAATTTCAAGGGACCGTACACACGCTGAAAAATTTCCGCCTACGACTGCATCAATTTTTGTGTCAGCGCTCAGGCCTAATATTCAGTGGGCGGTGATGAAACACGAAATTATTCAGTAACACTTAACCCCAAATCACAATGAGATGAGTTGAGAAATTCAATTTGGCAAAAAGGCGTTCAGAATACAATTTCTCGTTTTCTGACATTAAATCTACATTTTGTTTCTCCATTATCGCATATAGTGAGTGGAAAACATAAAAATAGTGTAAAAATAGAAATTAATGTTGCACCGGAAAATTTTCAGATTAAACGGTATATAATTTATTTTAAAACTATTTTTGTAACAATGAAATTCGTCCATATTTTTGAAAAAAAAAATTCCCCTGCTTGAACTGTGTTGATTCCGTTCAATTTTCCTTGATTTTCCTAAAAACATGGCAGAGCTCCTGTAAAGTGCACACAGATCCCTTATGGCTCCACAGAACAGTTTGGTAATCACTGCATACAGAATATTTTTTTAATGTTAGTGTTTTCTTTAAAATTTAACAGATAGGAACTGATATTTTGTAATGTCTTTATTTACTTGATTGTGTAGAACAATGTGGTTATGTCACCCATGATTCTTTTCAAAGATATGACAACATACGATAGTTACTAATTCAACTAAGCACATTACATATAAATTAAAATAACATTGCGAGTGACGATATAAAATGTGAATTCCTCAAGTTAAATTGTGCATTTCAGGTGTAATACAGGTTTATAGTTTATTTTCGATAATTGTCGTATTATGTAAAAGATTATCAGCAATATCCTGTTATATTTAATAATGCAATTCTAATTATTTTAATAATTCTAATTATTTTAATGTCTGGAAAATCCGAAGATGTTCGCAAAGTATGTCAATTAATAGCTTTTATTAAAGACATTGTAACTAAAAAATTAAATGATCCGTTTTATTAAACATATCTAGATTTGAATGTAGAATGAAATAAACGATACAAATATTTCCAAAAGTGAAATTCAATTTATGAAATTCATATTTCAAATTATTTCTGTAAACCAACACTTTCTAGCCAAATGTAGTTTTAGAATTGTTTAGGCCAGTATTTATATTGCATTTTTAACCAAAAGATTTAAACCATCTTTTCGTTTCGGAAAGCAGGTAACTGTAGATTATAGACTACATTAATTAAAAACTAATTAAGTATTAATTTTTAAAATTGAAAACAATAAAACTTATTATGTGTCCCAATTTTAGGAATCTACTTCAGTACAAGATGACATTTGCAAGCTAATGTTTAGTCAATGAAAACACTCTTTATAAATTTCTTATTTGCATTTCAATGTTTTACAAAACACTTTTAGCATAGGATATCTGATGTCGATATCTGACGTTGTAGCTTTGTATTTTATCAATTTTGGTTTACTTTCATAAAATTAAAAGTGACATCAGACCGAATGCAACCAAACTCGAAAAGGTACAAATATACAACAATAGAATTGAGATTAACCTAAGATACAAAACATAATACCAAAACGGTGATTTTGTTAAAATTCAAAAAGAGTAAATGGGATGTTTCTCATACAATAAATGATCTATAAGATATATTGAAAGACTATCAAAGAAAGAAATATATATTTGGTTATACAATGATATATGACTGAATGTATGAAAATATATTTATTTATACCGATTTGTCTATGCCACATTACATGAAGTTAAATTTTGTTTAAAGCTAAAATAATAGAAACTGAAATATCTTCTAATTTTAACACACGTAATTTGAAATACAAATTGCATTTTCAAATATTTGACTACCTTAAACCTAGTTCCATCATGTATAATGGATGTCAGTTTAATAATCTTTGCGAGTGATATAATTAGGTGTTATTTGCTTAAACTAGATAGACTTCTTCACGAGCGATACATGATTATAATTTAGGTTCTGGAATTGTCGAATTAACTTGTAAATATTTATAAATTATATTACAAGTAAATTTCAGCAACTATAACTGAATAATGAATATATCTGAATAATGAAAATTATAACGTTCAGAATACAGGGTTATGCTGTGATTTTTTTTTTATAAAACTTTAATAATGTTACCGGGAGGGACATCAATGCTCTACAGACTTGGCCTCCTCATCTGATGAGTCCCTCTTAGGCAGTGAAAGGCTTGTTGGTCATTCTAATTGATCAAGAAAAATCGAAATCATTAAAGAGCTGATGAATTTTACGTAGTTGATAGACAGCAAGTATGTAAAATAGAATGTAAAATGCCAGAGACAATTATATGATTACAATTCCTATTTTACCTTCGTTTCTTTCAAAACTATAGTCCCAGTTATTTATTCAACAAGCATTCATTTTAAAACTGATTACTTATATATATATATGTGTTTGTGTGTGTGTCACTGCAGATGCATAATTTAGTAACGCTTCATATAGATAATAAATATCATTGCTGGTTAAACATTCCAGAAATGTTTAGTGTAAATTGTACCACGGTTAAAACGATTTTTTTTATCAAAAACAATATATACCTGTGACAGCGTTTTCCCCTTTCTCGTCAATTTTTTTAGTACTACTATTTTCGAATAGAAATTGTACATTTATTTAATGACAAAAATTCTGTGACAGTAAGATGAATGTTACAATTCGTAAATACTGGTACATAAAATAGGAGGTTTGCGGATATAGAAACAAGACGAATTATTTTCCGATGCTAAAATTTAATTAAAACTTTTGTGTCTAGATTATTATTTGAAAAGATTATATATAGCAAAAAGATTAACTTTAATACATAAACACAAATATTTTTTTATATATTTAAAATTAACATAAATAACTATGCACAACACATTTAACCCCTTCGCGACGAGCGTCTTTTACAGAATTTTTAATCTTTTACCACAGGTTTTTCTAAACAGAAATTTTCCCCTAGTTGAATAGCGGAAATGCTAAGATTTAATAAGGCAAATCTTACAATAAAAAATAACTGGTGGGAAAAATCGAGGATTCTGAGCATCTTATGCGTCACGTGTACGTGTCGCTCGTCCCCAAGGGGTTAATAGAAACCATTACGTTTAAATTATTTACCTTTAGTACATAAATTAAACATTTAAGATGGAAATAATTTTATAATCTATTATGAACTGTATCTGGTTATCTATAATTTATTACCTTTACCTTTGATATTATTTAGAATTTAAATTAAGATTACTTCCATGATATGTAGTTTTAAACAATTATTTACACACTGAATAAAGTTACACTCAGTAGACAACGTTACTCTGCTGGTAAGTTCTGGGCCTCCTAATTGGAGATGGTTACTAATGCCCAATTACATAAACTCCCTACATTAGTTAAAGGAAGCACGGGTTAATGCTTCTTCCGGAAACGCTGGGTGTTGGATTATCAGGTTAAAGGTGTGATCGTGGCTTCTGGACGTCGGTGAAAATTTATAATGATCCCATAAAAGTTACCCATATTATTGAATTAAATTAACTACTCTAGTAAAAAAAAAGATCCGATTATTACGTTGTGATTATTTACGCCGCCCTACGTCTTATGAAGCCGGACTAGATAAAGTATATAAATCCCTAACCTCTCATAAATTATAAACTAGTCCTCCTGATAAACCAACTAAAATTAATAAACAATTAAATTAAAGAAAAAGAAGAAAAACACTACTCGATGACATATGAGTGTTAACCCATATAAATTAAATACAAAGAGTTAAAAGTAAACGAAAAAACATTTACTTACATATCTATTTACAAAGACATAAAAAATAAAAACAAACAAACATCCCTAACATAATGTTAAATTTTAAGTATAAAAAATAAGATGAAACAATTGAATACTCATTAAAAGAGTTAGTGAGTCTTTTTCCGACTCGCACTACCGCACTTACGTGCATTAATTATATTTCAGAGAAGGAACAATTTCTCTACATTAACTAAAGTACCTCTACCAGTATTTATTTATCATTATACACATTCAATATGAGGGAATAGTAAATTACAGATACCTATACCTTCAGAGTACTTTTGGTCTGCATTGTTAGCAATAATCTACCTCCACGGGATAGGCAAAGATCATCTGTTAGGTCATTCTTTTGTCTTTTGTCGCCACTACACCATTTTTGGAACTATCTTCGTTTTTACACACTATCAACACTCTACTCTTTCTTTTTAGATGTTACTTCCTCGGACAGGACGTCAGGTTCTGGTCCTCTTCCAGATTTTCTCTTGGGGCTCCCTTTTTTCTTTTCCCTCGTCACTCGGCCGTCTATTGGCTCCAGTGGTTTTGTAAAGACGTCTCCCCCCTCATCTCTTATTGGTTTTCGCTAAATGTTATTCAGGACCACCTAGATGGGGTCCTAAATTGTAAATTTGCTATGCACTTCCAAACAGCTATAAATTTTTCAGCTCGTAAATTTTTTCTCCGTAAAAGATGTCCTTGTTAGATCGCAGACCAGTGTCTCCGAAGGTAATAAAACTACTCTGGGTGGTCGTTTCTATTTTCCCATACGAAAAAGAAACTATGTACACTAATAAAATAAATACTCCACAGAAATTCCTGGTTATACAATATATATACATAAAAAATACATATTAAAAAAATAAAAGTATATAAAATAAATAGTCCACAGAAATTCCTGGTTATACAATATATATACATGAAAAATACCTATTAAAATAATAAAAGTAAACTAATTTAGTCAGAAATTGGGAGGTGGCTCATATCTGACCACCATCCTCCCCCCCAAACAGAGAGCTGAACGGCTCACGTCAGCTGTCAGGAACACACTATGAAATTCAGTCCATTGTGTAGATCCATAGGACAATCTCCATCCTCCGAAAGACCGGAAGAGATCCTAAAAAGTTTGTAAGAAATGTCTCTGTAACACTGGGCAGAGACGAGCACACAGAAAAGTTTTTTTTCCAGAATTGTCTCTATAAAACTGAGCAAAGACGAGAACACAGAAAAGTTTTTTTTGAGTTGTCTCTTATAAACCTGGGCAGAGACGAGCACACAGGAAAGTTTTTCAAGAGTTGTCTCTATAAACTGGGCAGAGACGAGCACACAGGAAAGTTTTTCAAGAGTTGTCTCTATAAACTGAGCAGAGACGAGCATACAGAAAAGTTTTTTTTTTTTTTTTGAATCTGTAGGTGGGACCACAGAACGGTTTGTCTGTCGACCAGATTTACAGTCGCTTGTGGAGTCGAAGACAGGTGAACACATTCACGTACCCTATTCCCCTCTGTGTATAACCAATTTTGAAATAATCACTTTTAAAAATTAGCCAAAATCCATACAAAGCAAACGCAATTTTGAACTAAACTTTTAAAGTCTAAAAGCCTCAACACATAGAACAATATACGGCTGGCACATACTTTTACATTGGAATCATACCAGTCATGACTTAATATACACCAAATACACTAAAAATTATATATATATACAAGGACGTGATACCCAGAAAGAGTTTGTACTGCATAACCTTCTATACATTGTAACATTTAAAGGAAAAGTGAAAATCCACATAATACATTAACGCTAAGTATATGAACACGTACAACACATTACAACAAAATTTCGTTCATATATTAGAGAAAAAAAAAATGTATTGTATGATAGAAATTACATTTATGAAATATATACATGTCCTACCGAGAGAATGTTCCCTTCTCTCCCACTTTAATATTACTTAAAAATTTTCTTTTTAAATTATCACCTAAGTGAAAAACACAAGAGAAATACATGTGAACTCTAGTTCACTTAATTATATGACCGCAATCAAGAGTAACGACTTCAAAATCCAGCGGGAATAGTCTACACATGACAACGAAATCGACCACCTGAAGTCATGCTCTCCATCCTCTCCCCAAGTGGAGGAAGGATCCGTGGAGAAAAAAAGAGAGAAAAAATCTCGCTCTATCTTCGCTAACGAGGAAAAAGAAGAAACACATCGAGACTCTGCGCCTCCCTTCTTGCCTAGCAACCGCTTGACCGGGGGTCGTGTGAAATCGCTAATCGACTCAACACCCCCTCTATCCCATCGATAATGAGTTGCTCCAACCCTTGCTAGAAGAGGAAATGACCACTTGGCGCCAGCTTCCGTCTGAAAATTTTGTCATCTCATCCTGTGAAAGACGTCAGATCGCCGCAAAATAAAAGGTACGTTACCATTTTGCCTTTATAAATTATCCTTTAGTCGTAAAACCTTTGAATAAATTTTCCCAAACTCTTGTCTAGAAAGAGCCCTAAACTTAACTCTAACCGTACCTAAATTTTGAGACAATTACTGCAAAAATAACCGACTTTACGAATAGAATTTATGTGAAATGCTATCCAAATTTCTTTCTTTCGTTACAGGGGACTCACCGGCTACCGTGAAATCTCCTTGACTCGTTACAGAAGAAGAAGAAATCACATTTTGGCGTGGTCGGACTGTTGGTAACTATAGCTAATGGTACAATTTTATTTACAGCTGTAAAATTTAATACTTCTGTCTGAATGTACGGAACGCATTTTGCTGCCATTCCCAAAATACTCCTTCCCGAAATTTAAAGCGTATGCTTCCCCTGCCTAGAGAAGAATTACTGCGAACAAGGGGAAAAAAAAAAAAGTATTGGAAACGGAAAGGTCCCATAAATATGGCCAAGAAGAAAGAGAAAGGAAAAAAAATATATTATTATCTCTCGATACTGACCCGCAAGAAAATGGATGAAAAAGGCTGTAGAAACCTGCTGTAACCGTAGGAAACAAAAAGGAAAAGAAAAAAAAGAAAAGAACAAATCGACCTAAGAAAAACAATTATTATTATTATTATTATTATTATTATTATTATTTTTAATGGTTTAATTTCGATAAGCTAAAACTTGTGTACATCAATTTTACTTAAGTGTCTTCATATGTTTTATGTCAATTTATATAAATCATTTATTGTGAATTCCCTCTATTATTTTGTTTGTTTTATCATTTTAAGGACAGATGAAACAAGAAAAATGCTTATCTCCCCTCAAGAACACTGAGCTGTGCAGAGCCTCACCCGAGTCGCCTGTGGCCACAAGCTTAAAAAAAAGGCCCCGGTTGACCAGCAACCAGGAGTCAGAAGGATAAAAAAAATAAAACCCAGGGAGCCCCACCAACGCTGCTACAAAAGAGGGGTAAGACATCTTCTACTCCAAAATTTAATTGTTACTATTGTATATTTATAAAAATGTGCACTAAAAGGAAATATATATATATATTTTTTTTTCTTAAATGTGCATTTAAATTACTACTACAGAAAGTTAATAAGTAAAAACCAGTGAATAAATCAAACTCTTAAGCAAAAAACAAAAAAAAAACTGAAATATATGTATTTATTTATTTATTTAATTTTTTTTTGTTTTCAAAAATCTCCGAATACTATACCTTTCGGAAAATTAAAGAAGTGTGCAGAGCGTATACTAGCCTAGTATTACCACTAAATCAATGTCAATTTCAATACTTTCTTATAAAATATCAGTATTATATTTGTACAACACTATGCAATTTACAAGTAGAATGTAATTATTTTTTTTTTTTAAATACTTATAATAAATATATTTTATACCGTAAAAAAAGTATGTTTTTATGATATAAGTTGTTCTATAATTAGAAAAAGAATTAATTATACCTACACCCGCGGTGTTGTGCTATGATATTTAAATACCATATTTACCTATCTTTCTAATGTATAGAATATCTCTTTATAAAAGAGAAAAGAAAATTATATGTTTATCCTGATCGCTACAATCTTGCATCCAAACCACTATTATATGTTTACTTTTGTTACCTAGATTCAGTGACATTACAAACCCCCCAAAAAAATTGTACTCTTTCATAAATACCCTTCTTAATACCAATAATCATTACCTTCTATCCCGTCGTAGTACTTTTGAAGGAATTTTGAAAATAAAAATATGTAACCGTAGTTTTAAGACTCTCCGCTAATAAACTCTTCTTCGTGTTGATCGATAAACTATCATGTTTGTTTACCTACTCCGTACCTAATCATGTACCGTATTGATTTATTTAATTTCGATTTTCAAAAGAAATCTACTTTTTATTTATTTATTTATTTTTTTCATATGTTTTAGTCCCTAATTACTATCCAAAAATCTCCTCCTGTCAACAATAATATGTATCAATATCTTCACACATCGTACCCAATTTTGCAAATCCAAGAAAAAAAACATTGCTTTCTTTTTACGTAAATATTCTATACACGAAAGAAGTACCTGACACTTATTCATTATGCCATAAAAGAAGTAAAAACTATTTTACATATGTACATATGCTTACTATTGTTTATATACTAACCGAAGTACCTGCGTAAGCAATATCCAACTACCTATTATTATTATTATTAAGTACAATCGTTGTACACTGGAGAAAACATTATGTAAAGTATATGTCCACATAAATAATAAGTTATAGTTGTTCTATAAGCCACGGAAACCAGAAAGAGGATTCGCTCTTGGCTTCCCTCTTCAATCTCTGTCCCCCCCTCCGCTGGCTGCAAACCCTTGCTAACACATTTGCAAAAAAAAAGAGGGTTCTCCCCGAACAATGGAGGTCGGAGAAGAACGGCGCACGAAAACCAGTCTGTGCATTTGCATAAAAAAACAAACTACTTTTCTCTCCTTTTACTGCTCTGCGAACCTGGAGGGAAGAAAGCGGATGATGGCCCCAAATTCGCCTGCCTCTCCGGTGCGATTTTTTTTTTTCTCAAAGCCCAGAGAAACGAAAACAAAACTGCATCGCAATTTTGAATACTGAGCTCGCTCTATCCGAAATACAGTTCTGTAAACGCCAACCCTACTCATTCCTCGCCGTAATAATAAATGATAATTGTTTTTAATCTAATAAAATGTAGTTTTTTTTCTCACAGCACTCAGAAGCAGATGTCTGTCTATACGTCTAAGAATGTACAAGAAATTTTTCTTTATTATTATTTTATATGCTGTATATATATATATATATATATATATATGTCATCTAAACATATTTTACCTATATATTATTAATAGTGCATTCATTATTACATTTTTTTTTTTTGAAAGGCCCCCAACTATTTGTAAAATTTTGTCTATATATACACTTATTATTATTATTATATACATATATTTTTTTTATTTTCTTACAATACTGTTAAAATAGGTGAGGAGGAAAAAACCAATAGTCTACAAAAACTCCGAATTTCTAGAATATAAATTTATAAATACCTACTTAATAGAGAATAAAAAAGAAAAACAACGACTGAATGTTGATTCTTTGTATAAATTATTCTTCTTGAGTATTCTCTGTGCTAGTTTGAGGCAAATTAATTTTAACTTTTGGTTGCCAGAAATGGCTTATGTGGCGCTTAATTTTCTTAGCATGGGGTTCAATCATATGTTGAACCAAATAATTATTGTTTCTAAAAATCCTTACAACTTCATAAGGCCCTTCCCATGTTGATTCCAAAGCCCCCGGTTTTATAACTTTTTTTAGATAAACCTGATCGCTATGCTGTAATGTTTTGACTTTTTCAAAATCTTTGTTGACGTATTCACTCATAACGCGTTCCTGGTTGGCCAAGGACAGTTTTTGTATCTCTTTCATGTGTTTGATACGCTGTTTCACATAAGCTTGGGTGCATTTTTCATCGGAAGTATTCAGCGCTGTAAAATGATTCGATACCTCCCGTGCAAAAAAAAGCATTGCAGGCGTGTACCCTGTGGCCCGATTTATTGAGGTGTTGTAAGCCAATTTATAAAACGGTAAACGAATATCCCACTCTGCCGTTTTGTCACACATACTTTTTAAAGATGACTTTAACAATTTGTGACTCGTCTCCACAATTCCATTTGAATTCGGTTTGTAACAGCTTGTAAAATGTCTCTCTATGTTCAGTGCTTTTAAATATTGGCAATAAACGTCACTCCTAAAATAGGGCCCGTTATCCGTCGTAATTGATTTAGGTATCCCGAAAGAGCTAAAATAGTTATTTAGAGCATTCAAAATTGTCTGCGCTTCTACTCCACGTAGAGGTATGGCCTCTAGGTACCTCGACGTCGAATCAATTATAGTTAGAATGAAGGAGTTTTTTTTAAATGTCGTATGCAATTTGCCTACTATATCACAATGTAGGGCTGTCCCTATTGGGGCATCCTTAATAACCTTTTGAATAGGTACTTTAATAGCTTGGTGTTGCTTATTTTTGTTGCATGGGATACAACTTGTACAATAGCTCCTTATATCTTTGTACATCCTATACCAAAAGAAACGAGACTTTACAGTTTCGTATGTTTTCGGGAACCCGAAATGACTTTTATGCGCCTCTTGTATAATTTCAAAAACCAAACTATTAGGAGCGATGAGGAGTTGTTTGTCCTTATATTTCTGTTTTAAAATTAGTGCATTATTCTCATTTAATTCAAATTTTCGAGTAATTTTGTTTTGTTTATTATTTTCTATCTTCTTAATGATTATGCTAAGTTTTGCGTCTTTACGTTGTTCGACTTTCACATTCTCTTCCGAGAGATTAACATTTACTTTGAACAAATTATTATGAATTTTGGTTTGAGCCGAAATATTATTTATGTTGCGAGAGATGTAATCTGCCGGATTTTTCACACCCTCAATAAATTCAATTGAGTAATCAAAATCACTAAGTCTCATCAGCCATCTAGCGACAATGTCACTTTGATGTTCCAATTTTAAAGGGTGAGTGAGAGCTTTTGAATCAGTGAGTACTGTAAACTTCCTTCCTAGCAGGATATTTTTAAAATATTGAACAGCATCGTGGATTGCCAAAAGTTCATATTTAATGCTAGGGTATCTCTTCTCAGACTCTTTTAGCTTTCTCCCATAAAACTCTATTGGAATATGTTCCTCGCCTTCCTTCTGTGTTAAGACCGCAGACAAGGCGACTTTTGAAGCGTCCGTGATAAGAAAAAATTCCTTTTCGAAATTTGGGGGTTTTAATGTAGGATTGTCAATAATTGCTTTCTGAATGGCACAGAATGCTGCTTCTGTTTTGTCCGTCCATCTAAACTTAACTTTGTCTTTCGTAAGCTCGATCAAGGGGTCAACAATGTCAGAGTAGTGATGAATTAACGTTCTGAAATAATTAGAAAGACCCAAAAGCGACTTAACTCCTTTTTTGTTCTTCGGTCTAGCTAATTTCTGTATTTTCTCCACATTTTTGGTTGATGGGGAGTACCCATTCTGATTAACCTTAAACCCCAAGAATTCAATTTCTTCTTTACAAACCTGCATTTTGCTGGGTTCTATCGTTAAATTATTCTCTATGAGTGCCTGTAAAACTTCTTTTAATAGCTGAGTCATACGTTCAACGGAATTCGCGGAAACAATGACATCGTCAATAAAATATCCGACTTCCTCCTTGTTAAAATGTCCCAATACTTTATCCATTAATTCGGCGAAAATTGTGGGACTTAATTTTAAACCGAAATTTAGCCTTACTGGGGCGTATTTTCCGTCTTCTGTAATGAAAGCCAATTTATCTCTATCTTCCGGGCGTAAATTTATTTGAAAAAAAGCACTATGCAAGTCTAACACAGTGTAAAATTTTTTTCCGCTTATTTTTTGTAAAAGTTCTTTGATATCCGGTATAGCATATGGGTATGCCTCTAAGATTTCGTTTAGCAAACGATAATCCACCGCCATCCTATATTTAGGTTTCTGTTTATCTAAAGACTTCTTTTTTACAAACAATACCGGGAAAGCATAATGAGAATTACTTTTTTCGATAATATTCGCTTCCAGTCATTTTTTTATTTCCTCTTGTGCATATTCTCGCACCGTATGAGGAGTCTTATAGGGCTTACACTGTATAGGGTAGTCGTGATGTAATTTTATCTTTGGGACGACCAGAGAAGAACTACCCAAAGTTTTATACGATTTTGAGAAAGCCTGGGCGTGTTCTATTAGTACGGTTTCCATCTGTAATTTTATCTCCTCGGATAAATGAGCTAAATCAAAATCCTCTTTACTAAGTTCTGCCTCTCTAAGACTGCGTACTTCCTCGATGGTCAGGTTGTTTACCTGGTATAACGAACCCTGTTCCACATCGTCTAACTCCTTTCCCGACTTTGCATCGAATTGTGTAGTAATTCTACCCAAATTTGCATTTGCCTGTATGACTACTTTTTTATCTGATACATTCTTTAAAATTATATTTATTGTTTTACTCTTCGTTACCTGGTGTATTGAGTCTTCGCATGTAAATCCCCTTTTTATTCTATCTGGCTCGAATAAGATATCATTTTCTGGTTCTAACTCTTCCGAAAAAGTTAAGGTGACAATTTTTTCGCCCCCCGGTGGTAAAAATACTCTTCTCGTTGCTCTAGCGACAATCAACTTATTTTCCTTAGTTTTTTTTCTACCATTGTCCATATTATTTTTTTGCTGTTTATTGTTTTTCTGCGTGCTCGAGGCGTTTATCTGGCACCCCTTTTCCTCGTCTTCTTCCTCATCTATTGTAATTGTAGTGTTTTTTATTCTTAAACAATTTTGTTTTAAATCAAGCACCATCCTATTATTTTTTAAAAAATCGTAACCGAGTAGCATGTTGTAATTTCCGCTAAAATTGTTACTCGTGACATAAAATGTACCCGAAGTAAATACATTATTTAGTTTGAATGATATTTTAATACACTGTTTAAATGGAATATTTACTCCATTAAAAGATCTTATACGAATTCTATTTCCTAAAAATTTCATTTTAACCTGTTTTTCTTTTAAAATATCAAATAAATCACATGAAATTAGAGACACCGCTCCGCCGCTGTCCAAAAGACCCTCTACATTAACCCCTTCGATTTTAAATTTAATAATAGGAAGGTTATTACTATCTGCGCCCTTTACACTAGCAATCACTCGCGTATCCGGGGATCTGTTACGGGGCTTTTCGACCTCTCTCTCGCTATCTACAGACCCCCTTTTCCATTTCCCGGGTGAAAACCTTTCTTTTGATATTTTCCATTTTTCCGATAATTATTTCCTGCATTACTGCTCCCCTCATTTCTTCTGTTTTGTTGACTTTCGTAATTTTGGGTGTTAGGGAAATTTGTATTCTGAACTTGAAAATTCCCCCCAAAATTCGGGTAATTAGCGCCCGTACGTTGAACAAAATTATTCTGAGGTGAGAAACCATTATAAGGATAAGGATTTGTAGTAAATTGAGGCCCTGGAGCCGGTGGCAGCGAATGAAATGTGGAATTAGGATTATAATTTGGCATGAAGCCATACCCTTGAAAATTATCCGTAAAATTTGAAGGGTGAGCCCCCGGAAAATCTACCTGTTTGAACTTAGGAAAATTCGTTCGAAAATTCTGTTTATACTCAGATTGCTTAGAAAATTTATATCGACAATTTTGTGTCGTGTGGTTGCTGCGTTTGCAGATCTCACAGTACTTGTCTTTAACAAAAGTACTTTTTTCGACTTTATTTCGTTGCGCTAACTTTAAACTTTCCAATTCTAACTGCAACTTAGCCATACTCTCGGCTTGCAATTGATTTTGCTGAATTAGGCTTTGACACAACTCCGCGGTCCCATCCTTACTTACGTTGTTTACCTCTGCAAAATTTGTAGAGTTAATTGCGGCTTCCATAATTAACGCTGCTTCCGTTGCCTCAGAGAAAGATTTTACCGCACGCTTTCGAATTTCAAAAGAAATATCGGTTTTGACTGCATCCATAAACTTATGCAATTTCATAAGTTCGAAAAGTTTTTTCGCGTCATTCTTATTTGATAATCCAGAAATTTCAAAAAACTTCGCTGCTTCTATATTAAAACGAAGAATAAAATCACTTATCGACTCCGTTGGACCCTGTTTTAATTTTGAAAAATTCTCGTGGGCTTCACCAAAGGAAAGTTTTGAGCCGAAAGCATTCAGAAGTTTTCCTTTAAATTTTTCATAATTAGTTTCGGTATGTAGCTCCGCATCTGATATTAGTTTATCGCGAGCTAAGCCGGTTAGTTTAGATTTTAGGATAATTAATTTGGCTTCCACAGGAATTGCTGCTTGTAAAGCCGCTTCATCAAATTGAGTAACGTAGAAATTTATATCATTTTCCCGTTTTGCATCAAAAGCGGGGATACAATTTAGTAAATTGTCCATTTTAGGGGTATTATTATCCGTATTTAGAACTTGAGAATTTGAAGTCGTGTTCTTGCTTTATACAAAAAACTGTTAAACTCCGTAGAAGAACGCTTATTTCTCTTAAATTTGCTACCCATAAAATTTGTACACAAAATTTATATTGATCAAATTTCAAGGTTTTACGCATATAAATAGCTTCTACAAATTTCAAGAAATACAAATACACAAAATACTTATGATACCGAAAAAATCTTTCATAGTAGTAATTTCACTTTTGCACCTAGCAATCTGTACTACAGAAATATTATTTAGAATAATATATAAATACAGAAATATTACCTAAATTATTTGTTTTGTATGCCAAGCACTACATTACACTACCTGTTTTATTATTTGTCATTTCCTTTACTATTTGTAAAAACACTTGTAAACAGAAATTATTATTATTTTTTTTTTCAAAATAGCATAATTACCCCCAATTTGTAGTACTGCGATCACAAACTTATCTATTTACTTAACATATTTTATTTATGAAAAATATATATATGTATATAAGTATCATTTGTACTACTCAGTAATTTTCAATAAATATTGTCATGACTGTGGAACTATGTGCCAGCTATACTTGACATAGAAAATGAGAGAAATTGTCCTTAAAAAAAAAATTATTTAATTTATTTATTTATGTTAAAAAAAAACTAAAATCAAGAATTTTAGACATCGAGTAGATAAAATAATAGTTAAATTTTGAAACATATAAAAAAAAATTACTTTAAATACAGTATTAAAATTATAATCTCAGAATATTCATAATAATAATAATAATCATAATACTAGTAATAATAATAATAGAAAAAAAACCCGTATTGTAACCATAAAATTAATGAAAATAATAACCTAGGCTTTAAAGTTGGCAAAGGTCACGTCACCATACAATTCCCGGGGCTAATGCTGGTAAGTTCTGGGCCTCCTAATTGGAGATGGTTACTAATGCCCAATTACATAAACTCCCTACATTAGTTAAAGGAAGCACGGGTTAATGCTTCTTCCGGAAACGCTGGGTGTTGGATTATCAGGTTAAAGGTGTGATCGTGGCTTCTGGACGTCGGTGAAAATTTATAATGATCCCATAAAAGTTACCCATATTATTGAATTAAATTAACTACTCTAGTAAAAAAAAAGATCAGATTATTACGTTGTGATTATTTACGCCGCCCTACGTCTTATGAAGCCGGACTAGATAAAGTATATAAATCCCTAACCTCTCATAAATTATAAACTAGTCCTCCTGATAAACCAACTAAAATTAATAAACAATTAAATTAAAGAAAAAGAAGAAAAACACTACTCGATGACATATGAGTGTTAACCCATATAAATTAAATACAAAGAGTTAAAAGTAAACGAAAAAACATTTATTTACATATCTATTTACAAAGACATAAAAAAAAAAAAAAAAAAAAAACATCCCTAACATAATGTTAAATTTTAAGTATAAAAAATAAGATGAAACAATTGAATACTCATTAAAAGAGTTAGTGAGTCTTTTTCCGACTCGCACTACCGCACTTACGTGCATTAATTATATTTCAGAGAAGGAACAATTTCTCTACATTAACTAAAGTACCTCTACCAGTATTTATTTATCATTATACACATTCAATATGAGGGAATAGTAAATTACAGATACCTGTACCTTCAGAGTACTTTTGGTCTGCATTGTTAGCAATAATCTACCTCCACGGGATAGGCAAAGATCATCTGTTAGGTCATTCTTTTGTCTTTTGTCGCCACTACACCATTTTTGGAACTATCTTCGTTTTTACACACTATCAACACTCTACTCTTTCTTTTTAGATGTTACTTCCTCGGACAGGACGTCAGGTTCTGGTCCTCTTCCAGATTTTCTCTTGGGGCTCCCTTTTTTCTTTTCCCTCGTCACTCGGCCGTCTATTGGCTCCAGTGGTTTTGTAAAGACGTCTCCCCCCTCATCTCTTATTGGTTTTCGCTAAATGTTATTCAGGACCACCTAGATGGGGTCCTAAATTGTAAATTTGCTATGCACTTCCAAACAGCTATAAATTTTTCAGCTCGTAAATTTTTTCTCCGTAAAAGATGTCCTTGTTAGATCGCAGACTAGTGTCTCCGAAGGTAATAAAACTACTCTGGGTGGTCGTTTCTATTTTCCCATACGAAAAAGAAACTATGTACACTAATAAAATAAATACTCCACAGAAATTCCTGGTTATACAATATATATACATAAAAAATACATATTAAAAAAATAAAAGTATATAAAATAAATAGTCCACAGAAATTCCTGGTTATACAATATATATACATGAAAAATACCTATTAAAATAATAAAAGTAAACTAATTTAGTCAGAAATTGGGAGGTGGCTCATATCTGACCACCATACTCGTATACTCATTTCAATTTACACAAAAGATAGTTATCAAGTAAACTGTCTACATACAAATATATACAATCTCTGCATTATCTGTTAAAATTTCCGTGTTTGAAAAGCAAATTTTATCGTTAACTCTTTCAGATACAATTGATATTGAATATGTTAAGTTACGATGTATTATTCGTTTCCTTTTACTGATGTAAAATATCTCTCTTTGCTGTTTCAATGGAACACACTAGCATTTATTCACTTTTGAAGTTAAATCTTTTTCTTAGTCATGTCCTTTTCAAAATTTGATTCTTTTACAGAAAACATGAAAAATTTTATGCAAAAATAAAAACGTTATAGTTAATGCAAAAAATCATGCATTCAATGAATTGTACAGTACATCGAAGAAAAAATATTTAAATTCAGTGATGTCTCGGCTAATGAATTTTTCAACAAACGAAGATTATTATTATTATTTTTTACCTCAGATACCAAATATGGCTCCAGCTAACAAATTTCTTTACAAAATACTCCCCCTGCCATAATGGAGCACAATAATGTTCTTGAATTTCAACTGGACAGGAAATCTTGTTTCTGTTCAGGAAAATTTCAGCTAACGAATATGATTTCGGAAGAAATTATCTTACGATACTGTACGATAGTGGAGGTATAACTATACTTAGGTGAATATTTTAGGTTTACGTTTTATAAATTGTCGTGTATATGTAAGTATCGTTTTACAATGCACTAGAAAACGATATCAAAATTCATATTTATTTAACATACAATTGAGAAAGTATTTTAAAAATGTAAAATTGTACGTTTCAATTAAAAAAAAACTGATTATAGTTTTATAATTAAACAATGTTATGGATGACATTGGACTTATTTAATGTATAATTTCAATACATAAGGTACTTTTAACACGTAAGCATATTTATTTATTAGGAATATTACACGTTTTACAACATTTTCTACTTACTTATAATTATATAAATAACCGTACTTTAATGTGTTACATAAGAAGAAAATTTTAAATTACGTTTCGCGAAAATATATCATTACTAAGCAGTTATACAAAATTTAGTCTCTACTGCATTTCCACTCGGATCGGAAAAGTTATATATATTATCTTTTTTAATGATTAATAATATTCCATTTGCTGGAAATATTTTATTTCTTCTGTCTAGTCTTGTGAGCTACATTAACCGTGATATCATTAATATTCATTTTTAGAATGTATTTTGAATGACTTTCGAAGAGAAATGATAAATGAGGCAGTTGAGCGAAGCTATTTATTCTATTTTATTATGCGTTTTATCTTAATTTTGTTTTGATGCGTATTTTTCTATTGTAACTATTTTTCTTTTATGACTATATCTATACTATAAAATAAAAAATCCCTGACAGCTCGGCCTACAGGCACAGGTAGACCGTGGGGCACCTGTTTATTGGTAATTGTAGAAGAAATAATATTTTTGCCATGATGCGGCAGTTGGAACTGCCCACTTCGAAATCTACCTGTATCTGTAGGCGGAGCCGGCAGGGATTTTTTTGTTTTAATTTTTTTTCCTCTCTAAGGGTTGGTTGTTGTAGAATATTTCGCAAATTCTAAATTTTTAACTTATATTAACATAACCCTTCATTTATCTAAATTTTCAGTTAATTTTTCTTTCACTTTTTTTTTTTTTAATGTATAACATGGTAAGTAATGCAGTTCTTTCTTCCAAATTCTAGTTAAATGTTCCTTTTTTTTTCCCTTTTCGTAAATATCAACCCCAAGTGTAAATTGTTGTGACCTTGTTGTTCAACCCCACTTATTCCAGGAAAAATACCCGCAAAGTTTAACCTTGTAGGACAAACGGTCAACCTTTCAAATAAACGTTCGGTCAAAAAAGGACCATTAGCAACCCGTTTCTTCGAAAATTTTCCTGTTACCATGTGGTTAGCGCATAGTAACAGAAGCGTAAGGCTCCCGTTCCCCTTAATTTTATAATGGGTAGGCCCCATATAGGTTCGAGGAGTAAAGGTGATACGAGAAGGTCAGTCAGTAAGCAGAGAACAACGTTTGATGTAGGTGCGAGTCAAAAAAATTTGGAGCTCCGAAGCATGAGCGCAGAAAAAAAAGGCATTTGTACTACAGAAGAGGCTAACTAAAAAGGATGCTGGTCCTATAAGTTTTTTTTGCTATCTCCATTACCGAGGTTGTTAGGAGATATGAGCTTTCCTCAACTTTGAGCCGAGGTAGCACATGAAAGTTCGGAAGGTGTTGGATGAGGATCGAATTAAAGAGCAGAAGGAGGAATTAATGTTATACTTCTAATAATCCTGCTGCTACATTAAAACTAAGTTAGTGTAAGCGGAATTTCCTTCGATATTATCAACATGAATGTCATCGGTGTTACAAATACCAACCCCGATAGTGTAAGCGGAATTTCTCTCGACATCATCGACACAAATGTCATCGGTATTACAAATACCAACCCCGAATTGCATGTGAAAGCAGTACGTGACCAGTGAGATGCGGTTTTAGGTGGTGAAGAATTTCTCTTTCGGCAAAGTGGGGACTGCCGATGAAGTAGAGGCCATCTTCGACGATAATGTGGTGATCTGATATAAAATTGTTAATCTGTCATCCTGATGAAAATCTCTATAGATGAGATAACTGTTGTGGTCTAAGAAAAATATATGTGAGTAAATTTTGGTTTGTCTATAATGTCATACTATAATTATAATATTCTTTCTAGTACTGATATGAAAATGTTTAATTGTAAATAAACCCACAATTAACCAAGAATCTGTTTTTCCCTTATTAATTTGCATCTATTATTCTGATTGATTTAAATACATTTCTCATGTATTATAACAGTAGCCTAAAAGATTTTATTCAAGTTATCAAACTTTAAATGGTAATGTTAAATTCTACTTTAATAGTAGTCTGCTCGATTATAATAACAGCAAATACATGTGTAAAAAAATTGAATTTAGAATTCTGTTATTGTTTTATTCAATTGTGTTTATAAATATTATTTCATAAGTAATTCTTTTCTGCACTTTTAGTTTAAATTCTGTAAATTAATAGTAAATTAAACCCCCTTTCCTTGTTTTTAGCTTTGTTGCCCTTATATTTTTATTCTGTGAAATAGTCCACCTTCATTGTTTTTTTTAAAAACTGATAACAGAATTCATATGGAGTGAAATTCAATCACACATGTTTTCTTTAAATATATTAATTCTGTAAGAAATATATATATATGACAAATACAATTTTAAATTAATGTGGATTTAAGATGAAATGTGTAGACCTAATCTAAATATCCAAATGTAAATGGGACTAAATAGCTAAACAGATGATAGTAAATTTTATAGATTAAAGTTTATTGATGCACTTAAAATAAATTGTTTATTCTGAATTAAGTTAATTGTGAAATTTTATATATTTTAAAGAGAGTTAATAAATTTATGAAGTATTAAGAGAATCCTATTAAGTGAAATATTATTGTTTAGGTAATTAAAAATGTGTCCTATCATCTTGAATCACAGCTTTTCAAATGATTTATAAAATACGTAGTGTGCTCAACTATACGATTTCATTGGTCCCTAAATTTTAAAGGTATAAATGTATTCATAAAGTAATGTCATTTTGGTTTTTACTTGCAAATTTTCTGGGTTTTATCCTCTCAAATATGAGAGTTTGTCTCCATTCAGTCATTCAAAATTAGTTTAATTTTCACTGTTGTTCGTCATCATTTATGAATACTTTATATTTTTGAGATTTAGAAGTATTGGGTGTTTTCCTTTTTTTTTAGGTTGTGAAAGATATGAGAATATTGTTACCTCCTTTGATTTTATTTAAAAGTAAAATTTAAAAGTAGATGAATTTATTTAGCCATTCTCTCCCTTTTCTTATATTTTGTATTATGTGTGTTAACTTGTACTAAATTTTGGTGCCCCTTCTTAAATCTAACTACCTGGTGTTTGTAATAAATTTATGGTAACAATATTCAGTTGGTGGTATGTCTTTCTCACCTGGTGTAATGTTAAATTTAAATTCTTGTATAATTGGATTGAAGTTAAATATTATGAAGTGGTAGAATGTAAGATTATAGTCATAAGATGCATTAAAATAACTTCTTAAAAAAATAGTAACAAGGATAGACCCAATAAGATTGGTGCCCATGACATTTCAAACCTGGCTTATGCTTATAGATTTATAAAAATCTAAAATTTTTTTAAAAAAAAATATGAAGCTGTATTTTGTGTTTTTAATTTAATTTTCATGGTTGTAAAAGGTATTTTGATTTAATTTTCATGGTTGTGAAAGGTAAGTCTGTGACTCTGTATTGCAATTTGGTTAAAGTTTTGACATCTCTGCACTTAGATAGTTCCAAATTTAAATTCTCTCTTGTTTTTATGCGTTTGTATGTGTATTTCTGTGTATAGTTGCACCCCCCTCCCACTTAATTTTTTTTTCTCATTGATAAAACTTATCATGGCAGAAGATCAGGCAAAAAACTTGGCTAATATTCAAAAGAAAAATTCCCTTATGGAAAATATTTCTTCAATTCCACCTTTTAGCGGTGTTGAAAATTCAGTTTCTTTTAGTGAATTTTTTGAAAAGTGGGATAGCCTTGCTACCTTTTTCGAATGGGGGGAGGATGAGAAAAAATTCGCTTGGTTTAGCAGAGTTACCGGGGGAGCGGCAAGGTTATTTAAGCTTCATAAAGATAAAAAGGTAGATGAAATTGTTAAAATTTTCAGGGAAAGATACACCAGTCATGTTTCTCCAGATGTAGCCCTTTCAAATTTTTTTAGTTTCAAGCAAACCCCTCAAATGTCGGTGCAGGACTTCTATGACAGAGCCTACGACATGTCGCTTAAAGCCCTAGTTATTGATGGATTACAAGGGGAGGTAGTTAACAAAAGTAGAAACGCTATCTTTCACTCAATGCTTTTGGGAAATCTGTCCCCAGAAATAAGAAAAGGGGTCATTACAAAAAACCCACAAACGCCTGAAGAAATCCTCACTGTTGCATTGCTTGAGGAAAAAGCGTGCAGGAGTATAAATCCATTCTATAACCTCCAAAATGAAATTAGTGCTCCATTTATACCTGAATCTGTACCACAAAATTTAGCCTGTGCAGCTATGTATCCCCAAAATGAGTATAAACAATCACAGCAGGACATCAGCAATTTGAAAGACCAGGTAGATTTGCTGTCAGCAAAAATTGACAGTTTAGTTCGAATTCAGGAAAGGCAGAGTGAGGTCCAGAGCAAGGAAAGAGCACAATTCAGAAATTTTCAGTGTCATTTGTGCTCAGAAAGTGGACATTATGCACGAGATTGCCCACAGGCGAGGTACCAGTATAACTTGGGTAGGAGCAGGCATAATAACTATAGGGGCCGTGGAAACTATAACAGTAATTATAGAGGAAATTCAAACCAAGCAGGGAATGGTAACTATAGGGGAAATAGAAATAGAAATGAATATAATTATAGGGGTAGAAATGACTACAGTTATAGAGGTAGTGATGACTACATAAATAGAGGAGATAATAATAGGGACAGACATGAAAACAGTAATGGAAACCAACCGAGTAATGATGCTAATGCCCAAGGTACTCCTGCGAGGCCTTTAAACGGTTAGAGGCCGGATCTTTAATGGTCGAATTGATCCCCCAAAAGCCAAACGACTCACCTCCTGTATATAGTGTGTTTTCACCCCATTTATATAGTCTCCCAGTTACTAAAATTACTGTAAATAATAAAAATATTACTGCGTTATGTGACTCGGGATCGGCTATCAATTTGTTGAGTAGCACTATGCTCAATTTGTTCACGGGTAGCCCTATAGAAGAGTGTTGCACACCGATTGTGACAGTAACTGGTCAAAAAGTTCATCTCAATCAAAGTGTACTCGCAACATTTAAAATTAATGATACGCTGTGCAAGGCACAGTTTTTTGTTGTACCAGGTCAGCTGGTGGTAGAATGTAAGATTATAGTCATAAGATGCATTAAAATAACTTCTTAAAAAAATAGTAACAAGGATAGACCCAATATGGTATTATATATAAAAAAAAAAAAAAACTTGTCAATATAAATGTTTTAGAAGATATTAAGGGGATTTTTAATAAATTTAAGCGAATTTGATATCTTGTGAATTGATAAAGTTATGAATTTTTTTCTTCTTAAACCACTATCCCCCCCCCCTGGGGACCATTTTTAATGATATCAAAAATCTGTCACACATAAACTTTCGGCCCTTTTCCTAGAAGTAATAACAACTTTAAATGGATTTGATACGTATCATAATTAAGAAGTTATGGAGCTTTTTCACAAACAGCCCCCCATTTCTCCCACTTCCCCTTAGTTCGATTTTGCACTATAACGAGCTTGACCGAGATTTTATGCCCCTTGATTTTATGTATCAGATTTGTGCAGAATTATGGAAGTTATCGTGTCCATAAAAAGTGATATAGATAGATAGATAGATAAAGTTTTAAATTGGGCGTGGTTTTGGGCTCTGAGAGTCATGATCGACGTAGATCTGCAAAAATTTTCCAGAAATTCCATCTGAGGGGAGAATGTAATAGGTAGCATTTTTTTTTTTTTTAGAAATCTATCTAAAATAAGATGTGAGTAATTATGACATCATAAAGACCATGAAACAATCTAAACAGTAAATTTCGATTTTTGATAAATTTATTAACTTATAAACATCGCACAATTAAAATTTTTGCGCCTTCGAATAGGGAAAAAGGTTTCCTTCAAATTCAATTTATTTAAAACTGTATATCAATTTACCGATATTTTATTGGTTGTAAAATAACTTTCAAGCTATAATTTTTTGAAAACAGTTTATCTCTATCATGTGCAGCTCGCTTCCATAAGATTGATAAGTTTGTTTTTAAAACAATTTAAATAGTCTACGTAGTATTTGTTTCCGACTAATAATTCGTAACGAAATTAAATCTTTATTATTAAATGAAAAAGAATAATATAAATAAAACCTCTTTTAACAGATATGTAAGCGAACTACATGCTTAAACACGGAAATGATTAGAATCAAGAAGGTTTCTTTAAATACTGAAATGTTTCTCTTCACAAACAAAACTTCATGGTTTAAGTCATGGCTGTAAGCTTGTAGAAAAATACGTCATTCAATTCTCACTATTAGCTCACGCTCTCTCTATATTTATATATCTTGTTCAAATTTTCAATTGTTAATAAAATAATTTTTATTCATCCATTCAAGTTCAAATATATTTTTAGGTAGCTTTCAATACAAAAAAGTATAAAGCTACCTATTGCAGCCGTTCGGAGGAAAGCAGTTCCGAAAAATTTCGATATATTTTCACCGATCATGACCCCCAGACCCCAAAACCACCCTCCGTTCAAATGTTGATTTATATATATATATATATATATATATATATATATATATATATGACCTATGTCATACGATAACACTCGTATTTAGAAATCAATTTGGATGAAACTAATTGTGTGTATATATATATATATACACACGGGATAAAAATATATACACGGGATATATATACACGGGATAAAAATAACAGAATTACAATATATTCAAAATAAGCCAGGTGACGCCCTCTATGACATATATGACCTCTATACATCGCTGATTCATAGAGGGCGCCACCTGGCTTATTTTGAATATATTGTAATTCTGTTATTTTTAGCGTCGTGTCAGTTAGAACTTTGGATTCAATCATGTAACAAATTTTAATTTTTTTGCTGTTCATATATTTTTGAAGTTTTTCTCCTAATGATGGTTATAAAGATTTACCGAAACGTCGAGGTTTATTTATATATGTAGTTTTAAATAACTCATATTTATTAAACAAATTTTACGTTGGAAGCAAATGTTTGATGAGTATGGATTTACTCAGATTGGAAAGTGTCATTTATCGCAGTGTAGCATGGACTGTAAAAGCAGTGAAAAAGCGACATAGAGGGCTACTAGAGCGAAACTGCTAAAACTACCTAGAATGGATAAAAAGGAAAAACGCATAAGTGCAAAAACATTAGGAAAAAATACCTATATATTATTAATTGTATAGACAAAATACGATTCATAGGGTACAAGCATGCCAATAGAATGAATAAAAAGATATTCCGAAAGTTATTACGCAAAAAAAAAAAAAAAAAATCTTGGGAAAGGGAAGAGAAAGAACTTGAATTAAAAATATAAAATAAAAATAAAATAGAAAAGTTCATTAATGAAAACAAAATAAAGAAAGACAAAAAATTCAACCGAATATTTTAAGAAAAAAACAGAAAACTTTCGGTGAAGGAAATTTGACAATTGAGCAAAATCCCGTTAGAAGAAAATTAAAAAATAACAGTGCATTACATTTTTTACTACAGTATCGTTTTTGATATCAATATTGTTGTGTGATTCTTCGAAATTTTTAAAACTGTCTTAGTGCAGTATAATAGCACAAAAGCTCTTTTTTTTAAACTAAATTCATGTAATCCTATATTCTACATATATTTACGTGAAACAGAATTTCCTTGATTTTTATTCAACTAAACTAATCCATTCTAAAGTTAAAATTCAAATCTCCGTTGTATTTGATGATCACTCAGATGTTATGCCGTTTGAATGTAGATGAGATAAGATTTTTATTCAAATTCTTTGATATTTTATGTTCAAACAAAGAACGAATATCCCAAAGGTTATGTCAGAAATAATCCTATCAAAATTATTTTTATTTATGTTTTTAAACAACACTGTTTTTATACATCGGGATTTTTGTATCAATTTATCGAACATTGTTAAATATATATTTCTAAACTATTATTGGTATTATCTAAATTTTATGAATCAAAAATGTTGCAATATATTTCTTATTACAATACCGATTTTTGATCTTTGAGATTTTTAGCATTGTAAGAAAATTTTGGCTGCAGTATTAACTTTTCATATATAAATGAATTCATTCATGTTTTCGTATATATATATATATATAATAAAAAATATTTAAACAGATTATATCTGATTTGATGGAGATTTAGTTTAAAATTCTACTATTGATTAAAAAAAAAATAACTGAATTTCCATGAATGCAGTTACATTCCATTTTAAAAACACATTCCAATTTTATTGATTTATAAATTAGGTTTAATAGTATTTTTTTTAATTAATTTCATTTAAAATTATCTTAAATATTTTTTAAGTTAAAAAAAATTAATGTATTTTTAAGAACATTATAAGCACTCCACAAGTTATATGAAAAATATCTAGTAAAATGCGCACAACTATTAATAACAGATCAAGTAATTTTGAAATCTACTGCATACCTTTCGGACCTCCTGTTTCGGATTACGAGTATTCCAGAAAACAAATATACGAGTTGTTTATTGATAGATATTTTTAAATAATATAAAATGAAGGTTACTATTTGAAAATTGCAGTACATTATTTTGGTATTGAAAAAAAAAACATGATTGACAGCTTTGCTCGTGTGATCGTGATAACTTATTAGTGATTTGAAAAAGAAATCAATAGTAAAAACTCATTAACATATGGCTGGGTGTGTACTAAAAATAATTATGTATTGGTTCATAATAGTAACAGCATATCTGTTCAAAAATATTATTTCTATATATAATGTTCTTTATATAAATATTTATTTTATCTCACACTATCTCTCATCTTAAGGATATCTTGAGACAGAGGGATATGGTTAAGCATTGGCCAGATTTGGAATTTTGTTTATGAAGGGATGCAATAGGAAGATCTTTTCAAGAACAAATGACATGAATTTTTTTTTCTCATAAAAATAAAAATAAAATAGAAATAAAATAAATCGTTAAAACAGGTATTCAATTATTAATGTCTGTATATTTAATATGTATTCTTCATATTACCAATTTTACACTGAGGCATTATCTAAATAAATATGGTTAAAAGTTGCATAAAAACAGTTCTTCATTATTAAAAATGTTAAAAAAATTCACATAAAACTGTCACTATTTCACAAAAGTACCTTCAATCTGGCTAGAGTATCCTCAGTTGTAATCTTCAAGTATCCGTCTTTTCGCTATATATCTGACTGGAGATTGAAAAATTCCCTTTACTCGCATTCGATTCCCTATTTTTTTTCCTCTTCTTCCAACATCTGTTGCTGGAAAAAGATGCGAATTCTACGGAAAAAAATACGTAACTTTTGTATTCAACATTTTCTTAGAAAAGTCGTAGATTGCGCTGTAATCGAGTTAAATGCAGTGAGAATCGTTTTCATTGAAATGTCTGGAAACGGTCGATTAACTCGAGAAATATACATCGGATTGAAAAATGTAAAAATGCCTTTTCAATATTTTTGAAAAATCAATTTAGGGATATCAAAGGTCCCCCCCCCCCCCAACTCTGCCCACTTGGTAGAAGGAGCAACTTTGAAATATTAAATGATACCCTCCCCTCCTTTTCTTAATGCAGATTTCAAGTCTACGGGAAAAAATATGTAACTTTTGTATTTAAAAATTTTTTTGGAAAATCTTAGATGGCGCTATAATCTAGTAAAATGCAGCGAGAATCGTTAACATTGGAAAGTCTGGAAAAGATCGAATAACTCGGGAAATATACATCGGATTGAAAAACGAAATAATACGTGCTCAATATTTTAGAAAAATTGCAACTTTGATATACCAGAAGAGATTTTTCAAAAATATTGAACACGTATTTTTTCTATCCGATATACATTTCTCGAGTGATTTGACCGTTTCCGAACTTTTCCATGGAAACGATTTTCACTGCATTTTACTCGATTACCGATCCATCTACGATTTTTCAAAGAATATGTTAAATACAAATGTTACACATTGTTTTCCATAAAATCCGAATCTGAATCTGCAATAAAAAAGGGGTTATCATTTAAGATTTCAAAGTTGCCACCCATTCCCCCTCCAGGGGGCAGAGTTGGAGGGGAAAATTTGATATCCCTAAATAGATATTAAAAAATATTGAACACATATTTTCTGTTTTTCAATCCGATGTATATTTCTCGAGTTACTCGACCGTTTCCAGACTTTTCGGACACCCTGTATATATACACTGTTAAAAATTTTTAGCTTTTGATGCATACACACTCCACCGCTTTTAGAGAAAACGGTTACTTTACTGTATTATGGAGCATTTTCATTGGTCAAAATAGAGATATTCTATAAAAGCGGTGGAGTGACTGTGCAACAAAAGCTGAAGATTTTTAATAGTATATATATATATATATATATATATATATATATATATATATATATATATATATATCTTTGAATCATTGCAATCCCTATAGTAGTTAGTTTTTATTTCGACCATGCGATCTTAATCCCACCCTTTTTTTTAGCATACATTGTATTTTTTGTAAACAACAAATAAAATTTTACAGAATTTAATTTTTTTTAAATTATTCACTAAATGTTAGTACTGAAACAGGATATGCAAATATATGTATTTTTTCTCTTTTATGAAATATAATAAATTTAAATGAAAATAATATGTTTTTTAAAAGAAAAATCAGTTTTTCAAAGTTACTTTCATGATGCATTACTCAATTTTAATTATTATCTGAAACAGACTAATATCCCAAAATATTAACAGAATATTACAGAAAATTATGCAGTTTATATTCCACGCAATAAGTAGTTAATCTCAAAGCTCAAACATTAAATGAGAAATTTTAATAAAAAACACTCTTTAACTCTTTTGATGCTCCGTTAGAGCATATGCTAGTCAGCTCATTGTTTCGAAATGGGGACAACATTATCGCTTTATGCTCATTCAAGCACCAACATTTCGTAAATGAAAGCTTTATGACAGATTTTCGTTCAAAGTACGGAAATAGATAGCCTGAAGCGTTTTTCTCCCAAATAGTGTTTTATGAAAGGGATTTTTTAGAGTTATGAACATTTCATAAAAACGTAAAAAAAATATAATTTCCTGCATATTTTAAATATCATTGAAAAATAAGTTTTTTCATCTTTTATGGGGTTATTTTGGTCAATCAAGGTATAATATACTGAGGATTAAGGAGAAAAATAATATTGTCAATAAATGTTTAAAAATGGAATAAGAAATTTATTTAGGAAATTATTTGAATATCATAGTTTTTTACGTAATTTTTTTTCTTTTTTCAAAAGGTGATATCTATGTAAGCAATTTAGAGAAAACATAAGACATTAGAAAATACAATTTTATCAGTTGCCACTCATAGTTGTTAAGATATTAAATTCAATTCTGCAGCTCTCTATATAATCTATAGATTTTTTTACATATCATACGGCATGTTAAACATTAATTAAGCTGCAATGAAACTAAATTCAAAGTTTTAGAAATTGAAATTAACAGACAGCAGTGCATCCAATTTCATTTGCGCTACCATGTATATGAATTATTTTATATTCTACAATGTCTCCTGATATATTAAAATACATAACTTTAATATGTATAAGCTAGTTTAAATCACACTTGAAGCAATTCACACTCTTAGATTATAATACTTGAATATTCCTTTGTGAAGTACTATGTGATATGTAGAATTTATACGCATTCCACAATATACTAAACTTTAGTTAAGCTTTTAAACGTATACCAAAACTGGAACAGCACTTCAGCATTTGTCGCTCTCAAACCTCACTCTAACAAAATTATTTTGTATGTCCCAGTAAATGACACAAAACATTACACACATACATCTCATATAATTTCTTTACCAATTAGAGATAATTGTGTTAAAATCAGTCTACTGTAAGTTCCATTACCTGTGATTTATTATATTGTGCTGAATCAGATATCAGACCAACTGCTTTTATTAAGGTTAACTGGGTGAATTAGTTCATCCATATTCGTCCGGGATTACTCAGTTGGTAGAGCATTGGCAGCTTCAGCCAAGGGATCGCAGGTTCGAATTCTGGCCCGGACTTTTTCGACCAGTTGGGAATATTACATCTCACATATATTTTATTTAATAGAATACAAGTTGTATTGTACCTGAATAATGAATATCAATCTCTTAAAGTGGTGCGATATCATTAAAATACATAGCAAACATTTTTATCTTTTCAAGACAATGTAACCCAATTCTAATGAGCGTTCCTGAAAGTGAACTATAAATGCTACAGACATCATTGTCAATAGCGAACGCAATACAGTAAACTCAATCATATAAATCAGTGATGTGATAGTCCAAGTATATTTAAGTTAATTATTAAAATTAAAGAGCAATTTTGTAACCCAATTTTACTGCGTGTCCCTGAAAGCGAACTATAAATGCTACACACTTCATTTTCAATAGGGAAGGTCCTACAGTAAACTCAATCATATAAATCAATAATGTGATAACCCAAGTATATTTAAGTTAAGTATTAAAGTTAGAGAACCAATTATAACCCAATTCTCCTGGATGTCCCTGAAAGCGAACTATAAGCGCTACACACTTCATTTTCAATAGGGAACGTCCTACAGTAAACTCAATCATATAAATCAATGATGTCATAGTCCAAGTATATTTAAGTTAAGTATTAAAATTAGAGAACCAATTGTAATCAATTTCTACTGTTTGTCCCTGAAAGTGAACTATAAATGCTACACACTTCGATTTCAATAGGGCACGTACAACGGTAAACTCATTCATATAAATCTATAATGAAACAGTCCAAGTATATTTAAGATAAGTATTAAAATTAGAGACTGGAAAGACAGACAAATCGCAGTCATAAAACTATTTAACTGTGCTGGAAAGTGTTTAAAATTATTTAAAATTACAATTTCAATATAAATTCTGTAAATAAGTAATTCTAGAAGACTATTTGTGTGAATGATTTATTTTTATTAGTTTTGATGAGGGAATAAATAATTATTAAACAATTGTGCATTATATATTTACTCTGCACTAAAATTAAAACTAATATTGAAGCCCAAGACAAGAAGTACTATTTTGTAATAAATATTTTTTAGAGCACATTTCGAATCATATTTTCACCACTTGTAGTTATTCATTGCAGAAATTTCATGTTAAGAGTGTGTTGCATTAAATTGGGTGAGTTCAAGGATGCCACTAAAGATCTTAAGTTAGTTTTAATTTCATATTACGAATCTTCCTGTTTAATAGTCTTACTTATTTATATGAGCGGGTTACATTGACATTGGAGTAGGTCAAAAATTTGAAAAATCTAGATAACCATATTTTCACTGAATGTATATTAATTTCTGTTCAATTCGACAGTCAAATACGTCATAGTTCACTTAGGGAATCGCTAGGGGGCAAAACAAAGTTGGACCACTTAATGCAATGACAATACAACAAGTTTCACAAAACCCTGCATTTCTCAAATGACTGAATATTGACTTACTCCGCTATCATTCTAACCCCCTCATATGTCATTTCAATGTTTTGTATTAACGTGTTTCACTTCCTTAACATATGCATAGCTGCTAAACTTCCGTATTTTTTTTTTCAAGTGAGTATACATAAATTGAACTTGAAAACTCAATTAATAAAATGTGTCTTTATGAAATGTGGCACTAACTTGTTATCAATTATTTAACACGTTGATGGACACTTGCGGCTATAGCCGCCAAAGCGAAGTTCACTATGTGGCATGTCGGCTATAGCCGTCCAAAACGAAACGGTCGTTTTTAGACACTACGGCTATAGCAGCACAAATGTGCATTTACCGGCGTACAAGTAGAAGCCCAATGTCATGTTTTGGAAACAATTTTTTAGGTTGAAGTTCGTTTTCCACTTGTTATACGAGTTGCAGCTTCAGTATGCACATGCAGGGTGGCTAGTGTTCAGGGAAAAATACAGTACAAAAATGATAATTACCAGCATATTCTTATAAAAAAATTCAAATTTATTATTTGATCGAATAATCAAGATAAATTTTTCTATAAGAATATACTGGTGTTTTTCACTTTTTTATTGTATTTTTCCCTGACCACTAGCCACCCTGACGTAAGGGAGTAGTGCAACCTAAAGAAAGGTGCTGAATTAATCAAAATTAAGTTTATTTAAGCAGAAAGAGTAAAACTATACTTCTAATATTCTAAAAAATACAAAAACATATAGTGTCAATTTTCGAACTTCACTTGTTCCTGTCCGCCAACGTGTTAAAAAAAATTGTGGTGCAGTATTTTTGTCTGCAAATCCTCTGGGAGTTTGGCAGATATGCGTATGATTTTACAGACAATGTAACCTTTCAAGAACCATCGAAGCATAATGTTAGATTTCAGTTTGCTGGCTGAACGTGATAGATTATTTATTTAATAATTATTTAATTCACAAATGATGTATTGTGAAAATGCTACAATTTATAAACATGGCGTAAAGATAGAATAAACCTATTACAATTTAGATTGATAGATTTTAGATTTTAGTGTAACTCGTAGTTAACTACCATTCCAGAAACGATCTTTTATCTTATCCATATCCCTTTCCATTTCTTTCCATTAGAAGAAAAATAATCGGAAAAGTAACTCATCTAGTAACTCATGTAATAGGCTTCAAAATTCACATAAACATTTATATTGAAAATTGTGGACAGTAAAAATGCACTGTTATATCAAATTCGTTCCCAACACTGTAAGGTTCCTAATTGGACATCTTCCTACCGCTTTCTGAAGATAAGAGAAAGCTTTCCCGTATATGAAAAAATTAAGACGATAGATTGAATTTGTGTTAAAATCTTTGCTCAATCAAGAATTCTTACTATGTTTTACAGATCTGTTATTTTTATACATCTAATTCAAATTAGAATATACATATACACGCATTAAATCAATGCATGACAAGGTTCAAATTCTACTTCTCTCAGAAATGCAATGAAGTGGGAAACAGGCATTTTCACTTTGAAAGGTAATGGTCTATGGCAAAGCAATGTTATGGAAAAATACGAGAAGAAAATTTGTCAATAACTATTAAAAGTTTTGTAAAAAAAAAAAAAAAAAAAAAACAGGTTAGCAGGTGAATGGGATGAAGTGGCAACACTAAACACACCATCTGCGAAAATTTCAGTTTAGTAGCTGCTGTCACTTCGTCAGAAGAGCTGTTTTCTTCATTTTTTCAACTTTGAGTAAAATTCCAGGTCATTATTAAAACGTAAAATAAACGTACTAGCGTTAAACTTACTGTTCTGACATTGTATGAACTAAAAAGGGGTTTATTTCTTCACATAACTATGGTTTCTTTTGTAAATTATTTACACCGCTACTTGTTGAAGTAGTGTAAAAGATCAAATAAGGCGACGGGGCAGGTTTTCCAACAGCATCCGGGACATATATTCAAACACGTGCCTCGTTAGAAAACGTGCCCCGTCCTAAATCAGCTAGTCTTATTGTATCAAAAATGTATTTATTGTATAATAAAATCAGCCAAATAACCATATATGAAATGAACCCGTTTGATTATTTAGTCATTTAAGTAGAACTACCAATATAAAAACCAAGGTAAATTCAAGTATATAAAAAAGTTAACTATTTTCTAATATGGGTTCATTTAATGAATCTATTTTATGTTAATTATGCTTGTAATCAATTAGGCAAATAATATTTTACTGTTTATGGTTTTGAAGCCACTTTCGTAAAATAAATTTTCTTTAATTAATTTCTAGGAAATATTGATTTGGCTCTACTGGAAATATTGATACTAGGAAATATTGATTTGGCTACGTTAACACCAGTCAATATTATGGCGAGTTTTAATGTTTCGGAATTTTCTCACTGTATCCTGAAATATTTAGACTCGGATTTTTTGTCACCCTACTTTTCTGACAGGCCAGCTCTTTCCGTACCAAATCTTGAAAGAACCAACAACCCTGAACAGACTTTAAACTTGCCAGAAAAATTGACTGTTCATAGCCATAATTCAAACCCACCGAAAGCATCAATCTGAAGAAGCTGTTCCTTCAAGTTCTACTCAAACTTTCCCTATTGCATACCAAGAAGGCGTTCCTTCTACATCCAAACAAACTTTCCTTACACCAGAAGAAGTTAGATTTTTTGAGAAGGCGGTACCTAGGAAGCAAACACAGCGGGAAAGAAAAATGGAAGTCAGCTATATTGCCTGATTCTGTCATCAGCTGAAAATTGAAAAAGATTTAACTAAAAAAAGGCAACTGCAAAAGGAATCAGATAAAAGGGACGAAAAAAAAAAAAAATCCAATCCCAGCCAGGAAGCTGTTTAGACCTTCGTCTTCAAATGTAAAATGCTTTAAAACATCAAAGCCTAAAAAAAGGTATAAAAAGTTTACTTTCAAGTGGTGAAGAAGATGAAGATTGTCTTTCCATTTATTGCTTTGAACTTTACTCCAAATCTGAGGCAAAAGAAAAGTGAGTGACTGCACCAAAAGAGATGTTTCATTTTTTGCTTATATTCATTCTGATACAAACAATCATGACGAATTTTGTTTAAAAAAATATGTCTTCATTAAATTGTTAACTGTCGGTTTTTGTAAAATCATTAAGTGACATTTGTTTTCTATATTTAGTTTTTCTATGTACTATTATTATATCTTTATAGTTTACATTAAAAATACATATTAATTAATAAAGCAAGATTTATTACCTGTGTTTTATCATTTAAAGCCTAGTTGGAAAATTTGCCCCTGTACATTTTTAGTAAGCTGGAAAACTTGCCCCGCATACGGGGCACATTTTCTAACGTTACATTGTCAGACTTAACCATGTTCTGTCAAAAAATATAATTAGTTTTTTTTAATAATTATACTAGTTTGTAGATAAAGGTTTGGGGAATACAATGATATCCTATTGAACTTATAATTAAAAATAAAAAATACAAAAATAAAATTATAAAAAGTTGGAAAATTTGCCCCAGTCTCCCCTACATATCAAATATCAAATCACCTTTCGGATTTCTTCTATAATTAAAATAATTTATTTTTTCAAACATCAAGACAGTGAAAAGAAATATTTCTCACAGTCTACAATTCATAAATTATGGTTCTTACTCAATATTCATTCCACAATGCCATTCTTCTTAAATGATTTACATTTCACAAAGAGCTTCAGAGGTAATGTGTCTCAATATAGCTTTTTAAATGGTATACGATGAATAACTGAAGAAACATAAATTTTCTTCAAAATGTAGATCCTGAAATAAATTTGTCGTATTAGTTGTCTGGAAGAAGAAAATGGGAGAACATATCTGTCAAATAAGTGGAGTCAAAACTTTTCAAACAGACAGGAGAGTTGAAGACTCTTTGAGAACTTTCACTATGTTTCAGATCATTATTTTCGAAATGTTGAAGACTCTTTGCAGTAGAAATGAAATATGACAGGGTGATTTGTCGAATTGACAGACGTTTAGGTGTCAAATGAGAATACACAAATTTTGTATTAATGAAAATGCACAAAAAAATCTTGTAAAATAAGTAAAAATATCTTGAAAAAATCTTGAAAAAATTCTTGAAAAGAACTTAAAAAATTTTTGAAAAATCTTTAAAAATATCTTATATAAGTAAAAATATCTTTAAAAAATCTTTAAAAAATCTTTAAAATATCTTTAAAAGTATCTCAAAAATTTCTTTAAAAATATCATATATAAGTAAAAAAAATAAAAATACTTAAAAAATATCTTAAAATATGTTAAAAATATCTTTAAAAAATCTCTAAAAAATCTTTAAAATATCTTGAAAATATCTTTAAAAATATTTTATATTAGTAAAAAAAAAAAAAAAAAAAAAAAAAAAAACTTAATGTAAACATTATTTAAAAAAGTTTTGTAAAAAAAAAAAAGAGATAAAAAATGTATTTTTAGATTATATAAAATTTGCTACATATCAAATATCAAAGCACCTTTCATCCCTTTATGGAAAAATTCCGGATTTCTTCTTAAATTAAAATAATTTATTTTTTCAAACATCAAGACAGTGAAAAGAAATATGTCTCACAGTCTAAAATTCTTAAGTTATGGTTCTAACTCAATATTTGCTCCAGAATGCCATTATTCTTAAATGAATTACATTTCACAAAGAACTTCAGACGTAATGTGTCTCAATATAGCTTTTAAAATGGTATATTATGAGAAAAACTTAATTTTATGTTATATAAAAATTGGTACTTAACAAATATTAAATACCTTTCGTCCCTTTATGGAAAAATTCCGGATTTCTTCTGAAATTAAAATAATTTATTTTTTGAAACATCAAGACATTGAAAAGAAATATTTCTAACAGTCTAAAATTCTTAAGTTATGGTTCTTACTCATTAAAATGGTATATTATGAGAAAACTTAATTTTTATATTATATAAAAATTGGTACTTATCAACTGGAAAATATTGGTACTTATTCGCTCCGCTATTCCATTATTATTAAATGATTTACATTTCACAAAAAGTTCAGACGTAATGTGTCTCAATATAGCTTTTAAAATCGTATATTATGAGAAAAACTTTATTTTTATGTTATATAAAATTTGGTACATATCAAATATCAAATCACCATTCGTCCCTTTATGGAAAATTCCGGATTTCTTCTGAAATTAAAATAATTTATTTTTTCAAACATCAAGACAGTGAAAAGAAATATGTTTCACAGTCTACAATTCTTAAGTTATGGTTCTTACTCAATATTCGCTCCACAATGCCATTATTCTTAAATGATTTACATTTCACAAGATCTTCAGAGGTAATGTGTTTCAATCTAGCTTTTGAAATGGTATACGCATAATAACTGAAGAAACATAAACTTTCTTCAAAAAGTAGATCCTGGATATATTTGTAGTATTAGTTGTCTGGAAGAAGGGAGTGTGAGAACATATCTGTCAAATAAGTGGAGTCAAAGCTTTTCAAAGCGACAGGAGAGTTGGAGACACTTTGAGAACTTTCACTATGTTTCATATGCTCATTATGTTCGAAATGTTGAAGGCTCTTTTCAGTAGAAATGAAATATGAAAGGGTGATTTGTCAAATTGAGAGAAGTTTAGGTGTCAAATACACAATCTTGTATAAGTGAAAAAAAATTAACACGTTCACTGCCGGATTAAAATTACCGGAATTTTATTTTATTTAGAAACTTCAAATTCATTTCAGAAAATACTAATAGCAGTATTTACTATATTTAATTACAGACATTTCGTGATTACATAAAATAAAAGTTCTTCTTCTTTATTTCCGGTACGAATTCGTAATTTTAGATTGAAAAACCACGAGTAAACACGTGGTTGGCAGTGAATGGGTTAATGTGAACATTTTTTTTATCCACTTATTCCTAGCGTCCCAATTTTGGGACACTTTAGTAAAATGGGAAAAGGATCATTTCACACCACTTTTTTTTGTAGAAATTTTGTGTCTTATTTTGTCGAGGACGCCTCGATAAAATAAGACACCAAATTTCAATATAAAAAAAGTACTGTGAATTACACTTTTTCCCATTTTACTAAAGCATCGACTCTAGGCATAAATGAGTTAAAGAAATACTAAGACATCAATAAAAAAAATTAATTTAATATTTACATATATTTTTAAACACAGGGTAAATTCGACATGTAAATTATTTAAATTCAGAAATATTGGATATCTGCTTTTATCCTGTTTGTCTTTTGTCATGAAAGTATGTTTGTATTTTTTAACGATTTTATTAAGTTTTAAAAAAAAGGTACTTCTTTAAACCCATGTGCCCCTACGGTACTTTAAAGTAACATAAAAGAACGTGTTATAAAATTCTTTTAACAAATCGACTACAATAATATACATTAGGATGAGTTTTATATACTACACACTATCGATCCACTGCAAGAGAGAACGTGACTACCTCTGTAGGTTGCTCACACCCCTCGAGCTGTGGTAAAGCAAGAGCCGTCGTGGTAGCTCGACATATGACCTAGCGACCGTCTCCCCCTATGGGGTTTCGCGAACGATGTCGTCGGGGGTTCCATGGCGGTTCATCAAGGTTTCGTCTCTGCGGAACTTTCCCCCGAGACGTGGGGTTACTGCCGTGACGACCTATGTCACCAACCTTGGTAAAATGACCTGGGGGTCCGCAGTTGGGGAGCGGCCTCAGGCCGATCGCAGTGCCGGGCGAGACAAAGCCCTGGCGCGTTATAAGCCCTTCAGAGGCTTGGGTGCGATGGTCGCTTACGCGCGTCGGTGACCCCCGTGGGCCCTGACGGCGCAGGATAGTTTTATACTACACACTATCACGTACCAAAGTTTTTCTCTTTAACAAATCAAAATTACTTTTAAATGCATATTCATTGGCATAGCTACCCAGCTTTTTTAATGTTTACATACATGAAATGGAATTTTTCATTTGTGAAAAATCCCTACGGTTATGATTAAATTCATCAAAATTATACATTTGTTAATTCAGAAACAAATACTGAAAAAAAATATTTTGAATAAATGATTTGATTAGAGTTGCAACTATTCCAATTTATTTTATTAATTTTAGTAGACTAAATCTTTCTAAAATCTATATAAAGCATAAACATATTCATCAACAACGCTGACGTTATATTGACCATTGAAACACCTGACCAAGTAATTTTTCTTTTATTGCAACATTTTTACCTTGAAACATCACAGAATTTCAATTTTTGCACCGTCGAATAGGAAAAATATGTTTTTTTAATACAATTTGTTTGAAAATTGTATCTCAATTTAGTGAAGTTTTATGGTTTTTAAATTAGTTTTCAAGTACGTATTTCTTTTAACTTTATCACATGCAGCCCTATTTCGAAAGAGTAACGTTCCCGCACTTCAAACAGTACACTGTTAAAAATTTGCAGCAAACTGTCCAGTCATTTGACCATTTTTATAGAAAACGGTTACGTAACCGTAATTTAACTCTATTATGACCATATTATTGTGCATATTATGGTCAGAATAGAATTAAATTACAGTTATGTAACCAGTTTATATAAAAACGGTCAAATGACTGGACAGTTTGCTGCAAATTTTTAACACTGTATAAGTAGTTCATCATTTATTTTCGGCTCGTAATCCATAGCGAAATTAAAACTTCATCAATTAATAAATAAAATGATACAAATAGAACACAAATTTAATAGTCATGTAATCAAACTACGCGCTTAAACCAATGAAATTTTCAGAATCAAACAGACCGCTGTAAGTAGCGAAATCTTTGGACATCTCTGAGACCTATTAACTCTTCAGATCCTAATAAGAATTTATCGCTTTTAATTAATTTCAAGGCCTTATCTGAATGTTTATTAATATTTTTCATATAAAAACTATTTTATTGTTGTTAGAGGATAATCTATAAAAATAGATGAAATGTAAAAAATCTATCAGAGTTTTCGATTATTTTTTTTTCACATGTTATGTGAAATGCTATGGAAATCCAGGGTTTGATCCCGTAGTTTATTACTTATCCATCATACGTAATATGGGATAAGTCTTGTAATCGTTTTGAAAATAGATTTTTTTTTTTTACGGATTTACTTGTTTCAGACACTGAACAAACGAAAAACATATTTTTAGAAAAAAAAATTGCCATCCGTCTGTCTGTGTGTCTGTAAACGCTCTAGCTCCCGAACACATTGAGATAGAGACTTGAAATTTGGTATGTACTTATTATGTAGTAATAAGAAGAAGCTTATTGAATTTCATTAACCTCGATTATCCGAAACTATTTTTTTCGGAAACTATTTTTTTTTTTTCGAAATTGTTTATTTTAAGGAGTAAATATAAAAGACAATAAAAATTTTGCATAAAGAATTAAGTCGACTGGGTAATTAGTTGCCGAGATATTTGTAATCCTACTTTTTCCACACTCTTCGATTTTTCATGACCCTGTATTTCATTCAAATTTCAATTCAAAGATATAGTTTAATTGGAAATGAGACAATTAGTCTGACGCAGTAAACTCTTTGTTAATATGGTTATAATTTTTGGAGTTATAAGGATGTTTCTTTTACGCAATTCAGTTATAGAGCATTTAAAGTTTATGACGTCATCAAGTAACGATTTTATTCGAATTGCAATGCATTTTATAAATAGTTTACACATTTTTGTTTTCGTATTTTATATTATGCATATCTATGATGGGTAAGTATTACGCTGGCCCCCAACGACTAGTTTAATGATTGCATAAATCTACTAACATATTTCAAAAATGCAGAAAAAGTATATCTGGAAAGTAATTTGGGACATAAAGCACCCAGAAAAAGGAATTGATTAAAACTACAAAACATGTTTTGTTGAGTACATTTTGGTTGTTTTAGCAAAATTCAAGTAAAATTGAACCATTTTACTTGAAATAACAAAACATTTTTGCTGACGATACAAATTTTTTTTGGAATTGCAAAAAAAAAAAAAAAAAAAAAAAAAAAAAAAAAAAAAAAATTGTTGATTCAAACAAAATTTTCATTGACCTATATTTAAACAAAAAGTATTGTTGGGTCAACCAAATTTTTGTTGATTCAACAAAACTTTTTTTCTGGGTGAGAGTTAACGTTTTCTGATTTTTTTTTTTAATAAATGAAATAAATAGAATATAAAATTATAAACACTGGAAATGTCCAGGACGTCATTAAAAATGGACTTTTAGACAAGCATTTGATTACTTAATTATATTCGCGAAAACTCGGTTTATCATGTTAGGTGATATGATCATTGCAAAATCGTGGTATTATTCGGTTAACTGTTGAATCAGATAACGCATACTGAAAGCTGGTATAAACACAGTTTTTATGTGTTAAATTTCAATAATTAGATTGTCAATATACAATAGGAAATTAATAAAATATCCCTAAACTTTAATTCTGGAGGCACGGCAGTGCCTCCGCCAAGTCGAGAGAGGACAGCCGTAAGCATACTTTTCTGGAAGCAACTCAGGGCACTTTTGACCCCCCCATATATCCGCGCTGGAGTATCCCAAAAATTTTAAACTTCAATTATAGAGAGTATTTGGCCCACAGGACCAAAATTTAAAATTACAACTTTCTGTCTTTTCTAGTTCAGGCGATATATGAACTCAAACATTCGATTTTTTGTCACTTCTTACTCACTCGTTCACGCGTCATCAAAAAGATTGGGTAGATCCCGTAGCCCCAGAAACTTGACATTTGGAAAAAAGGTAGTGTTTAGGATACAAAGAAAGGAAAAATTATAAAATCCAGAAAATTCGAAACAAAAACATTCGAAAATTCAACAAATTCCATCAAAATTGAAATATGAAAATAATACGATCTTGTAGTCTTGGAAACTTAAGATTTGGTGTGAAGGTAGTGTTTAACATCCAGAAAAAGAAAACATCAAAAACACCAAAAAAATCGAAAGCAAAATTGAAAAAATCGAAGAAATTGAAAAAAACCGAAAATTTGAAGACAATCCGATTTTGTTGCGCTAGAAAATTCAAATTAGGAATAAAGGTAGTATTTAGGATACAGAAAAAGGAAAATTAAAAAAATCCAGAAAATTCGAAAAAAAAATAAAAAAATTCGAAAAAAATTGAAAAAATGAAAATAATTTGATACGATAACGCTCGTATTTATAAATTAATTTGGATGAAACTAATTGTGTGTATTAAGCTCACCAATGCCTCGACCGAGTTCGTTGGCCAGCTTGGTCTGGCATCTTGTTTCAAGATGGCGACCACAGAAAATTTTAAAACTAAAATAAATATACAAAAAAGTTAAAAAATCAAGTTTATTTTTTAATTAGGTGTTAGCACTTGATACAAGGATTCCAGAGCATTTTTTGTTTTACCTCTATCTTAAAAATTGGCTGAGATAGAGCAGTTTGAAATTCTAGGGTGGCTGACATTTTGAAACAAAACAGCACATTACAAAAAACCAACGATAAATTTATGGTCAATAATGGTCAAGCAGGTGCAATCCCGAATGAATACTCCGTGTTATTATAACTGTAACTTTGACTTCGAAATTTTGATACGTTGCATTTTCTATTTGTTGATATTTTTGAACTATGATTTACGCTAAGTGAAATGTTGTTGTTGAAGAGGGATTTTCCATGCAAATTCGAAACGTCCAATTTTAATATGTTTTTAATGTTTTATGAAAGTGTATTGTAATGTCTGTAATTTTAATGATTTTAATATAAATTTATAAGTTTTAGTGAACGCGATTTCTCGCAAATTATTTTCTTTCATTGTTGTAATCATTTTCCCAATCATACGCATAAAACTATATATTCATATCCATTAGCGCCAAATTGTCGCCAAACTTGGCGATAATTGGCGAAATCTCGCCAAATTTGGCGACAAAAATAAGTCTTCATAAATGAAGCCAACTTGGCTATAGCTCAATAATTTGGCGAATTTCTTATTCAAATTCAGTGTAAACGAATCTTTTGTAAACGGTTTCTTTGCATTTTAACTTGCTGTTTTCTAGTAACATTAGCTAAAATTTTAAAACGAAGATATAGGAAAGATACCTTTTCCTGCCGGTACAGGCCGGAGGACTTTTTTATGAGTTGTCGGATGCAATCTATGTTTTGCATTAAATAAAGTAAAACATTGAAAAACAAATCCACAGGATGGGGATAGTTTGTTTTAGATAGATTTTAAGATAATTGTCCTATTAGCTAATACACCTTCCGTTATTGTTTTGTGTTATTTTCCCCGGATTATGCTTTTCTTTTCTTTTGTTTACGAATTTTGTAATAGAAAAGTTCTGCTATAGACTGGCTACGTTATAGACCTTTTTTTTTTATAGACAGGTTCATTTTCTTTCACAGGCTTTACTCTATTTAATTTATATATGAAATATTTGTTGTTAAAAGATGTTGGTCGCACAAAAATTTTCACATCTCTCCCTCCCTCCCGACATTACTGGTTGGTTATGGCTTGATAGTCCTTTCTAAATAAAATCATGGTGATTCTAAGATTCTCTTGATTTATCTCTAAATTGAACATAAACGATCCTAAGAAAACGGATCAATGAATTACTATATTGGCATGAGGAAATTTAGTTGCAGAAAAATGGAGCATATAGCTAACATTAAGTCTAATAGGAAAACCACAGCCTTGGCAAGATCTCGAGGCACGGCAGTGCCTCCGCCAAGTCGAGAGAGGACAGCCGTAAGCATACTTTTCTGGAAGCAACTCAGGGCACTTTTGACCCCCCATATCTCCGCGCTGGAGTATCCCAAAAATTTGAAACTTCGTTTTTCTAGAGTATTTGGTACATAGGACCAAAATTTAAAATTACAACTTTCTGTCTTTTCTAGTTCAGCCGATATGTGAACTCAAACATTCGATATTTTGTCACTCACTCACTCACTCGTTCACGCGTCATCAAAAAGATTAGGTAGATCCCGTAGCCCTAGAAACTTGACATTTGGAAAAAAGGTAGTGTTTAGGATACAAAGAAAGGAAAAATTATAAAATCCGGAAAATTCGAAAAAAAAAAAAACATTCGAAAATTCAACAAATTCCATCAAAATTGAAAATTGAAAATAATACGATCTTGTAGTCTTAGAAACTTAAGATTCGGTGTGAAGGTAGTGTTTAGTATCCAGAAAAAGAAAACATCAAAAACACCAAAAAAACGAAAGCAAAATTGAAAAAATCGAAAAATCGAAAAAAAATCGAAAATTTTCAAATAATCCGATTTTGTTGCGCTAGAAACTTGGAATTCGGAATAAAGGTAGTATTTAGGATTCAAAATAAGGAAAAATTAAAAATTCCGAAAATTCGAAAAAAAAATACAAAAATTCGAAAAATTCGAAAAAAATTGAAATAATTAAAATAATTTGATTTTTTAGCCTTAGAAACTTAAAATTCGCAGTAAAGATAGTGTTTAGGATTCAGAATAAGTTAAAATAAAAAACGCAATAAAATTCGAAAATAAAATAAAAAAAATCGAAAAATAAAGAGAATTTGAAAATAATTCGATTTCATAGCGCTAGAAACTTGAAATTTGGAATAAAGGTAATATTTAAGATACTAAATAAGGAAAAATTAAAAAATATGGATAATTAAAAAAATACCCATAAATTAGTGCAGACGATATATGAACTCAAAGTTTCGATTTTTTGTCACTCACACACTCACTCACTCTCGCGTCATCAAAAAGATTGGGTAGATCCCGCAGCCACAGAAACTTAAAATTTGGAATAAAGCTAGTGTTTCGGATACAAAGAAAGGAAAAATTATAAAATCCGGAAATTAAAAAAAAAAAAAAAAAACATTCGAAAATTTTAAAAAATCGAACAAAATTGAAAATTGAAAATAACACGATCTTGTAGTCTTAAAAACTTAAAATTTGGTGTGAAGGTAGTGTTTAGAATTCAGAAAAAGAAAACATCAAAAACACACAAAAAAAAAAAAATGAAAATAAAATCGAAAAATCGAAAAATTTCGAATAATCCAATTTTGTTGCGCTAGAAACTTGGAATTCGGAATAAAGGTAGTATTTAGGATGCAAAATAAGGAAAAATTAAAAAATCCAGAAAATTCGAAAAAAAAAAATCAGAAATTCGAAAAATTCGAAAAAAATTGAAAAAAATTAAAATAATTTGATCTTTTGGCCTTAGAAACTTAAAATTCGCGGTAAAGATAGTGTTTAGGATTCAGAATAAGTTAAAATAAAAACGCAATAAAATTCGAAAATAAAATAAAAAAAATCGAAAGAAATCGAAAAATAAGGAAATTTTGAAAATAATTCGATTTCATAGCTCTAGAAACTTGAAAATTGGAATAAAGGTAATATTTAAGATACTAAATAAGGAAACATTAAAAAATATGGATAATTAAAAAAAAAAATAGAAAGAAAGAAAGAAAGAAAGAAAAAGAGAGAAATTGAAAATATCATGATCTCGTAGTCTTAGAAACTGAAAATTTGGTGTAAAGGTTAGTGTTTAGGATTCAGAAAAGAAAAAAATAAAAATACAACAAAAATTGAAAATGAAATCAAAAAATCGAAAAAAAAAAACGAAAATTTGAAAATAATTCGACTTTGCTAGAAACTTAAAATTTGGAATAAAGGTAGTATTTAGGATACAAAAAAGAAATAAATAAAAAATCTGTAAAATTCGAAAAAAATCGAAAAATTGAGAAAAATTCGATTTTGTAGTTTTAGAACTTAAAATTCGGCGTAAACTTATTGTTTAGGATACAGAAAAAGGAAAAATTAAAACACAATAAATTCGAAAATAGAATAAAAAACTCGAAAAAGATCGGAAATTTCAAAATAATTTGATTTTGTAGCGCTAGAAACTTGAAATTTGTAATAAAGGATACAAAATAAGAAAAAATTAAAAAAACCAGAAAATTACAAAAATAATTCGAAAAAATCAAAAATTGAAAACAATTTTATCTTGTAGTCTTAGAAACTTAAAACTTGGTGTAAAGGTAGTATTTACTATTCAATAAAAGGAACAATTAAAATATTCGTTAAATTCGAAAATAAAATCGAAAAATCCAAATATCTTTAAGAAATCGAAAATTCGAAAACAATTTGATTTTGTACTGCTAGAAACATTAGTTTTAAGATAATTGTCCTATTAGCTAGTACAACGCCCCTAATTGGTTTATGTTATTTCCCCCGGATTATGGTTTTCTTTTCTTTCATTTACGAATTTCGTTATAGAAAAGTTCCGCTATAGACTGGCTACGATATAGGCGATTTCTTTATAGACAGGTTTATTTTCTTTCACAGGTTGTACTCTATTTACTTCACATATGAAATATGGATTGTTAAATGATGTTAGCCCCACAAAAATTTTCACAGGTCCCCCTACCCTCGCGACATTACTGGCTGGTTATGGCTTGATAGTCCTTTCTAAATAAAATCATGGTGACTCTAAGATTCACTTGATTTATCTCTAAATTAAACCTAAATGATCCTAAGAAGACGGATCAAATAATTACTATATTGGCATGACAATCAGGTAACTTAGAATTAAAATAGAAAAATCAATAAATTTATAAAAAATCGAAAATTTGAAAATAATTCGATTTTTTAGTCCTAGATGCTTGACATTTGGCAGAAAGGCAGGGTTTAGTACACAAAGTAAGGAAAAATTAAAAAATCCGTAAATAATAAAAAAAAAGACTAAAAAAACGAAAAAAAACCATCGAAAAAAGGAATATAGTTTGATTTATTGGAAATTTCCGGAAATTTTAATTTTGGCTTTCTTTTTATACTAAAAAGTTCTTTTATGTTAAATGTCAAGTACCTAGGGCTGCCAGTAATATCTCAGATGGATAGCACCTATCCTGGAAGCAATTGAGAGTACTTTTGACACTCCCCCTCCCATAAATTAGTGCTTGCCTAGGAACCTGAAATCTCTTTTTATCTACAGTACTTTGCAAACGAAACTAAAGCTTCAAATTTTTTATACCTGTAAATAATAGGGACAGAGTGTGGGCTTAGCGAAAATCAGTGGATGATCTCCCAAAATCAAGAAAAGGAGGATTACTTACAAAAAGAAGTGAAATCTCATCAAAAAGTCACCTGTAAAAAAAGCAGCCAAGTCTCGTGACTCATTTACCGTAAAAAGTACTGAGATCGTATAAAGCCAAGTTTAACTATCTTATTAACTCTGAAAATTTCATTCACAAATCACTCCTAGTCTCTACATCTTTAGTTAAATATTATTTGGTGACTTGGCAATTACGCAGCACAGGGAAGTTATTACACATTACTATGTTATGGGATGGGATGGAATAATTTAATAGAGGCAAATTATATACGCACAGGGAAGTTATTACACCTTAATATGTTATAGTATTATTTGATTAAGACTAACTATATACATCACATTCTCGTGCTACGTAATTGCCAAGTCACAAAATAATAATTAACTAAAGATGTAGAGACTAGGAGTGATTTGTGAATGAAAATTTCAGAGTTAATAAGATAGTTAAACTTGGCTTTATACGATCTCAGTACTTTTTACGGTAAATGAGTCACGAGACTTGGCTTCTTTTTTTACAGGTGACTTTTTGATGAGATTTCTTTTTCAATATGTTACTAATGCATTAACATTAGGATGTTAATGTATGAATAATGCATTAATAATTATTAATAATGCATTAATAATTATGAATAATGCATTAATAATTATGAATAATGCATTCTCAAATCAGCCTTTTTTTTCTTCTTCTTTTCAAACTTATTGCAATGAGCTTAAACAGTTTTAGGCTAATTAGAAAAATGGCCACCTGTTTATCCAAATAGCCTAGTTTTATCCTGGTTTTCTTCAAAAAGTCCAAGGTAGTGAATGTTTACGGGCATACTTTTAGTATAAAAAAGTATAAGAAAACTGTCTTATTGCCAGATTTCATTAACGCGACTGAGGGGCTAAACTTGATGAATACTCCCTTTTTGTTTTAAGGGTATATTTTTCGCAAAATACCCCAGCATTACGTAGAGAAGAGGGGATGCTGAAGGAAAATAATTATAAAACATATAGCAAGAAAATTTCTGCAAATGATACAGATTTAGAAAAATTGGGTTGTTAAATGAAACTAATTATAAATCACACATAAGACAAATTGCTGTATGAATAGAATCTGCAGATGAGGCATATTGTAATGTGCCAGAATTGTGTAGAGAAGATGGGTAACTGAATGAAAAAAATATATATATAAAACAAATGCATTAAGATGTTTCTGCAAGAGATTAAATTGTTATGAGCTTAAGAATAAATAAGTTTGGAATAAAAAGAAAAAGAACAAAATAATTAGTTATTAGATTTTTTTTCAGGTGTTTTAAGATTTTGACAAGTATATAGGTATTAACACGCGATCTTTTCTATAAAATTATTTCAATTAAGAATATTCATAAGTAACTTACTACACAGTATCAAATAGTTAAAATAATACTAATGTTACGTGTTTGAAATAGAAATTAAGTAGGAACTTCCAGGCCTTCAATTAAACAGTAAAGTTGCAAATTTCTTAAATTAAATAAATATGTTGTTAGTTTTTTGAAAGTTTCAAACATTAAAATCTAATAATAATTAATCAAAATTTCCTTTTAAATTTGCTGCATTCTTGGATTTATTATTTTACAATTCTGTATATTAGTGACTTCGTATTTGACTATGGAATTCAAATATTTATTTTGATCTCAAAATTATCAATATCTGAACAACACCATTTTTCATAGCATTCTTTGATATTAGTTTTACTGGTGTTTACAGGAATATTAGGAAATTTTAAAAGTCGTTTTTTTATTTCCCTTGTTAAAACGTGATTTTAGTCCAGGACTGCGTATTTATTTAATTAGAAAATATTTTTATTTTAAGGTTTTCTCGATTTTTCCGTACGTTTTTTATTTTAAACTGGTAGGAATATATTGTAACTATCTTTGATATCTATTGTAACTATCTTTGAATATAATTGCGACGTCTAAATATTATAATATCTTCATTTATTTTTTTAACCTTTTTACTGTTACTCAAAATATATTATTGGAATTATCTTTACAAACAAATAAAAAAACACTATGAAAGGTAATGTGAAATATTGTCCCATAAATCTACAATACTGAGATTCCATTCTATAATACTGTTTAAATTCTCCTTAGAAAGTGTTATTTAAATTATACACTCTCTTTATTTGTATGGTGCTAAGATCTGGAAAGTTTGGGGACCAATAAAGTATTGAATTGAATTATCACTTAGACATTTTATAGTTTAATTTATTTTGAGAGACCCATTTGGAATAACCAGCATCTTTCTAAATTCTACACTCTCAGAAAAAACTGTAAATTTATGAGCGTGGGCCCTTCAATTTTCACGGGCAACAGCTTTATTGGATGAAAAATGGTCTGATCCACTAAATAAGCGGTCTTATCCCTTAGATACTTAGAAAATTAAGAGCAATCCACATATTCTTACAGTTCTGGCCCATATGTTAGCAAAAATACGGTACGATCCCATACATTGTCCTCCGCTAGGATGTAACCCTTCATTTTACTTGTGTTTCGAAAATTTTAACCCGCCAAAAAAGCGATTCTGTGATGATTATCTAACATGCTACGTGCTACGGAACAGTAAGTAAAGTGTTATTGTGTTTTAAAGTACATTATATCCTGTGCATTATAATGCTGTATCATTTTGTCCCGTAAAATTACGGGAATGGGCATGAATTTTTTTCTTATTTTATACGGAGTATGACTGGAATCTCTGCTGCCGGTCTCTGCCCGTAATTTTACTGCAATTTTTTTACAGTGTATATCAAGGTAAAATTTGATTACTCGAGGTATATTTGAAATAGAATTTGTGATAAGTTTAGTGAAAGCGTGTTTAAGTTAAGTGTAAGCAATTGTTTTCTGTGTGCACTACTTTTTCATTGAAAGATTTAATTATTACTTCTCATGTCTAATTTTAAGAAAAACTTCCAGCCTGTATTTTAGATATTAAGTTGCAAACTGCTCACAACAACGTCGATCATTAGTTTGAAAAAAAAAAATCAGGTCGTAATCTAGCTTTTGATTGAATGCCTGCAGCTATTCAAAACCTTTCTTCCCTCGATGCTCAAATGATTTTATCCTTCTAAGACTAAGTCTTTTTTCTGCTTATATAGAGCAGCCTAATTTCACGTTTACTTAGAAATTGTAGCCTGCTTCGTATTTCTATTTTCAGATCATTTTGTGTGTAATCATATCTTTATAATAAACATCCTATCATTATATAATAAACAACTCTTATGTAAAATTACTAGCCTTAAAATATTATTACTGAAATATATTAAATAGTTTTTTTTTTGTATTTTGTTTGCAAATGTGTAAACTTTAGACACCTTAACACAAAGTAAAAAGTAAAAAAAAAATTTTTTTTGGTTTTGTTAATGTTTAGATCCTGAGGAATAGATTCATTGCTAAACCATTCTCTTATGTAGAATAGAAACAAATTGGTCTAAGTTAGCACATCTAACTGAATCTTCCAAAAGAAAATGGATCAGCTATCTATTATTGTATTTAACAAACATTACTGAACTTTGTATAAATGTATGGGTAACATAGGAATGAACAAACCCCCACTCCCATGTGCATAGTTCACTGGGAGTCGGTTTTGAACAAAGCCTTGTATGAGGTTATCGTGCATGTGAGCGTATTAATTAAAAAAATTCGTTTCCTTATACGTCTTCTACGTTTCTAGATACTGTTTACCAAATTAAATTTTATTAACAGTTCATTAAAACTTTTGGTTCAGTAAAGTAATCTTTTATTATTGTCTTTTACAAATATTATAAATGTATTTATTGTTTCCGAAAGAGTGATATTTCAGGAACAGCTACAGATTTTGTGCCAATTTTGTTCTAAAACATTTTAAAATCTAACATAAATGAAACAATGCATAGTTACATGATCTAACATAAATGAAATAATGCATAGTTACATGATCTAGCATAAATGAAGTAATGCATAGTTACATGTGTTGTGGTTTCTTACAACCACTGCCATATTTTCATGTAATTTAGTTTAAGAAATATTTTATTAGTCCTTATTCATTTAATTTTAAAATTCACATTCAAAATTATTTTAATTCCTTCCTTTTTAATCTTCCCCTGTAAGGTTTTCTTTCTTACACAACATTTCGCTTTTTAAAAATGATAGTGATCGTTTTGTTACGTCTGCACTTCTGGAATTGGATTCTGCTAGAAACTTCGATAACATTCTTTGCGTGAGCCCACTTCCTGTTCTAAGCGCCGCCCCTCGCCAATCAAATTCAAATGAGTTTAATACATAATTTTTTATCTCTGCCGATTGGTGTTTTTCAATTTTTGGCACCCCGCCCCTCCGTACCCTGTCAGCGCTGAAGCTGCACACTTTGCACACACACTGAGATGTTTGCCACTAGATTGTAAGGAGATGGCTTGGTTTGCTGTGAAAAAATGTTATGCGTACATCGAAAGTTACGATATGAAGAAAATATCCTTTTTAAAAAATTGTGATGATTTGATCTCCTTATTATTTTACTCTGATTACGGCAACAATGAAATCTTCTCCACCAACGTAGATAAAAAGACGGTTGTGTGTGATGGTAGATCGCTAGAACCTGGCATATATGGCAAGAAGGGCTTATTTTCATTCGAGTGGTGATACTTTTTTGTTTTACAAATTGCTTGATGAAGTCATATGTTTGTTTGTTTTTATCTTTAAAATCAACATATCCGAGTTTCCCAAGAGAAAAATTTCATTAATTTTTTTATGATGGGGTTTATTTAAAACGTTAGTTATATACTTATGATTTAAAAAAAAAAAAAAAAAAAAAAAAAAAAAAAAAAAAAAAGGTTAACCTAAAAAGAAGAGATTGCCTCAGAAATACTCTTTTTTCAAGATTCTTTATAAATAAAGATTTATTTTGAAGCTGCAATTTTCAGTGTAAGTTCTTTTAATCACATCTGTCACTTATGTTCCTTTTTAGGTTAATACAAGTAATATTTTCCCTTTTATCTTCATTGTTCTTGAATTATAAATTTACATGAATAATTATTTAACGAATCTTTTTTTAATAATTAATGTCATGTCAAAGTGGTCTTTTGCGGCCACAACACTATTGCACTCACTATACTCTTCTTGATCAAATCCCAATATATATTATTTGGAATATTAACAAGATTCCAGTGTTTAAAAAAAAGGAACTTATCGTCCAACCACCACAACATGATCTAGAATAAATGAAGTAATGCATAGTTACAAGATCTATCATGAATGAAGTAATGAATACATGATCTAACATAAATGAAGTAATGCATGAAAATACTGTTTATAAATAAAAATGAACGATGGTTAAATGCTAAAATGTTTCAAACTATACCAGTTAAGTTCTATTATCTTTTACCGTAACAGCAAAACGTTTCGAATTCATTGATTTTTATACGATAACCGATCTATTGCCTTTTTTATGACACTTTAATAAATTATTTGTAAAATAAAATTGCTTGAAAAATGTATAAGTGGAAATGTGGAATTACCCTAGTAGCAAAATGTCATCGGCCTTTGAATGGCCTCTCATCGAAATCCGATGACGTGATGAGCGCCCGATCATCGTATTCTCATCGGTTAAGGATGAATTGTCATCGGAAACTGCTCAGAAATGTCTCATCGGCCTTAGATCTATCGATGATCGAAATCCGATGAATTTTAGAAACTAATGTGATGAAAACCCGAGCAGTAAGATTTTATCTTGATGAATTTACAATGAGTTTTGGATGAGTACACAAGCAAATTTCGATGAAAAAACGGGGAGCTATTGGTTGGTAGGATGGGATGTAAATTTAATAAGCAATTTCTAAAACATGTTTTTCCTGAGTATATTAAATATATACATTAAATTCAGCCACTAGAAATTTATACTAATAGATGTAGTTTTTACTGTTATCATTCTTTGAAAAATGAACTATACTTAATTTTTTTTTTTAGAGGGGAACTTATTGCAAAATCATTAAAATGTTCTAATTTTCTGCTTCAGCTTTAATCTTTTAAAATTCTAAACATCATTTACTTTATTCTAAAGGGGTTTTCTTTTTTGTTAACCAATCAAACTACATTTTTTTTTAATATCAAATGAATTTATCTTTGTATAGTTTAATAATTTTAAAAAATCATACTGTCGTGTTTTGCATATGCTTAAATATTTTGTTAAGATTTTTTTTATTAATTCCATAAGTCATGTTCCTAGAGAGATATCTCGTCTCTGATAGTTATGGATATAACTCATTTAACCCTCATAGTCCTTGCTCAGCCCCCTCAAAATACAGAGTACACTGAATTCCATGTTATGCTTCAGTCAATTTTCTTTATCATAAAAGTTCAAAAGCTTTTCTTTTTTTGTCTTCTGAAAAGAACCAAATTTGTCCTTTATTCAGAGGTAAATGTGATATTTCTATATGCTTTATTTTTTACATTCCGAAAATAACAGACACTTTTGGGAGAACCAAATTTGTCCTTTATTCGGAGGTGTCTGCTATTCAGAGGTAAAAATGTGCTAATATTTCTGTTAAGCTTTTTTCTTTTTGGTCTGAAAATAACACACACTTTGGAAGAGCAAATTTTTTCCTTTATTCGGAGGTGTCTGCTATTAATTCAAAAGTTAAAATGTGCAAATATTTGTTACGTTTTTTTCTTCTTTTTGGTCTACTGAAAATAACAGACACCTCGGGGGAGCCAAATTTGTCCTTTATTTGGAGGTATCTGCTATTCAGAAGTAAACGTGCAAATATTTCTATAAGAGTTTTTATTTTTGGTCTTCTGAAAATAACACACACTCCGGGAGAGCCAAATTTGTACTTTATTCAGAAGTGTCTGCAATTCAGAGGTAAATGTTCAAATATTTCTATAGAGTTGTGCAAGATGACGTCATAAACAGGTTTTTGCTGCTGCTGCAGGACAGATACCAATACCTTTATCAATGCTTTTTTTCTACTTATGTGTCCTACAGCTTTTTCAATGTTTTACAGTAAAAGTCATGTGATGTAAACTGCTCTTATAAGATTTTTTTTTGTTGTTTTCTGAAAATAACACACTTCAGAAGAGCCAAATTTCTCCTTTATTCGGAAGTATCTGCTATTAATTCAGAGGTAAAAATGTGCAAATATTTCTGTTAAGCTTTTTTGTTTATAATCTTCTGAAAATAAGACACCTCGGGAGAGCAAAATTTTTCCTTTATTCAGAGGTGTCTGCTCTTCAGAGGTAAATATGTGAAATATTTCTGTTATGCACAGGAGTGGGAAAATACATCATTTTACTCACCACTGGTGAGTGGATTATCTGACAGGGTGAGTAAATTTTTAGGCAGTCTTTGAAAAACTGCAGGCCAAAAACTTTATTTTATTTTACTAGTTAGATATACTTCACAATTGACCACGAAGTAAAAATGATACTAAGTTCTATCCTATACTCAACATTTCTCAGTTGAATATGTTTCTTAATTTTACAGAAAGGAAATGAAAATGCATTGTAGTAATAGTAATTAACTATTTTTGCAGTTGCATACATTTTGCTATAACAATTTTCAACTGTACGTTGCATCTTGCTGACTGGTGAAATAAATCCTTGGCAGGTTAAGATTTTCTGAAAATTCCCCACTCCTGGTTATGCAGTAAAAAATTTATAATATTATCATTTTAATCTTGAATCCTAAATACTCCATGATGACAATGTTTCAGAATTATCCATGTCCCTGAAAATTTCTTTAAAATTAGCAAATTGTTATTTTAACACCGCTGGCAGAAATTTGCAAATTCTCACATTAAAACAACATATAAGACACAAAGTTCTGTTTTCCAGCATTTCTGTAAAAGGACTTCACAAACAGAAAATGAGGATAGACAAGGGATATTCCACAACTTCTGTATGCATTAGTAACACTGTTCAATTTAATTCCCTGTCAGAACACTTTTAAAACCAGACTACAATCGCGTTTCACAAATAACCTTTTTTTTTTTTTTTCAATTTGTGAATAAAAGTTTTGTTTGCAGTTGAAGCTGTCATCTTTAATGAAGGTTTTTTTTTTAAAAAAAAATCAAGTAAATCTTATGTTTATTTCTGTTTGGGATGGCTCACTTAAAAAAATTAACTTCTACTACAGATTCATTAACCCCTTTGCAGCATCAAAAGTAACCCAACATCATAGAATTTCTGAGATTAAAAGAAGTCTTTAGATTAAGCAATTTTCACAATCAAAATTATTGGTAAAAACAACTACCTTATGTTTCAACTTGCACAAAAAGGTTTTAAAAACAGGGGTGATTGTGTTCCGGTATTTTGTACACCACTAAATTTATACAGCAATCTGTCTTCTTTAATCTATGAATTCTGCTATGACATAAGAATAGTATTAGATAATTTTAGTGGTATGGTATTCAAAATACAGGAACACAATCACCTCCTGTAAAAAGCTTGTACAGATATCTGGTGACTTCAGCTGTAATAAATTCCTTTGACAAACAATACTTTAAGTCGAATGAATAATAATTAAAAAAAAGCTTATTTGCTAGAAAAGAAAACCAATCCCATTAGACTAATGTAACAGCAAAAAAGAAGATAGCTAAGCATATTTAATCTTTTAAGTTACCTATATCTGTATCCCCCCCCATTATCAGATTCAAATTTCTCTTTCTTACATTTTATACTTTTATTTTTACATTCCAAATCAATTGGAAGCTTGTAAAGAAACTCGAAACACAAAACTTAAATTGTAAACTTTATTAAATTATTCACAAATAAAATTTTTAATTTGAATTAATACATATAGGAATTATTCAGTGTCATTTGCAGACATTACTGCTCGCACATTCCTGCCTCCCTCACGATCCTTCACGTACATCAATTACTTCTTTATTACCTCGTGAACTTCCACTGCAGTTGCTGAAGGCGAAAGATTATTCTTCACAGCACCTACCTGAAAATATATATATATATATATATATATATATAACATAATTATATACAGCATTTATTGTAACATATTAACAAATAAAATCACAATTTAACATGGAAAAAAAGGCCCTTATATGAAATTTGACAGCAACTCTGCCTCTAAAACAGCTCCAGAAACATTGATCTACATCTAATGTGCTGCTAACGGGATAGATCGAGCACATCGATTCGCAATGGAGACTTGGAAGATGAAGTAACTGCCTGTATCGAGGTATTGATTCAACTGCACTGACAATTTCAATGAAAATAACCCAACAGTTTCTGAGGAAATCTAAATAAAAAATGCCCCCCTTTTTTAAAACTAGAGTAGAAGGGACCCCTAGACGTGTGTATATATCTACCCATTAAATATAAATTTTTTAACACATCATCCCCCCACTCCTCTTTTAAAACGCAAAATAATATTTCCCAGTGTTGAAAATTGAAAAGCAAAAAAGACAGAAACATCTGCCTCTTGGTATTTTCTTGTATTGGAAGGAAAAACTTTTGAAGTAGTAAATATTAATATTTTTAAAACCGAAGTCATTGTTAGAACCAGAAAGATACCAAGTATATATATATATTTATATATAAATAAAAAATATGGGGTGGGGGATTTCTAACTAATGAGATGGCGATTTAAAATTGCATAAAAAACAAAACAGACTGATCTCCCAAGAAATATATTTTAAAAACACAAATTGCACAAATTGTGCTTATTAGTTGCTAAAATCAGTGTAAAAATTGTTTTAAACTCATAAAAGAGTTAAAATCCTACATGTTTCGGCTTTAAACTTAAAGCCATCATCGGGGAAGAGGAACAACACAAACGACTACTGATCTTTTAATTTTCGACACGAGGAAAATTCTGAAGAATTTTCGAAAATTAAAAGATCAGTAGTCGTTTGTGTTGTTCCTCTTCCCCGATGATGGCTTTAAGTTTAAAGCCGAAACATGTAGGATTTTAGCTCTTTTATGAGTTTAAAACAATTTTTACACTGATTTTAGCAACTAATAAGCACAATTTGTGCAATTTGTGTTTTTAAAATACTAGTTAACAGTGTAGTGTCCAAATGGATTCAATTGTGAAATATATTTTGTTGAAACTTAAGCTACCATTAGAACCGAAAAAGTACACATGAATGTTTTATTTTTTCACCCGAGAAACCAGCAAGGCTTCAAAGTGCAGAAAAAAATGAAATTAGAAACCAAAACAAAATCAAATTTTAACAGAAGGGGGAGGGGGGGGGGAGAGAGAGAGAGATAAATATACATGTATATATATTTTTAAATATACTGTTAGAAACGGAATGGTACTCCAAATATGTGGGTACTTTTTGTGTGCTCATACAGAAAGTAGATGTGGCAGTTTAAACTGCAGAAGAAAAAAAAATTAAATCTAACGTTTAATCGAGCTCCAGAAAAAAAAATGCTCTCTTGAAATAGTAAATAGCAATTATTTTTTAAACAAAAGATATCATTATAACTAGAAAGGTAGGCTGAATAACGGAGTATTTTTTTAAAACTCCATTTAAATGCCCCTGCCAATTTATTTCAAAATTCAGAAAAAAAATGAACCTTTGCCTGCTAATTTGATAAACTGGGAAAAGCCCTGACAGGTGCAAACATTAGCATTAGATGAATTTAAACTTTTTCGGAGCCTAAGCCCAACGATTTGAAATCCACGGCCACAAGAGTCCACAAAATTTTGTGTCTTCAATAACCTGCCAATTTGATGCACTCATTAGACCAGTAGCAGAAAATTCTGTAAGTCTGTAACAGATATTTCAGGGGCAGAAAATAACCTGCAGGCAAACTATGTTACAATTCAAGTCATGTATTATCAATAATTAACATCTAGTAAAGTATTACTGTTACATACAATTTTCTAACTTGGTAAAATTTTTATTTAGAAATTTGTTGGATAAAATTGTGCTTACATGATCTGCACATATTTTCTTTTACTTTAAATGCATATAAGTGAATGTTTTTTCTCGGCAGATTGCCACTACTTCTTTGAGGTAGAAATAGTCGCCTTATTTAATGACAGATTAAATAACATGAGAGTAAGGCCAATTTGTACCATTTTAGAAAAGTGGTGAGAATGAAACACTGTTTCTTGCGACCAACTGGTGAATTCTCCGATTGATTTTTTTCTGCACCTTGCTGGCAAAACTCGCATTTTTTTTTTGATCTAATCAGACAAATTTTGTGATTTGTTTTTCCTGCGATTGACTTAAGAATTTTGTGGGGTTTTTTCCCCCCACAACTGACTGACAAATTTAGAGATATTTTTTTCACGCAAGCAATTGGTGAATTTTGAAACATTTTCCCGCGACCTATTGGTGAAATTCGTGAGTTGAAATATGCCAATGGCAAATTTATCCAAACCTAAAATGGGCAGGTGAATTTGCTGCTATAAAAAAAACAGACAGGGCAGCTTTTTTGTACATTTTTACCAACCGCTTTTTACAGATTTTCTCTTTTGAACTGGGTAGCGAGATGCGTGTGCAGTATATGAGCAAAAGCTATTGGCTCAGACAGCATGAAAGTCAGAGGAAAAAAAATTATATTAGCTTGCAACAAACAATCAAACTCTTCCGAATAAAAGGCGAAAGTGTGGCAGCAGCACTGCACCTGCCGACAAAGGAAAAAAAAGCTGGAAACCAAAGGAAGTTCCATGGAAAAAAAACTGACATCCGTCTATCGCCTGTCTTGAACTTTCTGGTACCGGGCTCATTAGTATATACAGATACACTTTTGAAGATCATTCTTGCATAGTTGAGGAAAAGGTTTGGGAAATATTCCAACACAAGCCTGCCACATCTTATGTTATAATAAATAGGCTTACTGGAGGATGATGAGCAGTGGTTGGCGATCACATCCCTTTGATCAATGTCCATATTTTGAGACTTTTTGGCTATCATGCTGTACATATATGTTGTGACAAACCCAGAACAGCAGATTAATCATAGAGAAACCACATCACAAGTATCCATTTTCCTGCCTCCTGGATTTTTCCCATGGAATGCAGTCGATAACAAATGGTTTGTCGACCAACATCCAACCTCTCTGCCACTTGCTGTTAAGTTTGTTATCTCCTTCGTCCAAAAATTCTTGCAATTCAACATCTTCAAATGTTTTCGGTTGACCTAAGGGTTCTTTGTCTTTCAAGTTGTCTTGCGTTGGGACATTGACACAGTAAGTTTTCACAAATATCCGACAGCTTTCACCAGTGCTTTTCTTTTGATTCAACAAAAAAAAGCACTATGTGCCAAAATTGCTCATTATTTGGCTCAAAACTTAACATGTTTACCACACACACACACAAAAAAAAAAGACGCTAACTCAAAACCGGCTAAGCATCTATGGCGTCTTGAAAGGTCATAGCTGCAAAATTACATAATAGATTAGACTGTGAACCAACCCTTGTTTCCAGCAGTATATTTTTCCCTAAATAGAGGTCTGTCTTTCAGGAGTGTCCATTATGGAAGTCTTATTGTACATAGATTTTTCCCCTGAAAAAATATTTTTACAGTCTGTTGAAAAATTGGGTTAACCTGAAACTAACCTGTAAGACTCAATACCCAACCTGAACCAATGAACTTCAACCCAACCCGCAGCAAAAAAAGAAAAACCAATCAGAACCGCAATGGAAAAATTTAGTGCCGACCTGACCCATGGGTTGGGTGTGATTAAAAGTGGATAACCTGACTCCAGTGTCAATACATACTTTTCATAATTTGTAAACTAGAAATAACTTCTAAAATCAAGAATATATGGTAAAATTTACAAAATCGAAATATTTTATATTCAATAAGCTTTAAATTTTTAATATCAAAATTGTTACAGCAATCATTTAATAGATTGAATTGATATTAGCAATTAGCAAGATAAGATCAAATTTAAGTTTATATAGATTATTCGTAATTTATCATTCTTTTCAAATAATGCTGCTGATTTAAAAGATTGAAAATTTTGAACTATATAAAATTTTCTTAAAACATAATTTATTAAATTTTAAAATTATGCATGATCAATCCTTCTCCATCTACATATGGATGTCAGAATTTATGTTGAAAAAAAATTATTATAATCTAAAACCTAAAAGGAAATACAACTGTGCTCTGTGTCTGTTTCTAATAATTTTTTCTTTCTTTTTTTTATAACTTCTTTTATCATGATAAATCAATGAATGGTTAAATTTATCATTAAATTAATTCAATGCTTTGTAAAAAAAAAAAAAAGAGAGAGGGGGGGGGGGGGAGGCCAGGGGGCTGTTTATGTTATAGGAGCATTAACAGGATTCTCAGCGAAACATGTCTTGCAATTTCCCTGACTTTCCATGATTTTCCCTGACCAAATAGAAAAAAATTCCATGACCAAACGAGCATACACAAAATCTGCTTTAACCCTCTATGCGTGTGGAACGTAATATTCCATTCACTAAGCTCCAGGTTTCACTGCAATATATGCAATGTTTAAGATAATATAATTCTATAGATTTAATGAATTTTCAAAACATTGAAGAATGATTAATACCCTCAAGGGTTACATTCATATTTGTAATTAAGTTATATTTGTAATTAAGTTTTATTTATAATGCTGAAAGAATCGTTTTTTTAGCATTTAAAACAAAATGCAGAGAAAACATTACAATTTTACCCTTTTTCAAAATGCTCAGAGGGTTAAATAACACAAAATAACAAGCAGCATAAAACGAAAAATCAAATTTTTTTATCGTAATATAACAGGGTTACTCTTTTCCCAGGAGAAAATTCAAGCACTTTTCAAGAAAAGTGCAAAATGAAATTCTATAAAATACAGGGTGTTCCAAAAGTCCGTACAACTTCAAAAATTTATTACAAAAAAAAAAAGGCCTACAGCAAAAATTACAACAGTGCATAGAGTAACTTAAAAAGTTTTTTTCTACTACCTTAGTAACTTCAAAATGAGATCCTTTCGTAGCACGAAGAATATCAAGATGATATTCCAATTCCATCCACGTGCGTTTCAGCATGCTAACATCAACAGTAGTTACAACTGTTTGATGAAATCCGAACAAAAGTGAATAGTCTCATGGAATTGAAACAAGAGATCCAAACAGCAGTAATTCAATCCACGGACGTTTTTCCTGCTAACATCAACAGTAGCTACTGCTGTTTGGATCTCTTGTTTAAATTCCATGAGACTATTCACTTTTGTTCGGATTTCATCAAACAGTTGTAACTACTGTTGATGTTACCATGCTGAAATGCACGTGGATGGAATTGGAATATCGACTTGATATTCTTCGTGCAACGAAAGGATCTCATGTACAAGTATACTAAGGTAATAGAAAAAAACTTTTTAAGTTACTCTATGTACTGTTGTAATTATTTTTGCTGTAGGCCTATTATTTTTTTTGTAATAATTTTTTTAAGTTGTACGGAGATTTTTGGGACACCCTATACTGTAATGCAAAAAAAACTTCCATCTTTTCAAAGGAATGCTATACAACAAAGTCCAGAATGTGAAATGTCTCAAAAATGTAGAAAACTTTTGTCCATATTATGGTTTTTCTGCATTGCATTAGAAGGAATTTCTCGATATTAAAACCGACAAGAGTCTAGAGATTTTTCAGAGGCACCATGTAACGAGAGATAGTTACACTTTTCTGGAAAAGAAATTATTTCAAATAATTTTTCCCCCCATACCTTTCCATGACTTTTTAGCAAATATTTGTAAATTCTCTGACTTTACCTATATATTTAAAAATTTCCATGACTTTCCCTGACTACTTTGAAATTCCCTGACTTTCCAGATTTTCCATGACTTTCCAGGTCGCTGGGAACCCTGATTAATGTAGCATTTCTAGTCCCACCCCCTAAAAAAAATTTAGATTGTAGTTATGTTAATAAATCTAGCTTTTAGAAGTTTTCTAGCAGATTTATATCCAAGTGCAGGCCTGGTGCATGCACTCTTCTTTTGTAGGTGAATACATATTATTCAACAGGTTATGACTGAATAACAATTGTTGATGGCAACTCCACTACAACATGCAATTTCAAATTTTCGATTTGATCGCCATGATCTAGAAGAAAGTAATGAATTTAATGTTGACTTTAAAACCAAAGGACAGCTGTGCGAGCATTTAAAAAAGACTTTTTTTAAATAGGCAACACTTGCATCCTGTTCAAAAGGTACATTTTGAACTGCTTTGTTTTACAGCCCCAATTCATGAATAGAAATTCTCGATATTTTCCCACGACAGATTGAAGAATTTCTCAATATTTTACTGTAACCGATCGACAAATTGAGAAATTTAATATTTTCCCCCTTGACTGACTAACGACTTTCGTGATTTTTTTCCCGTGACCGGTCGATGAATTTCAGCATTTTTTCTGATGATGTTCAGTCATTCTTTTCCGTAACTAGCTAAAAATAGTCATAATTTTTTCCAACAATCGACTGATGAATATTGCAATTTTCTTAAATGAAGGATTGAAGAATTTCACGATCGTCTCTGATTAACTCGGGAATTTCGAGATTTTTCCCGCAACCAATTGAAGAATTTCGCACTATGTTTGAGATTTTTTTTCTTCAATTAACTGACAAATTGTGATTTTTCATGCAACCAACTGACGACTTTTGCAATATTTTTTATATTTTCCCTTGAACGGCTGGCAAATTTAGAAATTTTTTCTCAACCAATTGTTGAATTTTACAACCCCCCCCCCCCGTTTTGCTGTGCCTGGATCGAAGATTTTCAGTTTTTTTTTTTTTTAAACCCACGACTGATTAACAAATTTTGAGATATTATTCTATTGACTGGCAAAAATTTCAGCTTTTTCTTGCGACTGATTAGCAAAGCAGGGATTTTTCATGACGGATCGATGAATTTCATTTTCTCAGCAACCACAAAGCATATTCTGCTTTAGTGTCATTAGCTATCCAGGGTCGATCCAGGAAAAATTTCGGGCCTATTTAGGGCACCTTCACAAAAATCTATTTAATAAAACAAGCCCCTTCACAAAAATCTATTTGGTAAAATGGGCCCCTTCACAAAATTCTTTATAATAAAACAGAACCCTTCACAAAATTCCTTTACTAAAATAGGTCCTTTCACAAAATCCTCCATAACAACTTACTATTTATTAATTATTTATTATTTTGTGATGTTTTAAAATGTGCAATTTGTAAACAAACAAGTTCACCAGAAAGGATTAAAAAAAGTTTTTGTCTATAAATGCTTGGTTCGAATTTGACTCACCGGATTTCAACTTTTATCACAAAATGTTATTTTTCACAAAAATAACCTTTACTTTTCACCAAATGGGCCCCCAAGAAAAAAAACCCTGCATCTACCCCTGGCTATATTACATTTACATTATCTAATGGAGAAAAATTATTTAAAAATAAAAACTTTGAAATAAATAAAAATGAACTAATGAATCATAGTTTGTTTCCATAGTATTGTAGAAAAAATAATGCAAAAATTATTTCAAAGAATTTTTTATTAGAGGGTAAACAATTCTTTTTTCAAACTATATTCTGCACACTTAAATTATATATTACTATTAAAAAAACAAAAGCTGATTTATTGATATTGGCATCGTAATAAAATATGTTCATAAACATATCCAAGAACTTGTGTCTATGAGAGGAAAGGGTTCCTACTTGTGTCTATATGTAAATACATTTTTTTAATACATTTGGAAAATTAACAAAATATAATACTATATAATATAATACAGAGTGGGGGGGGGGGGTGATGTGCTACATAAAGCCCATATTTTGTCACTATAAATAAAAAAATGGTTTCCAAAGGTAAAATCGGTATTAAATCGTGATTTAGCACTTAATCCTGCTTTATGATGGATAATGATAAATCGATTTCAGAAATTTTGATATTGAGCAGTCCGAACTACTACTCTGTATGTGTGCTACTCAGCAAAAGTCATACTCTGTACACCACTATGTTTACTTAACAGAATTCCCACAAAACCTTTTTTCTAACAAACAATTACTTACCAGACCATTGCTACGAAAACTCCAGAATCGGGAACTTTTCTTTCATGTCATCTTCAGTCCTTTCCCATAGCCAGACTGAAGTCCACACAGAATTGGTTTACTCGACCCAATGCATGACATTCCAAGCAAATTTGGACCACTACCTGTTTGGATTTGCAAAATTTTTGTATAATCTGAAATTCCAATATAGACAGAATAATAGAGATAAAGCAAAAGATTTATTAGAAAAAATGAGTTAGTGTTTCTTTTTACATATTTTTTCAAAGTAAGACAATAATACACATAAGAGGAATTTTTACTTTTAGGTAGAATTCGTAAGAAATACTACTTATTACATTCTCCCCTATGTTAGAATTTCTGGAAACTTTTTGCAGATCTATGCCGATTATGACTCCCAGAACCCAAAACCACACCCAGTTCAGAACTTTATCTATTTATCTATATTACTTTTTTATGGACACAATAACTTCAATAATTCTGCACAACTCTCTTTTAAACTAAACTGATACATAAAATCAAGGGGCATAAAATCTCGGTCAAGTTCGTTAATGGGCAAAATCGAACTGGGGGGGGGGGGAGGGGGAATGGAAGGCTTTTATGAAAACAAAAAAAACCCATAACTTCTTAAAAATGATACGTGTTGAATCATTTAAAGTTATTATTCCTTCTAGGAAAAAGGCCGAAAATTATTTATGTATAACAGATTTCTTATACCATTAAAAATGACTTCAAGGAGGAGGGGGGGGGGGAGGTATAGGGGTTTAAGAAGAAAAAAATTCCTAACTTTGTCAATTCACAAGATATTAAATCTGCTTAAATTTATTAAATCTTCATCCTCTTAATATTATCTACAACTTTTATAGTGACAAGTTTTTTATAAAACCAACCCTTACAGCAAAAAAAAAAAAAAAAAAAAAAAAAAAAAATAAAAACAAAAGAATTCCTGCCGAATCTGCCTACAAACACATGTTGATTTCGAACTGGGCGGTCCCAACTGCCGCATAATGGCAAAATGTCATTTCTTCTGCAATTCCCAATAAACAGGCGCTCCACAGTCTGCGTCATCAAAATCTACCTGTGCTTGTAGGCCGAACCGTCAGGGATTTTTAATATTTGGATTAGCAGTAAAGGGTAAAATAAGGACCAGCCACCGGCCACAAAATGGAAAAAAAGTGGCTATTAAAAAATTGTCTGTCAGTCACCTTATGGCCATTTTTCTAGAATTAAAGAGTATAATTTTTTTGCATTTCATGGCTAAACTTTGGGATTTGCCTGCAGTCAGCCATCTTGTTTGTTAAAACAAAACATTTTAACTTATTAAATATAAATAAATTAGTCAATATAATTATATGACTAATATAATTTTAAAATGAAATTTATACTAGTCAAACATAAATAAATTAGTTTTTAATTGACACATGTACAATGGGCTCTGCAAAAAAAAACATGTGGTAGACAATTTTTTTTTTTTTTATTTGCTGGTAAAAAACCTTTGCACTAAGTTGCAATATCAAATTTCAACACCAGTAACTTAATACAAGCATAACATCTAGGAAATTATACCATTTAAGAACCAGGATCATTAAAAGAAAAAATATACCTAAAGTTTGATTTTTACAGATAAAAAAATAATAAACAGTGTGCGAGTTTAAAGCATCATAGCTATAGCTTTCAGTCATTTGTCACAATACATAAGCAGCATTTTTGCATAATTTAGCTTTTGTTTTATTTTGTACCTTTCATATGACTGATAAAAATCTGTTTTCTAATTTAATGGGATTATTTTGTATTCATTATAAAGTGGGTGTACTCCAACAATTAAAATCACTTAGAATTGTAAAAATACTGTCCCCCCCACACACACACTATCTCTCTAAAAGAATAAGATATAACTAAATAAAACCAAACTTATTTTTAGTACACGAGTGAAAATTTTAAAACATTTACTGTTCTACTATCTACCTACCACATTTATAAAAAAAAAAAAACAATCATAGAGCCATTGAAAAGCACATAATAAATATGGATTTGGATCAAAGAATTTTTAATTGAAACATGTACAATGGGCTCTGCAAATAAAACAACATTTGGTAGACAAAAGAAAATTATTTGCTGGTAAAAAACCTTTGCACTGAGTTGCAATATCAAATTTCAACACCAATAACTTAATACAAGTATAACATCTAGGAAATTATGCCATTTAAGAACCAGGATCATTAAAAGAAAAAAAATACCTAAAATTTGATTTTTTTTAAAAAACAGATAATAAAATAAACAGTGTGCGAGTTTAAAGCATCACAGCTGTGGCTTTCAGTCATTTGTCACAATACATAAGCAGCATTTTTGCATAATTTAGCTTTTGTTTTTATGTTGTAACTTTCATATGACTGATAAAAATTTATTTTCTAATTTAATGTGACCATTTTGTTTTCATTAAAAAGTAGGTGTACTCCATCAATTAAAATAACTTAGAATTGTACAAATACTGCCCCCCCCCCCCACACACACACTCTCTAAAAGAATAAGATATAACTAAATAAAACCAAACTTATTTTTAGTACACTACACACAAGTGAAAATTTTAAAACATTTACTGTTCTTTCTATCTACCTACTACATTTATAAAAAAACAAACAATCATACAGCCATTGAAAAGCACATAATTAGTATGGATTTGGGTCAATAAATTTTAATTGACACATGTATTACACAATGTCATACAGTAGACACTTTGTGAGCGAGGCTTTTCTGAATTTATTATTATTATTTTTTTTTATTCCAATGACATTCTTTCATTTGTTTATTTATGGTTTGGCAAGTTTTTAAGTAATTCACAACTTAAAGAAAGTAAAATGAAACTTGGTTGAATCTTTTCAAATAAAAATAAAATAAGTATATTTAACAGTGTAAGGAACAAAATCAACAAGCACATGCATACTGCATGACAGATTTTGTAATTTTTGAACAGATGCCTTTCACTCATGCACCAATGTTTGGTGACATTTTGATTGATGCACTGAGTTGCAATATCAAATTTCAACACCAATAACTTAATACAAGCATAACATCTAGGAAATTATGCCATTTAAGAACCAGGATCATTAAAGGAAAAAAAAATACCTGTTTTTTTTTTTTTTTAACAGATTAAAAAAGTAATAAACAGTGTGCGAGATTAAATCATTATAGCTGTAGTTTTCAGTCATTTGTCACGATACATAAGCAGCATTTTTGCATAATTTAGCTTTTGTTTTTATGTTGTAACTTTCATATGACTGATAAAAATTTATTTTCTAATTTAATGGGACCATTTTGTTTTCATTATAAAGTAGGTGTACTCCATCAATTAAAATCACTTAGAATTGTACAAATACTGCCCCCCACGCACACACATACACACACTCTCTCTAAAAGTATAAGATATAACAAAATAAAACCAAACTTATTTTTAGTACACGAGTAAAAAATTTTAAAACATTTACTGTTCTACTATCTACCTACTACATTTATAAAAAAAACCAATCATACAGCCATTGAAAAGCACATACATATGGATTTGGATCAAAGAATTTTTAATTGACACATGTACAATGGGCTCTGCAAAAAAAACCTTTGGTAGACATTTTTTTTTTTTTTTGCTGGTAAACCTTTGCACTGAGTTGCAATATCAAATTTCAACACCGTCAGTAACTAAATACAAGCATAACATCTAGGAAATTATGCCATTTAAGAACCAGGATCATTAAAGGAAAAAATATACCTAAAAATTGATATATATATATTTTTTACAGATAAAAAAATAATAAACAGTGGGCGAGTTTAAAGCATCACAGCTATAGCTTTCAGTCATTTGTCACAATACATAAGCAGCATTTTTGCATAATTTAGCTTTTGTTTTTATTTTGTACCTTTCATATGACTGATAAAAATCTATTTTCTAATTTAATGTGATCATTTTGTTTTCATTATAAAATGGGTGTACTCCAACAATTAAAATCACCTAGAATTGTACAAATACTGCACCCCCCCCCCCACACACACACACACTCTCTCTCTCAAAAAGAATAAGGTATAACTAAATAAAACCAAACTTGCTTTTAGTACACGAGTGAAAATTTTAAAACATTTACTGTACTACTATCTACCTAGTTTACATTTATAAAAAAACCTAATCATACAGCCATTGAAAAGCTCACAATAAATATGGATTTGGATCAAAGAATTTTTAATTGACACATGTACAATGGGCTCTGCAAATAAAACATTTGGTAGACAAAAAAAATTATTTGCTGGTAAAAAACCTTTGTACTGAGTTGCAATATCAAATTTCAACACCAATACCTTAATAAAAGCATAACATCTAGGAAATTATGCCATTTAAGAACCAGGATCATTCAAAGGAAAAAAAATAGCTAAAGTTTGATATTTCTTTTCTTTTCTTTTTTTTTTTAAACAAATAATAAAATAATAAACAGTGTGCGAGTTTAAAGCATAATAGCTGTGGCTTTCAGTCATTTGTCACAATACATAAGCAGCATTTTTGCATAATTTAGATTTTGTTTTTATGTTGTAACTTTCATATGACTGATAAAAATTTATGTTCTAATTTAATGTGACCATTTTGTTTTCATTATAAAGTGAGTGTACTCCAACAATTAAAGTCGGTTGGAATTGTACAAATACTCCCCCCCCCCCCCCCGCACACACTCTCTCTAAAATTATACGATATAACTAAATAAAACCAAACTTATTTTTAGTACACGAGTGAAAATTTTAAAACATTTACTGTTCTACTATCTACCCACTACATTTATAAAAAAAACCAATCCTACAGCCATTGAAAAGCACAAAGAAATTTTAATTGACAGATGTACAATGGGCTCTGCAAATAAAACAAAATTTGATAGATAAAAAGAAATTTATTTGCTGGTAAACCTTTGCCTCCCCCCCCCCCCCCCCAAAGGACACATTTTTAATCAACGATTTTTTAAATAAATTGATTCTGGAAGAATACTATTTAGTGCAGTATTGACATATCACGAATAATTTTAATTTAGTTAATGAATAAAAAATTAATAAATACACTATGATAATAGGATAACAAGTATTTTGGTTGCAACTGGCGAACGCATTTATCCAGTTCTGTTTATAATGCATATTAAAAATGTTCATAAATAATCATCAGCAGTAAATATTACTGAAAATGAAAACTATTTATAAGCTTTAGCTTTACTGATTCAAACTGAACATACATTACATTCGGAAATAATGAAAAATTCTACACGACTGCAAAAAATTTATTAAATGCACTTTTGTAGTAAGTTTTTATAAAACTTACATAAAATTTGACAGGTTTAAGTTTTGTAGAGGACCTTAGACTATGTTCACATCACGGCAATTAGGATAAATGCGAAATATGAATAACAACAAATAATGAATCGCATCACTCCGCCTGTCAGAAATTTCATTTGCCAATCGAGAATATATTAATATAATTCCTTACCCCTCATGTGATCAGAATAAACTGTTGCAATATTTAAATGGGTAATATTATTAGAGGTATTGATAATATTTTAATACTTCCCGGTTTCTAAAAAAAATAGGCTAAGCTCCATGATGTTACAAAAATATTTCAGTTTCAAAACAAATTCATCCGGAAATATATACGCAATGTAAATACAAAGAGCATATACATTTGCTAATTTGATTTGAAAAAGAAAATAATTTTCATAATAACATGTAGCTTCTTTACAATAGCGCGAAGCATGTATAAAAAAAAAAATTATGTAAAACTTAGAACCACGTGAAAAATTTTTAGATGTGTGTTTTTTATACATAATTTATTTTAAAAACATTAGAATTTAAACATAAATATATGACTCGAAGTAATAGAATCAAGAAGAATAAAATAGGGGGTACTCACATATTTCCAAGTGGATTGAAGTGTAGATTGTTTGATGCTTGAACTTGAATATGAACAGTCGATAACACTAATGGCGGCTGCTGCTTTTCCATTCCGCGCCATGTCAACATTTCCATCCGGGTACTATCAGGTCTCAACTTGTCAACCAATCAGATGGCGCTTCGCAGAAAAAGTACGTATTCTTCCAAATTTCACTGTGATTGGATATCGGTTGGTGATCTATTTACCGTGAATATACGATTAACGAGTTTTGATCGGGAAAACTGATCACAATATTTTTTTCCGATGAAATTTTACTCATCGAAAACCGGTTCTCAAATACTGCTCGAAACGATATGCTCGTATTATTACAAGAGCAGATTTCGATGAATTGATGAAAGGCCGAGCAAAATTCGATGAGGCAATGCTACTAGGGTATGTGTTATAAAAATAGCTTTTAAGAGCCTACGCTAGTCACACGAAAAAATGCTGAAGCTAATGTTAAATCTATGGGAAGGTTGCAATTTATAGCTCGCATTTTAATATTTTTAAATGTTTTTTTTTGCATAGGATAGCTGAGGTCGATCTCTAACGTTGTTAGTTTTTACATTTTTGATTTTGGTTACAGTTTTTTTATAAGCGGACTATTTCAATTTTGGAACCGGTTCAGAAAGTGAAAGTACCTTGTATAAAAAAACTGGAACCAAAATCGAAAAAGTAAAAACTAACAACGTTAGAGATCGATCTCAGCAATCCTACGCAAAAATTCGCATTTAAAAATATTAAAATGTGAGCGAATAATCGCGCAAGAACCTTCCCATAGACTTAACATTACCTTGAACGTTTTTTCGCGGGACTAGCGTAGGCTCTTAAGTAGATTTTTACACACAAATAGACTAATTATTTTCAGTATTTTTCACGTTTTAAAAATTATTAATTTAAAAATGGTATGAAATCTGAAAATATTTTTAGCTCAGGAAATTGAAGCCTTTTCAAACTACATAAAATTATAAATCAGCTCTAAAATCTATTTTATGAAACGTTGAATAGAAATCCTTTTAATACTCTACATTTTTGACATTACTGATCTTTGTTACATAGTCACAGAAAGATCATTATGCTGAAATGATTTGCATTCCTTTATAAGCGACAGCGGAAATGTATATCAATATATCTTTACAAAGGGTAAAGACAGTGAATGATTGTTGCAATATAAGTTTTCGTCTAAAACTTTATTTTTAAATATTTATGATACATTGCTTTACTTCAGAGAAGACGGAAATATGCTAAAATATATCAGTGTACTTAAAAATCGCTAAAAGTTTCAACAAGACAGGAAAATAGATGACTTTTTGAGAACTTTCAGAATATTTCAAATTATTAAGCGTTATATATTGAAGTCTCTTTTCACAGTAAAGGAAATATGAAAAGTCAATATGTCAAACTATAAGAAGTTGTCGGATGATAGCATAAAATATAACGATGAAAAAATATAAGTTAAAACTGAAAAATGTAGTGCAATTTCGTTTTAGTTAAAACAATAAGAATGTGTCATTCAGAATGAAATTTGTATGACCATTATCATTCTTTTTCTAGTATAATTCTAAATTGATAATATAAATCCCGCTTATTCAAAATTTTCAATTGTTAAAAGACAACTATATATGCATATATTAGTTCATATAGTATACATATGAATATTCAAAGTATTTTTTATTAATTATGTGATGTTTAGTTACAAATGTAAGTAATAGATGGCAGCACCACAGCAAACTACGTCACATACTGGTATTAAGTTTGTTTACTGTTATGTGTGTAAAATGTATCTGTTGTTTTTCGTTAGTGTTCGATGTACGTGTTTGTGATAGTATGTAAATTAAAGTTCTTTAAAGTCCAGCTCGACTAATTAATAATGCTGCTGCTTTAATTTCCTTAATCTAAGCACTTAAAATACTATATAATGGCGACGAGAAAATCAAGTTTCTTACCGGAATTCAATTGAAAATAAATTCCAAATGATTCGCAAAATGGCGATACTTCGGGTTTTACATCTACAAGAGTATATGCTGCCTTAATGTTTTAATACGTACATCATTTCGAGGGTGGTAAGTGCTGACATTTATTTTTCTTCTCTGCAATAAATAAAAGTTCATAATGTTTGCTAATTTTAAAGAATTTAACGATTCAATTGAATCTTTCCAATCATATGTTAAGAGGTTGGAACAGAGTTTTTTATTACATGATGTTGAGGAAAAAAAAGTACCTGCAATTATTTCATGTATGGGGCCTAAATTATATAATTTGCTGTCAGATTTAACATTTCCGAAAAATCCTGAAGCACTGAAATATGAGGAAATAGTTGATATTCTGTTAAAGCTCTTAAGCCCCGCCCCTAATAAATTTTGTTCTAGAATTAAATTCCGTAATTCTTATCAAAATGAAAACGAATCGATACAAGATTTTGTTTCAAAATTAAAGAATTTAACTACCTTCTGTGCTTTTGCTGGTGAAACACTTAATGAAAATTTGTTGGAACAATTTCTGAGAGGTTTAAAAAATGAAACTATCCAAAGTAAATTACTCTCACAAATAGATGATTTAACTTTTGAGAAAGCTATTGAAAAAGCAATTATCTTGCAAAATAACGAACATGATATTTCTGAATTGAAAAACAAGAATGTAAATGTTAATAAATTGGCATATTCTAAAAATGTTCAACCGAATAAAATTTCAAATAATTTCCAGAAACCGGAAAAAAATGTAAATAAGGGGAATTTTGAAGTAAATAAAAATAAATTACAGTGTTATAGATGTGGAAATCCATCTCATCTTGCCAATAAGTGTAAGCATAGTAATACTATTTGTAAAATTTGTAAAAAAAGAGGCCACCTTGGTAAAGTATGCAAAAGTAGTTCTCAGAAACAAACAAATGTATTGCAGACGGTTGATATTTTATCCGTGAGTCATGATAAGAGTTCTACTCCTATAAAAGTATGGGTTTTAATTGAAAATAAAGCTAAAGCTGAAATGGAGGTAGACACGGGCTCAGGAATTTCTACGGGACCTGTAAATCGTTTTCGGAGAATTTTTCCGCCAGACGTTCAGTTGAGAACTGCAACGGGTGAGGTGTTTACACCTGTGGGGCATGTAACAGTAGATGTTTCTTATGCAAATATTACTAAAAATGTTAAATTGTATTTGATTAAAGAAGATAATTTCCCACTTTTATTTGGCAGAGACTGGGTAGCTGCATTTAATTTGTTTCCCACTAATTTTAAATCTGTGTATGTCAATGAAATTGCAAATTCTACAGATAAATTGAAAGCATTAGTAAATGATTTTCTGATTTATTTTCGGATAAAGTAGGGGAAATAAAAGGTTTGAAAGCAGAACTTTATCTAGAAAAAGGTTCTACGCCCATATTTTGTAAGGCTAGAACAGTCACGTATGCTCTACGTAATGCAGTAAATGATGAAATCCAAAGGTTACAGGAGGAGGGTATTATTAAACCTGTCACCAGTAGTAAGTGGGCAACTCCTATAGTTCCAGTGGTAAAACCAAATGGTAAAATTCCGTTATGCGGAGATTTTAAAGTTACAGTAAATAAATTTTTGAAGGTGGAAAAATATCCTTTACCTAGGGTAGAGGACATGTTAGCTACTTTAGGTGGTGGTTTACATTTTATGAAAATAGATTTAAATCAAGCTTATCTTCAGTTACCTGTAGACGAAAAATCACAGGAATTGTTAACTATAAAAACTCCGAAGGGCTTATTTCAATTTTTAAAGTTACCTATGGGTCTTACTAGCTCTCCAGCAATTTGGAAAAGATCGATTGAACAAATATTAAGTGGTATTGATGGTGTCACTGTGTTCATTGATGATATTGGTGTTACGGGGGAAACTGATGAAATTCATTTAAAAAGACTAAAACAAGTCTTAGAAAGATTACGTGAATATAATATTAGGATAAATAAAGATAAATCAATTTTTCTGGATGACCATATTACATATTATGGTTATAAAATTGATAAGCAAGGTATTCATAAAACGCAAGATAAAATTGAGGCTATTGTAAATGCTCCTAGACCAATTAATGTGTCACAAGTTAAAGCTTTTTTAGGGTTAGTCACATAGTATTCTAAATTTGTACCAAATTTATCTACAATTGCTCATCCTTTAAATCAATTACTCAAAAAGAATATAAAATTTATTTGGTCTCCTGTTTGTGAACAAGCATTTAAAAATATAAAAAATGAAATTATTTCAGAAAGAGTTCTTACTCATTTCAACCCTAAATTGCCTTTAGTGTTAGCAACAGATGCTTCTCCATATGGTATCTCTGCAGTTCTTTCGCATGTGATGCCAGATAACGTGGAAAAACCAATTGGTTTTGTGTCCAGAACGCTTACGAATGCAGAAAAAAATATAGCCAGGTGGATAAGGAAGCACTAGCTATTATCTTTGGAGTAAAGAAATTTTTTCAATATTTATATGGTAATAGGTTTACTTTATTTACAGATAGCAAACCACTTGTGTCCATATTTTCTCCAAATAAAAGTATTCCTGTTCTTTCAGCTGCTCGGATGCAAAGATATGCATTATACTTACAAGCGTTTAAATATGATATTCGCTATAAGAAAACATTCCATCATGTAAAAGTCGATGCTCTTTCACGACTTCCATTACGTAGTGAAGATTTACCCCCACAATTAAAGTCAAGTAATGTAATTGATGAATCTGATTTTTTTCAAATTAACCAAATTTCTACATTGCCTTTAAACGCCAAATCAATTGCTGTAGCTACAAAATCTGATCCTTTATTACGTCAACTTTTTCATCATCTAATTTCTGGTTCTCCAATTCCTAAAAATTTACTTTTTGGTGGCAAACAAGAAGAATTTACTCTTCAACATAGTTGTATTTTAAAAGGATGTAGAGTAATTTTCCCAGAAGTTCACCATAAACAAATTTTACGTGATTTGCACTATGGACATTTTGGTATAGTGAAAATGAAGTCCTTAGCTCGCAGTTTTGTTTGGTGGCCAGGAATTGACCAAGATATTGAAGATCTTGCACGAAATTGCACTACTTGTGTCAATTTAAAAAATAATCCTCCTAAGGTAGATACTCATAATTGGGAATGGCCTACAGCTCCATGGCAAAGAATTCACATAGATTATTTTGGTCCTGTGATGGGTAAAATGCTTTTACTTGTGGTTGATGCTCATAGCAAATGGCCTGAAGTTTTTATTGTCCCTAATACGACTTCAGAACATACAATTACTTGTTTTTCTTCTCTTTTTGCCAGATACGGGTATCCTATATCTCTAGTATCTGATAACGCAAAACAATTTACTTCTGAAGAATTTGAGACATTTTTGAAGAATCATGGGGTTAAACATAGGTTTAGTGCTCCATACCATCCAGCTACAAATGGTCAGGCAGAGAGATATGTGCAGATTCTTAAAAAAGGGTTAAAAGCCTTATCTTCTGAAGCTGGGACTTTACAGATGAAAATAAATAACTTTTTTTTACAGTATAGAAAGATGCCTCACGTTACTACGGGGGAAAGTCCTGCATCTCTATTTCTAAAGAGAAATATAAGAACGAAAATAGATTTGATAATTCCAAGCGTTACAAATTTTGTGCATGATAAACAAAATGCGAGAAAGGCCAATTCTAAAGTAAAAGAATTTCAACTCAACCAAAAAGTGGCTGTAAGAAATTATACTCCAGAAGCCAAGTGGAAAATTGGTCGCATTATTGCAAGAGAGGGCAAGTTGCATTATAGAATTCAAGTTGGTTCGAATATTTGGAAAAAGGATGTTGATCAGATAACTAATGTCGGTTCGAAGATACATCTAACTAATGATTCAAATTCTGAAGAGAGTGGTACAGAAAGTCACAAAAGTGAAAATGCAGTTGTTAATCAACGGGATTCTCAGCTAATGCCTCCTAGTACTCCAGATCCTCGACCAGCTGACTCAGTTGTCTCATCTGCTCCAAATCCTCAACCAGATGACTCTGTTGTTCCATCTACTCCAAATCCTAAACCAGATGACTGTGTTCTCCCAAATACTCCAAGTCCGGCTCCAGTAGACTCTAAAGGGATACCTTCAGCTCCAAAACCCATGGTATCCAATACTTCTAGTGATCCTGCTACAGATACTTTAAATACTAATTCTTCTTCTTCCCTACAGGTACCTAGAAGATCCACCAGGGAAAGAAACGCTCCATGTATGTTCCCAAATAAGGAGGGGAGAGTATGTGATGTTTAGTTACAAATGTAAGTAATAGATGGCAGCACCACAGCGAACTACGTCACATACTGGTATTAAGTTTGTTTACTGTTATGTGTGTAAAATGCATCTGTTGTTTTTCGTTAGTTTTCGATGTACGTGTTTGTGATAGTATGTAAATTAAAGTTCTTTAAAGTCCACCTCGACTAATTAATAATGCTGCTGCTTTAATTTCCTTAATCTAAGTACTTAAAATACTATAAATTATACATGATATAATAACAAAAAAGAAAAACCATGCATGATGCATACATAATGAAATACTTTCAACACTATCAGAATCGCAATTACAAAAACTATTTTTTTTTCACAAATGATGTAATGCGAAACATAACTAAACGATTTTGGAGAACATAACCCGTTTGAAATCCATTTTTAGTATTTATCATATATAGCTGCAAATCTGTTCGAAATTTTTTATTCAAATCTGTTTACCTACAGATTTTTATTTAGGACAAATAAAGCCAAAAAATCATAAAAAGACTGAAACTATTGTTTAGGAAATTACCATGTATAGTAGCTAATGTTTTCATACTTTTTCTGTAGTGCTGTATTTAAATTTAAGAATAGTATACTCGCAACTTAGAGTATATTGAATTTGAGCTCTAATAGACTATTTTATGAAACTTTTATTACAGTTCATTTTAATATTTGACATTTTTGACATTACCGATTTTTGTTACATATTTACAAAAAGGCCATTATTCTTAAATGATTGGCATTCCTTTATAAGCGACAGCGGAAATATTTGTCAATATATCTTCACAAAGGGTAAAGACAAGTGAATGATTGTTGCAATATAAGTTTTCGTCTAAAAGTTTATTTTGAAATATTTACGATACATTGCTTTTTCCAGAGACTATGAAGATATGCGGGAATATATCAGTGCAGTTAAAAATCGCTAAAAGTTTCAACAAGACAGGAAAGTAGATGACTTTGTGAAAACTTTCTGAATATTTCGAATTACTAAGCGTTATATATTGAAGTCTCTTTCACAGTAAATGAAATATGAAAAGTAAATATGTCAAAATATATGAAGCTGTCAGATTATAGCAGAAAATATAAAGATGAAAAAAAAAACTTTTGAAACTGATAAATGTAGTAAAATTTCGATTTTGCAAAGAAAATAAGAATGTGTCATTCAGAATGACATTTTTATGACCATTAGCGTTCCTTTTATAATATAATTCTAAATTTATGATATAAATTCCGCTTATTCAAAATTTTCAATTGTTAAAGGACAATTGATACGCATATATGCATATTTTAGTTCATGTAGTAAACATATGAATATTCAAAGCAATTTATATTAATTATACATCTTACAATAACAAAAAGAAGAAAACATGCATGATGTATATGTTATGAAATACTTTCAACACTATCAGAATCCTGTTACAAAAACTATTTTTTTTTCATACGATGTAATGCGAAACATAACTAAATAATTTATGAAAACATAACCCATTTGAAATCCATTTTTAGCATTTATCATATACAGATGCAAATCTGTTCGAAGTTTTTTATTCAAACCTGTATACCTACAGATTTTTATGTATGAGAAATAGAACCAAACTATCCTAAAAAGACGGAAACTATTGTTTTGGAAATTACCATTTAAACACTGTAAAAAATGACCAATGTTTCTTATTTATGAAAATATACTGAAACCACGAACGAAAATATAATATAATCTTCTGAGTTATCCAAAATTCCGAATAGCGTATTCCATTGTCTTTTGAATCCCCAGAAACCAATACATTTCCAAAATTTAAATAATTATTTATAAAAACAAAGTATTTTTCGCTGCCCGTAATTTTCAGAAACGTTTCCGAAGGGTTTTTATAGTGTATTAATGAGTGTCCTCAGCCTGGAATACCTGTTTTTCGAATGTTATCAATTCTCAAGTAAACGTTTTCAGCCGCATAAGTTAATTTATAGATGAAAGAGTAATGAAATAATTTTAATTTTAATATTATTGTTAACGCTGTTAATTTTGTATGTTTGTTTGTTAAACATATTTTTTTAGCATGAAAATGTTTACTTGAGAATTGATAGAATTCGAAAAACAGGTATTCCAAGCTGAGAACACTAATTAATACACTATAAAAACCCTTCGAAAACAGTTCTGAAAAATACAGGCAGCGACAAATACTTTGTTTTCATAAATAATTCTTTAAATTTTGGAAATGTATTAGTTTCTGGAGATTTAAAAGACAATGGAACACGCTATTCGAAATTTCGGATAACTCAGAAGATTATATTATATTTTCGTTCGTGGTTATAGTATATTTTCATAAATAAGAAACATTGGTCATTTTTTACAGTTTAGTAGCTAAAGTTTTCGTATTTTTTTCTGCAGCGCTGTATTTAAATTATGAATATAATACACGCATATTAGAGTATATTGAGCTTGTGATATAATAAACTATTTTATAAAACATTGATTACAGTTCTTTTTAATTTTATACATTTTTGACATTACCGATTTTTGTTACATATTTACAGAAAGGTCATTATTCTAAAATGTTCACATTCTCTTATAAGCGACAGTGGAAATGTATGTCAATATACCTTTACAATGGGTAAAGACAGTGAATGATTGTTGTAATATAAGTTTTCGTCTAAAAGTTTATTTTGAATTATTTATGATGCATTGCTTTTTTCAGAAAACATGAAGATATGCGGGAATATATCAGTGTACTTAAAAATCGCTAAAAATTTCAACAAGACAGGAAAGTAGATGACTTTTATATGAGAACTTTCACAATATTTGAAATTATTAAGCGTTATATATTGAAGTCTCTTTTCAGAGTAAATGAAATATGAAAAGTCAATATGTCAAAATATATGAAGCTGTCAGATGATAACAGAAAATTTAAAGATGAAAAAATACATGTTGAAACTGAAAAATGTAGTGCAATTTCGTTTTTGTGAAAAAAATAGGAATGTGTATTTCAGAATGACATTTGTGAGACCATTAAAATTTCTTTTTTAATATAATTCTAAATTGACAATATAAATCCTGCTTATTAAAAATTTTCAGTTGTTAAAAGGAAACTGTATATGCATATTTTGGTTCATGTAGTATACAAATGAATATTCAAAGTAATTTATGTTAATTATACATGTTATAATAATTTTAAAAAAAAACATGCATGATACATACGTTATGAAATTCTCTAAATACTATCAGAATCATGTTGAAGAAACTATTTTTTTCATATAATGTAACGCGATATATAAATATACAATTTAGGGAACACGCAACACAATTGAGGATACATTTTTAGGATTTATCATACATAGATGTAAATCTGTTCGAAGTCTCTTGTTTAAATCTGTATACTTACAGCGTTTCTATATATGACAAACAGAATAAAAAAGTATAAAAATACTATTTAATAAATTGCCACCTATAGTTGATAATGTATTAATATAATTTTTTCAGCAGTGCTGTATTTAATTGTAAGAATATAGTTCTCACACCTTATAATTTATTGTATTTGAGCTAATTTGAAAGAGTGCAACTCAATTGAAATCGGATTTTATTAATTATTTTCAATGACAGTTAATTAAATTGAGCCCTTTATATGATCTGTAGAATTCATATGTACCACAAAATGTACTAAAATTTAGTTAAACTTGAAAATTCCTATACAGCAGCTATCATTAAAATAGCGTTATTTTAACAAAATTGGCCTAACAAAATAAAGGCAAATTTTCATAGGAATCATTTACTGTTATTAAATGCAGTTAAATTTATTTAATTTATATAATACGCGATATACATATGTATATATTTAAAATGAAAGCACGTGTGAAAAACAAATGATGAGATATTATAAAAATCAATGGAAAGGATACTACAAGAATGAAACTTAACAAAATGATAAATGAAAAATGAAACACTACGAATATCTTATAGAATCTTCAGAGGAACTTCATAAAAATAATTCGTAGTAAATGTATATTATTTTATGAAATAATGTCAGCCTTATGCATAAAATTGATAATATTAAGGTCCTTATAACATATATAAGAGACAAAATAAAATTAAAAAACACAATAGATCAAATAAATAAATAAATAAATAAATAAACCATTATTCAACAGCGATAGAAATTAGATAATAAAGCAATGAACAAAAACTCACTAAAAAGTGAAGAGTAAAGATGATTGAACAGGATTAGAAGGGCTTTGCAATTACTGCTACACTTCATTTCATCAAGAAACACAAGATGACTTAAAACGCTTAGTCATTGCATTAAAATATTTGATGAAAGAAAAATAAAATGTTTGGTGCTGCCATCTACCATTAATAAATAAATGGAAAAGCTGAAGCTACAGACTGTTGTGAAAGGATAAATCTGGTGCTGACACCTATTAGGAAAAGTTGGAACTACAAACAGCTTTGGCATAAAATAATTTTATACAAAGTAATAATTAAAGTAAATAAAATGTAGAAAGTGATAAAGACTAAAAAAATTCAATGAAATTTAGATAGTTATAAAGATCAAATTCGGAGATGGGAGTAAACAATGATTAGCCATGTATAATGAGTGTGTAAATAAAATGATGAATGTATTATTTATGATGTGTAAATTATTTTGTTGAATGCATGAAACCCGCTTTAAAAAAATAAAATTTTGTAGATATTGTAAATGAATATGTTGATAAAATTTATAACCAATAATTATTCCCTTTCTCGTATAGAAAAACAATTTATTCCTAGCAGGATACATTTCTAAATGAAAGTTGATTAATTACAATATACATAAAAAAAGAACATTCATACATGATTACCGACATTGTTATTTTCTTTGAGAAATTTACAATTCTTAGACTTTAATAAAATACATATATGTTTTTAATAAAAGAAAATGACATATTCAATTATTTCGTTTTCTACAAAAATGCCATGCATCAATTTCATATATTATAAAACAGAAAAATAATTACTAAATAATAATGCAATTCCAATTTCTCTAATGCACATTCCATATCATATTTGTAATTTAGGGATTAAATGTCAAAACACATTAAATCGACAAATAGAAGTCAATAAGCATCATTTATAGTAAATAAAACGAAAATCAGTTCTACACGTCCAATGTGTGATAGGAATATTACAGATGCATTGAAAGAAGGGAATCTTTTTTATTAAATATTGATTTTCTCCTCAAGTGCTTCAAATTAATTTTCTTATTACACTACGTTGAGATTCTGGAAATATCTGACTAAATAAATTAGTTGCTTTGTAAATTAATTGATTAATATCAAAAGACACATAATGTATATTCAGAGTATTCAAGGTATAGGAAAAAACCTCTAAATTGAACGAAAATTATTGATACTATCATTATTCGATTTAGAATCATTCGGTACAGAAATATTTTTTCCAGAAAACATTTTTAGATTGTTGAAAACGAAACATTGACATGCAAACTAAAGTTTAAAGTCATTTTTAAGAAACATAAAACAAAAACCGCATTAAGTCATTGGTCGATACCTTATTAGACTGATATATTTTTATTCCAACGTCACTTTGCGTATTTTAGAGGTGTATTTAAATGAGCGTTTTTCACAAAAAACTGGTGTTGTGGCAGCCATTTATTGTAACGAACACTCACATTATATCCCTTTCTTGCCAATATTGCTCATTGTGACAAACAGTAGACTGTATAAACTATCTTTACCTTTATCTTTATAAAAATTGTGAATGGTGCCATAACTATTTAAAACCTTAATGTAGAACTGTATACCTAAAAAACCTAATGAAATGTTTCTATGATTGGCCAATTTTCATGGAAGTTACATCCTAGATTTAAAAACACAAGCAATAAAACGGGTAAATAGAAAAACATATCATATTGGGATCTTGAATAAAGTAGGGATGTTGAGTATACACTTTATAGTAGTGTCACTCCCAAAACTAAATATTTCCAACAGAAGAACAATTATAAAGACTACAGCATTCACTTAAAACCTATGCACGAAAATAAACATAAAAATGAACTGCACAACCCCCTTTATTGTCAGATTTTTAAAAGTAGATAAAGACCTATATTAATTCAATCTGTTAATATTATTTATAAAGATATTATTAAATGTATTTTTCATTTTAAAATGTCTTTACATTCAAATGATATTTTTGCAGAAAAATAAAATACTTTGTGGCATGTCCGGTTCATGGTGAACCTTAGCTAGCTCAGTAAAGAAGTCAGAAAGTAAGTTTAAAACCAATTTCTATTTACAATCTTAACCCCTTCAGCGTCGCTATATTTTTGTGTAGATTACTTTTTAAAATTTCAAATTGTTTGATTGCCACCACTTTTTTGAAGACCTTATTTAATGACTGTTAAAATGATGCTGGAATAAAGCTAATTTCACTTTTTTATAAAACTGGTGGGAATCAAAGAATCTGAATTAAAAAAAAGTATAATACACAGCCCGTCAATATCACGGGCACGAGAATTAAGGGGTTAAGGGCAGGACGATGAATATGTCTCATTCTCAGAATTTTAATTCTGACTGATGACTGTTAACTAAATAATCCCACTCGAGAAATTTTCGTTACTGCAATATAGAAAAAAAACCCCACTAAAATAAGATGGTAAATGAAACTTTAACTTAAACACAGACCTTAACTTTACAACTTCAGAACTAACTTTGTTGCGATGCGCAGTTTTCCACTGCTTTACTACAAGATGGCGAAATATCTAAATTAAAGCAGCCCATGGCCGCGAAAACAGTCTTTATTTAATTCAACAAACTAATTTATCTTACCAAATCAATATTTATCTCTAAGCAAACTTCGCAACCGAAACGCATCTTCTTTCTGGAGATAGAAGCAGTCTTAACTTTCTCTGGGGTGACATGCGACCAAATCCAACGACACACATATTTTCACTTGCTTAAATACATTGCTGATGGACCAGAAAAGTCAAAATTTGCATAAAGCTGCTGCATAAAGATGCTGCTAAACGCAGAAAACCCACAAACTCCGAAGGACACATGTATTCGTCTAAAGTTAAAGTAAAATATTCTATAGATGTCGCTGCACAGATGTTATTTTCATAATACGATCTCGATTAAAACAAATGACTGTCTTTATGAGGAGTGGCCAATCCACTGGAAAAGACTCAGCTTGTTCAAAAATAGATCCACTACAACTTAAAGTACACCAAATATCCCATTTACCAAATATCCCATTTCCATGCAACAGTGTTACCAGACAAATAGTATTCAAATGCAATAAGATATTTATAGCTTCTTTAAAGTCCAGTAGGTGAGCGAGCTGAGATTTTACGACAAAATTGAAATTAATTTCCTTTTTCTGATATACGCAATATAAACTGCTTAAAGGTTGTTTTTGTTCGTCCTATTATATGTCCTTCCTTGCGATTTCCAAGATCAAAATTTAATTCCTGCGTTTTTTTAATGTAATATTAAGCGACTTTTGTAAAATACATGCCTCGCACTTGCTAATGCAAGTAGATATATTAATTAATTATTTCATGTTTTAAAAATTAATTTCTGCAATAATCTAATGATAGTGTATTACGTTGGGTTATTAGTTTGCTTCACATAGTCGAAAGCTATTTATCATAATTTTTAGCTGATGAAAAATTTATTTCTTTTTTCAAGGAAATACTAAAAATCATACATAAATTTGCCAGAGACAATTTAACGTCAATTTAAAATAATATTTTCAGCTTTTCTAAAAATTTTTACAACTAAATTATTATGATAATAACTGTAAAAACAAACATTTAGATAAAAAATATAACGAAATTCCTATCATTGCGAAAAGGTGCATCAATAATCCTAATCCTAATCCTAATCCTAATAATATTATAAATCTCATTGTGTGCAAATGTTAGGCTGAAGCCAGCGTCAAAATGGAGCATTTAATGATTCTGTATTTTTGCATATAGGTTGATTAAAATCATCAAATTAACATAGGCTGGTTTTTGTTTATTTTATTCAAATATTTTCTTTAATAATTAAAAATTTCATTATTTTCATAGAGAATAAATGGACATTTTTCCATACAATTTAACCATTTTACTTTATCGTTGCTAGGTGCTTTGATCGTTGCCACAAAAATAAAATCACGGAAAAATAATTTTTCCCCAACAACTAATTTTCAATTGAACGATTTTCACGTGAAAACTGAAAATTCAAAAAATTCAAAAGAAGGTGAATTTCCGTGATATTTGAAACAAAAATATGGAGTATTTGTTATTATACATGAAGTATGAATATCGGTTAAAATAAAAAGATATTTTTCTGTCAAAAACTGCGTTATAATTAGAAGGAAAAGTGCAACAATAATTGTATTATTAAAAAATAGATTTCGCTTGGACCATGGAACTATGAAAACGATCCTCCTTGGCTTGGACAAATATGACGTCATAAATAAAACGTATTTTCAAATATTCGTAATAATACAAGGAGCATGAATATCAATGTATAATGAAAGTAAATAGATAATGGACGTAATATTTAAGATGAAAAACTGAAATATTTTTAATCGATACTGATTAATAATTGGCTTGAATACCAGTTACACACAAATGTGAGTTTTCCGCTAAAATTTACGTCCTGATTGCCAGAAAAAGAAAATTAACAAGAATTGTGCCATTTAAAAGAGATTTCTCTGAGGAAAAAGTGACGTCATATTTGAAATAAAATGGGAATTTTCAAATGTGTTTTAGAAGGAGCGTGAATCAATTCATTACATTAATAATACAAGAATCGGTAAGTTTAGAAAGTAGATGAGTTTCACGTCATATTTAAAACGAAAAATTTAAATATATTTTTTTAGCTTTTTTTTTTCAGCTAGCGATTATTATGCATGAATATCAGTTACATACAGATGAGAGTTTTTTGCCAAAAACCACACCATGATTATTAGGAAAATAAAAATAATTACGAATCTATTATATTAAAATCTGACCGCCTGTTTGTATTTCGCAGAGGATGTCATAAACTCTCAGAATTTAAAAAAATGATTTAAATTCCGAGATATGATTATTATTATTATTTTTTTTATAAATTTAACGAAGTTGCTCTAAAAATGGCAACTAAATTATTCCAATTTTGTGGATAAAAAAGACGAAATGAAACGGAATAATATATTTTTTCTCATTAAAATTGAAAAAAATAATTTATTTTCAATTTGAATAGATGGTGAAAGAAAAAAAAAATCTTGATTACAGTAATTTTTCTTAAAAATAAAAACGTATTTTCACATATTCAAACTTCATGAGTCAATTTATTCTAGAGAACAAATATCGTCTGTCAGCATATTTTCATTTAGAAATAAAGAATTTTTTTTTCAGTTGTAGTACAGCTCCTAGAATATAGGCGCTGTAGTTATAGATTAAATCAAGGAGGCAAATTTAAGCTCCATGCATTTAGGTCTACAATTATTGCTCCCTATTCACAAGAATTGAATTTAATGAAAAAGAATATACTATTTCGATTATCTTTGAAGGATGGCTATTAAAACGTTTCACAAAGGCGCTAAAAGTAAAATGGTTTACCAGGTAAACTTGACATATGTTTTTACACAATTCGCCGATTTCCACGATTTTATTTGGCCCGCCTTTTTTGTTGGTTGCAGTTTCCTTTTCGTGATTATTTGTCACAAAATTTCACTTTTTTAAAACTTAGTTATGTCAAGGCCTCTATAACATAGAAATACTGTATTGTCTCCAATGAAATGTGATCAAGAGTTAGTTAATTATTTACGTTTCTAATTATCGGGAATGAAATATTTTGCTTAATTAATGAATTTATTCTTATTTTAATGATACGTGAACGAAGTCACGGGTAACAGCTAGTAATATTATAAATCTCATTGTGTGCAAATGTTAGGCTGAAGCCAGCGTCAAAATGGAACATTGAATGATCCTGTTTCTTTGCATATAGGTTGGTTATAGCCCTCGAATGAACATAGGCTGGGTTTTGTTTATTTTATTCAAATATTTTCTTTAAAAATTAAAAATTTCATTATTTTCATAGAGAATAAATGGACATTTTTCCATACAATTTAACCATTTAAATTTATCGTTGCTAGGGCTTTGATCGTTGCCAATAAATAAAAACGCGGAAAAATACGTTTTCATCAACAATTAATTTTCAATTGAACGATTTTCACGTGAAAACTGAAAATTAAAAATCATTCAAAAGGAGATGAATTTCCGTGATATTTGAAACACAAATATGGAGTATTTGTTATTGTACATGAAGTATGAATATCGGTCACATTAAAAAGATCTTTTTCTGTCAAAAATTGCGTTATAATTAGAAGGAAAATGAACAATAATTATATTATTAAAAATAGATTTCGCTTGGACCATGGAAATATGAAAAATATCCTCCTCGGCTTGGACAAATATGACGTCATAAATAAAACATGTATTTTCAAATATTCGTAATAATACAAGGAGCATAAATATCAATGTATAACGAAAGTAGATAGATAATGGACGTAATATTTAAGATGAAAAACTAAAATATTTTTTATCGATACTGATTAATAATTAGCTTGAATACCAGTTACATACAAATGTGAGTTTTCTGCTAAAATTTACGTCCTGATTGCCAGAAAAAAAAATTAACAAGAACTATGCCATTAAAAGGAGATTTCTCTGAGGAAATAGTGACGTAATATTTGAAATAAAACGGGAATTTTCAAATGTGTTTACAAGGAGCGGGAATCAATTCCTTACATTAATAATACAAGGATCGGTAAGTTTGGAAATTAGATGAGTTTCACGCCATAATTAAAACGCACAATTATTATTTTTTTTATCTATACAGATTATTAAGCATGAATATCAGTTACATACAGATGAGAGTTGTTTGCCAAAAACCGCATCATGATTATTAGAAAAATAAAAATAAATACGAATCTATTAAAATCTGACCGCCTGTTTGTATTTCGCAACTACTCCTTTCAAATTGTCGAACGCAATGCGATTTACTTAACACCGGTTATCATTGATCCGAGAATATCATAAACCCACAGAATTAAAAAAAAAGATTTAAATTCCGATATATTATTATTATTATTATCATTATTATTATTTTGTAAATTTTAACGAAGTTCATCTAAAAATGGCAACTAAATTATTCCAATTTTGAACGCGTTCAGAGACTGAAACGCGGGTTACTCGTATAGTTGGGGAATCACGTCGTCTGATTTTCTCAGGGGTAAAGTTGGGTTAAAACGTTTGTGAACGCTTTTGGGTAAAGTTATGGGTATATTTACAATCAAACACTTCCGTCAACCAACCTACCACTACATTTTGATTGTACGAACATTTCAGGAACCATCCTAGCCGATGTTGGCCAATTATATCATAGTCCTGTTAAAGGTAGACCAATCAAATGTTCAGGACTCATGTGTACAGTAGGAGTCATAAAGAACAACAGTTAACAGTTGCAGTTAACTGTAAAGCAAACAAACAAATCAGATTTCCAACCACGGGATCACTTTACCCAACAAAATTTTCCAGGTAATGTGGGTTACCCGAAGTCTGAGTAATTTCCAGCTCTGAACGCTACGGGTAACTCGCAAAAAGTCACGTGATATCGCTCTCTGAACGCTTCGGGTTACCCATGTGTTACCCTATGTAATTCGGGGTTTACCAGCTAAACTTGACATATGTTTTTACACAATCCGCCGATCTCCACGATTTTATTTGGCCCGCCTTTTTTCATTGGTTGCAGTTTCTATTTCGTGATTATTTGTCACAAAATTTCATTTTTTTTAAAACTTAGTTATGTCAAGGTCTCTATAACATAGAAATACTGTATTGTCTCCTATGGAATGTGATAAAGAGGTAGTTAATTATTTACGTTTCTAATTATCGGGAATGAAATATTTTGCTTAATTAATGCATTTATTCTTCTATTAATGATACGTGAACGAAGTCACGGGTAACAGCTAGTTCATATATAACAAGAACGAAAAATCATGCGTCAAGCATAGATTATATAGCACTTTCCAACGCTTCCAAAATAATTTTACAAATCATACCGTTTAATAAGCTAAAAGCTAACATCTAAGTAAACAATTTAGAAAACGCATAACATATTTAAAAACATAATTTCAGGAATTTCCAACATATACAATATTCGGAAAAATATCCGAATACTTTTATTCAGCCCTGTATAGGATCTATAGATTTGTATATATACTACATAGGATGATAATTTTAGTTCAGTTAGGAAACGCGTAGCACAGTTTAAAATTCTCCGTCTGGAGTTTGTCAATAAACAGAAATGTGTTCGCGAACTTTTGTGCTGCCCTGTATAGGATCTACAGAATTTATACACACCACGTAATAGACAAAAAGCAAGTTAAAATTAAAATCGCGTTCAATAACTTAAAACGCACTTCCAGGAATTATTGTTAACAGACAGTAGAGAATTCTTTTGCGTGTCTCTGTAAATGAACGATGACTGCTATACACACAATATTCCGTAGTAAGTCTCTTGTAATGCACCTTAGTGATCTATATAAATTTCAATGCGCTTAAAATAGTGAAACATTATTTAAATAAACCGCAGACGATTTTTCTCCATAGACGTAATGTAACGGAATTATTTTTACTGTCCCTGTAAAGTAACTATAAGTGCTATGCACACCCTGTTCCATATTAAGCTTCTTCTAATGCACCTTAGTAATATATATAAATTACAATGCGTTTAAAATAGTGAAACATTATTTAAATAAACCGAAAATGATTTTTCCCCATAGACCGCAATGTAACGGAATTCTTTTGAGTGTCCCTGTAAAAAAACTATAAGTGCTACACACTTCCGTTGAAATAGGGAACATGCTATAGATAACGACAATAACATATAAAAATTGCAGAGCAATCCGAGCATATTTACGGGAGTTAGAGCACGGACAGACGGCAGACGGCAGACGGCCAGACGGCCAGACAAACCGAAGTCATAAGCGCTTTTCAACTAGGTTGGAAAGTGCTAAAAATGAAGGAAATACCAAAACAGAAAGGTAATCAATTTGTCTCCAACAAATGTTTTTTTATGGTTATGATAATGTTTTAAAGAAACAGTGGACTGTTTAAATAGTTTAAGCTTAAAAGCATTACAAAGCATTTGTTTTTATGTTTAAAATTAATCAGCAAACTATCACGTACGCCGTATGTTGTGAAAACTTTTTAACATAAAACATTTCTATTTTTAAATAAAAAGAAACACTAATTTGTTACTTATGTTTATCCAAAAAAGAAAAAAAAAGAAAAAAGAAATAAAAATAATAACATCCCATATTATCAAGGATATAGAACATTGTTGAAGAAAAGCATTATATTTGAAAAAATGCGGTCTTTAAATATATAAAAATAAATAAGTTTAAGTTAGCAACAACGTTGCAAAATCTCATGTAATGAAGCTGACGTTTATGTACCTTTTTCTCTGGGAAACTACTGAAGCTATAGTTACGAGATTTCTCAATAACAAACAATCAGATGTAAAACTGATAGAATCGATGCCACTTTTTATTGAAAACTACTGAAGTTATTACAATACATTTTTCTATAGTTTTAACAGTAGATATTCTAATGAAGCTTGAAAACCTCTGTCATACGCAGAAATTGTATTCACCATCAACAGCATTATATCTGATTGATGACCAATTCAAATTATTTTAATGGTGAATACTAGTTGAGATTAAAAATTCTGAATAATTGAACTACAAATCTGAACTACAAATTGACTTTACAATTAAGTGATCGGTAAGTCATTATAGGTAATCAATATTAACACAGGTGATTTGTGCTTTACTATTGCCTGCAGAGGTAACCAGCTACCTAAACTGCATAAAATTTTATTATTATTATTATTATTATTATTATTACTTTGTTATAATATACTTAATAATATAAGAATGTTTACTAGGCAAGTTAAATTTCACCGAGTAATTTAAAAAAATACTATTTCTATAATAATAAATAAATAAATAAAGCCATGCAATTAAACACTGTTGTCTGGTTCTAAAATGTCTCTAACTAAACTGTCTCGAAGAAGTCTTAGGCTAGTAACGTAAATTAAAGACATAGATTGTTATATCTTAATGATGTCTTTCTTATCGATTCCCTTATATGTATATATATTAGATTTTCTGTATAACTATATTTTTGAAAAAAAAACATTGTTAGATAATAACTGATACACTGCAGAAAATGTTTATCCATCTGCAGAAGTAAAACTGTAAAAAAAGGTAATTAGTTCTATTCATATTCAATGGTTGGAGTATCATAGTTGAGATTTATTCCAACAGAGGGGAAATTCCCGGAACCAGGACTCGAACCTGGGTACTTTGGTTTACCGTGCCAACGCTCTTCCTGCTGACCTATCCCAACTATATCCTGGCTGGTATATTTCACTCTTATGAACAAAGCTGCGAAATGCAGCACTAATGATGAGGATGCTCGGAAGAATGAAATTAACGCTGCAGTTCGCAGATTTTTCCAACAAATAAGACTGAAATATGCCAGCCAGGGTATCGTTGGGATACCTCAATAGAAAGAGCGTTGGCACGCCAAGCCAAAGTACCCAGATTCGAGTGCTGGTCCCGACATTTTTTTTGCTCTTTTTGAATAAATATCAACTATGATACTCCAACCAATGAATATAATTTAGCTAATTGAAAAATACTTTCATCTGTTCCTTATCAAGGTACTTAATTTTAGGTATCTTATTGAAAATTCTATAATAGAAGCTAGAAGACTGTTATTGAAATTATTTTTAAACTCTGCTATTCGTTAAATCAGTGCACTCCATAGTAAAATTATTGTTTTATAATAAATTCACCTTCTCTCAAACATTCACAAGTTCTCTCTCAGAAAAAAATTAAATTTAGTTTTGTTAAACATAAAACCATTATGTCCAATAGAAAATGGCCATATTACTTAAAATATTAATTTGGGAAATAAATAAATTAAAATCAAATTTTAATTTATAAACACCTTTAATTATTATTTAAGTAAGATTATTTAATATTTAAATAATATAGTTCACAATTACACTGAGAAAATTGACACTTTCAAATCTGAGTAAATCGATGTTTTCATTTGGTTTTGAAACTTTTTGTTTCAAATAGGACGACCGGATGCTTTATATTCTGTAATACCAGAAATATTCAGAATATTGAAACATGGACATACTCAAAACTGATCACATAGAGGTCAGCTCATACTCATTTTTGAAACATGGACATAGTCAAAAATGATTAGAATCAGTTCAAACTCATTTTTGAAACATGGCAAAACTCAACAATGAGCACATAGAAGTCAGTTCATACTCATTTGAATGAAATGCAATATTTCCATTTTTCAAGAGAAAAATAATTGTGGCGTTTGTGGGTTAAAATGTGTCAAAAAGAAAATTTAGTCAGTTAAATTTCAGTATTCAGGGAGCGCTTTTTCATTTACGAAATATACTGATAACAATCGAATTGAAAATTTGTATAATTCATATCGCCCTTTCCCCATATAAATAATAAAGTTGTACAATCTTAACCATCATCTCAAATTAACTAAATCTATCCGAAATAAAGTATTTACAATTTTCTCAGCAACAAATTAATGAATCCTATAAAAATACCAACATGTGTCCGAATCATTCGATGACTTGCATTTAAAATAACCCTCCCATAGGGTATGGATGGCGAAGTCGATAAGGCAATGGACTTGTAACTAGTAGGACTCGGGTTCAATGCTGGCTCTGGGTAAAAGCGTAAATTTAGTTTGTTCTCCTATAACCGCAAATAGAACCAGAGATGGCAGCACTGGCGCTTTTTTGAGCCGTTGTTTACTGTTGCTTGAAACATGGACATACTCGAATATGAGCACATGATATGTTATTCTTGAGTGTGTGCATGTTTTCAGAAATGAGTATATACATGTTTCAAACTTGAGTAATCTTGATTCGGAGTCATTTTGACTATGCGACATACTCAGATATGAGTATTTTTTGCTCAGTTTTGAAAATATCGTTTTTAGAGTGTATTCATTTTCTTATGAACAATTTCTAGGAACAATTCATCTTAAAAAATGTTTTTATTTGTTTAAAAATATTTATTACTTAAACATTTTTATTTATTTGAATTTATCGTTTTTATTTGAATTTATTTTAAAGCTTGCCTCAAGAAATTTCTTTTTTAATCGAAGGTAAAAATATAAAGACCATTAATGACAGTTTTAGTATTTTTTCGTCAATAACATCTGTCGCAGAACTGATTACCACCTAAGCGATAAAAGTCGATAATCACCTAGTAATACATGTCTTTTTTCCCTAAGAATAAAAGTGGCACATAAGCTTATGTAAAATTAAATGTAAGTTTGTAGCAGAAATATGTGAGGTTTTAGTTTTTTTACTAACTTGATAACGTTCTGTATACTTATAAAGCTGAGAACGCTATATAATACACAAAAAGTAACTATTTTATTTATCGTGGATATATCATTTTTTTTCCTTGGGAAACTGGTTCATATTTAATTTAAAATTCAAATTAGTCAAATTATTTCATTCGACAAAATAGAAAGATAAATCTTTTTATTTTTATTTTTTTTACAGAAATCCAATTTACGTGTTATTGATATAAAGTTTTGGGTTCATGTACACTGAGAAAAATTACACTTTCAAATCTGAGTAAATCGTTGTTTTCATTTTGTTATGAAACATTTTATTTCAAGTAGGACGACACAATGCTTTCAATTCTGAAATATCAGAAATACTCTGAATATTGAAAAATGGACATACTCAAAACTGAGCACATACTCATTCAGTTCATACTCATTTTTGAAACATGGACATACTCAAAAATGATTAGGATGAGTTCAAACAAATTTTTGAAACATGGACATACTCAAAAATGATTAGGATCAGTTCATACTCATTTTTGAAACATGGACATACTCAAAAATGAGCACACAGAAGTCAGTACATACTCATTTTTATAACATGGACATACTCAAATAGGAGCACATGATATTTTATTCTTAAGCATATGCATGTTTTCAGAAACTTGAGTAATTTTGATTCGGAGCTATTTTGACTATGTGACATACTCAGATTTGAGTATTTTTTGCTCCGTTTGGAAAATGACGTTTTTAGAGTGTAGTATCAGTTTCTTGAATTACAGTGAACTGAATCTATTGATTGCAAAATATGTTAGCATGTGTGTACATGAATGTGCACAGAGCGTTCGTCAGCATATTAGCAAATATGTAAAATGTCACTCTAAAAATGACATTTTCAAAACTGAGCAAAAAATACTCAAATCTGAGTATGTCGCATAGTCAAAATGGCTTCGAATCGAAATTACTCAAGTTTGAAACATGTATATATTCATTTCTGAAACATGCGCACACTCAAGAATAAAACATCATGTGCTCGTGTTTGAGTATGTCCATGTTTCAAAAATGAGTATGAACTGACCTCTATGTGCTCATTTTTGAGTATTTTCATATTTCAAAAATGATGTTGAACTGATTCTAATCATTTTTGAGTAAGTCCATGTTTCAAAATTAAGTATGAACTGAACTCTACACTGTAAAAAAAATCCTAAGGTTACTAAAACTTTTTTAGTATATTTGTATTCCACAGATTTTTTTAGTAACCAGTACTAAAACCGGAATCGTTGCTAGCTGTTTTTTAGTAATGTTGCTAGCGGTTTTCTAGTAATTCTTACAGATTTTCTTGTAACAGAGTAAGAATACAAAAAATTTTTAGTAATTTCAAAAATCAATGAGAAAAACTAATTTTTTTTAGTAGATCGACCCATTTTTATTTTACAGTGTATGTGTTCAGTTTTGAGTATGTCCAAGTCCGTGTTTCAATATGCTGAGTATTTCTGGTATTTTAGAATTGAAAGCATTGGATCGCCACGTTCGAAACAAAAATTTTCATAACAAAATGAAAACATCGATTTACTCAGATTTGAAAGTGCCATTTTTCTCAGTGTTGTAATTTGTCATTTCTGAAAAAGTAGTTATATTACAGAATAATGTGATTTCAGAATAAACGAAAGTTAAAGATATTGAAATAGTATTGTATTGACTAAATTAAATTTTTTTTTAAATAATACTGAACTGTATTTTAAAATTATTAATAAGATGTAGAACAAAATTTTTGTCAAGACGTTTTAAAGAGCCAAATTTAGTTTTAAATGAAAGCTAGAAAATTATATTTAATTAAACTTATTAATAAGATATAGATTGCTATTTTTAGCCATAAAGAATAAATGTGCTAAATTTACTTTTCATTGAAAGCGAGAAGTTGTATAAATTACGTTGTATAAATCGTATTGTATTAATTAATTTTCTTTTTTTAAAGATATTACTGAACTGTATTTTTAAATTATTAATAAGATGTAGAACAAAATGTTTGTCAAGAAGTTTTAAAAAGTGAAATTTAGTTTTAATTGAAAGCTAGAAAGTTATATGAAATTAAAATTATTAATAAGATATAGAATACTATTTTAAGTTATAAAGCATTAAAATGCTAAATTTAGTTTTCATTGAAAGCAAGAAAATTGTATGAATTACTCGAATATAAAAATATATTTTAGTAAGTTATGCATTAATTGTAAAATAATCATTTAATAGTAAACTATCGTTGAAGAAGGATACACTCTCGATCAAAGTCCTAGCATCAATTACGATAGCAGTTAATAGGTCTTAATCAATAAAATATATAGTCCTGATTTACAGAGTTTAACTGTGTCTTCACGGTTAAAAATAAATGGGTGAATTCACGGTAAAACTACTGGCAGCAAAGTTGCCGGACTTTTTCTGTTCCGTTAACAGATTTTCGGTTTTGGGCGATAAAAGAAGGAAAAACTTCATTCGAAGAAGTGGTAACTTTCCATTAAAAAGAATTAAGACAAGAAAACCAAAATTAGTACAAAAATATTACACATATTCAGTTTAAAACTATGATTTAAAAAATAAAAACCAAACACATACTACAGATCTTAAAGGAATCCATGCGGTGAACGGTGAACAAACAACAAGCATGTATTTACGTGATGGTATGGGTCACAGTCAAAGAATATAGTCTGTGATCCTGATGACAAAAAATAATGCAGTTGCAATGCAGCAGCACGAGAAAAATCTCACGAAAGAGCGAGGATTATTTCATTGCGTTCTTTATTTCTGTGCAGCAACATGTCAGTTTTTTAAACATTGAAAATAAATATGCAGCAGATAACGGAAAATCTCCGTTGTCTTATTCCATCTCAGTCCGTTCCGTTGTATTCAGTAAATATGATGAAATTCTATGTCTTTTAACTGAAAATGTCATTTTGTTGTGAAAAGGGACTTCTTTGAAAAATTCAGAAGAAAAATATCCGTAAATTTCCGATTATTTTTAACAGTGTTCTTTTATAAGTCCATCATTCACATGTTAATATAGAAAGTTATAAATACTCATCAGTGATAGTTTTGAAACGCACTAAGCGAATATGTACTTTTTCATTTCAATAAAATAATCATCTAAATATTATTCAAATGGCAAAAATTTAAAAGCTAACTTCAAATTACCAAAAATTGTAGTATTTGACTTTGAAACAAATTCTGAGAAAAAGTCAAAAGAGTTTATTTTTTAACTTATTCTTACAATATCAGAATTACAAATTATAAACAATGCTCTTGTTACTCATTCACTATATCTTAAGAAACTGTACAAAAATTCTGTATAACTATGAATTTTAGAAACAAATTGTTAGGTAATATCTGATACATTGCGGAAAAATATGCATTTGTGAAGGTAAAAAAAAAAAAACAAGAACGAAAAATCATGCGTGCAGGCTATCCGAGCTATCATGTTGAAAATTCTCCCAAAATACTCTCAAAAGTTATTTGAAAACTGTCTAACAATGTACTATTCATTAAATCTATGCATACGATAATAAAATTTTCACTATATATGTAAAATTCACATATAGAGAAAATTTCACCCTCAGAAAATTAATGTTATATTTACAAAAGAATATTTTTAAAATTCACAATCTTTATATTCTATAGAAAATAAACATATTACATAAACTTTTCCTGTGATAAATAAAAAAATAAAATTGAATTTAATAATATAAACATCTTTATTTATTATTCCACCATGATTATTCAATATTTAAATAATATCCTTCATATTTATTCATTTTAAAATAAACACTTTTTATGAAAAATTTATCTTTTTAAATCTTTCAGCTGTACGTTCAATTTGTTTATTGTTTTCATAAGGAAAATGCATTTATTAGTTAAACATTTTTATTCAATATGTTGAAATAAATTACCCTAAAACTGGAATTTATTTTATTGCTTGTCTTAAGCAATTTGATTTTTATCTGATTTGAAAATACAAAAAGACCATTAGTAGAAGTTTTAGTAATTTTACGTCGAAAACATCTAATGCGTAATTGATTGCCACTTATTTCTATAATTACCTAGTAATACATCCCTAATTTTTCAAAAAGTGAAAGTGGTGCATAAGCTTATGTGAAATGTCATGTTAAGTTTCATATGAATATATGAAGCAGTAATAAGAGGAATTTAGGTTTTATACTAACTTTATATCATTTTATATGTAAGTAACGCGATAACACTTGATAGAAATATCGGATTTGCTTCAAATTTTGTATATAAGTTCAGTCTAATAAGGCGCTTCACTGATTAGTTTTGGGGGTTCATTGGTTAAGTATAAAGGGGTGGAACGGGGAGCTAATACCCCCTTAATTTAGCTAAATGTTTTTTAATGCAGAATTATCCAATTTGCTTCAAATTTTGCAGGTTCATTGTGATAAGGCTCTTCCCTGATTAGTTTCAGGGGTTCGTTGGTTAAGTATAATGGGGGAACGGGGACTAACCCCCCCCCTTAATTTATAGTCGATTTCTTTATTTTTCGAGGGCATTATTCTTTGAAATATGAATATAATATACAATTAGTGTGAATCATTTGGGTAATAGGTCGAAGTTAGGTGTTCGTGCCTATACGAAACCGGATGCTAAAATGACTAATTTTACATTTAAAGGAAGTATCTCTTCACGTATTTCCTCCGTGTTCACAGGAACGTTTTTTTTAAATAAATTGATTTCAAGTGTAAATTAAAACTCAAGTAACCTTTGATGAACATGGAATCGAATTTGCAAATAAATTAGTGATAAGATTGCTTCGAGTATTTCCTCACTAGATTGAACTTACAAAAATATTTAAATATGAAGTTCGGTAGTATTTTCGAATTTCTTTTTATATATAAAAAATGCTGTGTTTCAGGAAAAAATTAGTAGAAAATATTTATACAAGCAAGTCTAAATAGAAATCTGAAATCTCTTAAATATGCCAGTTAGAAGTTCTCAAAACTTTTTTTTTTAAATTTTAGGGAGATATTCACATTTGCTTAACCCCTGATTGAATGGTGTATATTATCTAATATATACCAATGAATGCAGTATATTTAAATATGTGCTTTAAATTTACGCAAAACGAACCTCTTTCCGTGTCAGTAGTAAATAGATGTAACAGATAACACGGGTTAAATCTATTCGCCTACACTACTGTACTGAATGTTGCATACTGTTTCAGAAAATCTTGCAATTAATTGCAACAAGTGTTAGAAATACGATTAACTTTCTCTTAGTTCTTATAAATATTTGAAGGGTGTAAATGCAAAATTCACACTCACCGCATAACCCAGTTTTTAGAAAAATGCAAAAAACTTATTATTATTAATAAACATGATATATTCGCACAATTTTTTTGTGTGATATATTTGTTGCCATAACAACTAGTAGTAACACATAGTCCTAAACCTGTAATAATTGTGCTAAAGTATAATTTAAATTTAAATACGGAAAATGTGAGCTTTGCAGCAAACTTTTATGGGTAATGTTAGTTAAAAAAAACAAAATAGTTATGAATTTAAAACAACAAGAACCAAAAAAAACAAAATCTTAACATTAGTTTTTATTATATTATTTTATAGAGTAATAAACAACAAAAATCGAAAAACATTTACTAAAAATAATTTGTGCAGAAATTATCTTATTAGACATGGCTCAACTTCTTCACTGTCATTAAACTAGTGCAACATTTTACTTCTTACTTCTGTACCTCCCTGATTGGTTGAATTGGAGAGTGTCAGTTTTGCAGCAAAACAGTTGTTGGGTAATTTGAGATATGCACCAAAACGAGATTTTCAGCATTTTTTTTTAACCTTAATATGTTTGTTATAGTCCAAATCACAATTACAGTCCGATTCGCCTTAAAAAGACGAACCCGGTGATATGATTAACTTAATACCTTAAACAAGAACGAAAAATCATACGTCAAGCATAGATTATGTAACACTTTCCAACGCTTCCAGAATAATTTTACAAGTCATTACCGTTTAATAAGCAGAAATATAACATCTAAGTAAACAATTTGGAAAACGCATAACATATTTAAAAACGTAATTTCAGGAATTTCCAACATATATTTCCAACATATACAATATTCGGAAAAATATCCGAATACTTTTATTCAGCCCTGTATAGGATCTATAGATTTGTATATATACTACATAGGATGCTAAATTTTAGCTTAGATAGGAAACGCGCAGCACAGTTTAAAATTCTCCTTCTGGAGTTTCTGTCAATAAACGGAAATGTGTTCGCGAACTTTTGTGCTGCCCTGTATAGGATCTACAGAATTTATACACACCAATTAATAGACAAAAAGTGAGTTAAATTGAAAATCGCGTTCAGCAACTTATAACGCACTTCCAAGAATTATTGTTAACAGACAGTAGAGAATTCTTTTGTGTGTCTCTGTACATCAACGATGATTGCTATGCACCAATATTCTGTAGTAAGCCTCTTGTAATCACCTTACTGATATATATAAATTTCAATGCGTTTAAAATACTGAAACATTATTTAATTAAACCGCAAACGATTTTTCTCCATAGACGTAATGTAACGGAATTCTTTGGACTGTCCCTGTAAAGTAACTATAAGTGCTATGCACACCCTATTTCATATTAATCTTCTTGTAATGCACCTTCGTGATATATATCAATTACAATGTGTTAGAAATTGTGTAACATCATTAAAATAAAGCGCAGTTGATTTTTCCCCATAGACCGTAATGTAACGGAATTCTTTTGAGTGTCCCTGTAAAAAAACTATAAGTGCTACACACTTCAGCTGAAATTGGGAACATGCTATAGATCACGACAATAACATATAAAAATTGCAAGGCAATCCGAGCATATTTACGGGAGTTAGAGCACGGCCAGACAGACAGACGGCAGACGGCCAGACAAACCGAAGTCATAAACACTTTTCAACTTGGTTGGAAAGTGTTAAAAAGGGGATTATCTGACTTTTGCATCTGCACCATTCATTTAAATTATAAACTTAAAAACTGCATTTTTTTATGGTTTTTACGCATTTGAGTGCTTTTGTGTCACATCTATTACACTTCTTTGAATTAGAAAAATATATTTGGTGCCATTTATGTTATGAACGAAATATTTCAAAATTCCGACCTAAACATTTCAAGTAATGTTTATAAAATATATTTTACACCTACGTTTTACGAATACAAACAGTATCAAGTAACTTATTCGTAATGCTACCGAAAATAACATATAGTAACTGTTTAACCACCAATCACGGGATATATTTTAATTAAAATTTAATAACGATTAATAAAATGATTTCATATTTAAAAAGAATGTAAGAATTGCATTTATATTTAAATGTGTTCAAAGATAAATGTTTACCGATGTAATGAAACATTATCCTTTTCTTTAACACATACTACAGTTTTCCTAAATTAAATGTCAAAAAAACATTAAGCTGATGAATCAGGCCAATTTCCTATCACTCTGAAGACGATACATTTATCTATACATATATGAAAATTAACAAAATATTCAGAAACAAGAGAAGATTTATCTCCGTCATATTTTTGATTAATCATTTGGGGTTATTTTTATGGGAACAAAAGTTTTTCTCGCATAACCCGATTGAGCATTACATGATTAATAAAGTGGAAATCGTACGTTAAACGTGACAAATGAGATGCGTTCGTTTCGTGTTATAACTAGTTTTACAATGTAAAAAATCATCGTTATTATTTCAGTGAAATAAATTAGATCGTCTACTATGAAAGAAATGAGGATACCCTTTTTTTTATTACGTATGCCATTTTTACAGATGAGAATTTTTTTTCGACAAAATACAGCGCTGTAAATTCACCATGGAAATCTTGTTTTGCGAATGATTACCTCCATGGTTACTATTTCTATGACTCACGATGAATGAATATTTTGTTATTTATATTAATGGATTGAGATATTCGGCTGTTAACCTAATTTTCATTGAAGTTATCTCAGGAGTCGGGGCAATAAAGTGCCAAGTCACATTTTTGGTGAAATAAATCTAACATTGTAATATGTTGCTTATTATTGTAGATTATAATATCCTATATATTATTTGTTTCGAATTTCAGTTGGTGGCAGAATATATCCCAGGTTTCGTTTTTTCCCAGACGTTTGTGCCCCCCAGTGAAGATAGCTAATTTACAAAGGACGCAATAGTAATATCATTAAAGTAATGCCATATTGTTATTCAGAATATCCCAAACGTAACTAAGACAGTGGCACAAAAACTTTATGTTATGTATCTTGATTTGAGTATTTGATTAAACTTTCAAACTGATGTACCTCAGAAGTTTACAAATGTCGCTTAGCACTCTCTGGCTCGGACATCTTCAAATAAATTGCCAACCTCACATTTTTTTTTATTACGAGTAAAATCTTACAAAAATTTTCGCTTTATAAAATTGCAGAAATTGTACGATTAAATAAAACAAATATTTTTACATAAAAATATTGGTATGAAAAAAAGCGGGAGGTTGGCAACTATGAATCCTAGCCGGATGGCTTCTATATATCGAAATATCTTTCAAATTTTAACCGTCTGGGCGTCTGAGGGATTTACTACATTTTCATAAAAAAAATTGTAAAACTTAAAACAATTTAAATTGTCTTTCCTCGTTTGTTTCTAAAATACACTTCATATCTCTTTATGTCACATATAGATACATATTGTCACATATAGACACATATAGATACATTTAATACATATTAAAATACAATTTTGTCTAGAGTCGATTTAAGTAGTTTTTGGGAAACGGAAAAATGCGGGCAAAACGCTTAAAGGTGTTTTGGTGCGTTTCTACTTTTATTGTAAAATTACATTATAATATAATAAATAATATTCGACAATAAGATATTGTTAATTTAATTTAATTATGAAATACTCTTTAAATGCGAAACGTTAAGGTGAATTTTGAAACTTTTAATTAAATAAGATTTTATTATAATATAATTTTATTTAATATAATTTTATTGTAATATTGTTTTATACACTAGCAGCAAATGATATTTAAAATAAAGAGACGGCTTTTTAATGTAATGAAAGTTGTTCTATAAAATTAACCTTAATATGTTTACAAGAATTCATTTTGTTTCAGAGAATTAAGAGTAGAAACATATATAAATCATTGTTAACCGTAAAGTTTTCGAAATGAGTTCTCTGAAGACAATTTTTCCCTTTGGACTCTTTATATAAGAAATACAAAGAATTTATGTTTTTATTGCTGTGGTAAAAATAAATATAAATGGGTATTTTTTAAATTTTTGTTTCATCTTTAAGTTATGGTGAATACTGAAATATATATAAAAATGTCTCGTAAATTGATATTCGAATTAAACTTTTGATTATATATATACGTACAATTATTTTCCATTTCCTATGAATTCGTACTTTCAGGCAATACTTTCGTATGAAATGTATGTACACTATATTAGTTACAATAATTAGATTAAAAGAAATATATTTCTCCATTTCAATAAAAAGTTAAATGTAAAAAGAGAGTCTTAGAGGTTTTAATAATAATAATAATAATAGAATAATAATAGATAAATAAAGAGACGGCTTTTTAATGTAATGAAAGTTGTTCCATAAAATTAACCTTAATATGTTTACAAGAATTCATTTTGTTTCAGAGAATTAAGAGTAGAAACATATATAAATCATTGTTAACCGTAAGGTTTTCGAAATGAGTTCTCTGAAAACAATTTTTCCCTTTGGACTCTTTATATAAGAAATACAAAGAATTTATGTTTTTATTGCTGTGGTAAAAATAAATATAAATGGGATTTTTTAAAATTTTTGTTTCATCTTTATGTTATGGTGAATACTGAAATATATATAGAAATGTCTCGTAAATTGATATTCGAATTAAACTTTTGATTATATATATATATATATATACCATATAAACTTTTGATATCGTACAATTATTTTCCATTTCCTATGAATTCGTACTTTCAGGCAATACTTTCGTATGAAATGTATGTACACTATATAAGTTACAATAATTAGATTAAAAGAAATATATTTCTCCATTTCAATAAAAAGTTAAATGTAAAAAGAGAGTCTTAGAGTTTTTAATAATAATAATAATAATAATAGTTAAAGTGTTACTTATTATTATTATTACTTTTATTACATTTTAAGCCTTCGTCTTCAATTATTCTGATATGTTTTTTATTTCAAATCTTCATTGCCCACTGTTAAAAATTTGCACCAAACTGTCCAGTCATTCAACCATTTTTATAGAATGTGGTTACATAACCATTATTTAACACTATTCTCACCATATTATTGCCACAATATATGGACAAAATACAGTTACATTACCGTTATGTAACAATTTTTTATAAAAATGGTCGAATGACTGGAGAGTTTGTTGCAAATTTTTAACAGTGCATATACTATTCATAAAAATAATATTTGCAGTTTAATACAACCTGTGCCCAGAAAGTTCGGTGAATGAATTTTATTTCAAATACAGTATTGTACAGCATCAAATACAATTTACTGTCCTTTAAAATAATCTCCATGGAGGATAATGCACTGTTGGGAACGAATATATAAGTTCTGGAAACTCCTGTAAAGCAGTTCTTTCTGAATGGCTTTCAGCTCGGCCGTCATGTTGCGTTGAATGTCGGTGAGGTCCGTAAATCTCTTTCCCTTCAGGGCTGACTTCAAACTTGGGAAGAGGAAGAAGTCTGCAGGTGCCAAATCAGGTGAATAAGGGGGTGATCAAGTGTCACAACTCCATTCGTGGCCAGGAACTGCCGTACAACCAAGGCCGTGTGTGTCACCGACATTCAACGCAACGTGACGGCCGAGCTGAAAGCCATTCAGAAAGAACTGTTTCACAGGAGTCTCCAAAACATATATACTCGTTTCCAACAGTGCATTATCATCCATGGAGATTATTTTGAAGGACAGTAAATTGTATTTGATGCTGTACAATACTGTATTTGAAATAAAAATTCATTCACCGAACTTTCTGGCCGCAGGTTGTATATGTATACTGGTATCCGGAAATTAAGAAACATTAACCAATTTCAGACGTTTCGTTGAATATCTTACAGAAACTCGTGATGAAAAGCCCGGAATGCCCTTGAATTTTGATGGTGTAAAGAACACGTTTCACTTCATATTTTTCAATGAAGATTTTGTCGCGAGTACAATTAGGGGAGAAAGAATAATTTTAATAATAAAGTAATATTTTCGATCACCAAGTAACAGAAAATGGTAACAAGTTGGAAATTGTACGTCAAACGTGACAAATGAGGTGCGTTCGTACTATAACTAGTTACATAAATATTCAGATATTTTCTTATTTTTAATTCTGTGAAATGAATTATATCGTCTGCAGATTAATTTCTGTAATAAAATAAGTATCTCGGTCGCTTGACGATTGAACTTCGGAAGCTCCTATAACAAAAAAGCACCGATTTAAAAAAAAATCAAATTTCTTAATAAATATTTTTATTAATATCTCCTAAAGTTTTGATTCGATTTTAATAAAATTTAAAATGTCTTGACAAAATTCTGCAAAGATAGTATATTTTAAATTGCAAACCATTCGGTTGGGTAGTTTTTGCATTGTTATATGCGGACGGACGGACAGACAGACAGACGGACAGACAGACAGACGGACGGACAGACGGACGGACCAAGCGACGACAATAGGTGCTACGTATTTATATAATTACGAACGCACCTAAAAATGGTCTGTCACTGTAGCAAATGACTATGAAAGTCTTGTTGAACATTTGTGTGCATTTGTGTAATCATAGCACGTATATTCGTGAAGATGTAAACGTATCTGTGAAAACTTCAAAAGGTCTTTTTTATTAGTATGCAGAGTTTTCAGCCGAATTTAACACCGCTTTCCAAAACTTGATAAAATATCGTACAAGCAGTATACTGTGATTAAAATATTAATATATTGAATATTTGATGAGATATAGGTTTTTTTATGAAATAAAATTTAACTGCGCATGCACTACGGCAAAGATTTTTTTGTCATGATTTGATAGTCAATACTATAGGGCAACTCATATAAAAATACCAGTGAATTATCGAGAAAACCCAAAAAGTTACAGCAATAATTGTGAAATTGAGAAATAAGTCCCATAGGATTAAATGGAGATATTGGAGATGTATGGAGATATATAGGATTATAGGATTGTAACAGAGTAAAAATGTTTAATGTATAGATTATAATATTGTTAGATTATATTAATAAGGAATAAATTAAATTTTTTTAAATGCATTAATGAAAAAAAAAAAGAATTGCCTCCTTTTCCTAAAATTCAAAGGTTTGTCAAAAATCTATATATATATATTTGTCTTACGTGGCGCGAAAATAGGGCTGAATTTGTAACTTATGGTTTGGCAACAACCGTAGTTTCCAGAGCTCAGACCAATGAACAGACCAGATTGTGTTAGATCAGCTCCACCTCCAATATGGCGGTCAGTGTGAGAGCAGTGAAGTGAAACCATAGAATGAAACTCAAACTAGCAATTATTAAAAATAAAATAACAGGTACGTAATCCAAAGCGTCTGAGATGATTCCTCATTTTAATTATGAGCAATATCGTTAATTTCAAATGAATTCTCAACTCTTATTTAGAATTCATTCACGAATTTCACTCACCCAAAAGTCGGAGAAAAAAAATCAACTGTCTAGATTGCACCTGGCGCCATCTGTTGATGTATTGATGAAAAAAAAATAATTTCTACGTAGTTTTTTTTTTCTAATGAATTTAAGTCGTGCTGTACAGAAGATCCTTTTTTCATAGTATTTAAAAGATTTATATGCTCATTGGTAGCACCAACTAAATACATTTTCAGTTCTGTTTTCAACGGAGAATTACTTTTTTACATTAAAAAAATTGTCAATTTCATATGTTCAAATGTTTTATGGTAGAACTCATTCCGGCTAGAATTGCTGAAAAAAAGGGGCGAGCGAGCGAAGCGAGCTGTGACCGCGTAGCGGTCTCAATGTGAATTGCTTCGCAATTCACTGGGGGTTGGCGAGCGTTAGCGAGTAGGGGGCTCAGCCCCCTAGTTATTTATTATTTGTAATGTGTATGTTAGGGTTATATTAAATTTAGATATTTGTTTTATGAGTATGTTTATAAAGGTTACGGGTACTTTTTTGAAAAATACTTAAATAAAATTTCTCTTGAAGATTCTGGGATTTAAACAATTGTCATATGAAATGTGAAGTTTAAAAAACACAATATCTACAACTATTTTATTGAACGAGTTTATCCTAGACTAATTAAAACGTCATCCGTCGTTGAATATTAATCTCTGTAAAGTTTTAGTGCCAAATCTCTTTTTATTACTTGACGTAATTAAATTAATCTCATTAAAAGGAGCTATTTTGAGAATAATTTAGCCATGTAGAGTAATAAAAATAGGTTTTATGCTAAAAATTTGCTGAGATTAATCAAAAGAATTAACTGAAGAAAAGAGAAGAATGAAAAAAAAAAGATTTTTTTTTTTTTAAAGTAAGGAAAAAAAAGATCAATCTTTTAATTAATTTATTGTGATGTATTTCATGTAAAAGATGTTATATCTAACCATTATTATAGGGGAATAAATTTAACTTGTTTAATTGAAAAAAATTGTCCATTATTTCATTTTGTTTTTAAAAAATTAGAATAAATGATAAAATTTGGTTCTGAAAACTAGAATTAATTGTAAACTAAAATAACAAACATTTTGGTTGGTTATTTCGTATGGCACTATAGTAATATTTTATACACGACTGCTTATTTGGCTTACTAAATTGGTAAAATCGAACAAATATATGAAATAGAATGGCAAACATTACTCTTTTATTATTCGGGGCCGTAATTTTATCATCGCTATTTGATGCATACAAATGGGTCTTATAAAAAAGAAAATCTCTATCTTTTAAAATACAAAAAGCCAATTAAAAAGGAAAATACTGCTTAAATGGAAAAAATATATATATAACGACAGATTTAAACCCTTGAGTAACTTTTATAATATATTTAAAGCAATATTTTAATTTCAACAAGTGTTAGTAGAGAAATAAAATATATTTCTTCTTTAAAAGTTAAATGTTTACTCTTACATTGTGCGAAATCACAATAAAGAAACATGAAATTTAGTTTTCATTAAAAGAAAGAGTAAAATCGAATACACACTTTCCGAGTAACAAAACATTGTTCGGCTAATATATATTTTTTTTTCACAGGCTACATCTAGGCCAACATTTACATTATTTGCATGAGATACTCTCCCAGCAATATTGTGTTCATATTTTGCTCTTATTGCATTATTATTCTGAAGAAATATACCACCATTCTATTGCCAATATTGCCTCTGTAAATCCATTTTACCTTCATTATAAGCATTTTATTGGAGAAAATCTCAGTATAAATTTTAATATTTCTTATAGTGGCATTTGTATGAAAATATTTTCATTATTAACTGTTACATAACCAATATTAACTAATTTTTGTATTTCACTGTCAAAATTTTCAATAAATGCTAAACTAGTTCACTATTTGACCGATGTAACCAATATATAATTATTTGTTCCCTTTTATGGTTAAAATGCAATGGCAGCCGTTGCTATAAATTCCGCAAAAGAGCATCGTGATAAGGGCTGAAATTAGTCCCCATCCTTGTCCATGAAACATTGAACCAGACGCTCTAATTTTGGAGTGAAGTTAAAGAGAGAGGTGTCATTCGCCACTTGAATGTGTAGTTCCATAGTTTCTTATGATATCATCACACTTTATCATCATACATCAAGTAAAGAAAGTTCTAAAGAGGTAACGTTGTAATAGATCCATTATCGTTATTGCTGTGAGCGAAAAAATATTGTTCACCCATAAATACTTACTTTTCCATTCACCTTAATTTCTTTTTTGTTTCATTTTCAGTAGATAATTTAGAATTAATATATATATATATATATATATATATATATATATATATATACATATATATTAGGGTGGGCCGAAAAAAAATTTTTTTTTATTGAGAAAAAAAGCCAAATTTTCACAAATTTTAGGCTTTTTGCGCTACCACCAGAAGTAAAATTTTATTTATTTTGTTTTTGCATCTTACTTAGCTACCCTAGACACAAGTCTTTTTAGGTACAGCGAATCAAAACAGAAAAAAAGACCCGACCCACAATCCGGCCAAAATTCACTGAGTGAATACAACTTGATTGCGTTAACTTAAGGATTTTTTAAATGCTTTGCGCTACCTCAAATGAAGCAATGCTTCTTTTTAGGTGCGTTCGTAATTATATAAATACGTAGCACCTATAGTCGTCGTTTGGTCCGTCCGTCTGTCCGTCCGTCTGTCTGTCTGTCTGTCTGTCCGTCTGTCCGTCCGTCCGTCTGTCTGTCTGTCCGCATATAACAACGCAAAAACTACCCAACCAAATGGTTTGCAATTTAAAATATATTATCTTTGCAGAATTTTGTCGAGACATTTCAAATTTTATTAAAATCGAATCAAAACTTTAGGAGATATTAATAAAAATATTTATTAAGAAATTTGATTTTTTTTTTAAATCGGTACTTTTTTGTTATAGGAGCTTCCGATGGATGTTAAATCGTCAAGCGACCGAGATACTTATTTTATTACAGAAATTAATCTGCAGACGATATAATTCATTTCACAGAATTAAAAATCATCAAGATCTGAATATTTATATAACTAGCTGATACATATATATCTGAATATTTATATAACTAGTTAAGATATTTGTATGAACAGTGTCATAAAATATATACTTAACTAGCTGTTTAACCCGTTCCACGCACGGGATATCATGAATTTAATTCTAAAACGTGCGTACAACCGCACCTCGTTTGTAACGTTTGACGTACAATTTCCAACTTGTTTTTATTATAATGCATTTTTATATCTTTCTTTTAAAGATTTTTCACTATAGCAGTTTTTTTTCTTTTATAGCTTTAAAAAAATAAAGAAAATGTTTTGTTCTCCAATAAATTTATTTGAGCTGCACTGCCGCTAAAATTAAAATGTATTTAATTTTTTTTTTCATTTTATTTTACTAAGCAACCCTAAAGCCAAGTTTTCCGCGGTATAGCGAATCCAAAAAAAAAAATTTTTCGGCCCACCCTAATATATACATATATATATATATATTCCGCCTTCAGAGGTGGGGGGGGGGGTTCGCTAGTTTATTCTTCAGTTCAATGAAATCCGTTCAGTTTAAAATTTATTTCTTTAAGTTTCATATAATATAGAAATTTTCTTTATACGAAGGAAATTTCCATCATATTGTTTAGCGTAAATCTCTTTCATGGATTGAGACAGCGTGGTGGCAGTTACAATGAGTTACGGCACATTTAAAATTTGATATGTGTAAAAAATATTACAGAGCAATGCAATATATTACCCATTATAAAGATACGATTTTCTATGAATCTGAGACTAAATGACCGTAACACAGAATGGCTAGTCATAAATCTAGAATGGCGTGAAAGTAAATAAAATAAACTAAAAATTTCGGAAAGAAATATATTTATTCATCTATTATTTATTATTATTTATTTTCAGTTTTATTTAGATCTATTTCATTTTTAAAGTTCAGAATAATTCATTTTGTTAATAAAAAAAAAATAAAAAGACAGTGAAGGTTTTTGTTAATAAATAGATTTACAAGCTGTCATTTTCTCAAATATAAGAAATTTCTGAATTAGTTATCGTCGAATAATATTTCATAAAAATTATTCATACCACAAATATATGTAAAATTATATTTTTGTATTCTGTTAATTTTCATATTAAATTTGTACTTAAGTAGAATCAAAAGTTTAACCCTTAATTGCATAGTGATGTAAATTTCCATCACTTTTTATTTAACTTTAATAAATAAATCAACTTCCTCGCCACCACTATATTTATATAGAAATATTAATCTTGTAAATTTCCCGTTGAACAGTTGAACAGTTTATTCGGATCAATGGAGTCCTTTGTTTGTGAAAAACAACCCCCTGGAGATGAGTTAGTGTATGTCTTATCATGAGGGAGCCATAAAATATTTAATCTTATCATGAGGGAGCCATAAAAAATTTAATGTACTTAAAAGTAATGAAAATGTAAAGGAAAAAGTGTTATGTTGCTGAACGAAGCTAAAAATCTATCTTAAAATTTCTGGTGTCTAATATTTAATATATTTATAAAAAAGCAAAATTGTAAAAGAAAAACTTATGCAAAGAAGGGTTAAGAAATTCCTTATATATTTGATGGCAATCGGAACTTTATTCGAAAAGAAACCGTATTCTAGTTGCTTTTAAATTTTTATTAAAAGTGATGATGGGAAATGCATGTGCTGTATCACCAGTATATATGTGGATAATAATTTAATATTTGAATACGTTTCTTGAATCGTTGGACATTGTTTTTCATCTATGTTTTACTGATCCTTTTTCCATCTTCTTTTTACATTCTGTTATCATGTATCTTTCACAGTGTGCGCTTAGTTTCATCGCGATTTATTAATATAATTTTTCGCTTTATTTAAGGGGGTCCGGGACATATTTTAAGAAAAATTAATTATTGAGTTAAAATTTTGAATTGTTTTTGTGATGGTTAACCATATCATCTGTAAAAAAATCAAATGATAAAACTTCTCATAACTTAAAAAAAATTATTTTAAATTTAAAATTTATTAAAAAAGTGGGGTAATTTATACTCGTTATAACTCGAAATATTATTTGTAGAATTGCATTTTTTTACATTTAAATAAACAAAAATATATAAATTTTATTTTTGATTCAGCATTTAAATAAATTATTAATTAAAAAAAAAAAAAAAAAAAAAAAAAAAAAAAACTTTTTCAAAAGTAAATATTTTTTAAAGACATGTTCCATGTTTGAACCATTTATCTTTAACTGTTTTTGACTTACAACGGTTTAAAGACGAGAATGCGTAAAAGAACCCATCATGCAGAAAAACGCAAAAACGTTTCCATGACAACCACTACTTGAAAGCTAGATTTTTAAAACAAAAATTACTATATCCTGTTCTATTGAAGATAGAAACATGATTTAAACGTCATTTTAAACGGATAAAAACAGAGAATTTTTTAATAGAATAAAATATTTTTCAAAAATTTTATGATTTTTTTGTCCCGGACCCCCTTAATCGCATAAAAGTTTTACAAATTCTGCGATTAATCGCCGAAAGATTTCTAATTACATTTCTTGAAACGTTGGATATTGTATGTTGATCTTTGTTTTAGAAATTATATTTTTTATTTTTTTATATTCTGTTATCACGTACTTTTAACAGAGGACACGCAGTTTTACCACAATTATTTAATATAATGTTTAGCCTTAGTTAATCGCATAAACAATTTACAAATTCTGCGATTTCTAATCGACTATTTCTGCCGGAAGACTTCTAATATATAAGAATAAATGGTACTTCTCTATTATCCCGTGGACCACTTTTCATAACAAAAAACTATCGCCAAACTGTAAGATTAAACGCCAAAAATGCAGTCCCATTTACTTGATGTCAGAAGCATTATACGTGTTTGTTATGTCATCAAGTGGTTTTTAATTCGACATTTGCGTGTATTTTTCATTATGTTTTACTGATTTATTAGTTATCTCATTAATTAAAATAACAATTGTGTCCTTAAATTCTTATATTTTATTTATTTATTTATTTTGATATTCCAATGGCAACGTTATCCCGTTTATTTGGCGATAGTTTTTATTATGAAAAGTAGTCGACGGGATAATAGAGAAGTACCGAATAAGTATTAGGTAATGGTTTCTAATTTGAAATAGTGGTGCATCACTCCTTCCAAATTCGAAGGAATGTGCGAATCTCGCTTTCAAACGAAGTAAATTTCGAGATGTAATATATGGGTCACACAAATGAAAGTGGCACTACAGTCGGTTTGAGAAATGGTTTAGTGGTATTAGTATAAACTAGTAAATCTGCAGATCAGGAGCCTCAACGTCAGCTCTAAAAGTCATTGTTTTTAAATCTCGCTTTTCATATTATTTAGCATCTTAGAATCCGCAAATATTTTTTTTATATTAAACACATATTTATAGGCATATACCATACTTCGGGGGTTTCAGAAATTAGAAGCGTTAAATTAAACACGGTTTACACAATTATATTATTAAATTCTTATGAACTTCTTATTCATGTAACTTTTTAGGTAAAAAAATAAACTTGTATCAAAATAAATTCTCATTTATGTGAATAGAATATTAAAATATCCCGAAAATAATTTATATTGCTAATAAAATATTGCAGCAAGTGAGAGTTTCTTGAATTTTATTATTATATAACATATTATTTTATTACAATATTTTATTTAACAGTAGGCTTTGAAATAGGGTTGCTAAGCAACTAATAAATTAAAGAACAAAATAAAAAGAAATTCATCTTAAAATTTGTAAAAAATATGAAAATAAATTGTTTATTTCCCGAACAGATGCAAAAAATGTTTTTTTGAATAATTTAAGAAATTAATTTTTAAATTCTAATAAATGCATCGGCAAATTTTTAAAGCTATTGAATATATTTAAAACGTCCATATAAAAAAAAAATAGCAGCAGTAATTTTACGTTTAAATCCATTATTCAAATATATGATTTTCGTTTCAGTTAAAAGTGAAATTTGAAAATCGTCTGCATTCCCATAGGAAAGCATTATGACCTAAAACGAAATGTTTTATTTTTCCTAACGAATGAACCAAATATAACTAAAAACCATACAGCTGATTCCTGGTACCTCACCAGCATACTCACCAAAAATCAGCCTAATCGGGCGTTTTATACGGCAGTTATCGTGGAACAGACAGACAGACAAACAAACAGACGGAAAACCAAAAACTTTTCGCGTCTCCACAGTGAGCATCAACTGACGTTTCGGCAATTAGTACACAAAACAAACAAGTAATACAGACGTAACAGATAGGCTAGACAAAGTCGCCTTGTAGGTTAAAACAAGTGCGCCAGCGGTCAACGAGACGATGGATACCCTGGGTGAAGATGCTCCGGTGTTGGTTGTGGAACCAATTTTCAACGGCAGCTTGGAGCTCATTACCATCGGTAAACCGCCTTCCCTTCAAAGCTTTCTTGAGTGGACCGAAGATGTGGTAGTCACACGGCGAGGGGTCTGGGCTGTAAGGGGGATGGATGTTCGAGGACCCCCAGCGGAATCACCGTAACAATGTTTGGCACGCCACAACCACATGAGGACGAGCATTATCATACAAGAAAATAACTATAAACGATATATTTCACTAGCACTCACATTGTCCGCTGTTAAAAATTGCACAACAACGTGTTGACACCGTTTGGAGGCATCCATGACGAGAAAGATGCTTTTAACGTGATCCCATGCTATCACACACGCATCTAGCGGGATCTGCGCATGCATTCCCAGCACTCTGGACTCTCTATAGAAGTATGCGCAGTCATCTTTCTTTTCAAATGGCGGAGTTTTTACAGTAAGTCCACTTTCATTTGGGCGACCCTTATACGATCATACACATTCAGTGTCTTACATTTTGTCAGTTTCAGAATTGAAAAATTTTTAACTGTAAAATCTCTTGTATGTATCTCTTAAATGTAAAACCTCTTGTATGTATCTCTTAAATGTAAAATCTTGATGTATATTCATCAGGGTATTATAAGATGCATAAAATATTTACATGTTGATGCACACTGCGTGAAATGTGTATAATTTCAATATAGGTACACTTTGTGGTTTCCATAAACTAAACAATTCGCGATTGAAAAAGATTGACTAATAATATTAACATTTTATTGTTCTTTATGTTATTACGCAACCGAAGGAAATGATTTAGTCGCTCGAGAGAGTAAAGCAAACACACAATATTTAACAAGCGTAAAATAATGTGTTTTGTTTACGATCAGGAGAATTACGATTCAGTGAATTAAATATGTTACATAACTGACAAAGGAAACAAGAATCAATACATATATTCCTCTAAAAAAATAAGATGAAATAATAATAATAATAGTAATCTGCAGTTGTACTGTAAAATATTATATAAGATTTTTAATTATGACCATTTTTATTCATTAAAAAATGTAAAATTTTTAAATTTTTTACAAAGATATTTTTTTTACATAGTTAATGAAAAATTTTGATCTAAGAGTAGGTCATTTTAAAAATATATATGTGCTTATTATCTGCAACAAATTGCATAATAATTCAGTCATATGTTCTCAAAATATCATGCACGCAATGACTTACGTAGTAAAACAAAAGGGCAACTTTATTCTCATCAATGCTCAAATTCTGTATAAGACTAGTCAGTTTCTAACGGTATTATATCAAAAAGCACAATTTACTTAATCAACAGTCAAAATCCCATGCTTATACACAGAAAAGTTTTGAAGATAAGGTAAAGCCAGGAGAGATGGCGTGGTTGGAGTGATTGCGCACATAGAGGTTCGGTGGGAAGGAGTAGAGTGAGCGTGCAGCGACTCCAGTTAGTTGTACAACAGCAGTAGTGGAGTGTCTACTTGAAAGTGCACGTTGATTGTTTTGAGCGTCTAAGATAAAGCATTGCTATTTTATTTTGTTTTCCCAAAGTAAGTGCTTGAATTTTCATAGCTACTCATCAGAATTTTAATACAATGTCAGTAGTACAAAATATTTTTAACTTTAACGATTTCTCATTAGCTACTAATCTAGACTAGGGGTCGCAGCGTCCTATATTTTCTTATATATTTGATACCACTATTTTCAAACTATAAATTTCAAGGTAGATTTCTTTAAAATGTGCAATCGAAGGATATTGTGAATATTATATTTTGAAAATAGTGGTGGGGATTATTTAAAAAATATATAGGACGCTGCGAGCCCTGATCTAGACTAGCAATGTGAACATCAACGGTTCGTTTTAGTAGCGGCCATAGTTATATAAAAGGCCGCAAAATCTCTCCTACGAAATTTGATAGTTTGCGCATCTGCTACTTAGGAGAGATGGCGCATTGATCCCATTAGTTTCCATGCTAAGAGAGATTACGCAGCTTATTGGTAAATTTGCATAAAAAAATGAAAAATTAACAAGGACTAATTTTAAGTTAAACGTGTTATCAAGTAACTTAATGTTATTTTGTAATCTTATCTGGACTTGCTTTTTCTGATTCTTTAATTTTTTCCCCTTTAATTAAATTTTTTTAATCGTTTTAAAAATTATTTCCTTTTCTGATTCTTTAATCATTAGGTTAAAATATTCACTCCTAATACAATAATATTTGTTCACAAAAACGTTACAACAATGTCATTAAAGTGTAATTATTATTGTTAACAATTTAATTGTAGTTATTTATTAGTAACAATCTCTCCTATCCATGTGCGCAATCACACCAACCCTGTAAGGACAGATTGCGCAAAATAACTTTCTTGGTTTTATTACAACTCTTCTATTAAATTACAACATAACAACAAAATAGCAATGGAAATGCATAAAAAACAAATGAAGTCAAAATTATTCATGTATAGTTTAGCAAAAAATTAATATTTACATTTTTAATTGTTATTCTTTTGAATTGTGTGCAGACTCTCCTAGCTTTACCATACACTAATTCAACCTTTAAAAATTTTTGTTGCTTTTCGGCGAGTTTACAAGGTAAAAGACCCCATAAAACATTTCTAAGAATATATTTCGTAATTTTATCGCTCTTTAACACCTGACGCAGAAGTTCAAATCTCTTAACATCAAAGGAAGAGTTTTGCAGATACTCTTAGAGGTGCGAGTTCAATTGTGACGCTATTCAGAAAAAAAAAAAACATTTCTCAGAAAAATAAATGACTTTTGATATCTTCAATAAATGAGGAATTGGAATTATCCTATCTTTTCTGTCGATGATCACCAGACTTGTAGTTTCACATTGTTATTCATATCAAAGTGTATCCAATGCACAACGCTGGTGTATTATGTGAATAAATCCTTGACTAGAGGTCCCGTGCGAAGATTTCGCACTGCAGTCCAATATTTCTTTCAGCAAATATCTAATATTTTTCAGTTGCAGATTTAAACTTCTAAAGGAAAATTAAGGACTAAAAATATCTACAAGCAGCATAAGTCAAGCTAAAATATCATCTCATTTATTCCATCAAAGCTGCAGTAAAAACTAACCGAAGATTACAAAGTCATCAATCGTATTTTAACTGCATTAGAGATGGCTGTATCTATTTCGGAAAAAAAAAAAAAAAAAAAAAAAAAAAACATGGAATAAAGAAAAATAAATAGAGCATTTGAATTTGAATTTTGTTTTAATCATAAATATAAAATAAACCCATGCAGCAAGAATGTCCCACTTTATCTTTAATGTACTATTTTTTTAAAATCATTGCTTAACACGATACAATGCGGTATTTTATTTTTGTGGCAAAACTGATTTGAGAAAAACCTTTCATTTCATTTATGAAATAAATGCCGATTTAATTTTTAATTAATGCCGATTTAATTTTTAAATAACAGCAAATTTTTAATGAAAAATCAAGTTTCAACGAAATGTGAGTGTACTATGTCAGAAGTATGTTCAAAATCCTTTCATATAGTATCTTATTTATCGTTCTGCGTTTCATATTTGCTTAGAAAAAGGGATGTTGACAACAGAAATAATATAGATGACCAGAGGGCCCGTGCGAGGATTTCGCACTGAAATCTAATATTTTTTAGGTACTTTTCTATTATCCCGTCGACCACTTTTCATAACAAAAAACTATCACCAAATTGTAAGATTAAACGAAAAAATTCAGTCCCATTTACTTGATGTGAGAAGCATTATACGTGTTTGTTACGTCATCAAGTGGTTTTTAATTCGACATTTGCGTGTATTTTTCATTATGTTTTACTGATTTATCAGTTATTTCATTAATTAAAATAACAATTGTATCCTCAAATTCTTATATTTTATTTATTTATTTATTTTGATATTCCAATGGCAACGTTCTCCCGTTTATTTGGCGATAGTTTTTTCTTATGATAGTTTTTGTAATTTTTTATCAATATGTGATATTTATTAGATGCAGGTTTAAACTTCTAAAGAAAAAGCAAGGATAAAAATATCTGCAAACAACATTTAGTTGTTAGTCAAGCCAGAATATCATCTAATTTATTCCATCAAATAAGTTAGACTAAAAACTGATCCAAGATTGCTAAAGGCACGCGCGAGAAAAAAAATTAACAATCGTATTTTGACTGCATTAGAGGATGACGTCATTCGCTTCGGCAAAACCATGGGACTTAGAAATATAAATCTAAACATTTCAATTTCAATTTCGCTTTTTAATCATAAGTATAAAATACACCCGTGCGGTGTTTTTTATAATAATTGCTATGAGCATCATATAATGTGGTATTTTATTTTTTTTGGCAACAATAATTTCAGGAAAACCTTTTATTTCTTTCATGAAAACAATGCCGATTTAATTTTTTAATTTCAGCAAATTTTAATCAAAAACATGTTTTAACGAATTGTTAAGTGGGCTATGTCAGAAGCCTGTTCTAAAACCGTTCATATGGTATCTCATTCGTTGTTCTACGTTTCATATTGTCTGAGTAAAAGGGATGTTGACAGGAGAAATAATATATAAGGATAATTGAATGCCTGGAAAAAAACTTGTTAGAATGTTAGGATAAACAAAAATAAGTCTTTTTTGAGGCTAATTTTATATTACTGAATTTTACAATTGATTAAATTTAAAATTAAATTAAATTTACTTAAGTTAAAAAATATATTTATATCTTAGAGATTACGAGAGCCATTTGATCCTATTAAAGATGTTGACAGGATTAGTGTTTATGTCAGACTGAATTTTTTTTTTTTTTTTTTTTTTTTTTTTTTTTTTTTTTTAAAGACAGAAGCAATGAGAATGTTTTTTAACTTTGTTATTGATTTGTATGCAAACACGAAATTTTCTTTTAATTAGAGTTTTTGGCACACGTCACGAATAAATGAGCACATTTCACGAACATAAAGAGTATATTACAAATATAAACACATTTCAGAAATATCTGGGATTCCCTACTTGTTGTAGCAATTATACAAGTTCATTAATTGGTGCGTGCACTTTGTTCCTTCTTTGATGATATAAACAAAATAGTCATTAAATGATTTCACTATCGCTTTTGATAAAAAATATGCTGAGTACTGTATCTGAAGATAATTGGCTATAAGTGTCTGCAAGACATTTATTTCCGATGAATCAGTTCACGAGATATTGAACTGAGTAGAAGACAATTTCCTGCTGGTTTTTCTCTTTGAACATCTGGGTTTTTTGGTGGTTGCAGTGATACTAATTTAATCCAATATGAGGAATTATTCCTAACAGATACAATAGAAGTGAAAACAAATTAAATTGGACTTCTCTTCTGATGACCGGGAATTATATACCCACGATGCGACATAGTTTAAACTCTGTATCCGGAACAGTCCGACGAAGTCTTGCAAGCATACATAAGCTTAGACTTTAGAGTTGCAATAATATTCGATTAGCTCATTTGGGTGTGGTTATATGTACTTGATCACAGTATCCTTTGGTCCTCCCCTAAACTGAGTCATTTAATGTCATACAACTTCTAAGTATGCAAGATTGGAAGTTCGAAATCTCCAAACTTCACATGGATGTACGGCTTCTATAAGAGTAATGTTGCATGCGAAAAAGAATCTTTCATTCCGTCTATAATTTTCAACGGCCGTTTGGTATCGGTGAGTAACATCATGTTTCATTTTATTTTTTAATTCGGATAAGTACAATTCAATGATGTAAATAAGTTGCATCATTCAGAAATAAAGCTTTGCTAAATTAATTATTTATATCAAAAAATCAGAAAATCAATGATTTAAAATTAATAAAAGGAAGATTAAGTGGAATAGAAAAAAAAATTATATTTCAATACAAAATTATAACCTTAAGTATCAAAAGTTAGGTTTTCCGAAATTGCAATTCTCCAATCGAAGGAATGCATTTTGTATACTTTTGTTTGTTAATATGTTGGTAATATTTAGTTTTTAGTTTTGCCGTTTTAATTCATTTTATGCAATTAAGGAAAGAGCAAGCATAAATAACACTTTTTCAAGTTGCAACGTCGGTTTTTTTAGTATTTTTTACATTTTTCCGCACTTTTGTACGTTTTTGTTATATTTAATGTATATTAAATTTTAGTCAAAATACAATATGTGAAAATTTACATGAATGACTTATTTGTACTTATAAGATAAATTCAACTCGATAACACCATTCCTTCAAAGTATGAGACAATATGTAACTAGTCGGATGTGCCAATCCAAAAACTTTCTTCTATCTCAAACAGGTTTCGCATACACTAAAAGAATCAGCAACCAATTTATATCAAGGTCTAACTGAATCTAAAATTTTATTAAATTCCGTGCATTATTTCTTGAGATAAGATTATTGCTAAAATCGTGTAAATCCTGCAAAATGATGCATAGCAGCGCCACCTGTTGGGAAATTTAGATCAAAACCTAATCAACAATAACTTATGACAACGTCTAACTGAATCTGAAGTTTGATGAAAACCCTTGCATTTAGTTCTTGAAATATAGTTATCGTGATAATAATGAAAAAAGTAACATAGTAGCGCCACCTGTTGGGCTATTTACACCAAAACGGAATCAGAAAATATTTATATCAAGGTCTAACATAATCTGAAGTTTGATGAAATTCCGTGCATTAGTTCTTGAGATACAGCTATCATAAAAATAATGAAAAAAGTGGTATAGCTGCGCCACCTGTTGGGGTATCTATACCAAAATGTAATCAGCTACTATTTATGTCAAAGTCTTACTGAATCTGAAGTTCGCTGAAAATAGCTGCATTAATTCTTGAGATAGAGCTATTGCGGAAATCGCAAAAAATGCGACATAGCAGCGCCACCTGTCGAGCGATTTTCACCAAAAACTAATCAGCACCAACTTATATCATGGACTAACTGAATATAAAGTTTTATTAAATTTCGTGCATTAGTTCTTGAGATAGAGCGCTCACAAAATTATTGTCACATCCAGATAGACAGACAGACATTTTTTAAAAACAATCCAATCGTGTTCAGAATCTTCTAAAACGTATAAATCCGTCGAAAACCGGAAGTCGCAAATTTTCATGAATCCAATACTTTCTTTTTGAAAAGATAGAAGAAAGTAAAAATACATAAAATTCTATTCGTGTAACAAATGATGTATAATTTCCAAATCAGAGTGATTAGAACAAAACTAATTGAATAATTTTCAGAAGATAAAGAAAGAATAACATATTAGCATTAACAGATGTTCTTTTTTTTATATAACACATCTGAAAGAATTGATTTTATTGCTTGAGAGAAAAGGAAATGCAGAAAGCTTACTGAGCGTAAAATAATGTGTTTATCTATGATTAGAAAAGTTACGATTCAGTGAAGAAAATATGTTAGGGTTAGTTGGAGGTAATTGTAAATCTATTTCCTCACTTTTCCGTAACTGGTTGAGCTCTCTTATTTGTAAGGATACGTTATTTTTTTCACCCAGCTGTTATTTCAGTTCTCTAAGACATACTTTACCGAAACTAAATTGCAAAATATTTGTAAGTGTAAACATCAATATTTTTGTCAGCTTGGCAAAAAGAATAAACAGTTTCTGGTAAATGCAAATCAAAATATCATATATATTACTTCTGTTGCCAACATTCCTTTTTCTAAGAAAATACAAATCGAAGAACGATAAATGAGACACTATATGAAAGGATTTTAAACAGGCTTCTGACAAAGTATACTCACATTTCGTTAAAAATTGTTTTTTGATTAAAAATTGCTGTTTATTAAAAATTAAATCGGCATTGTTTTCGTAAATGAAATGAAAACTTTTCCTCAAATTAGTGTTGCCACAAAAATAAAATACCGCATTATGTGATGCTCAACAATGATTATATAAAAATATATAGTACAACCGTGGTAACGTAATAAGAGTAATACGTAATAAGAGTACAATATTTACGTAATACATAATGCGTGAAAACATAATAAGTAAAAAGTGTGATGCCAGCGTACGGGTTTATTTTATATTTATGATTTAAAAAAATGAAATGTTTAGAAGAAAATAACACCATCAATCGATCGAAGTAATATTGCAGTTAATTACATAGCATTCTTTTCATAAAAGAAATGAAAGGTTTTTCCCAGTTTTTCCGACGCGCGTGATACTCTAATGCAGTTAAAATATGATTGTTATAATTTCTGTTCTCGCGCGTGCTTTTTCCTAACTTTGATTAATTTTTATTATAACTTTGATGGAATAAATAGGATAATATTATGACTTCAGTAATGTTATTTGCAGATATTTTTATAATTAATTTTTCTTTAGGAGTTTAAACTTGTATATCAGAAATATTGCATTTTGCTAGAATATATTAGAAAGCAGTGCGAAATCCCCGCACGCGTCCGCTGTTAATACTTATTTTGACTATTTGAATATGGTGTTATTAATTACTCTATTCGGCAGATTACAATTATTCTAATCTTCAACTCTTAACGTTTCCATAGTGATAAAGTAGAAAAAGAAGTTCTGTAGCTACCTGAGTACAGTAACGAGTGAACATAGTGTTAATGATTATAAAAAAAAAATACAATCTTGACTCTTTGCACTAATCAGCAATTCTTTTAAAAAATGTTATTTTTTAAAAAAATGTATTAATTAAAAAAAATTGGTAAAAAATTAGAACCAATTGAGATTTTCTAAAGCCGGCATAGAAACATTTTTTAATGTTTTGTTGACAGAGGTTTTGTTGATTTAATGTGACCAATGACATCTTCTCGCGGATACATTATTATGTCAGATATAGCAGGCCATTTCCAATATTTCAAACTTTTCTGAATTGCACTAATCTGTAGACCGTCTTCTGAAACTTTAAATATTTTCCTGGAGTACCCTCATATATGAAAAATATGTGTTTCCCAACTGTTCGCTAACAGTGCTTTAATTGGAGAAATGATTGAATAGACCTCATCTCATCTATAATAAGCTCCTCTTCTTTTTCTTCTTCATCTTCTCGTTGTTCAACAGCTATAAAATCTTATTTTTAACTTCTGAATAACCTACTGTGGTGGCAATCTTCTTGTTCTCTTCTTTAAGCAGATGGTCAGATTCTTTTTTCTGTACTCTGCTTTTTTCGTCTAAATCTTCTTCATATGATAGCATTTCTTCGAACATATAGCTTCAATAATATCCCTAATTTCTTTGAAGGCATGACGAAAGGTATCTGATATGTTTATATATATATATATTATCTGATAAGTTTTGATATGTTATATTTGATATGTTATCTGGTATGTTTTGAGAAAAAATATTAACCAGGTCCATGACAGAAATAGTGTTTAATATTACTCCGTAAAGAAAACTGCAAGCGGGTATTGTATGCAGCATCGTGCTGAAGAGTAGAAACATGAAAAAGCAAATGCTAGTAAGCAAGTTTCCGACAGTGCTAAATATCACAAACTATTTACCTCTACTTTATATTCAACACAGCAAGAAGTAATGAGACGTATAATCTTCGTTGCACAACTATTCCAAACTTATCAAATTGTTTTGTTGTCAATTTTTATCAATTGCAGTACATTAAGCTTAGGAAATATCAACATTACTTCTGGGTGTGGAAAGATACGAGTTGACTTATCCATTAGTTTTCCCAATCATTGATTGTGTACTTGTATCTATCATTTACTGTTAACCCTTGTTTACATTTACCCTAACTATTCCTACGACCTTGGCAAAAGAAATAAAGGTGAATAAATAATCTATCGAAATAAGGACATCGTAATTGACAGAAAGCTGAAGTTGTTCTACAAATTATAGCAACATTTATGATTCAATGCAAAAAATATTGCAGAGAATAATTTTAAAAGGAAATATCAGAAAAACTTTCTTATGAACAGATTTTGGTACGCACCAGAATTGTTATTTAAGTACTTTTATTATATATATACATATATATGTGGGATTATGATGAGTAATAAGTACTTAAGCCACAACACAGAATTTTTAAATATAATATAAACAAAACAGATTTAATAACATAATAACAAATACACCTGAGGATTGATTCACACACAACTATATCACTGGGTTAATATCCCTGAACGATACAACCATTCGTATCTCGATACAAATAATAATCAGCCATCCATCTTCGCCAAGCATTGCATAAAAATTCCACCAATAAACATATCCGAAATCTATAGAACAACTCCTCGTGCGGGCTTGCTTTTCTTGGTCTTGCGTGAACTCATCGTCTTTATCGCTGCTCGTGAAAAGTAAAAATTCATTGAATTCGTATTATTGTTGTTGTTACTTATGATAATTCCCACATTTTTATATATTTAGTACTGTATAAACCGGATTTACCGATACCCGCTTTAACTATTTTCACAGTTTAAATTTCAATAATTCGGATTCACCAAAATTTATTTCAATGCTGAATGATCCTCGTTTTAACGATAATTTAGATAGATTTTTAAAAAGTATTTTCTAGTTACAAAAATGGGCAGTGTTTTCTTTCTGTTGTTCATTTATTGACGATGATGTGTGATTATTATGAGTTTCATTTAGAAAAAATTCAAACATCAATTTGGTATAATTTTTTAGCTATAGATTATGTGAACTATGTTTCAAATTGCAGTATGTTCACTAACTGCACTGCTGTCCAAAATATAAGGGGCACTGACCGGACGCTTTCGCTTTTTACACGGTTTGTCGAATATCTATCGTAAATTCTTGACTTTTTTTTTTTGTAATTCAAGTATGTAAAGCACATGTTTTACTTCAAGGAGAGTAGAAACAGTATACTGCAATTAAAAAATTAATATATTGAATATTTGATGAGATAGGGGCATTTGTATGAAATAATTTATAAATGCGCGTGAGCGAACTAATCCAAAGATTTTTTTTTCATGATTTGGTAGTCAATTCTATAGAGTAACTCCTATAAATAGACAACACAAATATCGTAAAAACTATATATTAAACTATATATATAATAGTAAAACCAGCAATACAGTGAGCTATTTGAAAAATTCGTGGGGAATTTCCATTAGATTATATGGGTTTATGGGATAATTATATTGGTGAGTATCTTGGTGAATTTATACAATGTACTCTTTTAGTTTTCGTAGATTAATTAAACTATTTTAATTTTTCAAGTTGAACATATTTTTTTAGAATGGCACTTGTATTATATAATACGTTTAAGGGGTCATTTCTAACAGGTGAATTAATTCAGCCGTTCCATTTATAAGGCCCCAGATTGTCATGTTAAATTATTTCGGGAGTAAAAATTGTTCACTTTGCGTAGAAGCTTGGGCAAAAATAGTTCCTGTTCAAAACTCAGATCACAAATAGGTATTATATTTAGTGAAGTAGTATCGATTTATACAGTGAATACTGAAAAAATATCTATATATTACGCATGTCCTAGAGAACTGAAACACACATTCACCTCAATTTTCAAACATTAGTTTTCAACTTTTCAAATAGAGAATTTCTATTATTTAAATTAGTCAACAATTGGCATTTTAAAATGTAATCCGTGGACTGACTCGTACTCCCATGTCTTAATCTGTCCCTGATATTACGACAATTTGTAGCACCAGTGTGAACGAATACTTCAAGAAATTAACAGTAAAAATAGATAACAGAATACCAGTAGTTATTTTTAAACAGGAAGTGGTGTCATGTAATGTGAATGTTGGTAAACCGGTGTATAAACATAGCTTAAGAAACTTCTGCTTCATTTTAGGTCAAATAATTATATATTTTGACCCAAGAATTGCACTTCATAACAAAGATACTCAAATAAATACTTTATAGAAACAAGACACACTTTATTAAACACATTTTCTGGTTTAAAACGATTTGAAATATATTGAATGATTAGCAGTTATGTTTTAACACGTTGACGGACACTTGCGGCTATGGCCGCCAAAGCGAAGTTCACAATGTGGCATGACGGCTATAGCCGCCCAAAACGAAATTGTCGTTTTTAGACACTACGGCTATAGCAGCACAAATGTGCATTTACCAGCGTACAACCACATTTTACCGGCCCAGTGTCATGTTTTGGAAAAAAAAATTAGGTTGAAGTTCGTTTTCCACCTGTTATACGAGTTGCAGCTTCAGTATGCACGTACAGGGTGGCTAGTGGTCAGGGAAAATGCAGTAAAAAATTATAATTACCAGTATATTCTTATACAAAAATTCAAATTGATTATTTGATCGAATAATCAAGATAAATTTTTCTATAAGAATAAACTGGTGTTTATCACTTTTTCGACTGTATTTTTTCCTGACCACTAGCACCCTGACGTGGTTGTGAAGGGAGTAGTGCAACCTCACTAAAGGTGCTGAATTAATCAAAATTAAGTTTATTTAAGCAGAAAGAGTAAAACTATACTTCTAATATTCTAAAAATTACAAAAACATATAGTGTCAATTTTCGAACTTCACTTGTTCCTACTGTCCGTCAATGTGCTAAGTGTCAAATTTCTGGTGAATAGCTATCGCCAGGTTGGATAGTCCTGCCTTAATCTGTCCTGATATTACGACATTTGTAGCAGCAGTATGAATGAATATTTCAAGGAATTAACATTGTTTCAAACCAGAATTTTTTTTAATGGATTCAAATAGATACCACGTAAAAACATGAAACAAAATATATATTATTATTTCAGAAATATTTTCTGGTTTCAAACGTTTTTAACCTGGATCAAATTAACTGACATTTTACGGAAGTTTAGTTGAAAGTTGGCACGTATGCATGTAATCGGAATGTTGATAAACTGGTGTAGAAACATAACCTACTAGACTTCTGCTTCATTTTAAGTCAAATAAATATAATTTGACACAAAAATTGCACTTAATTACAATGTGACTCAAATAAATACTTTATAGGAACAAGACACACTATATTAAACACATTTTTTGGTTTTAAAACATGCTTATTTGATTTTAAATGTATTCTAGGATTAGCAGTTATGTTTTAAGTATCAAATTTCTGGTGAATAGCTTGCGCCAGGTTGGATAGACCTGTCTTAATCTGTCCCTCATATTACGACAATTTTTATCACCAGTGTGAATAAATACTTCGAGCAATTAACATTAAAAAAAGATAACAGTATGTCAGTATTTATTTTTAAACAGGAGAGGGTGTCGTGTAACATACCTGCCAACCTCCCGCTAATCTTCCGTAAAATGTGGGTTAATTTAACCAGTTAAAAACTGAAACCAGATTTTTTTTAATGGATTTAAGTAGGTACCACGAAAGAACATGAATCTAAATATATATTATTATTTCAGATATATTTTCTGGTTTCAAACGTTTTTAACATGGATCAAATTAACTGACATTTTACGGAAGTTTAGTTGAAAGTTGGCACGTATGCATGTAATCGGAATTTTAATAATCTGGTATAGAAACATAGCCTACTAGACTTCTGCTTCATTTTAAGTTAAATAAATATAATTTGACCCAAGAATTACACTTAATAACAAAGTGACTCAAATAAATACTTTAATGAAACAAGACATAGTTTAATAAACACATTTTTCTCTTTTAAAACATGTTTATTTGATTTGAAAAATATTGGACTATTAGCAGTTATGTTAACTATCAAACATAAAGTTATATTGGTGAATAAATACAGTGTACTGCTTTAGTTTTCTTAGATTAATTAAACAATTTTAATTTTTCAAGTTGAACAGAATATTTCTTCACCATGGCATTTGTATTATTCTGGATTTGTACACCTCAGTGAATTTGAATAGCAGAATTTTCATAAAGTAATGTTCACCATATTTAAACAAAGAATTTCTTCATTAAATAAGATAAATATTTATTTACAAAAAATGTGGTATTCAAATCACCTAAGGCATACGAATTATGTTTGTAGTCTACCCACCTTACATGTTATTTCTTTTTTTCAGACAACTTATAGTTCAGATTGACCGTGATAAATAAGGATTTCTAACATGTTATTTTTCTTTACTTCATTTATATTATTTTCAATTTTTCGAAATATCTTATAAATATTTATCGACAATAAATACGTTTTATTTTCGTCTTATTATTAGAAAGATTTAAGATGCCACTTAAACATTTTTAGTTATCGCATTAATTAATGATAACAAATTAAATAGAACGATAAAAGAAAACTTTTGCGTTATCTGATACTGACATAAAAGGTAAATATATGAAGTATCAGTATGATATATTTCATTAAACAAGTATTTTTACACATTGAAATTTCGACAATGTAGTTGTCTTTATGTCACGTATTTCACTAGAATATTTTAATGATTATGCGCAGCGAAGAGAAAGACTAACATGAATGTCTGGCATAAAATATAAAAAGGCAATAGGGTGTAATTGTGTTTGGTTAATGAACCGTGGTTAGAATGAGATTCTCACGAAGAATGCAAAATAAGCTGACATTAATGGGAAAAAATATACGTGTAAAAACAATGATGAGATAAACCCCCGGAATTAACATAGTGTTATGATGATAATACTTGCTTTGGAAAACAACATAATTTTTTTTACAGTGGAGCAGGACATTATATTAATGTACAATCTTTCAGAGAAAATATGCTGAATTTATAGCCGCATGATTAAAATATATAAAAAGAATATTTATAGAAATCTGTAACGATATAAAACTAGTCGTTGGGGGCCACCGTAATACTTACCCATCATGGATATGCATAATGTAAAATATTAAAATAAAAAAATGTATAAACTACTTATAAAATGCATTGCAATTCAAATAAAATCGTGGCTTGAAGACGTCACAAACTTTAAAGGCTCGATTACTGAATTGCTTTAAAGAAACATACTTATAACTCCAAAAATAATACTCCTATTCATTAGCGGTTTATGGCATCTGATTAAGCGTCAAATTTTCAATTAAAATATATCTTTGAAGTGAGATTTGGATGAAATACAGGGTCATGCAAAATCGATGAGTGTGGAAAATAGGATACCAAATATATCGGCAACTCATTATCCGATCGACTTCATGCTGTATGCAAAATTTATGTTTTTTTATTGTCTTTTATATTCATTTCTTAAAATAAACAATTTCGAAAATTTTTATATGCCTTTCATCAGAACGAATATTTCGAGAGTCCGAAAAAAATTGTTCCGGTTAATCGAGGTTATTGAAATGAAATAGGCTTCTTCCCATTATTACATACTAAGTACATACCAAATTGCAAGTCTCTATCTCAATTTTTTAGGGAGATAGAGCGTTTACAGACACACAGACACACACACACACACACAGACACACAGACGGACGGCAAAATTTTTTTTCTAAAAATATGTTTTTTCGGAATCTCCAGTGTCTGAAACGTGTAAATCCGTCAAAAAATTTTTTCGATTTTCAAAACGATTACAAGACTTACCCTATACTACGTATCATGGGTAAGTAAGAAAATAATATATCACTGTTTTTAAATTATCTGGATTACATAAGTTGTTTTTAATGAAGAGAGTTTTGTTTTAAGTTACTTTAACAAGTGTTTACTAACACTTATGTGGTGCTAAAAATCTCCGTCCATCCATATACTTAAAGCTAACCTGCTTTTTAGTTTTTCGTGCAAAAATGCCTTTTATAGGCATGCGCGAGCATTCAGCTAATCAGCTAGAGGCTTTTACTATCTTCAGACGCGATATTTCAGCCAATGAGGTGAAGGCTTTTTCCTCTCTCTAGAAGCGTATGTGGATTACTACGACTCCATTTGGTTGTTCGGTTGTTGAAACTTTATGGATTTCTTTTATTAAGGTATTTTTTCATTTTACCGTATTTATTTTCTTTTTAAGTCGTATGTATTTTATTACTTTGAATTTTTTATAACTAACCCTTTTTTTGAGAGAGAGAGAGAGATTTCGTGGCACGAAATTCCGCGAATCGTTTCCGATGTAAACAAGTGTAAAATTTCAGTTTTTTAAACTTTTAATATGTAATTCTGTGTGATATGATTAAATTCAGGTTTTCTCAGCGACGATCACAGTATTTTTACGAAAAATTTTTTGTATTAATCAAGCTTTTTTGGTTATTAAGCATAGCTAAACACGAAAGAAAACTTTGTTATTTTAAGATTTTGATGTGAATTATTTGCGTACATTTATAAGGCGAGTTTCACTGAATAATTCAAGAAAAAAAAAATCTCATCATTATACATATTTAGTTACGCATTATTAATTATTTACTTGGCCTTTACTTTTAATATTTCAAACTTACAGCTGAATGTAACTATTAAAACATTTGAAATACTGTATTCGTAAAATGAAATTTCAGCTTAAACACTCGACAATTACTTTTACTTATGCATTATTAATTATTTACTTGGCCTTTAATTTTAATATTTCAAACTTACAGCTGAATGTAACTATTAAAACATTTGAAATACTGTATTCGTAAAATGAAATTAGCTTAAACACTCGACAATTACTTTTAGTTATGCATTATTAATTATTTACTTGGCCTTTACTTTTAATATTTCAAACTTACAGTTGAATGTAACTATTAAAACATTTGAAATATTGTATTCGTAAAATGAAATTTCAGCTTAAACACTCGACAATTACTTTTAGTTATGCATTATTAATTATTTACTTGGCCTTTACTTTTAATATTTCAAACTTACAGCTGAATGTAATTATTAAAACATTTGAAATACTGTATTCGTAAAATGAAATTTCAGCTTAAACACTCGACAATTACTTTTAGGTTAAATTAAGGTTTTTTCAGTGACGATCACAGTATTTTTACCAAATAATTAAAAGTACTACATGCATGCATCTATCTATCTATCTATCTATATTAGAAATTGTGCAGGTTTCTGGTCACTGTTTTGTTTACATATTTTAAACAAAAATTTCAATTTAATAATGCACTGAAAATTATAATGAATGCTTACAATTAAACACAACAACACAAAACAAAAAATTTCACAAAAACACATTATTTCCCGGATATTTTCCCACAACTAATCAATAAATTTCATGATATTTTATTGCGATTTTAAACCATGAACTTTAGTACTTTTCTGTTTTACGGACACTATGCCAAAATGTATGTATGTATGTTTGGCGACAATGGTGTACGTATAACGGAAAAGTGCCTGAATTATTATTTTTATATATATATATATATAAAATATGAACATAATTGGCGACACAGCAAGTTTTCTGGATTTCTCCCTGGCTCTCTAACCACATTGTTAACAAAACAAAAAATTCACGAAAAACACATTATTTCCCCGATATTTTCCCACAACTAATCAATAAATTTCATGATATTTTATTGTGATTTTAAACCATGAACTTTAGTACTTTTCTGTTATACGGACACTATGCCAAAATGTATGTATGTATGTATGTTTGGCGACAATGGTGTCCGTATAACGGAAAAGTGCCTGAATTATTATTTTTTTATATATATATATAAAATATAAACATAATTGGCGACACAGCAAGTTTTCTGGATGTGAAAGGCGGAGATGAATTTCATTCATTCAATGACCTTTTTAAAAGTTTCAAGTTTGGATTGAGTGCACATGAACATAGAAACCGATACCTATTTCTATGTTTATGATTGAGTTATTTGGATATATTTTCGTATAGCACAGAAAATCATTTCTCCCGCTTTCGTAATACAGATAAATTCTGGTGTATTTTTTTTTCTTCTTTTTATATCATAAGTACTTTTCTACTTTAAATTTTTTTAACCTAATAGTAATTGTCGCGTTTCTAAGCTGAAATTTCATTTTTCGAATGCAGTATTTCAAATGTTTTAATAATTACATTCAGCTGTAAGTTTGAAATATTTAAAATATTAAAAGTAAAGGTCAAGTAAATAATTAATAATGCGTAACTAAATATGTATAATGATCAGAATGACATATTAAAATGTGTACAGAATGACATGAAAATTTTAAAAAACTGAAATTTTGCACTTGCAACTTAATTGTAAATTTCATTGTTTACATTGGAAACGATTTGTGGATTTTAAGAATTTGCGGAACTTCGTGTCACCAAATTACTAAATCTCTCTCTCTCACTCTCCAAAAAAAAAAAGGGTTAGTTTAAAAAAATTCAAAGTAGCAAAATACATACAACACAAAAATAAAATAAATACGGTAAAATGAAAAAATTACTTTAATAATAGAAATTCATAAATTTTCAACAACGACATCAAACGAACGCGACAGATCGACGAACATTGCGTTTTTTAAGTGACTGATCGACGAACCTTGCGTTTTTTGGGGACATATCGACGAAGTTTGCGTTTATTCCACAATCGATCGATAAAATTTTTCTTTTTTCCCTGACTGATCGACGAACTTTGCATTTATTCCGCAATCGATCGACGAAATTTGCTTTTTTCCGCAACTGATCGACGAACTTTGCGTTTTTTCCGCGACAGATCAACGAACTTTGCGTTTTTTCTGAGACAGATAGACGAACATTGCGTTTTTTAAGCGACTGATCGACGAACCTTGCGTTTTTTGGGGACAGATCGACGAACTTTGTGTTTATTCTGCAATCGATCGACGAAATTTGCTTTTTTCCCCCGACTGATCGACAAACTTAGCGTTTTTTCTGCGACAGATCGATGAACTTTGCGTCTTTTCCACGATCGATCGGTGAATCTCAATCAAGTAAAATCTAAAGTCAGAAATTTATTTAACAACCTAATTGTTAAGGGTCCCTAACACATTTAATGGAACTTGAAAAATACACTGCATATATAAAACTTAACATTCTTCCCTTTTTTATAATAAAAATAAACATTTTACATAATCATTCTCAGTTGACTTAATTTTTTCAATGGTATTTTGTCATGTCTGCATTAATGTAATTCTTTAAATAACACGTAAAATAATAGTGGGGTTTAAAATTTTTTTTTCTCCCTCCCAAACATTACAACTCCCCTCCATTTAAAAATGTTGGTAGGGAGACTCCCGTCCTTGGAAAAATTGAATTTCAAGCCCTGCCTATAATATGTTTGTGTGTATTGAGGTTTGTATAGATGTTTGTGTGTGTGCTGTTTTTAATAAAGACAGTTTCATTTTTCACAAGACCCTTTCAAAAAATTCACATTCTTTGCGCAATCCTTTAACAAAATTTGCATTTTTTTTCGTGATTCTTTAATGAAATTCGCATTTTTTTCTGTATCTTTTTTTTGTCGAGATTCACAATTTTTTCAGCTATCCTATGACGTAATTCGTGTTTTTTTTCAGCGATAATTTGACGAAATTTGTGTTTTTTCTGCGATTTTTTTTTTTTCATGAAATTTGCGTTATTTTCCATGATTCTTTTATGAAATTTGTGTTTTTCTGTGATCATTAGACGAAATTTTCTTTTTTCGCAATGCTTTGATAATAATCACATTTTCTCTGCTGCCTTTTGATAAGATTCATGAATTTTCAGCAATCCTTCGATGAAATTCGCGTTTTTTCAGCAATCTTTGAAGAAATTCGCATTTTTCTCGCGATACTTTAACGAAATGTGCGTTTTCCAGCGATTTTTTGATAAAATACATTTTATTCCGCAAATTTTTAGACGAAATTTGGCAAGAAAGCGCTATCTTTTGGTGGAATTTCCTGTTTTGCGATTCTTTGACAAAATTTGCTCATCTTTTGCGTAAATCACGTTTTTCTGTGGCCTTTTAACAAAATTCACGTTTTACATGATCCTTTGATGAAATTAGTGTTTTTCCTGTGATCATTTGACGAAATCTAGGATTTTTTTCCCGCGAAGATTGATTATATGTTTTTAGTCTGCAGGTGCCCTAAAAAGTTTGTGACGCCAAACAAACAAAATTCATCCTAAAGAATTATTGTTTCGTTTCTGGAAATGAACGACTGTCAACTCATTGGCTGAATTATAAAGGGTGAAATGTGTAGGCACTGAGTATCATCTATACTATTAACAGAGTTTCCCCCAGGTTTAAAAAGGGGCAAGGTGCTGCTGGTGAGAAAAAGGGCACTTTTTTTATTCTTAAGGGCACTTTTTGGATTTTTGAGGGCACTTTTCAGAATCTTAAGGGCACTTTTCAGAATCTTAAGGGCACTTTTTTAATTGTTAAAGCTTAAAGGTATTCTTTTGGTTTTTAAAGCCACTTTTGATATTTCAAAGTCAAAACACTCTTTTTAAGAGAACATTGAGTCAGTTTTTATTATGAAACCAAATTTTTTAATGCAAAAAGGAGAAAGGGCACTTTTTTTACTGAGAGCAAGAAGGGTGCTAATTATTTTGCTGGAGGGGGCAAGAAGGGTGCTAATTATTTTGCTGGAGGGGGCAAGAAGGGTGCTAATTATTTTTATGAGGGGCAAGAAGGGTGCTATTTTGCAAACCAAAGGGCAGGCAGGGTGCAGCACCCTTCTGAAACTGTCTGGGTGAAACACTGCTATTAATGTCGGTAAACGTCTGTCTGTGTGTGTGTTGTTGTGTCTGGCGTCTGTAAGCACAAAACTCTGCATGCAGACGATGGACATAAGTGCTTTTGGTATAAAAAAATTCGGAAGGGGAGTTTTTAAAATTCACATTTTGCGGGAGAAGAGGGGTGCGAACGAATTTAAAAAATGAGTCCGCATCAATAATTATGGCGGCGGGGGGGAGTATGTTTTGCCCACACGGGGCAGAGACTTTTCTTTGCTGACACCACTCATATGATATATCGTTCGAAAGGCCTGTGACTGCCTTTTCATGTTATGCATCTGTGTGGTCCATCCCCCCCCCCCCCCGTCAATTGGGGCACTTTTCTAAATTTTGCACATACCACTCATGTTATATATCGTTAAAAAGATCTGTGACCGCTTAATTATATTATGCATCTCCGGTGTCCATCCCCCACTTTGCCCCCCCCCAAGGGGGTACTTTTGTAAATTTTGCACAAACCCTTCATGTTACGTATTGTTGGAAAGGTCTTTGACTGCTTATTCATGTTATGCATCTCCGGGGTCCATCCCGCCATTTCCCCCCTTTTAAGGGGGGCACTTTTCTAAATTTTGTTGACACCCCTCATGTCATATATTGTTGGAAAGATCTGTGACCGCTTAATCATATGCATCTCCAATGTCCATCTCCCCAATTTGCCCCCCCCAAGGGGGCAATTTTCTAAATTTTGTTGACACCCCTCATGTCATATATTGTTGGAAAGGTCTGTGACCGCTTAATGATATTATGCATCTCCAATGTCCATCTCCCCAATTTGTCCCCCCCCTCCCCCAAGGAGGTACTTTTCTAAATTTTGCAGACAACCCTCATGTCATATATCGTTGGAAAGGTCTGTGACTGCTTAATCATATCTCTGATGTCCATCTCCCCACTTTGCCCCCTCCCCCAAAGAGGTACTTTTCTAAATTTTGCACACAACCCTCATGTCATATATTGTTGGAAAGGTCTGTGACTGCTTAAACATATTATGCATCTCCAATGTCCATCTCCCCACTTTGCCCTCCCCCTCCCCCAAGGGGGTACTTTTCTAAATTTTGCAGACAACCCTCATGTCATATATCGTTGGAAAGGTCTGTGACTGCTTAATCATATGCATATCTCCAATGTCCATTTCCCCACTTTGCCCCCCCTCCCCCAAGGGGGTACTTTTCTAAATTTTGCAGACAACCCTCATGTCATATATCGTTGGAAAGGTCTGTGACTGCTTAATCATATGCATATCTCTGATGTCCATCTCCCCACTTTGCCCCCCAAAGAGGTACTTTTCTAAATTTTGCACACAACCCTCATGTTATATATCGTTAGAAAGGTCTGTGACCACTTAATCATATTATGCATGTACCGTGTCCATCCCCTACTTTACCCCCCCCCCCAAGGGGGTACTTTTTTTAATTTTGCACACACCCCTCATGTTACATATCGTTTGAAAGGTCTTTGACTGCTTATTCATGTTATGCATCTCCTTGGTCCATCCTGCCATTTCCCCCTCCCCAAGGGGGCACTTACCATTTACTTGCACAACAGCGCTAAATGTGTCAAATGAAAGAAATTCCGCGAGTGCATGTGCCAGTGAAACTTAGCCAATTGCTGTTCTTCAACCTAGCTTTAATTCAAAGTGGGTCTTTTATTTATTTGAATTATTCTGCAAAAGTTTTAAACATTTTAAAGCAGCTATGAATTTTATTTTTATGGTACTATCAAGTTTTTTGCCGTCAAATTTTGACGGGTTCCATCTAGTTGTAAAGAAAGACAGATGTTTCTTAATCTAAGAAAATGCAACATACACTGTTAAAAACAAATCCGTTAATTCACGGACTTTTTCCATTCCGTTAGTAGATTTTCCGTTTTGAGATATTAAAGAAAGAAAAACTCCGTTTGAAGAAGCGGTAACTTTCCGTTACACTCTCAGAAATACTTCCTTCAAATCACGGAAATATTCCGGGCAGCATTGCCAGGAAGGGAAATTTTCCGTTATGAATATCCTCGGTTTTAAAAAATTACATCTGTCTTTGTGCTGCCATCTGTTGAGTATTACGGGAGTATTTATTATTTGATATACTTAAAGAATATTTTCTGGCCGATCTTGGGCTCGTACTAGGTACGATGGTACCTTGAGCCAAGTGTAATACTGGTAAGACCAGTGGGCGCTTGATACAATAATAGTTTGAAACGATGATACGGGATTTCTTTAAATGGCGGCTTGGAACTTAAACAGTTTGGAGAAATTTTGAAGTTATTTGCGGGGAAATTTCGTCCTTATGAGATTATGATTGGAGTTTTAAAACTTTAGTATTAATAGAGGATAAAAGCATGAATTATATATATTCTTAATTTGATTGTTAGATGTAATATATGAATTTAAAAATTTTGAATTAAATTCGATAACAAATATTTGCTTTTTTGAGAAAATCGATTTTTTTTTTCAACTATTATATATTTTTTAAATGTGTTCGTTAGAATATATTTTCACTGCGAGTGTTTTTTTAGAACTTTAAAAAATACATTGCGAATAATTTTAAAGGAATGAGAAAAATTATTATTATTTTTTAATTCGAAAGCCTTATTTTTATTTGTTGCTTTTTAGCACTTTCCAACCTAGTTGAAAAGTGCTTATGACTTCGGTTTGTCTGGCCGTCTGGCCGTCTGGCCGTCTGGCCGTGCTCTAACTCCCGTAAATATGCTCGGATTGCTCTGCAATTTTTATATGTTATTGTCGTTATCTATGGCACGTTCCCTATTTCAACTGAAGTGTGTAGCACTTATAGTTTTCTTACAGGGACACTCAAAAGAATTCCGTTACATTGCGGTCTATGGGGGAAAATCATTTGCGGTTTATTTTAAAAATGTTTCACTATTGTAAACGCATTGAAATTTATATAGATCACTAAGATGCATTAGAAGAAGCTTAATATGGAATAGTAGGTGTATAGCACTTAGAGTTACTTTACAGGGACAGTCAAAATAATTCCGTTACATTACGTCTATGGAGAAAAATCGTTTTCGGCTTATTTAAATAATGTTCCACTATTTTAAACGCATTGAAGTTTATATATATTACTAAGGTGCATTACAAGAGGCTTACTACAGAATAGTGTGTGTATAGCAGTCATCGTTCATTTACAGGGACACACAAAATAATTCTCTACTGTCTGTTAACAATAATTCCTGGAAGTGCGTTTTAAGTTACTAAACGCAATTTTAATCTTAAATAGCTTTTTGTCTATTACGTGGTGTGTATAAATTCTGTAGATCCTATACAGGACAGCACAAAAGTTCGCGAACACATTTCCGTTTATTGACAGAAACTCCAGAAGGAGAATTTAAACGGTGCTACGCGTTTCCTAACTAAACTAAAATTTAGCATCCTATGTATATATACAAATCTATAGATCATATACAGTGCTACATAAAAGTATTCGGATATTTTTCCGAATATTGTATATATTGAAAATTCCTGAAATTACGTTTTTAAATATGTTATGCGTTTTCCAAATTGTTTACTTTCAGCTTATTAAACGGTAATGATTTGTAAAATTATTTTAGAAGCGTTGGAAAGTGCTACATAATCTATGCTTGACGCATGATTTTTCGTTCTTGTTTTGAGTAAAATCGATTTTTTTTTACTTAATTTAACTATTATATATATATGTTTTTTAAATATGTTTATTTAAAATACATTTTAAATGCGATTATTTTTTTTTATAACTTTAAAAAATAAATTGCAAATAATTTTAAAAGAATGGGAAAATTAATTATTACTTTTTTAATTCGAAAGCACTATTTTGTTGTTGTTGTTCTTTTAAATAAATTCGAAATTTCAATTGATTGAATTTTTAATTTTTCCTGTTGCATCAACATGTCAGTTTTTTAAACATTGAAAATAAATATGCAGCAGATAACGGAATACCTCCGTTTACCACTTTCCTCTGCGTACGTTCCGTTGTTTTCAGGAAATATGAGGAAATTTTCTGTTTTCTTACTGAAAACGCTCTTTTGTCGTGCAAAGGGAATTTTTCTGTGAAATGCAGGACAAAATACCTCTGAATTTCAAATTACTTATAACAGTGTATCCAAAAACGAAAAAATACAATAACATCGTCTGCGTTACCCAAGATTCCGTTGGGTAGAGTGTTCTTTATTTTTAGAAACCCTAGAAACCAATATATGTTCCAGATTTAAAGAAGCATTTATAAAAATAAAGTTTCTTTTGCTGCAACTCACATTCGAAAATGTCTTTGGTAGTTTTTATAGTATATTAATCAGTTTTCTTAATCTGGAATATAAGTATTTCGGATGCTATTAATTCTCAAATATGCTTTTTACATTCAACAAACAAGTTTTATAGATAAACATAATAGATTAACAGCATTAAAATTAATATTATTTTCTTACTCAATTCGAAATTCAATTACGCAGTTGAAAATGTGTATTTGAGAATTTATCTATAATAACCGACAGTGACAGCTCGTGACTGTCTTTATGGGGGGCACTAAATGCATGCCTGGTACATTTATTATTTTCATACCACTATTTTTTAAAAGAAATATATTTGTTTTTTAACGGCAGAACTGCTGCCAAAACTAAAATAAAGTATTTCTTTATAATAATACTGATAAGGAAAAATAAATTTCACAGTTATGCATGTAGTGCCCCAAATAAATCAAGTCAAAAGCCGCCACTGATTACCGATATTTCGGTTTGAGAAAATTGATTAATACACTAATAAAACTACTCGGAAAACAGCGGCAGCTAAATTTTACAAATGCAGCTTTAAAGCTTTAAATTATAATGATTTTAGAGGTTTCTGATGATAAAGAACGCTTTTCGGTATCGTTGTTCAGCCGGAAGTGGTTATTGTATATTTTCGATCGTGGTTAAATTATATTTTCTTAGATTAAGAAATATGTCTTTTTTTGCAGTGTATTTCGTATTGTTATTGGAAACGACCTATTCTTTTGATTAAGTTTCTTTAATTATATATTTTATCTACCCCATTAAAATCTGTGCGCGTATCTATCGATGTAACATCAAAAATGCGGAAACCACAGGGTGCAGGACTACGAAATTTGGCACAAGTGCTGCTGGTAGGGGGCCCATGAACGATTGGGGAAAAAACTTTGAGATTTTTAAATAGATATTTTTTATGTTTTAGACGAGTTTTTGCCTTTTTTATGTTCAACCCGTAATTGTACGAGTTCTAACCATTTCTAAATGTTTACTGCAATGTGAGATATACATATTACATACGCCACGCTGCAATACTAAGAAGCTGTAGCAGGTATTACGAAAATTCTTTTACCTCGCATGCAAATAATTAGAGATTATTTAATTGCGCTTAATTATTACCTGTTTAAAGAAATAACGAAAAACATTTTATCACAAATATCAACAAAACTTTTTATTCTATGTATTCCTTTATTCCAAAGATATCGTTTTTATCGTTTGCTGCCATAGCAACATGAAAAATTCATTTTCATTAAAAAAAAGCACAGTAGTAGTAAAATATTTTTCTACATATTACATAGATGCATTTGGTTGTACTGATTTTTATTTTTAATTTTGGTTTTAGAATTAAATTCATGACCTCCCGTGCGAAAAACGGGTTAAATAGCTAGTAGGTACACTCTCAAAAAACTTCCTTCAAATCACGGAAATATTACTGGCAGCACTGCTGCCGGCTTATTTCTGTTATTTGAAGAATTTCTGTTTATTTTTTTGTCTGTTACAGGAGGACAATTTTCCGTTATTTGAAGAACTTCCGTTTATTTTTTCTCTCTGTTACAGAAGGAAAATTTTCCGTTATTTGAAGAACTTCCGTTTATTTTTTTCTCTGTTACAGGAGGGAAATTTTCCGTTATTTGAAGAAAGTCGGTTTTAAAAAACTTTCTTTCTATTTGTGCTGCCATCTATGAACTGTTTCAGAAGTATTCGTTGTTACATACATTTTAAGAATTTTTCCTGGCTCACCTGGGGATCGAACTAGGTATGTGCCGGTCTTGAGTCAAGTATGTTTCTGATAAGGCCAGTGGGTACTTGCTTGAGTCAAGAGTTTGGAATGATGATCCGGTTTCTTTAAAGGGCGGCTTTGGGCTTGAAAAAATTTGGGGTTTAGAAAGCTGGCAAATTGGAAGTTAATTACGGAGAGATTTTGTCCCTATGAGAAGATGGTTGGGGTTTTAACAATTTAGTATTAATAGAGGATAAAAATATGAAATATATATTTTCTTAATTTTATTGTTACGTAAAATAAGGATAATATATTTTTAATTAAATTTGAGAAGAAATATTTGCTTTTTTAATAAAATTCTTTTTCAAGTATTATACACTTTTTTTAAAGGTGATCGGTTCGATGAAATGTGTTCCATGTTTTAGAATATATTTTAATTTCGAATGTTTTGTTATAAATAAAAAAAAATGAGAATAACTTTAAATAAGTGAGAAAATTATTTGTTATTTTTTTAATTCGAAACTATTAATTTGTTTGTTTCTTTTTTGAATAAAATCGATTTTTTTCCAAATATGTATATATTAATCTGTTTGTTTAGAATATATTTTAAATGTGAATTCTTTTTATAACTTTTTAAAAAATAAATTGCAAATAATTTGAAAAGTATGAGAAAATTAATTGTTACTTTTTCAAATTCGAAATTTTCTTTAATAAATTCGAAAGAATAATTTATTAAACTTTTAGTTTTTCATTTATAAAATAAATTCAAACTGTAGTATTAATATAGCCAATACGCAGGCGTGCAGGGAATAAACGGACATTTTCTCTCTTCTTCAAACTTTGGAGAAGAATTCACGGAAAAAGCATGTTTCTAAGAGTACGAAATTATTTGTTGAAAAAATGAGGAAAAATTCAGTTTTTCTGACAGTGTATATAAAATCGGCTTCTGCGTATATTAGAATTAGTAGATTAATAGATGTAAAAAGTTGCTGAATTTCATTATGAGTATTTGTTGTTTGATAAATACAACACGGCTTTAATAAGTGGTATCCTTTTAAATAGGGAATGAGCTACACTGAATTAGAAGCTTATGAGTACAAATAGCTAAAATTTCAATTCGATAATGTCAGTTTGAGCAAAAAATGTTTTTGTTTTCCATATCTACCAGCAGATGCCTTCGCAGATTAAATAAAAATTCGTATAGATTTTAACATTTTCCAACATTGTTGGAAAGTTTTTAAGAATTCAGATTGTCTGTCTGTCTGTCCGTGCTCTAATTTCGTATATATGCTTGGACTGCCATGTAATTTTTATATGTTATTAATGCTAACCGTAGAATGTTAAGTGTTAAAAATAAAGTGTATGGCTGCTCTAATTCATTTACAGGCATCCAGAAAAAAATTTAGTTGCATTTTAAACATGTTACAACACGTCAAACATAATGAATTTGAAATGCATCTTTGAAGTGGACTAAAACATGCCTTCTGAGAAGGATAGAATGAGTACAATTTATAGTTCGCTTACAGAGACGTACAAAAGAATTATATTGCTTCAGGATATATGGGAAATGATCGTTAACAATACCTTTTAAAGATGTTATGATGCTTGAATCATAATAACATTAAAACGGATCACTGTGGTTCACTATAACATGCTTTTTATAGATTTTTATACAGTGCGTAGTATTTATCGTTCACTTACAAAGACGCCACAAAGGAATTTGATTACAGAACGGACTATGATCTATTTCATTGTAATAAAAAATGAATTTCCTTATAATATTCTGCTGGAAAATGTTTCATAATCTATGCCTATTGTATGATTTTTCATTCTTGTTAATTTTTTTCTGATTTTCTTATGACAACTTATCGTGGCTAGCGTATACTTGTCTTTATGGTCATTAGAGAAATTTTGCCATGGCAGAGTAAGTTAGAGAACTCTTCGAAGTTCAATACTTTTTTCTTGTTTTTGCTAGTAAAGTTAACATTTTGCTTTTTGTACAACAAAAATCCCCACCCTTTTAAAGGTATGATCTACTTAATTAAAATAAAGATTGTTTATATAATGTTTATCAACTTGATTTATTATTATAAGTTATGTTTATATATGACACACTAAATAATTAAGAGAGTTATGCGTTAGATACCCATTCGATGGGAATGAAAAATTACCTCAGAGTAACGTTTCCAATAATCTTTAATATTTCCAAGTGCTTGATAGTTGATATAATATCCCTATCTATTCAAATCAGTTTTTTTTTGTGTTACTGATTCTGTTTCTCGTGAATATAATTCTTTTTCTTTGCAATTTTTTTATGTTTTTTGTCTTTAGACAAACGATCTCTGGTTTGTGTAAATTAAAGAATGAAATTTTAAAAATTAAACAGTTAAAAAACTCTTAGGATATTTTAGTAATTGGTATTATGTTTAACAGATAGAAAAGTGTTTATAAATACAAGAGATTTTTTTTTGAGCCCGTTAATCTTATGGGTCACGAAAAAATGGTATCTATTTAATTACAGTGTTTTTAATTGATATCATATTTTGGGTTTCAGTTTTACAGATGTAAGGTTAAATACCGTAAAATGAACTTGTCTCTAATGATATCCTGTTTTTAAATGAAATAATTCATGGTGCAGACGACAAGATTAACATAAAATTATACCGGTTAACACGTTTATAACGGAATTATTTCCAGGTCTCTAACGATTCCGTTTTTACACGTTTTCTTGATTCTTTTTTGAATTGGAAGCTTTGAACAGTCATCCAAAATGTTATGCCAATTTACACGATAAAATTTTTCCACTAAAGTAATTATTTTAAAGAATCATAAATTAGCGAATATGGATTTAATAATACCTACTACGGATAAAAGTTCATGAAATTTAATTAGATTGTCATTCTCACCAAATAAACAAATTTCGTAAAAATATGAGAATAGTATTGGGAATACGATTGCTACACTGTAACAAAAAAAAATTCTGAGGCTACTAAAATTTATTTAGTATATTTCTACTTCACAGATATTTTTAGTAACCGGTACTATAAACCGGAATTGTTGCTAGCTGTTTTCTAGTAATGTTTCTAGCTGTTTTCTAGTAATTCTTACAGATATTCTTGTAACTGAGTAAGAATAGAAAAAAAATAGTAATTGCAAAGATCAGTTTGAAAAACTAAAATTTTTGTTTTGTAGATCGACTCATTTTTTTACAGTGTAATACAATGTCTGTCACAAAATTTTTTACAATGTTGCTAGAGAATTATATAATCCTCTTTAGAGCACAAAATAAAAATTAATTTAACAGTTTTCTTTCATTAGGTTATATCTAACTCCATAAACAGTACATCTTAAATATACTTGATTATGGAGGCATCTTCCCACTCCAAACTAGAAAAAATAAACGCTAGTGACACTTCGAAAACCTTACAATTTCCAAAAACATATTGTTTTATTCTAAACAACACTATATTAGGGTGGGACAAACGAAAACGGAACAGGAGCCATAAAATTAAATCACATCGTTTTTTTTTCAAACGTAATCTCCAAAGCTAAACCAGCACTTGTCTCACTATTTCATCAAGCTGTGAATACCGTGCTCGGAGAAATCCTTTGCATTAGAGTGGAACCAGTTTCGAACATTCTCCATGACATCATTGCTCAAGAAAAAAGAGCGACCCTTTAATATATTTTTCATTCGCCGATGCACTTCTCGCAAGTCGAATTCCAATTTCTTCTGTCACTAAGTAACGGATAACACTACGTTGCTCTTATTTACGAGTAAAGATTTCACGGACTCAGATGAAATACTATCGATTGTCTGCCGGATGATACTGTTGAACGACCGCCAGTGCATATTACGTGCTTCTGCATGACTACCTAGAGCAAGTCGATTTGCCGCAATAGGGGCTGTCTTTCTTACCTCCCACTATACCTCTACACAGAATTAATGCCACAGTCATACAAAAATAAATCAAATTATAACCACTGTTGATCTGTCATTATATGTTCCAATTGAGGGGGTCGGGGCAAGAAAGCGCACAGCCCCATTTTTGGTGAAATAAATCTAACTGTAATATGTTGCTTAATATTGTAAATTATAATATCCAACATAGAATTTTTTTCTAATATCACTTGGTGGCAGCCAATGTGACAGGTTTTGGTTTTGCCCCAGATGTTTATGCCCCCAATGAAGATAGCTAATTTACAAAAAAAGTTATAGTAATATCATTAAAGTAATGTCATATTGTTACTCAGACTACCTGAAGTGTTACTAAGACATTGGCGAAAAAAATTTAGGTTATATATCTTTATTTGAGTATTGGATCCAATTTTCAAATTGCAATATCTCAGAAGTTCAAAAATGTGGCTTGGCACTCTCTTACCCCGACCCCCTCAACTGTCCTCCCACAATTCCTATACATGCATATGCATGCTTAATGAGATCATGAAAACTTGCTTCAACAATTCAGCTTATTTAATTATCATTAAATCACTGCGTCATTCGGTTAATTGTACAGTCCCTTACGAAAATAATTCATAGAGCTGTATAGAACTCTATAGACTTCTATAGAATAGCCATTCTATAGAATACTATTTCTATAGAGCTCTACAGAATACTTTTTCTAAAGAAAGTGTTTCTATAGAATTCTTAGAAGTTCTGTAGAATTTTTTTTATAGAGTACTATAAACTTTATAGATTTAAGTTCTATAGACTAATGATTCTATAGATTTGTTTTTGTTGTTTGTTTGTTTTTATGAAAAAAATATTTCTTGATCTTTTAAAATTTATGTGTGTAGTAATTTATTTATAACTATACATTAAAACTAAAAAAATGATAATCAATTTTTAATACATCAGTTTAATATATAATAGTACTACATAGATTTAATATGATTATATATATATAATTTAATTCTATTCTAATATATTGTGCTTCTATTGTCAATGTAATAATATATCAATTGAACTACTGAATTAAATCATGATTAATTAATTTCTTTATGATGCATTAATTTGTTGTTAAATTTATAAAACCATCCATCTAATTTAATAGCTTTTATTCACTTTAATATTATTGTAATTTTTATTCAAATATTTTAATCTGAGGTTGTTTAAACAATTGTTTCAGTTTTAACAAATAATAATTAATTAGACTTTTCAATATTTTTACAAGGCTATATATGATTGGGAATGCAAATCACAAATCAAATAAAGTTTAAATATTGTAATAAGAGCTGTGGAACTGTCAATGGCTGTATCATACTGAAAGTATTGGTTCTTCGTCCGATTACTAAAGTCAAGCAGCATCGAGTGAGGTCACGTTTTTGGAGGGTTGCCACCTGAATTCTATATAAAATTCTATACAAAAAATTTTATAGAAACTCTATCTTTTTTCTATAGATATTTTATAGAAGCTCTATAGACATTTCTATTGAACTTCTACAGATATTTCTATAGCTTTAGGTTACACAAGCATATAGAAAAACGGGCCATAATTCTGTAGGATTCTATAATGCATTTTCTATAAATATATTTAAAATAATTCTATAAGAAATTTTTGTAAGGGGTGGTATAGGGCATACCTGGCATCTAGCAAAATAATCTTCTTATTTTTTTTTTAAAAATTTTGTGGGGAAACATATACTTTTTTAATTAAATAACGCTCTTCCGAAAAAAAAATAATAAATACAAATATATAATTTTACAAATTACAACAACCATTGGGAAAATTTTCCAAAAGCTTAAAAAAATAAAAAAATAAAAAAATAAAAATTACCGTACTTACGTGTTATAGCTGTCCCCACAATTATTATTATGCCAAGGTTGCAGTTATGATTTCGCCAAGATCATAAGATTCATCCTTAGGGCCGCTATAACACGAAAGTACCAAATTTAGAAAATATTAATGAAAACAGAAACAAAAACGTTATATATATATATATATATATATATATATATATATATATATGTGTGTGTGTGTATAATATATTATTATAATGTCATACATGCTTTATAATTTGGCGACAAATCTTGGTCGCTTGGCGATTCATCCTTGGAGGCCGCTATAACACGAAAGTACCAAATTTACAATATATTAATGAAAACAGAAACAAACAATTTATAAGACGATTTCTCATCCCACGTCAATTTTTAAATTCGGGTATTTTTTATATCTGATAACTTGCATCTATTCCTTTTTGTAACTTTAAGGTTTTTGTAACGATTTTATGCATTTCTATTGTGTATTCAAAGAAAAATTCTTATAAAGTTACAGAATTTCGTTAAAAACGCTTAAAAAATAAAGTGACGACGTCAGGAGGTCCATTCTCGACCGAAAACAACAACCATTTTCCCAATGGTTAATAAAATTTACACGTTAGCGCATTTCTCGACTTCTTTCTAATCTCTGTTCCATACGCCAAATTAGTTGCTATAGCATACTCTTATGCTATACTTGGAGGTTTTAAGAAGTAATGTACACTTGTTTTAATAGCATATGGATTATTTAAATTTCCACTACTGATTTTTTTTGGCCACCATGAATCACAAATAACAGGATACGGCTTCTTAAAAAAAAAACTTTTCTGTAAACTACAGAAATGCTTTGCTGAACTAAAAGAAAATGTAACAGATAATTTTGTAAATAAATATTTTTATCTATTAACATTAAAATAAAGTTTCGTATCTGCTTCGATTAAAAAAAATTACGGGAATTTCTAAATCTTACTTAACGCAATTTCGTAGAGAAATATTAGCTAATTAATCTGCATGCCTTAAAAGAAATTACGAGAATTTATCACAAAACCTGTTATTAAATTAATTTGCAATTTATATCATTTCTTTGTTTTTTTCTATTAAATAGAGAGCTTTTTTCGCCTTAAAATATTTTATAAGAAATGAGTGAAGAGTTCAACAGCTAGATTTACATATTGATATATAATTATAGATGCTAATAATTAGAAAAGTTGTAGTGTTATTCGGTTAAAAGAAAGTCAAGTAGTACATATTTAAGAGAAGCAGAAAAAGTTGATTTAATTCGTTGTGTTAAACAAAGCAGTTGCTGTTTTATGGGAAAGTTGAATTCTAATGCATTCCAATAAAGGATAAATGTACAGTCACTCTAAAAAAAAAAAAAAAAGATCAACTGCATTCGTTCGCAGATTATTTACGATAAAGCCACATAAAAGGTGTCTTTAGACCTCAGAATAATCTCTTATTTTTAAATAGGAAAACATTTTTTAAAAAGGGGTCAACTAGATAATAAAAATTGCACCTTATTTTTATTAGGGTAACACCCACTTTTGACATTATATTTAGGTTCCTTGGATCAAGGCAGTTCCGAAAATGGCATTCTTTATACAATTATTATTAAGTCAAGTAGTACATATTTATTTTTATTAAGTCAAGTAGTACATATTTAAGAGAAGCAGAAAAAGTTGATTTACTTCCTTGTGTAAAACAAAGCAGTTGCTGTTTTATGGGAAAGTTGAATTCTAATGCATTCCAATAAAGGATAAATGTACAGTCACTCTAAAAAAACAAGAACGAAAAATCATGCGTCAAGCATAGATTATGTAACACTTTCCAACGCTTACAAAATAATTTTACAAATCATACCGTTTAATAAGCTAAAAGATAACATCTAAGTAAACAATTTGGAAAACGCATAACCTATTTAAAAACATAATTTCAGGAATTTCCAACAGATACAATATTCGGAAAAATATCCGAATACTTTTATTCAGCCCTGTATATGATCTATAGATTTGTAATATGCTAGGATGTTAAATTTTAGTTTAGTTAGGAAACGCGTAGCACAGTTTAAAATTATCTTTGTGGAGTTTCTGTCAATGAACGGAAATGTTTTCGCGAACTTTTGTGCTGCCCTGTATAGGATCTACAGAATTTATACACACCACGTAATAGACAAAAAGCGAGTTAAAATTAAAATCGCGTTTAGTAACTTAAAACGCACTTCCAGGAATTAGTGTTAACAGACAGTAGAGAATTCTTTTGTGTGTCCCTGTAAATGAACGATGACTGCTATACACACACTATTCTGTAGTAAGCCTCTTGTAATGCACCTTAGATAGATATATATATATATAAATTTCAATGCGTTTAAAATAGTGAAACATTATTTAAATAAACCGCAGACGATTTTTCTCCATAGACGTCATGTAACGGAATTCTTTTGACTGTCCCTGTAACGTAACTATAAGTGCTATACACACCCTATTCTATATTGAGATTCTTCTAATGCACCTTAGTGATATATATAAATTTCACTGCGTTTAAAATACTGAAACATTATTTAAATAAACCGCAAATGATTTTTCAACATACACCGCAATGTAACGGAATTCTTTTGAGTGTCCCTGTAATAAAACTATAAGTGCTACACACTTCCGTTGAAATAGAGAACATGCTATAGATAACGACAATAACATATAAAAATTGCAGAGCAATCTGAGCATATTTACGGGAGTTAGAGCACGGCCAGACGGCCAGACGGCAGACGGCCAGACGGCAGACGGCAGACGGCCATACGGCCAGACAAACCGAAGTCATAAGCACTTTTCAACTAGGTTGGAAAGTGCTAAAAATATCAACTGCATTCGTTCGCAGATTGTTTACGATAAAGTCACATAAAAGGTGTCTTTAGACCTCAGAATAATCTCTTATTTGTAAATAGGAAAACATTTTTTAAAAAGAGGTCAACTAGATAATAAAAATTGCACCTTATTTTTTTTTAGGGTAACACCCACTTTTGACATTATATTTAGGTTCCTTGGATCAAGGCAGTTCCGAAAATGGTATTATTTATACAATTTTTATTAAGTCTTCAGAGAGTTATAAAATAAAATATATCATGCGCATATCCAAAAATGAAAAAAAATAATTTAAGAACTGACATCAGAAAAAATCAAGTTAAACATCAATAAAATTATAATAAATATTTGAAATATAATGAAATCTAAAAGCAACCGATTAATTAGATTTTCTGATCGATATTTTTGGTTTGAAAGGTGGTTGAATCGCGACCTACGTTATACACGGCCGGTGCATGACGTTTAAAACGTCACATGAAGTGGATCATTTTTACACAGCGATTGGTGAAATGGTGGGCGCGTCGCTTTGCACCAATCACCGGGTAAAAATGATCCACTCCATGTGACGTTTTAAACGTCATGCACCGGCCGTGTATAACGTAGGTCGCGGTTGAATGCAGCTGCTTTTGACTTTCGAAAAGTTAAATTTCGCCATATCTCGAAAATAGTGATTAGAATGAACTGTAAACTCGTAAAAAACGTTTCTGACAATGTGTGCAGGTAAAATAGATCAAAAATTGAGTAAAATAACGGGTGGTTATAATACACGGCTCAAAACAATTAAAGGATATTTGAAGTTTTATATAAAATAAAGATATAAACGAATTTTTTTTTGCCGAAAATAGAAGAAGAGAATCACAAATGCAAATTTTTCTGGTTTTCAAACTGTGGAGTATGCAAATTTTGAGTTCGACGTCAAAAACGTCGCTTCAGCGGCAGCGAATGAAATTTGACTTTCAACTGGATAAAAGAGAATGAAGACAAGGATGATCGGCATTCAGTGATTGCTTTGTTTCGATGAGTACGATGTCTCAGCGAAGTCATTTGACAGATTCAGAAGCTTGGAGAATTGTTGGTAGGTTAGAAGGGGGCCAAACTCAAGCCGAAGTAGCGCAAGCCATTGGAGTGTCACAAAGTGTCATTTCCAGGATCTGGAACCGTTTTTTGGAGAGTGGATGTGCAGGCCGAAGACCAGGGCAAGGTCGTAGACGGGCAACAACGCCCAATGAAGATCGCTATTTAGCGTTAACAGCTCGGAGACACCGAAACATGAACGCTACTTTTCTCCAACAACACCTTCGCTCGGCTACAGGCACCACGATTTCAACTCAGACTGTCCGAAACCGGCTCCATGCTGTAGGTCTGTATGCTCGCCGACCGATGGTATGTGTTAGATTAACATCAAGGCATCGTCGCGACCGCAGGGAGTGGGCATTCGAGCATGTCAACTGGAGGAGAAACGAATGGAGCAATATTCTGTTTTCTGACGAGTCCCGTTTTTCTGTGCATCCGGATAATAGGCGTATTTTCATCTGGAGGGACCGTGGCAGTAGGAATAATCCTGCGTTCGTGCACGAAAGTGTCAGATTTGGTGGTGGAGGGGTGTTGGTGTATGGTGGCATCTCCATTGACGGGCGCACTGACCTCTACATCATTCGAGATGGAGCTCTGACTGGTCGCCGATAAGGGATGAGATCATCAGACCTATTGTAGTCCCTTACGCTGCAGCAATCGGAGATAACTTCATTTTAATGGATGATAACTGCAGGCCACATCGTGCAAACCTGGTGGATTATTTCCTTTTCGAGGATGGAATCGTTCGAATGGAATGGCCAGCGTGTTCTCCAGACATGAATCCAATCGAGCACGTTTGGGACGCTCTAGGAAGACGAGTTTCTGGCCACCAACAACCCCCACAAACTCTCCAAGAACTGGAAAGAGCTCTTCTGGAAGAGTGGGGCAGAATACCCCAACTCGTCATTAATAGCCTCATTGAGTCCATGCCTCAAAGGTGTTCAACGTTGCTGGCCGCCCGTGGAAACCATACCCCCTACTGAAAATGATTTTCTTTGAAGAAAACACCTTTTCTTATTCTTTTTTTCTCATATGCACAAATTGTGTTTTTTTCCTTTTGTACACAAATGCGCAATAAAATGCATTTTTTTCTGCCAAACATGTGTAATTTATTCTCATATAACCTACTATGTCTGTCGACCATGTATCAATCAGCTAAAAAGTTTCCCAGATACAAAATCCACCTAAAACTGCAATATCCTTTAATTGTTTTGAGCAGTGTATAAGTATCTATATTTGGAGCTGTCTGTAGCTTGAAGGAATAACCCGAATGAAACCAAAATCGGTACACTTACTATTCGAGAAGGGGATAGAAGAATGGAACAATAAAAAAATATTTGCAATAATCGTCGACAGATGGTGCTTTTGAGTGTGAAATGTAATGTGTAATACAAGAACAAAAATTAAGGCGTAAAATCGGATGACAAACCTAATTTATTGGAAAATGTCACAGTGCATGTGGTTACACTTTTGCATGGTGGTGCCGATCAAATTCAGGTTTCACATGGCCATTGTGCAGGAGGACACAGTCCAATCCAGGCGGTGCACGACGTACTCAATAGCGAAATGTAATGCATCAGGAGTGATGTTTCCCACATGTTGTGATATGCGAACGTTTAAGTCATTAAGGTTTGAGACACCTCTACTGTACACAAGCCCCGTAGCGGCATTTGTTGCTGATTATAGAAACTATTTTTTTATTGTTCCAGTCTTCTTCCTCCTTCTCTAATAGTAACTGTACCGAATTCTGTTTCATTTGGGTTATTCCTTCAAGCTACAGAAAGCTTCAAATAGAGATACTTAAATTATAACCACCCTGTACAACAACTGATGTATATTCACGAAAATTTGGGAAGAACTTCGTTTTGGCACTAGAAATGAAGTTCCGATGAGTCCCCAAAACATAAAGTTGTTTTACACTGTTTATTTGGAGGGAAAAATTGAGAACTTTTAACTGAGGGAGGGGAGGATAATTAATTTCTTTAAGTAGGTCAAGTGGGGTATCGTTAGTTAAGCATTTGTATTTGCAAATCCAGCAATACCATGCGCAAGTCGATATGATGATTCGTTACAAAGTTACGCCCGGTTTTACAAATACAAAGTCGACGATTTTCGTTAGTGGAGTTAATATATGTTTTCACAGAAATAACTGATGGCCATTCAAAAAGCAAAAGAAGATCCGAAGATTCGAAAAGAAGATCCGATGAGTCCCCCCAAAATAAAGTTGTTTTATGGTGTTTAGAGAAGACAAAACACGACAATTTAACTCAAGGGGGGGGGGATAATGTATTTTTTTAAATAAGTAATGTTAGGTATATTTTACTATGTATTTTTAAAATTCTAAATCGAACCACACCATCTGCAAGTCGACACGATCTTTTGTTGCAAAATTATGCCCGGTTTTATGAATACAAAGTGAAAATTTTTATTTCAGTGCAGTTAATATAGGTTTTTACAGAAATAACTAATGGGCATTCCCAACAATTTGGCAAAACTTCGTTTTCGCACTATAAAAGAAGATCCGATGTGTACCCAAAATATAAAGTTGTTTTGCGGTGTTTAGTGGGAGGGCAGAGGGGACAAAGTATATTTTACCTGCAATGAAGTAAAATTTTAAGATTATGTATGTCTAAAACCTGGCGTAACTTTGCCACAAAATGATCGTATCGACTTGCTGATGATTTGGTTCGATTCAGAATTAAAAAATACATAGTAAACGATATCCCACTTTACTTATTTAAAAAAGTTGAATTATTCCCCTTCCCTTGAGTTAAAAGCCCCCCCCCCTTCCCCCCTAAACTCCTATATATCTTTAGTTTTGGGGACTCATCAGATCTTCTTTTGTAATGCCAAAATGAAATTCTTCCTAAAGTTCCGTGAATAGCCATTAGTTGTTTCTGTAAAAACCTATATTAACTGCACTGAGGTAAAATCGTCGACTTTGTATTTGTAAAACCTGGTATAACTTTGTAATGAATTATTGTATCTACTTGCGAATGGTGTCGTTCGATTCAGAATTAAAAAATGCATAACTAGCGATAATCCATCTGACATACTTTAAAAAATCATTTCTCCCCTCACCCTCCCTGAGTTAAAGTTTTCCCTTTCCCCCCCCCCAAAAAAAAAAAAAAAAAAAAAAAACAGGCTAAAACAACTTTATTTTGCGGAATCATCGGTTCTTCCATTCTAGTGCCAAAACGAAGTTCTTCACAAATTTTAGGGAATGGCCATCATTTGTTTAAAAAATAACCTATTTTACCTGTAGTTTTCTATAAGTAAAAAACTATGTGAATCGTACTCCATAATTTTGTTTAATATGAATTTATTAACGATTTTCTTATTAAAAATTACGATTTTGAGTATATATGTTTGGACTTATAATATGTTTGGGTCCCTTTAATATAAAAAAATAACTAAATATTAAACACCCACTTAAAACAAAAATTTCTTAATTTTTTGTGAAGATTTCCAGGCTAATTTACCCACATAATTTAAATAAAATGTAAAAAGAGGGTGTTACATTTGGAAAATCGACTTTGGTTAAATTTTTAATATGTGGACGGCCCTTTTCAAAAGTTGCCTTTACATTCAGAAAGAAGGTATTATCTCAAGTCTAATGACACCTTTGGTGGGATTTTATCAAACTTGGTCTGTAGATAAAGGTAAGTGCATTTTTCTTTTTTTTCACTGACTAAACATTTAGCAAATTTTATTAAGCTTTTAAGCGTAGAATAAGAACATATTATTGTGCCAAAATAAGTTTTCTTATTTTAAAAAGTATTTAATCAAATTTTAATTTCATAGCTAATACTATAATATATTTCTTAACAAATGAAATTATGCTTAAAATAGTCTAAGAGAATATTTAATTAATTTGCTTAAAGCTGTTTTGTTCTCTACGTCATATTAAATGGGCACATGACTATTTTGAAATACTTAATATCATATCGAAAGCAATAAAGAATTCTGTCACTTAAAATGAGTAATATTTAAAAATTTGTGGTCGTAATAAATGTCTTAAGCAAACGTATAATTAACACTAACTAGTTAATTTCTCGAGAAAACTCGAAAATATGAATTACTCTATAAATAAAAACATAAAGCATTTCTCAAAAAATGATTTTTAAAAAGTCTAATTCTATATACTTATAATAAAATCCGAAGGCAAGAAAGTGTCTGTAACCATTCCGGGAGGGACCACTCTGGTCTGCGAATCGACCGTAGTGAAACTCCATTTTAGGTTTAATGAAAAACGTATGTTAACATATGACAGCTAAATGATAATATCTTCTACTTGAAATCATGTCTGTTCAGCATATTTAATCCAGATTAAACATTGGAATCCCAGATATAAACAAACGAACACTGTTGCGAACAATATTGTTTTGGCGCCATCTACCGGCTTTAAAAAGTACTTTTCTACAATACAAACCTTTAAATAGTAAAATCTTCATGCTGTTTGTATGAAGTCTTAGGAAAATGGATCGCAGATCAACTATCCGTCATATTTTATGTGGGTTATATACTACCTTCTTACAAACTTACTGTATTTAATTTTTTACAAGCATAATAGACCGGGAGGCTGCAGCACAGACAATCACCTCATCGAGTTCACGGCTGAAATTCCAGAATTAGTTAAAACTTGATTCGCATATTAAAACGCAATCGGTCTGCCAAGTCATATCTTGGTGGAAAACACCTTAAAACCTGGTTTTAGCGGTTGACTCGTAGGTTTCCCATTGTGTGTTCCTGCTCCCAGTCCTCCATGTTTTCATATCTTTGGGTGCAGGAAAACACAATGGTAAACGTGCGAGTCAACCGCTAAAATCGGGTTTTAAGGTGTTTTCCACCAAGATATGACTTGGCAGACCGATTGCGTTTTAATATGCGAATCGATTTTTAACTAATTCTGAAATTTCAGCCGTGAACTGGATGAGATGATTGTTTGTGCTGCCGCATCCCGGTCTATAAGGAATTAAGTTTAGAAACAAATATTCAAAGCTTTGTTTGTTTATTCATAAGGTAAAATATCCATATAAACTTTCCAAATTATGTTAATCTTAGATTTTATTTTATTTTTTAATGTCATTTTAAACATTTAGTAAATTTATGATTTAAAAAAAGAATTTGATTTAAATCAATGATTTTAAAAAAAATCAGTTGATTTAAATCATGATTTGATCACCAATTTAAATCAGCTGATTAAAATGGTTGACACCTATATAGTTTTGGCGCCATCTACCGGCTTTAAAATATACTTTTCTACAATACAAACTTTTCAATAATAAAATTTCCATGTTGTTTGTATGAAGTTTTATGAAAATGGAACGCAGATCAACAATTTATAATTTTTGACGGAGGTTATTTACTAGTTCTAAAATAAAATATCATCGAATGCAGAAAGGATGTCATTTATTATTTCGAACAATATATATACTTTTTAACAATATCAAAAGAAACTACATTTATCTTATCAGAAGAACGGACTGCCAATAGCTCTCGTAATTATTAGATCACGAATCCTTCGGAAATACATATTTTAGCTATCTATCTCTTTTTATAATCGAGCAATTAGAGTAATCTATTAAGCATTTGTTATTAACCTTGTCCGCAAATTAATTAGCTAAAATGTTATATTTTTTTCTCTCCAAGTACTTTGTAAGCATATAATGAAGCAATCATGAGTTTGATTAATATCTCAGTCCGTATCCAATTAATTGCTTGATATATCTAAGAATGAATTGTTTCTAATAAATGTGAGTTACCGTATCATTAATTATATAAGTTAGGTGCAGATTGTGGGGAAAGAGAACAGATAACAATTGTTTAATTCTGAAATGAAATTAACTTAACGTATTACGTAATAAATAAAATCACATAACTTTAACTTAAATATTGAAGTGTTGAGTTTTCTGAATATAATAAAATAATCGCAATTATCTTCATTGGATCATCGTAGAGATATTTGAATTAAGCATTTTAACTTTTCAATTTACTGAAATATCTGATAGTTTAATATGTTTCACATAAATATCTCTTTTGTTTAATATGATTACCTTTAAGTAAATGTAAATACGAGGGAAAGTCATTAAGTAAGTCACAAAAAATAATTAAATAATAACTTACAATGACATTCACTTCAAAACTATTTTTATTTCTCAACAAATTCTCCACCAATATTTATGCACTTATATCACCGTTTAATCGGTGTCCCAACACCAGCTGAATAACATTCTTTGGATTGTTGTCTCAGCCACATTAGAACTTCAACTTGAACATTTTCATCATCTGTGAACATCATCTTGCAACTTTTTCAACATCCACCATACAGCTTCGAGTTATCCCCAAGCGATTTTCATCTGTTTAATCCACTAAAAAATCATATTGGAAGCATGTTCACAGGTGATGAAAAGGTTCAACAAGTCCTAATGTGGCTGAGACAGCAACCCAAAGAATGTTATGCAGCTGGTGTTGGGGCACTGATAAAACGGTCATATAAGTGCATAAGCATTTGTGGAGAATATGTTGATAAATAAAAATAGTGAATATCATTGTAAGTTACTGTTTAATTATATTTTGTGACTTACTTAATGACTTTCCCTCGTACATTGGCGTCGCGCGATCAATTAGCAAAAGTTTTGTAGCTGCTTATGTCAAGTGTTTCACACTAATTTTGATAAAATATGTTTCTAAGGATATTTTGTCAGCTATATTATTAAATGTTGATAGCTATCACTATGTACAAAACATGCAGAGTTAGAGTAACCGTACTTTCAGGTTTGCGCGCAGAGCAATGTGCTAAATAAATATTGGACATTAATAACACCATTTTACGAACAGTTTACAGCATGAAAAAGGTTGCAAACTTTAATCCTTATGTCGCCACATCATCAAGAGAAAAACACAAAATACAGACGGATAGCAAAAATCTAGATATTGTGCATGTGCAGTCCTTGAGCTATTTTTGCATACCTTAGATTATTTTATTCCTGGTGTGGGGACAACAGGATTAACACTTTACACGTTACTTACGTTGTGAAGTGGGCTTTAAATTATGTCACTGAATTTCGCAATTAGTTTAGCAGTTTGATTTTGTAATTTCAAATGGTTGGAATCTTTGCTTTCTCAAATAAACTTTTTATTTTGCGTGTTGATATTCGTCTGATTTTTTGTTATTGTTTTTAAACTGATGCTCTTGCTAGTTTCACGAAATCACGTTCACCGAATCACGTATCCATGCGTGGTAAGTGCATTCAATTTAAAGTTTTTATGAATATTAAAATTAGGCCATTCAAATACTTGTGTTTTATGATTCTTTTCTTATATGCAATCATAATATATACCGAAAATGTTACAAAATTTCATCAAATGTTCTGCCTACAGTCAACTTAACGAAACACATATAGGTAAAGGAAAAACAAAATCATACATGAGTTAGAAATTCAACCCTCAATACTTTGCATAAATTCGCTGGCGGTTGGATGGCGTTGTGTTATTCTGAAGATTTCTTTTACACACTTTTTTTAATTATTTCAGTACTTGTGACGTAGACATTGCGTGAATGTTTATCTTTGAAAGTTTAATGATCTTAAAAATTAACGCAACGTTTGCCCATTTTCATGAATTTTAATGCCTATGTGCGAACTGAAAATATTAATATACTAGCTAACCCACCCGGCGTCAGTTCTTTAATTTGGTGATCTTCGTTTTTCCGTATCTTTTGTATTCCGATGGATGCAAGGCTCCGAAAACGGGAGAAAATAAAAAACATGAATTCGATGCTTATTGATTATTATTTTTTTTGAAACGGTTAAATGTGGAATTTTTTCGAACCAACCAGATCGTTCGAGACGTAAAAGTATATTCTTTGAGAATATATAGATGGTTTTTCCGTATTTCCAGCCGTTCGCCCATGACGAATTTAGAAAAACTTAAAAAGAAATGGAATGACCCACGCTTTGTTTCATCTTTTAACGGAGGAACGAATAAATGGTTTCTGGGCATGCGCAAGCTGTTTTCAGAAGACAGATTTTTTATTTGCGATCTTTGATCAGTTTTTAGTTAATAACTACTATAATTTTCAAAATATTAAAAATCTGATGTTCAGGTGCACCAGGAGAGGGTTTGGACTACCTAAATCTAAATTTGCAGGCTTCTAGGTGGGCTAGATTTTGCTAGCCATCGCCAACAGACACACACAGAGCGAAACTTTCTTTTATTAGTATAGATTTCATAGCTGCTTTATACTTCCTGTCATCTCTACATTTCGCTATTTTTCCATTATATAGCGATGAAAAAATTGTTATTTTGTATTTTTTCTTACCACCGTATTATGCAAATCACAAAATTTAAAATAATAAAATAATAAAGCTGTAGCAGGTGTGTCCTATTATGTTCTGTAAGAAGGTTTTTATAACACAGGAAAACTAGCAATTCCGTGGCGGAAAACTATCCTCAAAAAATGAAATTCGTCAAAGGAAAATCGTGTTATTGCTGTAAGATTATAGTGTCCATTAAAAAATTCCAATTTAAGTAAAACATTAAATAAACATTTAAATTTATAAATTTACTAAAATTGGGTTGCCCCTAAATTTTTTGTAATTTTTTCTATGACAAACAGAAAAAAGCAATTCTGTCAATAGAAAATCTCTGGAAATTAATTTTATTTATCATAAAAAAAGAATGTTGATGTATCTATCTACATTAAAATAAGAAACTGCACAACCTTCATGTCCTATTTAAAATTCATATTGAATTGAAATTCTTGTCTATATAAAATGTAACAAAGTTACCTTCTGCATACTCCATGGAAACGGCAAAAAATAAATGTAAATTTTTAATGAAAATACATTTTCATTTCATCGAAAAATCTGCAATTTTAGTTAACATATTTTTTTTGTCTCGATTTAAGGATAAAATACATATGAATGACATTTTTATGATTAACATATTTAATGCATTATATTATACTACTTGTAAGGCTGTTTTGGAAAAAGTTGAAAAGAACAATTGTATTATATTATTCGTAAAAATGTACCAACACACACAAAATATGTCTCTATTTAATAAATTATGAAAGAAGGAGGAATGCACAAATCTTTTTAGCATTTAGAAAATTTTATCTCTTTACAAAAATAAACTAAATTGTCGCGAATATGTATTTATTGTTTTATTTTCGCTGTGTCACGCAAAATTATTGCTAATTATTGTTTTAAAATTTTGCAAACAAATTTGTTCTATGTGTTATAGCTCCTAGTTCTATTTTGTTTGCAAGTATGGTTGTAATATAAATAGTTTTATTTTCGTGGAAGATAAATAAAAGACTGTCAGTTTGAAATATATTTAATTTTTTTAATCATAAAAAATAACATTTAACCCATTTAATATTTTCCCTTCAATATATTATTAAATAGTAAATATTTTCAAAATGATGACACAATTCCCACTATTTCACCCAGCGGTGAATGGCCTGCTTATAGAAGTTATTTTCTTGAGATCGAAATCAGTTTCGAACATTGTCCATGGCTTTACTCTGAGTAATAACGGTGGACCTGGACCAAAGATGTGACGAAGATTCGACGATGTGACGAGGGTTGACAAGGTGATCTTGACCAAATTGTGTACCATCATTCACATATTCCTACCGATGGCGGAAACGTTTGTGCGAGTCCTACAAACGAATCAGTCACATTGCATGTTCTTCCCACACTGTCATCATTTGCCGATGCACTTCGCGAACTCTAACTCCATCTACGGCTAAAAATAATAATAACATACGTTTCATCTTGTTTAATCGCAAACGTACCGCAGACGCAGATAAATAGCAACGGATATTCTGCCGAACGACATTATTGGCCCACCGTCAGCGCATATTATGCGCTTTTGCATGACTACTTAGGAAATGTCCGTTATTGCAACAGGGGTTACCTTCCAGATTCACTCCCACACAAAGTTATTGGCATGCTGAAACAAAACTAAACAAATTTATAACCACTGTTCCGTTTTCATTTGGTCTGCCTTTATATATAATTGAAGGGTCAGGAAAAGAAACAATTGTCAATACACATTCTTAGATGATAGTTATTTTTCGATCTTTCTTTTGCGAATATAGAATTACATCCTTTACCCCACTGTACATCAATCTGTAACTGCTCATTATACTTTACATTTATCTTCAACTTTTTCTTTTAATAATATCTTCATTATTTGTCCTCGGTCCAGTGTTGATGATGATGATGGTATATTTCTCTAACTAACAGTTGGTACGACCAAATCAAATTTCACAAAAAGTGAACTATCATCGTTTTCGTAATAACAAATTATTAGTATTTTTTAACATTATGTAGAGGTAAATTTTTGCAAAAAGCTTATTTTTCTAAAACAAACAAACAAACAAAAAAACAATGTAGTTGATGTATATTATCTGTTTGTTTTATACTTCATTTAAAACAGTTTACATTTGTGATAATGTAACAAAGTTATTAACGGATCATTCTAAAGAAACTGTGGGAAAATTTGACATTAAAACTCTTAATTTCATTATAAGAAAACAGAAAAAAAATATTTTTTTTAAAATGAAATAATTGTCAGTTCCAGAAATTCGTATAAAAGTAACTAATATCAAAATCAGAAGCTGGCAATTCAATATCAATCTCAGATGAATTTTACATCCATAGGAAAATCCTATGTGTGTTATGTGACGGACATTTAAAGGTTTTATACCATATAGAAATAACAATGAATAATAGAAATTTCATTCTAATATCATTTTTTCTAGAAGCGACTATTCCAGTGTATTGTTTCGTTATTTCATACTAAAATATACTTGAAATACATTTTTTAACACTTTCCAACCTAGTTGAAAAGTGTTTATGACTTCGGTTTGTCTGGCCGTCTGCCGTCTGGCCGTCTGGCCGTCTGCCGTCTGCCGTCTGGCCGTCTGGCCGTGCTCTAACTCCCGTAAATATGCTCGGATTGCCGTGCAATTTTTATATGTTATAATCGTTATCTGTAGCATGTTCCCTATTTCAACGGAAGTGTGTAGCACTTATAGTTTTTTTACAGGGACACTCAAAAGAATTCCGTTACATTGCGGTCTATGGGGAAAAATCATTTTCGGTTTATTTAAAAAATGTTTCACTATTTTAAACGCATTGAAATTTATATATATCACTAAGGTGCATTACAAGAAGCTTAATATGGAATAGGGTGTGCATAGCACTTATACTTACTTTACAGGGACAGTCAAAAGAATTCCGTAACATTACGTCTATGGAGAAAAATCGTCTGCGGTTTATTTAAATAATGATTCCCTATTTTAAACGCATTGAAATTTATATAAGGTTCATTACAAGAGACTTACTACAGAATATTGTGTGTATAGCAGTCATCGTTCATTTACAGGGACACACAAAAGAATTCTCTACTGTCTGTTAACAATAATTCCTGGAAGTGCGTTATAAGTTGCTGAACGCGATTTTAAATTTAACCTTCGTTTTGTCTATTACTTGGTGTGTATAAATTCTGTAGATCATATGCAGGGCAGCACAAACGTTCGCGAACGCATTTCCATTTATGGATAGAAACTCCAGACGGAGAATTTTAAACTGTGCTACGCGTTTCCTAACTAAACTAAAATTTAGCATCCAATGCAGTATACATACAAATCTATAGATCATATACAGGGCTGAATAAAAGTATTCGGATATTTTTCCGAATATTGTATATGTTGGAAATACTGAACGCGATTTTAATTTTAAATCGCTTTTTGTATATTACGTGGTGTGTATAAATTCTGTAGATCCTATACAGGGAAGCACAAAAGTTCGGGAACACATTTCCGTATTATTTAACTCCAGACGGAGAATTTTAAACTGTGCTACGTGTTTCCTATCTGAACTAAAATTTAGCATCCTATGTAGTATATATACAAATCTATAGATCCTATACAGGGCTGAATAAAAGTATTCGGATTACTTAGATGTTATCTTTTAGCTTATTAAAGAGTATGATTCGTAAAATTATTTTGGAAGCGTTGGAAAGTGTTACATAATCTATGCTTGACGCATGATTTTTCGTTCTTGTTTTAATTTATATTTTGCCTGTTCAATTTTATATTTTGTAAAACTTTTTAAAACAAGACTGAAAACGATACTTCTATATATTCTTATTCGTAAACAATGTGCATAAAATGTGTCCGTTTATTTAATTTCGATACTTTTATCCTATACATCGCTGAAATGTAAAACCAAATGCATAAATAGAGTCCATTTATTTAATTTTGATGGAATTATATGTTGTAATTGTATCAGAAACTAGGACGTTTCATTTTCTTATTAGTATAAATGAAGCTGTTGTGAATTGCTTTTCAAAATGAAAATTTCCATTTTATTTTACATTCATAATATTATGCAAAATATTACTTTTCTTTATTCTAAAAATAAAATTTATATGATGTATCTCGTAGATTAACGTTTCTAGATTATATAAACATGATTATCATATGAAAAAATTGTTTACCGCAGAATTTCTTTGTTAAAATAAATTTTATTCTTGTAGAAATTTTTCTCCATAAGAAACTAAACATATATATTAATTGTTTATTCAAAATTATATTCCGAATTTATTTTTTAGTACTCAAAATATACTAAAATATATTTACCAAAGATTTCCATTTCAATGAACTGTTTTACCAATTACTGTTGTACCAGGTAGCATACAGGTTCTAATATTTTTTAACAATATCTAATATTTTTTAGATGCCGGTATAACATTCAAAAGTAAAAATTAAATACTAAATTATTTGAAAACAACATTAGCCAAACGGGAATATCATCTAATTTATTCCATCAAATTTACACAAAAAACTAATCAAAGATAGCAAAGGCAAAGGAAAAATTATTAGTCGTATTATAACTGCATTAAAGTATGACATAATCTGTTTCGAAAAAACAAATATGGGACAAAGAAAAATAAATTGAATATTTGAATTTGAATTTTGCTTTTAATCATAAATATAAAATAAACCCGTGCAGTAACAGTCTTCCACTTTATTTTTGTTATACTATTTATTTATTTTATAAACATTGTTGAGCATCGTATAATGCGGTATATTATTTTTGTGGCAACATTGATTGTCTGAAAACCTTCCATTCCCTTTATGAAAACAATGTCGATTTAATTTTTAATTAACAGCATTTTTTAATCAAAAAACATGCTTTAACGAAATGTGAGTGTACTATATCAGAAGCCTGTTTAAAATCCTTATTTTATGGTATCTCATTTATTGTTATGCGTTTTGTATTTGCTTAGAAAAATGGATGTTGACAACATAAATAATATATATGATTACGGCCATACTTAAGAGGGAAGTATTTGTCACCGCTAGCCACGATTCTTCACAGATTGTAGCACCACAAAGCTAGTGTTTATTTATGATTTTATCGCAACTTTATGTATAAGGTAAAGCTAGGATAGTCTACGCACAATTCAAAAGAATAACAATAAAAAAAATCTAAATATTAATTTTTTGCTAAACCATCCATGAATAATTTTTACTTCATTTGTTTTTTTATTCATTTCCATTGCTATTTTGATGTTATGTTGTAATTTAGTAGAACAGTTGTAATAAAACCAAGAAAGTTATTTTGCGCAATCTGTCCTTACAGGGTTGGTGTGATTGCGCACATGGGTAGGAGAGATTGTTACTAATAATAACTACAATTAAACATGTTAGCAATAATAATTACACTTAAATGACATTGTTGTAAGGTTTTTGTGAACAAATATTATTGCCTGAGTGAATATTTCAACCTATTGATTAAAGAATCAGAAAAAAGGAAATAATTTTAAAAACGATTAAATTATTTTAATTATAGGAAAAAAGTTAAAGAATTAGAAAGAGCAAGTCCAGATAAGATTACAAAGTTACTTGATAACACGTTTAACTTAAAATTAGTCCATTTTCATGTTTTACTTTTTTATGCAAATTTATCAATAAGCTGCGTAATCTCTCCTAGCATGGAAACTAATGGGAGCAATGCGCCATATATCCTAAGCAGCAGATGCGCAAACTCTCCAATTTCGGTAGGAGAGATTGCGCGGCCTTTTATTTAAACATGGTCGCTATTAAAACGAACCGTTGATGTTCACATTGTTAGTCTAGATTAGTAGCTTATGAGAAATCGTTTAAGTTTAAAATATTTTGTACTACTGACATAGTATAGACATTTTGATGAATAGCTATGAAAATTCAAGCACTTACTTTGGGAAAACAAAACAAAATAGCCATGCTTTATCTTAGACGCTCAAAACAATCAACGTGCACTTTCAAGTAGACACTCCACTATTGCTGTTGTACAACTACCTGGATTCACTGCGCGCTCACTCTACTGCTTCCCCCCGAACCTCTATGGGCGCAATCTCTCCGACCGCGCCATCTCTCCTGGCCTTACTTTAACTATAAAACGGATAATTTGATATCTATCATTCTGACAGATTATTTAACACGACAAATATTCAAACGCCATTACTTTTATTGCTTCTCAATTACGATATTTCTGATTTTAAAGCTTAATATTTGTTGATGATGAAGAATTATGTCCCCTGGATAACAATAAATATCAAACCTGATCTTGGAGGTTCTCGGCAAAAATAGTGCATCTTTTATTTGACGATGAGGCATTACGATGAGAAAATTTGAATAAGACAGAATATTTTCCCCATAATTTCTAATTTTGCATGAAGAGGGAAGCTTTCAGCCTGCTAACATCGCTTTAATCTGACGACGTTTCAGCAACAGAACTCTAATCCACTTATTTTCCCTACCCCTAGTCTATTGCATTCATAATCCACAAACCGGTATTGTTGGCACAACAGCTATAACGTCTGCATAGCGTTACCAGGCGTCACACTCCAAAGTACTGACCGTACTTGATGCAGCTTAAGTCCGGAGTTCTAGTTTGGAGTTCTGCACGGCATCATACGCCATTGGCAATAATTTAAAAAATGTATTTTAAAGTTAAAAGTACTTTTTACCGTAATATAAATTATTAGTGACTGGCATCAGTATTCTTTAGCAAATTCAACAGAATGTTTGATAGCGTAGGTTTTTTTTTTCAATCAAAAATAATTTAAATGTTTTAAAAAACTCTGAATAATTGAATCAATCATATCAAAAAAAGGAACACCGCTTAATAATGTTCTTTGAAATGAACCGATTGAATATTTCATTTCGAAATTAACAATCGTTTGTCTTTACTCTCTATAATATATTTCATATTATGTGGTATCATGTCACGTGTTAAACATAGTAGAAAAAGAACAAAAAATGTTTAATAAATGTATATTTCCACCGAAATAATAAATATTCATGTTAATAAATATTCATAAAACAAAAACTTCAAAATATATATCTATCCGATGTAAGTTTTAGTCTGAATGATAAATTTATATGTAGTATATAACTGTGAGTGATACTTATGTTTCATACTATACTAAAGAAAATTTTAAATAATCTGAAACATTTATTGTTCATATCATTTATCTTATGAAAAAAATACTGGATTAGCTAATTTTATTATTCTGACTTTATCTAAAAATAAAATACATTTGATTGAATACTACTTTCTTACTATTTATCTCACTATTACTTAGTATCTAACTATTTTTTACAGAAGATTAATACAGAAGAAGACATTTTGTTTTCTATTTTTACTTAAATATACTGCTACAGAGAATATGTTCCTATTTATCTAATTTAAGGGAAAAAAATGGCTAAGTCTTATTAGAATCTATGATATTTGGTATCTTTATTAAATTAAACGTCGTGGATGCGATTTAGTTTCTTTTCGAAAAAGAAAATGTTTCGCTATATGTTACAAATTTCCTATGACGATAAATGATAATTTCTTGCGTTCTCGAATACGACGACTTTGAATAAGAATTAGGCAGAGTTATAGAAAAATGTGGTGTTTTTGTTTCATTACAGCACATGTGTGGACGCTGCCATATCATGTAAATAGTTGAATGTATAGGCCTCTGTACACGACTGTTAAAAGGTATATAATGCGAAAAACTCAAGATTTAGACACCTTCTATATACTACTAAGGCACAACATAGGGCAATCAATTTCCGAAACAGGTCAATATTGCGGTTATCTCGTTCCACAGCATCAAATGTAGGACAAGAATATAAGTGGAAAAGTACAGAGAACAGGAAAAAGTAATTAGCAAAAATACAAAGAAAATACAAGTTTCATCGAACTTGAACTTTCAAAATTCAACGGTATTGCATGCACTCAGCGATATCGAAACTTAAATCAGATGACCCTCCAAATGAATAAAGGGCGACACAGTTTGTCAGCATTCACGTTTATAACGTTGTCTACAATTTTATAGTCTGCAGAAATAGAAGATATACTGGAATATCACTTGTCAATACACGTTACTGCGTTCAATGTCTTGCATTGGACAGAGAACGCCATTTGGGAACCATTGAAAGTTAGTGCCGAAAACCATGAAGTTATGAGCCGGGAATACGTTTGCGACATGTAGATGGTAAGCTAAGAATATGAGGTCGCGTGTATGGAGCCATAAATCTAGCATTCCAAGTTGGAAGTATACAAGGTCATGGCAACTCATCTGTGGCCGGAGACCATAGTGACCGCTTGACAATGTTTGGGATCTCTGGATATTGTAAAGCACAATTTCCAATTTCACACAATTAAGATGCTGTTGACAAGGGTGTGCAAATCCGTAACAGCAGTGTATTTAACTTATGTATGACAATTTCAACGCATTTTTAGCATTCAATGCTTGCAAAAATCTCCCGCAGACTTGTTGAAAACTTGAATCGTCAAGTGGCATCCGTCATCAAGTCCAGAAGAGTAGTAACTCGTTTCTATTCGGGTGTCTCTAATTCTATGGCACTACTGTATGTAATACAGTAGAACGCAGATAATATTAGTGTTATAAACCGACGTACAAGAAAAATGAAAAAATTTTAACTTATTTTCAAATAGCATTAAGATGGAAGGAGATTATTTATGACCCCCGCACATAAGGAAAAATTTTTACTCTTTCTACAACTTCGTAATAAACGTCTTTTATAGAGTATTTATTTAATAGCTCCTAGTTTATCACCGAGTGTTTCACTAATAGGTGTTTCAATGTGATTAAAATATATGAACAAATTACTTTTCCTGCAAAATTGTTGTCTGCAGTATTTGTTAATTTAATAGAGCAATTTCCATACGCAAAAATGTAAATATCAATGTATTTTAATTATATTTAAATATTATCGAAACCTAGAAAATTCCTACCATGTTCAAAAAGGAATTTATTACTTGAACAAGATGCCTTACACTTAATGTGGGACTTTTTTTTATTATAATTTTACGAAACAATATTGCGTGAGTATTTTAAAGAAACTAAAAATAAATTATATATATTTTTTTATAAGTGTGTCCAAAGGTGTATCTATGAGTGATAAAACATTAATAGTATTTTTATTTTACAAAATGTTTAGCGTATTGCGTTCAATTTCAGCAATCCAAGTGCCAACACTTTTTAACACTTTCCAACCTAGTTGAAAAGTGTTTATGACTTCGGTTTGTCTACCGTATGGTCGTCTGCCGTATGGCCATCTGGCCATCTAGCCGTCTGGCCGTCTGCCGTCTGTCCGTGCTCCAACTCCCTTAGACATGCTCGGATTGCCTTGCAATTTTTATATGATTATTATCGTTATCTACAACATGTTCCCTATTTCAACTGAAGTGTGTAGCACTTATAGGTTTCTTACAGGGACACTCAAAATAATTCCGTTATATTACGGTCTATGGGGGAAAATCATTTGCGGTTTATTTTAATAATGTTACACAATTTCAAATACATTGTAATTGATATATATCACGAAGGTGCATTACAAGAAGCTTAATTTGGAATATGGTGGGCATAGCACTTATAGTTACTTTACAGGGACAGTCAAAAGAATTCCGTAACATTACGTCTATGGAGAAAAAAATCGTTTGCGGTTTAAGGTGCCTGACTACGTACGGAGCAATTTTTTCCACAAAAGCTATTTAATTATTTTTTAAACTTATTTTTATTAATATTATGACTAGCAACTGTGAAAAAAAGCAAAAAATATTTCATTCATTGGGGAAATTTTGGTAAATGGGGGGATTTTGCGGTAAAGTTTAGCGAAATATGACCCAATACGCAAAACACGCTATAGAAAAATATATTGTATGTATCTTAATGTCCTTTTTACACTTCATACTTATAACTTTGGTGAAGGCAATGAACTAAAACCTAAGATATATTTTAAATGTTTGAAAATTTATAGCATATCGCACCTTTTTACATGCTGATTTTCATAAAATTCATCAATGTCTTTCCACGAAAACATCCATAAAACAAAAAATCTTTGTTCTAAAATTAAATCTTTAGTTCATTGCCTTCACAATAGTATAAATAACATGCATTTTAAATTTCATAGTGATATTCTAATAACTTTTTGAGAAATCATGTTTTGCGTATGGAATTTTCACCAAAAAATGCATTTAAAGTTTAGATTACGTTTTACTACGAGAATTTACAGAGTAACATGCATCTAAACTTCACTGTTTTTATGAGCAATACACATTTTTTTTAAGAACTGAGCCTTTGTTTATGTCTAGAAGGCCATAATTTTGCTTCGCCCTTCCCAGTTAGTACCTTTAAATTTACTTCCGGTCCTTTAAACAGTACTTCCGGTTTGAGTGACAGCCATTGAGTAGTATAAAAATTACTACAACTCCGGTTCTATTTAACGTACAATAAAAATAAAAACAGTTTTGGAAAGCTACAAAGCTGGGCTTTAATAAAATGTAATAAAATCGTTTTGACAATTTTGGTCGAAAACCACTTTTTAAACGTAGTCAGATACCTTAATTAAATAATGTTTCACTATTTTAAACGCATTAAAATTTATATGTATCACTAAGGTGCATTACAAGAGGCTTACTACAGAATATTGTGTGTATAGCAGTCATCGTTCATTTACAGGGACACACAAAAGAATTCTCTACTGTCTGTTAACAATAATTCCTGGAAGTGCGTTTTAAGTTGCTGAACGCGATTTTAAATTTAACCTTCTTCTTGTCTATTGCTTGGTGTGTATAAATTCTGTAGATCATATGCAGGGGAGCACAAACGTTTGCGAACGCATTTCCGTTTATGGATAGAAACTCCAGACGGAGAATTTTAAACTGTGCTACGCGTTTCCTAACTAAACTAAAATTTAGCATCCAATGTAGTATACATACAAATCTATAAATCATATACAGGGCTGAATAAAAATATTCGGATATTTTTCCGAATATTGTATATGTTGGAAATTCCTGAAATTATGTTTTTAAATATGTTATGCGTTTTACAAATTGTTTACTTAGATGTTATCTTTCAGCTTATTAAACAGTAATGATTTGTAAAATTATTTTGGAAGCGTTGGAAAGTGTTACATAATCTATGCTTGACGCATGATTTTTCGTTTTTGTTTTTAATTGTGTGAGTTTTTCTCCTGTTCTATGGAGTGAAAAACAAAATAATTACTAAATCTACAGATCAGGAGCCTCAACGTCAGCTCTGAAAGTCAATGTTTTTAAACTCACTTTTCATAATATTTAACATCTTACAATCCGCAAATTAAATTATTTAAATTACTACATATATATTTAAAAACAGGACAATTGCACCATAATTTCTATAATTCAAATACAACATTTGCTAAATGGTACATACTATAAAATCGTGAATTTACAACCACAATTATACATCAACGTTTCATTTCGCTTCTGCGAACGTCATCAGGATGTTACAAACAAGTCGAAAATGTTAAAATGACGTGTATGCTCATTTTGACATTTTCGACTTGTTTGTAACATCCTGATGACGTTCGCAGAAGCGAAATGAAACGTTGATGTTTAATTGTGGTTGTAAATTCACGATTTTAATGTATGTACCATTTAGCAAATGTTGTATTTGAAATTCTACATATATATTTATATGTATATAAAATAATTCGAAGGTTTCAGAACTTTGAAACGTTAAATTAAACACGGTTTATGCAATAATATTCTGACATTATTATGAACTTCTTATTCTATTTTTTAGATTAAAAAAATACATTTCTTCATGGGGGGGGGGGGTCCTCTGCCCCGCTGAACCCTCCGTAATCTTATTAAATTTATATTCGTGATTTCCTATTATTTATCTGAATGATTCTAGTATATCTTCCATTTCGTTCTGCACAGTGGTTTTATTACGATAAGCAAAAATTTCGAAAATAATTTCATGTTATCCTAATACCTAAATAGCAATATTTACTTACCTGCCAACCACGAAACACTCGTATCTGATTAATAAGTTTAATAATATCTCGTGTACAAAAGTAGTTTATGGAAATGTAAACTAAATCTACTATATATTTCACTTATCTATTTCAGAAATCTAGTATTATTACAATTTTTGTTTCAGAAAAACAGTTTTGATGCCCATTGTACAATATTTATTTGACCTAAGTACATCCTGATCTAATTCGATGGCAATAGCATACTAAAATCTGCCCAAAATAGGCTTGTTTGGAAACTTTTAAACCTATTGTGGAATCATTCATAATCGTGCCCACTGCCAATTCACTAAATAGCAACCTTGATTTGGCGCTATAAAGTATTTTTGTGATAACTTTTTATGATCTCAGTTTCCAGTAATTGTGCTATTTCAGGCTGTATGGATGTGTTTTACTACGCTAATTTCTTTAGATTAACTATCTCGTTGTACGAGATATTATAATCTATTTTTAAATTAATACTAATTTTCAACCACGAAAAATCCACATCTCTTCCAGAAAATTAATAATATCTCATATAAAAATGTTTCGGCTATCAGTCTATAGTAGTTAAAAGGTAACTTGTATCAAAATAAATTCTCATTTATTTCAATAAAATATTAAAATCACACAAAAATATTTTATTTTGCCAATAAAATATTGTAGCAAAATCGTCTGAGTTACTTGAAATTTATCATATTGATATTCTTTGAAATATGGTTGCTAGGATACGGTAAAATTGAAAAGGAAAATAAAAATGAATGCATTTTAATATTTACAAAAAATGATAAAATAAAATGTATTATATTATTAGAACAGATGTATAAAATTGCACCAAAACTTATACACCTCATTTAAAAAATCTGACGAATGTATTAACAAAATTTCAAATTAATTTGACTAATATAAGACCTTAGTTGATACATTTTAGCCTTCATAACTTAGGGGAAGACGGGGTACAATGAAACAAGGGGTACAATGAAAATCACTACTTGTGATTTGTAAAATCAGTCACTACTTGTAAAATCAGTAAAATTTGTCACAGAATGTTGCAATTTATATATATGTTATACAACTGTATGGCTCATTTACTGATGTGATTTCGATACATTCACACTTCTACAACATTAGCAATAAAAGATTATTCATTTTTCACCATTGAAAGTAAGTTTCTTTACTAAAAGTAATTTTGTTTATTTTTCGTTGTTGTTATGAGTAATAATTATCTTTTTTATACATTGTTATCTTTGGGTTGTTGTCTTCATACCTCCAAAAGCAAAATAAAAAAAAATAAATATTAGAAGTTTGTAAATAATTGTTTACTTAGTAACCTCAGTGCGGGGTACAATGAAACACTTGCAGATGGGGTACAATGAAACATGTTGGAATATGGCTTTTCAATAGAAAAAATTTTTGTGAAGAAGATTATTTGTGTTTGTATGTGTCAGATAGGCCTTGTCCTTCTGAAAATTATTTCCATAGTCAGATTAATGAAACTGAAGAGCTGACTAATGAAGCTGCAGAGCAGACTAATGAAGCTGAAGACCAGACTGACAAAACCCAAGAATCAGAAGCGGTGGACCTTGCCATAAGTTATGTAGATCATTGCAGGTTCTTCAGTAACTGTTCGTACACCCTTGCACAAACTCTAATCTTGTGAGGAAATACATTTCTCCTCAAGAAATAAAACCTTACCCCAAGGCTGGTCCCAGAAAGGAAATAAAAGTAGTAAAACAGAAAAAAAAGTTTTTTTCTAATCACACCAGTAAAAAATGCTCTTGTTAGGAAATTAAAAAGTAAAAAGAGGAAAAAAGCTAGGAAGGGATAGTTTTCAAAACAAATTATGCCTGCTACACTCTGAAACTGACGATGATCCAGATAATATTCCAGCTCAAGCTGATCATCAAAGTGCTAAGAATGAGATATCCACACAACATGTGTGACACAATCAATATCTGTATAAATGATTATGTTTTAATCAAGGGGGGTGAACTGAAACATAAGGAAATATATTTCGTTGGAGAAATCATAAATTTAAATGAAGTCGAATGTGAAGTATACTTCACATAAAAATACTTCAACGCTCACTTTAAATTTGAGCATTCTGCAGAAACTAACATTTTTGAAAAAACTCAGATTGTGCTGAAACTTTCACCCCCTATCCCTTCAGGAGCAACTAAAAGAGAACCAGAAATGCTAATTTTTGAAACTGACTTGAATCAATTTAATATAAAATAAAAGATATTTCTTAAACTAATAGAATTTTCTTTCTTTTCATCTAAGATTATAATATCTATATCAAGTTCCCTTTTTGTCTTTTAAAAAAGTTCCTATTTTGTATTTTAATCAAATTTCTTTTTTGCATTTTATTAATTAAGTTTTGTTTTTGTATTCAGCTCATTGTTTATAAAATAAACTATTATTGGGTGAAAATTGCTTGCATCATTTGGAGTGTTTCATTATACCCCAGTATGTGTTTCATTGTACCCCGGCATACGGGGTACAATGAAACACTGTAAGACATTTACTTTTTGTTAATTTTCAAGCATAAAAATGTTGTTCAGAACCTAATAAAAATTTATATAGATGGGGAAAATACAAGAATAAAAGTATGCATTAATTATATTTTTCTGCATGCAAAATTGTGGATAGGGAAAAAAATAGTGAATTTTGTTTCATTGTACCCCGTCTTCCCCTACCGTTTAAATACATTAATCAAATGTGCCATTTTATTTTCAACGAATGAAAAATTTCAAAATTGTCTGAATTCCCATAGGAAAGCATTATGACCTAAAAAGAATTGTTCTATATTTTCCGAACGAATGAACCAAATGTAACTAAAAACTATACAGCTAATTTCGGGTACCTCATCAACATACCTACCAAAAATCAAACTAATCGGATAATTTTTGCGTCAGTTATCGCGGAACAGACAGACAGACAGACAGACAGAAACCAAAGACTTTTCGGGTCTCCACAGTAAGCCTCAACTGACGTTTCTGCAATTAAAAAATAGTTATGACGCTATTGAATGAAAATAATGATCACATTCAATAAAAAAATATTCTTTGTTCGTCAATTAGTTTATATAGAAAAGAAAATCCTGATTGGAATACAATTTTCTATTTTAAACATACATTTAACCCGATGAATCCACTGAAATCAAAGCGTCTTATAAAGTTTCTATCAATTGTTTTTGAACTATTGAAAATAAAAACTAATTTTAAATAAATATTAAAGTTTGTTTTCATATTTTAAAATTAACTGTAACAAATATTTCCAATAATAAAAAAAAATAATAAAAATAACATTTTTACAAAAGATATCTTTTAAAAATAATATTATTCTAACAATGCATTTTATTCATTTAAACAGATAAACCATTAAAACCATTAAAATTGAAACTTGAAAATTAGCAACTTTCCCATATAAATTTGTAATGAAAGATAAATTTTTAGTATTTATATATATATTCAAAAGTGAAATGCGATTAATTTCCATATGGTATATGGAAATGGGAACATTTTTAAATTTTAATGCTAATATTATATTATTTTATCGAGAAATCCTTTATTGCAGTTAATATAGTTTTCTGGTCTGTATTTAAGTATAAAATAATTTTGAAAGAATTCTTCCTGATTTGCATTGCATATTTATACTATACAACTTATAAGTATTTTCGAAACAAGATTGAAAACGACATTTTTATTCAGTTCTACTTACAAATGCAATAATATTAATAAAAATTCCCCGTTTATTTAATTTTGAGAGAAAATATATTCAGAAATATTTTTAGAAACTAGGACATTTTATCTTCCTATTAGCATAAACTAAATTGTCGTGAATACGATTTAAGTTTATTTAAAAAAAAAAACATACTTTTATTTAATATCATAGTTTTTATATCATCGCAAATATTATTTATTTTAGTTATGAAAAAATATGTTTATCCGATTTTTCTTATAGTTTATGGTTTTACGGGTTCTTTTAACTGTGATTTTTATGTGAATAATTTTATTTTTGTGAAATTTTATTATCAAGATATATTTTCTACATGATTTACTCTATAAAAATGTAAACAGCAACAAATTATTTTCTACGATTTTCAGACATTATCATGCTTTAGAAGCCGAATTTTTAAAACTCGGTTATTTGAAACTTTTCAAAAAGTTGATTTTATTTGAAAAATGCAATTTGAGTACCATAAAGAAACGTACAATAAAGTATGCATTCTTTGCCTTATAAATTCGCAACAATTATAAAAGCCATTTTATTGTACCGAGTGTCCTAAAAGTTACCGTACTGACCACATACACTGTTAAAAAAAATGCAGTAAAATTACGGGCAGAGGCCGGCAGCAGAGATTCCAGTCATACCCCGTAAGAAAAACAATCCATGCCCATCATTTTGTGCAGCCCGTAATTTTATGGGGCAAAGTAATGCAGCATTATAATGCACAGGATATAATGCACTTTAAAACACAATAACACTTTACTTACTGCTCCGTAGCATGTAGCACGTTAGATAATCATCACAGAATCGCTTTTTTGGTGGGTTAAAATTTTCGAAACACGAGTAAAATGAAGGGTTACACCCTAGCGGAGGACAATGTATGGAGTCGTACCGTATTTTTGCTAACATATGGGCTAGAACTGTAAGAATATGTGGATATTGCTCTTAATTTTCTAAGTATCTAAGGAATAAGGCAGCTTATTTAGTGGATCAGACCGTTTTTCATCAAATAAGGCTGTTGTCCGTGAAAATTGAAGGGCAAACGCTCATAAATTTACAGTTTTTTCTGAGAGTGTATGCATTTATTATTCACAGAACAGCAAACCCTAAAACGAATACTTTTATGCTAATGCTAAAAAGCACTTTTAACATCACTCAGAATAAATTACTGAACTTACATTCATATACATGTTCAAAATGGCCACCCCTTTCTAGGAGCTGAACTCGTTTGCGCATGCTTGTAGAAATCCAGAATCTTGATGTTGTTGCGAAAAAATCTCCCGAACCAGCGGTAATAATGAATCCGCTTCTCAATGTCCCGTGGCTTTATTTCGTGTACCATTTTTACACAATACGCACAAAAATGCAAAGCTCTTAAAGCATTATGTGTCGATCCACGAGATGTGCCCATTTCTGGTGCCAAACCCCTCATGGATTTTTAAGGGTTTGCAATCCCCTTCGTTAAGTGTTTTGCAGAAAGGTGTAACAATTTTCAATTGGTGTAACAATTTTCAGCCTTTCACTCCTGTACTTGTCTTCCACCGAACCTGTATTAAGAAATCGTCGAACGAGCCAATATAGTGTATCTTTACTCGGTATTGCATCATTCGGATATTTATATCGCCAAACATCTTTGCACCTTTCATAATGATTTACATTCACAATAAGTTTCAAGCAGCGCAATTCTCTGAAGGCGTATTAAACTCATTTCACTATGAAGAACAAAATAACATAGAACTTTATTATTGCACCAATTAAGCGCGAAAAGAACCAAACGATAAACGGTCTATGGGGAAAAATTGTTTGCTGTGTATTTTAATGGTGTTGCATTATTTCAAACATATTGAAATTGATTTATATCACTGAGGTGCACTACAAAAGGCTAACTATAGAATATGGTGCGCATATCACTTATAGTTACTTTACAGGGACACTAAAAATCATTATGTTACATTACCTTCTATGGAGAAAAATCGTTTGCGGTTTATTTTAATAATGTTTCACTATTTCAAACATATTGAAATTTATATATATATATATATATATCACTAACGTGCATTACAAGAAACTTACAACAGAATGGTGTGTGTATAATATTCATCATTCTTTTACAGGGAAACACAAAAGAATTCGGCACTGCCTGTTAACAATAATTGCTGGAAATGCTTTTACAGTTGCTGTGAACGCGTTTTTAAATTTCTCATTTTTAGTCTATTACTTGGTGTGTATAAATTCTATAAATCATACACTGGGCAGCAGAAAAGTTCTCGAATACATTTCTGTTTATGAACGGAAATTCCAGAAGAGGATTTTTAATCTATGCTACGCGTTTAAGAGACTTACTTTAGAATAGGGTGTGAATATCATTCATCGTTTATTTACAGGGACTCGCAAATAATTGGGTTACACTTCTGTCTGTAAACAAAAGTTGTTGATTGTGTGTTTCCAGTTGTGGTATGCGTTTTTAGGTGCGTTCGTAATTTTCTAAATACGTAGCACCTATAGTCGTCGTCTGATCCGTCTGTCCATCCGTCTGTCCACATGCAACAGTGCAAAAACTATCCAACCAAATGGTTTTAAATTTAAGATACATTATCTTTGCAGAATTCTGTCGAGACATTTTAAATTTTATGAAAATCGAATCAAAACTTTAGACGATATTAATAAAAATATTTATTACGAAATTTGATTTTTTTTTAAATCGGTGTTTTCTTGTTATAGGAGCTTTGGAGATTTAATCGTCAAGCAACTGATATACTTATTGTATTCCAGAAATTAATCTGCAGACTATATAATTCATTTCACAGAATTAAAAATAATCATGATCTGAATATTTATATAACTATCTATAGTACGAACGCACCTCGTTTGTCGCGTTCAACGTACAATTTGAAACTTGTTAAACTTAACTAATTTTTCTGTCTTTTACTTAGTGTGTATAAATTCAAAAAATATATACAGAGCAACACAAAAGGTCTCGAGTACATTTCTGTTTATTGATTGAAATTGCTGAAGGGGAATTTCCAACTACCGTAATTTCTGGTATATAACCCGTGGCTCAAATAAATCTGTTTTAAACCAGATATTTCATTTATTAAATAAAGTCAAATAAGTACCAAGTAGAAAAGAGTTTCATTTTATGAAATGAAATTTCTAGTTCGAAACCGACCTATTTGACTCGCGTTTTATGTACCAGCTATTACGGTATGTGCTATACGCTTCCTAAATGAACTGAAGTTTAACATACTATGTAATATATATACAACTTTATAAATCAAATACAGGACCATACAAAAGAATTTGTTTATTTCCCGACTGTTTATGGTTGTTCTTGAAATTGAGTTTTCAAACGTGTTATTTGTTTTCCAATTTATTTACTTAGATATCATTTTTCTCGCTATTAAACGGTGAAGTTTTGCTAAAGTATTCGGGAAGTGTTGGACAGTGTTTCATAATCTATGCTTGACACATTATTTTTACATTCTTGTTTATCTATCTTTTCTTTTAATATTCGCTTTTGCCTACACTGTAAGAAAAAACGGCAAAAATTTCAGCATAATGTGCTGTAAATTTATGCACCCAAATTGCCAGCATTTTTTGCTGTAAAATTTAATATGATTATAATCGTATTTGCAGTAAAATTAGCATATTTGAAGCACATTTTGCTGTAAAGTTCCAAACATAATGTAATTTAAGGCATATTTTGCAGTCAATTTACAGTAAAATATGCTGGAAATTTGGGTGCATAAATGTACAGCAAATTTTACTGTAATTTCTGCCGTTTATTCTTACAGTGTATCTCGCTTGAATAAGTATACAGTTTAAATGAACTTTTTCAGGAAATGCTAGATAATATATTGTTGTCTTACAAAACAATGAAATATTTATATTCTATCTTATACAATATTTATCCACCTATGTTTAAACACTCATATTTTCTCAATGTAGCTTGTTTATTTTGCTTTATTCGCTTAATCCCTTTTGATCTATAGTTCATTAATCAAACATAATTACATCTTGTTGCTTTCTTTTTTGGCACACGCAATGATAGACAAGGTTATTATAGTAACACTTCATTGTTTAGCATATTTTATTATCAGAAAAAATAAACTTCTAATGGCATATTTGGCAGATGACAGCGACGATGACAAAATTTGAATAGGAGCAGTATGGGAGAGGATAAATTATTTTTAGAATTACTTCACGATGATACATACTATATCAACACTTCGTTCAATGGATGTTTATCATTATATCCATTCATGTATTATTAATTTAGGAAGCCTTCATGCATGAACCAAAGTAGTTTTTTGAAAAAAACTGTTTCATGTACATAGATAATAAGTTCACGCTAGAGATGGGAACAATTTAACATATTAGGTTAAATAATAATGTTATTGTTTTATAGCTTAATTATTTAGTAATTGATTAACTAAAAGTCACTGTTAATTTTGGAAGGCATTACCTGGAAAGTATTAAAAAAATGAATACATAATGTTTTAAAAATGCATTATTGCAATAAAACTTTTACTGCCGACATTTCATATCTGTTCTAATATATCTTTTAAGAAATGTACTTTCGCATTTAAAAGTCTTATTTTAAACATTTATAAAAGTGCAAAAGCGAACGTTAAACAACCAAAATCATAAACAAACGAAGCCACAATAAATTTCTATATTTTTAAGCGAATGATTGAGAATCAAGGGCTATCGGAGTAACACATTTTTAACCACATGAATTCCAGGGAAATGAAATTTGAGCTCTGACCTCATTTCCTTCCATATCTATCAGCGCATCTTTATCGCCAAAGGTTTTTTTGCTATCAGAACATTTTAGTAGAATTGGCATACGCCTGTAGAAATGCTAGATAAATTTATAATCGTTGATTTTTATTATTATTATTATTATTATTATTATTTTGCTAAATCAGGTGTGAAACCAACAGAGTGAAAAAGTGTCCATGCCCGGATTGGAACCATGATCATTGGCATTGCGCGCCAATGCTTGGACAATTTTTCCCTCTGTAGGTTTTACGCCTGATTTAGCAAAAAAAAAAATCAGCGATTATAAATTTATCTAATATCTCTACAGGCACATGCCAATTCTACAAAAATGTATACTATACATATTCATCGATGCTGGATTAAATGACAATTTGCGTCTGATACGTGCCACAGTAATTGTGGTTCATGAAGACATTCCATTTTGCATTCGAGTATATTGTGTGTTAAAATCAGTGGAATTTTTCATCAGTATTCTTTTTGTAGACACGTCGACTTTGATAGTATTTTCTGAAAATCTTTTGTCTTTACCAAAAAATTAAAAGCATGTATCGATTACATAGTTTCTTAAAAAGAAAATCTGCTAATTCCATGCATTTGCGTACAAAAAACAAATAAACAAAATGTGTCAGAAACTGGCCAGTTTGGAAAAGATAACAGCCTCAATACACGCATTCGACATTCACGATCGCGAAGGGTGCCTGAGTCACAATAAGTCAGACATTTAAAAAGGGGACAAGTCAAGGCAAGGATTAAAATTATTATTCAGTTATATCTGTTAAGTCATGTGTCATAATGAATAAGTGGTCCTTATTCGTAAAATAGTTTTCTTTGAGACTTTAGAAATTTGATATTATTATTTATTTATTATTTAAATAATATTATAATTATTAATTAGTTATTATTTAAATACTGTTATTATTATTATTATTATTTATTTATTATTTAAATAATATTATAATTATTAATTAGTTATTATTTAAATACTGTTATTATTATTATTATTATTATTTATTTAAATATTATTATTATTATTATTTATTTATTTATTTATTATTTAAATACTATTATTATTATTATTCATTTATTTATTTATTATTTAAACACTATTCTTCTTCTTCTTCTTCTTCTTCTTCTTCTTCTTCTTCTTATTATTATTATTATTATTATTATTATTTTAAACAGTGATCATTCTTTAAATATATGATAGAGGAAAAAAAAAAATCTCACGAATATATTTATTTTATCCTTAACTAAATATCTCCACCCATTCACTATTTTCGCTTATTTGCTAAGATGACGCATTGTGATTAACCAATCCCCTGTTGAAATGGAAGAAACAGGAGTTGTTTTTCTTAATTGTAATTCTAAAATTTATATTTTAAAGCGGATTACTCGAAATTCAGTTGTAAAACACTTATCCCTAGTAAGGGAAAAAAATCTGACTCGTGTATTTTTCATAAAACTCTCCACCCTATATATATACAGACTTGTATTATAAATTTGCTTAAAATGCTGAAAAATGCATCTTTTTCTAAAATACTTGAAGGCCTTAAAGGCCTTTTCGGACAATCTTAAAATTTCATCGTTAAGCTATTTCGAAAATTCATTATTTTACAATTATTTCTTATTTATTATTATTTTAAAGTAATTCTGCTAATCTTACACCGTTCTTAAGTTGCTGTTTCATATCAAAACAGGACCCTTCACACAATTTTTACCTTAAAACAGAATCCCTTCATGAAACTTTTAACTTTAAAATAGGGACCTTCACACAATGTTTCGTCTTAAAAATAAACCTTTCACAAACATGTTACCTCTACCAACGTAAATTTAATCATTTAAAAGTAAAATCTGATTGTCACTTTTACACTAGATGGTAAAAATATATTATTAACTATATCGTGACGCATGGTTTTTCCTTCTTATTTATTTATTTATTTATTTATTGTCACTTACTGTAGATCCTATTTTATATTAACATAAGAATTTTATTCATTCATATCATTTTTGTGTACACTCTGTATTTTTTTAAGTGTATGATGTTAATTGATATTTTTAAATACCATTTTTCATTCACGTCTACCATTCTACTACATACTCTAATATTCAAACTGCATACACCAGTTCAAAAAAAAAAAATCTCGCGAAAATTCTTAAATCTCTTTATTAAAATGTCTCTTAATTAATATTGTAATAACTATTTTTATTACTATTTCTAATGACTATTTTCAATCACAAACCACACTTCGAAAAACATATTTCCCGTCCAAATACCCCTCCCCCCCATACTATAGTTCACTAAAAAAGAAAAATCTTGTAAAATTAACAAAAGAATATATATATATATATATATATATATATATATATTATCCCCCCCCAAAAAAATTACCCCCATTTTACCCCCATTTCACACCCTCCTCTTATAAGACACTCTCGGGAGGAGAGTGACCCTCCCTCCTCCATGCCCACATGGTGGAGGGCTCCACCAGCACCACCGTGTCCTCTGCCCTCCTCCTGAGGTCTGATCCCCACTTTTTCTCTACTCGCGGACCCGTGATAAATTTTTAAATGAACCCCGAATAAAAAATACTGGTAATTAGTGATAAAAGTGCTCGTAAGAAAACATTAAAAATGCTTTTGTTGTCCAAACACTTTGAAATTTTTAATGGTTATAAATTTACAGCCCGTGTAAAAATTACGTCAGAAATATTGTTATCTGGTTGTAAAATATGTATGTTTGCTTCCTGGAAAAAAGACCATTTTCAAATTCTATAGCAGGAGAATTCCCCCTCCCATTCCTGCTTTACAAAAAGTAAAAACCTCTCCCTCAATTCTTCTTGCAATACCAATTACACTTTGCTCACACACTTTCAAGCAAAGCAGGTGGAGTAATGGATGTTCCCTCCAGGAAGGGGAAATAAGAATAGAATTAAGAATAATTTAGAAGTAGCATTTCCTAGCGGTACGGTTGGGAGCAGTGTAGGCCAACAGGAGAGCTATTCTTTAACCAGCGCTCTTGACTCTTCTTAATTATATTTCCTGTTTTATTAACACTTCAAAAAAAGGTGAGGCATGCGCAGTAAGGTCGAATTTTATTGAAAATTAAGACTTTTGCTTCTCGGTTTAATATATTAGATATTAGGTACAAATATGTACAATGTGGTACAAATGTTAGGTACAAATGTGTTTAAGGAATTTGAAGTAATGAAAATAGATTTTCTTTTAGTTAATATAAAAAAAGGTTTATTCGACTATATTCTATCAGAAGCTACAAGATTCGTCCTTCTGTCAGGTATTAAACAGATTCCGAAAATGAAAAAGTATGGTTATTTTGAAGCAATGAAGTTAGTTTCCGATTTCTGCATAAAAACTGTACCGCTCGTTAAATGTGCTTTGCATTAGTGCTCTGATTAGTGATCTCCATGGAGAGAAACAAATGGTAATGTTCAGGTATTAATTTGTAACAAACAAAAGTACCGGAGCTCTAATATTCTGCAGTGAGAACAAACTGCACTGTTCCACTCTCCCATATTCCATCAACCGCATATTTATATTTCATATATATCTTTTGCAAAATTTAAAGCATTTCGTCTTTAGCATTTTTTTTTAAATATATTTTGGAAGCAACTATATGTATTTATATATAATAAAATTTAATAAAAGAACAAAGCAAAAACATTAATATCAGGAGTGAAGAAATTTTCAGAAAATCCTACTCGCCAAGGTTTTCTTTGTAGCATTTAGCAAACTTCAACACACAGCACTCTTGAGTGGGCTTCCGTACGCAATATTTATAAGCTCCGGAGTGTTCCGACTAATATTTTAAATATTCACTAAAAATAAAATAGTACTGCGCTTCTGTGGGAACACACCACAGTGAGATAAAAAGTTGATGAGAAAGAATATTTTAGAAACACTAACAAAAAGCATCGAGTACACATAAAATGACCACGAATAATAACGACAGAACGGTTGCTGCTAATTCTGGCATTCCTCATTGCCGTTCGGAAATCATTGACACAGAAAATCATCCAGTCTACACTTGCAAGCGCTAGTCAGAAGTATGTTCCTACGTGTGTGACATTGTACGTCACATATGTAAGCTCTTTGCTAGGAAAGTACGCAAAGGATTGTAAATGGATAAGAAAAGAAAATATAATTTAGGATTCGGTTTTTCGGAAGCGCTGTTCCGATGGGGTCCAGAGCGCAGTATTTATGAGCTCCGGTGGATTCTGAGCAATATTTAAATACTCACTAAAAACAAAAAAGCACCAAAGCTGAGCTCCGGCGAAAATTAAGCACTGGTAATATGAAAGCACAAGATCTGATGAATGCCGCAAGTCGTCCCATACATCTCAACGAAGTGTTTCTACATTTTTTTTTTGACTGATCTGGCACAATGCTAAATAAATTTCCTGTCTAAACAAAAAACTATGTACTGCAGAATCTCGTTACAACGAATGTCATTTAATGAATTTTTCAGTTTAACGCATAATTTTTGGGATTGTTAAAAAACGTCCTATTCTTTCACATTATAAAAATATTCACTTTTACGAATTTCATATTAATGAATTTATTAAAAGCTTAAAAATAATAGTTATTTCAGTTTTACGAATGTTGAATTGACAAGGAATAATATCTCTATTGAAAAACTTGAATTTAGAAGAAAACTTTCTTCGGAAGGTCGATGTAGGGGAGACAGACGACAGTGAAAATGAAGCTGATGTTGATTGTCCATCAAATACCGAAGATTGTGTTGTACGATCAAAAGGGGCTCTACAGGACATTGAAACTCTTAGAAAGTAATTATTCCAGCAAAATAATGTTCCGAAAACATTTTATACAATTTGTTGTGAAAAATGCATTGTCAACTTCGGGGCAGAAAAAAAAACTTCCGATTTTTTCTAAAGAATTAAAGTTGCATTACCGGCAGATGTCACTAGTGATTTTAATCCGTCAAGTATCTAAGATAAATCATTATTTCTTTATAATACTTACGACTAAAATCTTGAAATTTAATGAACTTAATAAATAATCCGCGCCAGGAGAGATGGCGCGGTCAGAGAGATTGCGCACATAGGGGTTCCAGGGGAAGGAGTAGAGTGAGCACGCAGTGACTCCAGGTAGTTGTATAACAGCAGTAGTGGAGTGTCTACTTGAAAGTGCACGTTGATTGTTTTGAGCGTCTAAGATAAAGCATTTTGTTTTGTTTTCCCAAAGTAAGTGCTTGAACTTTCATAGCTATTCGTCAGAATTTCTATACAATGTCAGTAGTACAAAAACCGAAATTGGAGAGTTTGCGCATCTGCTACTTAGGAGAGATGGCGCAAGTGTTTCCATTAGTTTCCATGCTAGGAGAGATTACGCAGCTTATTGGTAAATTTGCATAAAAAATGAAAAGTGAAAATGGACTTTTTTCAAGTTAAACGTGTTATCTCACCTACCCATGTGCACAATCACACCAACCCTGTAAGGACAGATTGCGCGAAATAACTTTCTTGGTTTTATTACAACTGTTCTACTAAATTACAACATAACAACAAAATAGCATTGGAAATGCATAAAAAGCAAATGAAGTAAAAATTATTCAGGCATAGTTTAGCAAAATATTAGTATTTAGATTTTTTATTGCTATTCTTTTGAATTGTGCGCAGACTGTCCTAACTTTATCTTATCTTACTTCTAACTAGTAAGTTCACAAATCATTAATTCTGTATATTTATTACTTACTGACATGTTTGGATGTTGCCAGAAATTTAATATAAGTGTAGTAATAATATACATCTTTAGTCAATGTGAATGAAAATTTCCATTTTTAAAAATCTCCGTATTGGAATTTCCCATTAACGAATTTTTTAGTTTAACGAATTTAATCAATGGTCTCCAAAAATTTGTTATAACGAGATTTTACTGTATATATATGTTAGTATATATAGTACTTATTTTAGCAATATTACGCATTTAGAATTTAGAAAAAATTTCAGTTTGATAAAAAAAAAAAAAAAAAAAAATCATTTTAATATAAAATTTATTGTAAAAAAAGTAAAATACTTTCATGCATTATCTGCGTCATCACTCACTCACAGAATTATTTTATATCGTTGCTCATATGAATATTCAAAATTCAAATGAATAAGAATAAAATAAAATTTTAAGAACTGCGCGAAAGCAAAGCCATTTGTGATTATACCTCTTCTGGCTGTGATCAAAATGTCATTTAAAATTCATTATGTTTGAGATGAAAGAAAATGCCAAAAAAAAAATTAACAGTTATCTACCATAAAAAAAAAGAAAAAAAATCTGAAAAACCTATTTTGACTTTTAAAAAAGTAATGTTCAAAGAAAAATCACAATAACATGTTTAATGCAACATAAAAATGCTATTTTAGAGAAAAAAAAATAAAGTGTCAAACGATAATAAATCATCTCAATTTTTTTAAAAAGGATTTTTATCATTATATATAATAAAATATTTTTATTTAAATTCCGTTCATACATGAAATATAATGGTATTTGTTATTTTCGTTTCAAGATTTAAATATTGCAGAATCTATATACACCTATTTCTGATAACGTTTCGAAAATTTCTACTTGTATCGCGAAATTATTAAGATAATATTTAAAAAGGATTACTTTTTAGTTTACTATTTGCGTGTCAACCCGATATGTTGAATTTTAATCGCATGAGAACGTTCAATTTTTAGTGTAAAAAAATATTTTATTCCATTTTTAGAAAAAATTGTAAATGTGAAACCTGTTAGGCATTTCTCTAAATCGTTTCGTCATTTTGCGGGCAATACGGATTTTTCATCAATTGTGTATGTGCTAATGGAATTCATTCACTAAAAACCATTTTGTGCTACCTACACTATCCGTTTTATCAAGACTTCACGATATTACCTTAAAAACAAGATGGAAATTGTACGTCAAACGTGACAAATGAGGTGCGTTCGTACTATAACTAGTATAACTAGTCGGATCATGGTGCACTCTTATGCAAAAATGCATGAATACAAAATTTATTTTATGTGCAGATTTTCATATTCTAGATATTAATTTTATTTTATGTGCAGATTTTCATATTCTAGATATTAATTTTATTTTATGAAATTTATTTTCAATACACTTTTACGAACAAAATTAATTACAAATCTGTTACATAAAATTATACTATGCGCTAATATCCAATACAAGATAACATAAAAAATTCATTTTTATTATTTCCGTGAAATGAATTGTATGTCTGTTACTATGATATGATTCATTTCGTAATAAAATAAGTACATTTTAAGTTGGCAACATTTTATCTTGTGTTGACATTTATTGAAAGTTCAAATGGGAATCTTAAGCCGAGCTATGAAAATGTCAAAACTTGAAATCTATATTTACACTGTTTTTCTATTTAATATCTATTTCTAATTTAAAGCATCTCCCTAAAAAACTGGCATAAGATTATAGGATTACTACAATTAAACAATTTTAGTATGCAAATTCGGTTTTTAAATTCAGTAATACGGAAATAATATGACTCCATCTTAACTATGACGTAATCACCATGGCAACTTAGAATCATTACTTATCATGAGATATCATTGAATTGACTAGCCGATGGCGACCAGTTTGGTCTGCCTTAAATGTTTTCCAGCCATTGTAACATGCTGCATTTATTCATAATTTAATTTACTTGGTTAATTCTTCGCCTAATCGGAAATTTTGTAAATAGACAAATCAAGAACTTTGAGTGATCATGGCAGCATTTCGTATATATTTTGTTGTTATGCATCTTTCTTGACAAATCCCGATTAACTCACTTAGGCGTTTATGCTTCAAATCCGTTTGTTTATCAGTTGCAACACCTTCGCTAACGCAAAGATTTTTAATCCTAATATTACATAGGTCAAGCTGATCCAATAACAATTTTGGTTCAGGGTTTGTACTGAACTAGGGTACGTTTTTTTCCGCGACGATTCTAGGGACGATTTTCTAGGGACGATTTTTTAACACCAGACAACGATGCAAAATTCATCAAGCAGATTTAGATTTGCGAATGATTAGCTTCATGGTTTAAAATTTTTATGAGTCATGGTAAACGAATTTCTTGTGTTTGTTTACTTTAATAGATTAAAATATTCGGCAGTCAACCTAATTTCAACTGAAGTTATCTCAGAATCTATGCATATTTGAATGTAACTCATCTCGCAAACAAATAATTTTTTTTTGAACGATCTTTCTAAAAATGTAATTTTTATGCAATTTTGTTAGAAAAAATAATTCTGAATAAAAATGGCCGCCTGTCAATATGAAAAGAGTAGTGATCAGTCCGTATTTCTTTTCTTCAGTCACACGACTTGCTCTTTTATTGAATTAATTACGTATGATACGTATTTAATAGAATGAAGAAATATTTTATTAATATCATTTTATGTTCCGATTCGATTTTCATAAAATTTAAAATGACTCGATATAATTCTGCATCGATTCTATATATTAAATTTCATCCCATTCGGTTGGGTAGTTTATGCGCTGTTATATGCGGACGGACGAACGGACGAACCTAACGACGACTGTACGTGCTACGCATTTATATAATTACGAACGCACCTAAAAATGATTATAATAAAATTTAAATCTTGCTTACAAAATGCGTTAACTTTATTTTTATATGTTAATTATTTTCCATATAGCTAATTACGTGATTTTAATGCAAATGAAATAAAACGTTGCAATATTCTCGTTAGAAATCCAAAATTTCAGGGACGTCATTTTTTAAAAGTATTCCCTCTCTGAATATTCGACCTATAATTTTGATCCCACAAGAATGAATACGACAGAGAACAGACCATCTACTCAGACAAACAGCCTGAAGATTTAAAGGTGGCAAATTCGCTGATCTGTGAGGAATTTCGTTACTACAGAATCAATTACAATACAATACCATAACAATATAATACTTAATACAATACATTTACTACATAACACTTAAAATATAAATTGCAATATAATTACAAACAATACAAATGTAATATAGTTATATATTATACAATTAAAATCGGTACGAAAAAATATAATTATTATTAACTTTATTTTCGAATACTTGACAATATAAATTTAGGCGGGATACCCCCCCCCCCCCGTTTAAATGGTCGCTTTGGGGGAGGGTCTCCTTAACTGTATTTTAGATGCAAACAGTAAATAAATAAATAAAATACTTTATTCTAAGTTATAGAAGATTCAAATGAAAAGCAGAAAAATGTAAAAAAAAAACGTAAAGTTATGCTACTGCAAAATTGTTATTTTTTTGTATCAGAAAACTAACATTACATACTAAAATGTAAAATTTTCAGCTAAGGTGAAATTAAAGTAGAAAAGGAAAAAGTAAATAAATAAATAATAAATAAACAAGGTTTTTTTCAATTCAGTATGGAATATGAAATTTTAAAATATGTTTCACGATGAAGTACGAGTATTCAGTTACAAATTCAGGGTAGATTAGAGTTTTCCCTCCCTTACACTTGGACATATTTCGGATTTTATATTTTTTGATGGTTTACAAGTGCAAAATTTCCGTGGAACTGCAGCGTGAGAAATATATATATATATATATATATACACTAATAAAAAATATCAAGAAAACATCCGAATAAAAATTTTGCGATATAAATAGAATAAAGTTTTTTCATGGGTTTTCTGACAAGTTTCCTGTGAGGGGCCCTAAACTTCCTCTACTAAATAAAATAACAAAAAAAAGTGGAATATTACCTGAAGCACAAAATAAAATAATTCAAAAGGTATTTATGCAGAAGTAACATTAAAAGAATATCAGTAAGATATCACTTCCATTTTTCAAAAACGCACCCCCTTCTTTTGCAGTAATCCGTACTGGTGTACCAGAGGGTACATTACAGAAAAAAGTGCAAAATAATCACACAGAATATTAATCTGAAATTTACAATAATCCTTTTTTATTCTTGTACAAAGCACATCGTTATATTTTCTAAATGTTTTGGTTTTTGTAATCATAAACATTCTTGTCTTTTATATACAAAAATATGTTCCTCATAAAAAAGAATTTTTCTTCCACTCCCACGGAAAATAACCTTTCCTGTAACTACAGACAACATTAGATGGAAATATTCTACACATTACGCAATGATCTTGAAGCATTACGCTTGTCTAAAGGCTAAGTATCATCATGGCTGCGGGTGTCAATAACAAACCGCCATTTCAAACTGCCGCGTATTATTTAAACGTATTTTCACAGGCGTATACATAACACGTAAGCTATGCTTTAAACAATTTTTCATGGATTCGTTAAAAAAAAAAAAAAAAAAAAAAAATCCCGAAATGCTTTAAGCCGGTAATATTTTATTTAATTCGGATTTTATATTTTTTGATGGTTTACAAGTGCAAAATTTCCGTGGAACTGCAGCGTGAGAATTATATATACATATATATTTACTTTAATAAAAAATATCAAGAAAACATCCGAATAAAAGTTTTGCGATATAAATAGAATAAAGTTTTTTCATGGGTTTTCTGACAAGTTTCCTGTGAGGGGCCCTAAACTTCCTCTGCTAAATAAAATAACAAAAAAAAGGGGAATATTACCTGAAACACAAAATAAAATGAAGTTTAAGTTCCCATTGTTTAAAATGAGTTGAGTTTGTTTACATTCAATAAAAGAACGTGAAGCAAGTTGAGTTGTGTAGTCAAGTAACATTCTATACTTTGGTTAATTTAATGGCACGAAATAATTTTAGACGCCATGAGGCACTGCAAAAGTTATTGCTGGGAGCTTTCTTTTCGAATAATTACCTCTTCGTGGTTGAATTTTTTTTCGCCCATTGAAGAATGAACCTGCTGTACTTATTTCGATGGAATCAGATATTGGGTTATCAGCCAAATTTCAACCCATGTTATCTAAAAATATAAACATATAAGAGTAACTCTGAACTTTTTGAAAAAGTGGAAAACGATATACGCCGAAAAATTTATTCGTCGGATATTTAACTTTCGACTCTTTCGTGACCGCAGGCGATAATTTGTGGCAACAATTGAAATTTAATTATCTACCCTATTAAAATCAGTGCGCGTATCTATGTAACCTTAAAAACTCGGAAACCAGGGGCACAGGGCTATGAAATTTGGCACACGGGTTGCTGGTAGGGGACCCATCAACGAGTGGAGCAAAAAATTCGAACATTTTAAATATAATTTTTTTTATTTTATGTTTTTGACCTTTTTTATGTTTAATCCGTAATCGCACGACTTGTAACCAGTTCTAAATGTGTACTGAAATGTGAAATACACATATTACGGATGTCACGCTGCAATACTAAGAAGCTGTAGCGGGTATTAGGATAATTATTTTACCTCACATGCAAATAATTAGAGATTATTTAATTGCGCTTAGTTATTAATCTTTTTATAAAATAAAGAAAAACATTTTACCTGAAACATCAACAATATTTTTTTATTCTATTTATTCCCTTATTCCAAAGATATCGTTTTATCGTCTGCTGCCATAAATCTATCACCAATCACATGTCATAATTATTATTTATATTCATAAAATTTAGTTTGGTTGTGCTGATTTTTATTTTTTATTTTGGTTTTAGAATTAAATTCACGAACTCCCGTGCCTAGAACGGGTTAAACAGCTAGTCATAGAATAAATTTTGAAATAAAAGAAAGTGGAGTTGACCTGAGACCATTATCGAGCTATGATTTTATAATAACTAACTATATAGACTAAATCAAGAGGAATGTTTTCAACGTCTACAATTAACAAATGGAAGATAACTTTTATCGTGCAAAAGTATTCAGATACATTACAGAATTTAGGAATAGTTGAAATTCGCGTTTGTATAAAAAACACTGGAACACATTTATCAACTGAAGTCCCAGAAAATGTGTTGGTTGTATAAAAAAGTTTATGAATGACAATTGCTGTAACTAGACAATTATACAGATGAAAATTAGTATTGGATCTGCAACTATACATAAAATTACTCATGGAGAACTGCATATGAATATATTTTATTTTTTAGTCTATGTTACGGGATTTGTTTTTGATAATTTCAGAAACTTGTTAGTTATTCTCTGCACATTTTGTGTATACTGATTTCCTCTTTCGAGTGTTACAGGGGAATGGAAATTTCGCGCTGTAAAAACTTAAATTGATAATAATGGGATTATTTTTTGATAAATGGAAAATTTACAATGTTGGAAGTTATATAGTGATAGAACGTTCAGTTGCAATTTATGTTGCTATCTGTACGAACCGTTTGTTCAGTGCAAGATGGAAATGACAATTAACCTAAGAACAAATGATTTTTGAATGTATATTGTTTCTCAAAACTATAGGTCATTAAAATCTTTGTAAATTTAAAGAGACACATCCAAATGTTCCTGAGCGGAACAAAACAACAATCTACCACTTTGTGAACCCTACTTTAAGAAACTGGAAGCGTTCACGATAAAAAAGAAATGGAAACCCGTCTATTCTCAGTACTGATAAAATGGCGGAATTCTTTCAATGTTGTAGTCAATTAAAGATGATCTGAAAGAAAACATCTAACGTGAGATTCAAAACAATAAGTGTTCGAATATTGCAAAAAGTGGCCTTAAACGTGGTAAAATGCTCACGGGCATAAGAGCGAGAAACAACATCAATTTACCGCTTCGTAACCCCTATTTTAAGAAACTGGAAGGGTTCACAATAAAAAGCGAAATGGAAACCCGTCTATTCTCAGTACTGATAAAATAGAATAATTCTTCCAATGTGGTAGTCAATTAACGATGATCTGAAAGAAAACATTCAACGTGACATTCAAAACAATAAGTGTTCGACTATTGCAAACAGTGGCTTTAAACGTGGTAAAATGCTCTCGTGCATAAGAGCGAGAAACAACATCGATTTACCGCTTCATAATCCATATTTTAAGAAACTGGATAGGTTCACAATAAAAAGCGAAATGGAAACCCGTCTATTCTCAGTACTGATAAAATGGAGGAATTCTTCCAATGTTGTAGTCAATTAACGATGACCTGAAAGAACACATTTAACGTCAGATTCAAAACAATATATGTTCGACCATTGAAAAGAATAGCCTCAAACGTAGTAAAATGCTCTCGTGCATAACAGAGAGAATAAACAACGATTTACCCCTTCGTAAACCCTATTTTAAGAAACTGGAAGCGTTCACAATAAAAAACGAAATGGAAACCCCTCTATTCTCGGCACGGATAAAATGGAGGAATTCTTCCAATGTCCTAGTCAATTAACGATGATCTAAAAGTAAACATTCAACGTGAGATTCAAAACAATAAGTTTTCGACCATTGCAAAGAGTGGCCTTAACCGATGTAAAATGCTCGTGCATAAGGGTAAATGTTTGTACATCTCTTATGCAAATGTTAATTTTTGATTCAGTTTTGATTCACAGATTACTCAATGTTTAAATTTAATTATGCTTGTAGTTTCAATCATGTAATGTCTCTCTTTTATTAAATTTTTTCATCAGTTGAGTGTCTTTTTGATTAACCTGCAGTAGCTTATGCGACACGATGGTCTTAAAATAAAGCAGAAAAATGATATTGAAAATGGAATATAAATTTGCGAAAAACTATTCATATTTTAAGAGGATCACTAAAGTATGGAAATGCTTATTATTCATAAACTGACAAAAAATCAATTTCGTGAATTTCAGAATATTAAAATTCACAGTCTAATTCTTTACAGATTTGATTTAGTTATTAATAGAAGCATATACATTTCGTCAAAAAAAGATAGCCATATATAAAGCATAAACAAGAATATAATATGCTTACCACTACTCAGTTCTCTTCAATTCATTTAGCTAACAAAGTACTGTCTGGAAACAAAGAAAAAATTGTTACAATATTTCCTCCCAGATTTCGGGAAAGAAAATGAAGATTGATTCTGTTTTGCAGTGAATTTTTCAAAACTCTGTAGAAATCTTACTATCAACATTGCTTAAATATTCCGAGATATATTGTAACAAAATAGAACAAGGGAATTTCTTATGATATGTTTGAACACCGAATGCATTTCAGACAAATATTGTTAAACGCAAACATAAGTTTTATCTTAAAACAAACATTTTTTTGGTATAAAATATTTGAATTCCGGCATTTGTATTTCTTCGTCAATAGCACTTCAAATGTAACTATTGCTCAGCATTTCTATTACTTACAACAGAAAATTTAAATATAAAATCAGAAATGATGTAAAATTTTATCGGTAAAGTGAGAACATTTTTGAAAACGGAAAATAGTTTCATATGCCTTATTTTTAAATTATGTTTACATCATTATCTTAAAATATACATAAATTTTTCTTTTCTTCTGTAGTAGCTATCAAACTTCACTTTTTCTTTCTTTTTTAAAATGTAAAATTTAAAAATGTGTTTTCTAAAAATAAAATGCCATAGTATTAAGGTTTTTTATGACTATAGTTGTTAGCTCTCGGTGGCACGATATATTTAATATGGTTATAAATTATGGGTTTTCTTTACACCCAGAAAAGGAATTGATTAAAACTACAAAACATATTTTGTTGAATACATTTTGGTTGTTTTAGCAAAATTCAAGTAAAATTGAACCATTTTACTTGAATAAACAAGACATTTTTTGCTGACGATACAAAAAACTTTTTTGTAATTGCAAAAAAAAAAAAAAAAACATTTTTTTGATGATTCAAACAAAATTTCCATTCACCTATATTTAAACAAAAAATTTTGTTGGGTCAACCAAATTTTTGTTGATTCAACAAAACATTTTTCTGGGTGTAACTCGTCAATTTTCATAATAAAGATGTAAACTAAACATCCTCTTTGTAGCTAATTCATCATCCGGCTGAAGTAATATCCACATTTAAACTTTATTTGTGATTACTTATTTCCGTGAATCACTTTTAATTAACAGGGAAGACGAGTCGTCGAAGGGTTAAAGAGAAAGATTAATTTCATTAGTAGGAAAACAGTAATCCGTGGAATAATTGGCGATCTATTCTTATTTAAATGCGAAAATATATTCTTTATGTATAGAAGATGCGACACAATATAGCTTTTTAAAATTGGTTATGGAGACTGCATATAGATGCTCCATTTTCACATTACTAATTACATTTATAAAGGGAGCGTTTACAAAAGCTGTGTTACGTATAGGTTACATTTTCGCACACTGATAAAAAGATGATAATAACACGCGCGATAAAAATAGTTCAAGATTATAAGATCGATCACAAGATGGTCTCTTTTCGATGTAGTATTTTTTTGACGTCATACGTCCAGCTGGGATTTTTAAGCTTGTAGAGACATGTGCAGTTTTATTCGTGAGAAAAAGTTAATTTGATTTCTGTTGCAACTTTTAATGATCTTTCACTGCAATATTCTGTGAGCCACTAGATAGTCATGAAGTAATTTCACATGCGTTTTTTTCACGTCTTTCGACGCATGTGGAGATTAGTTTAGGAGTAAATTAATTTTAAGGTTTCTCCATCAATAATTTTATAAGTCGTTTTTGAATGTAGAGGTTTATTCCCTATTTTATTCTTGTTCACATTTCCACGGATTTCGAATGTATTTACAAACGAAGAAATTATTTCGACGATCGGCGCAATTTTACGTTATACTAATTGAATTTTTTGTCCCTAATTGATATAAAAAACAACAAATTATTTAATATCAACGTTTATTTAACGATGTTTTATTATTTGACTTGAATGTTATTAGCATCTGTTTTTATAAACTTTTAATAGCTGTTAAAAATCTGTGTCGTTTTACCTTCCTTGTCCCGTTTGACCATGTTGTACTTTAAAGTGGAATTTTAAATAATTTAATTTTGGAAATAGTGTATCATTCTTCATAGGACTATAGTGTGTGTATTACATTTACAAGTTCAATCATTAAAAAAAAAGAAAAAAAGCTGATACCGTACTGTTTTATCACCAAATTTTCCCAAAGAAATATTATAAATGACATTCAACTAGAAATTGTCTTCATTCCGAATATGCATGCAGTTATTGAAAGAGGGGTGACGTAGATATTAACATTGTTACCTACTTTGATTTTGAAACTGGGTAGCACCCACTTTTCACACCATATTTGAGTTCCTTTGATCAAGGCATCCAGGAAAAAATGGAATAGTTTATGTAGTATTTTTTCTTAAATCCTCATAGAATTAAATAGAAAAATAAACGTAAGATCTTACAAGAAGTACCTTCAATTAGCTATCCGAAACATACATAAAAGTCTAAAAATATAGACTCGCCCTATAAGAAAGAATATTTAATAACAAATATACTTTTTTGTCATTTCCAACGATGACATAAAGCGGTCTCCGTTGATTTAAACTGTCAAAATATACTACCTGTTAAAGTTATGTCAAAATGACAAATGGATTATCTAAACGGGATATATATTGGATGTCTGAAATGTTTTAAAGTAGCTAAAATTGTAACATTAACTATAATTTAAACAGGTTAATCGCTAGATTTAATGCAAATGGTAACTAGTAAAATAATGGTAACTATTTTCGGAAGTATTAAGGAACACTTTAAATGCCAGATAATTAAAAATTCTATTTAAGTCTCTAAATTTCGTAAAATATTTATAATGTCGGTAATATTTGATTCAAATATTCTTCTATCTTCATCATAAAAACATTATTGGTGCATCTTAAAATATTTTTTGAAATGTTTTTCTCGTGCTTTGTAAATTTTTTGCGTCTTTTTAAACAGTTTCACAGAAATAAAATTTAACTGCGTTAAAATAATTTTCCAAAATCTCGGATTTTAAAAAAATCTAAAATATGTTTTAAAGTCCTACTAAAATAGTTGTATTTATACAAGTACTTCTGGTTATCATTTTATGTATTCCTCCAAAGAGATCTAGCCCTATAAAAATGTGCATATTAAGTATGTTTAAATAACAAAAAATATAACATTAAAACATAACACTGAAATACACGGAGTTTTATATTGGCTTTTAATGTTTGTTTAATGATTCACTTCTTACAGAATTTTTTTTTTTATTTGTCATTCACAGTCATGCAAACCTAATAATCGAAATCTAATATTTTAACGCCAAATAGTTTTTGCTACATAAACATTTTTACAACAAATGTTAATGCTACCACTAAAGAGTATATACTACTTTTTATTTAGTATTTTTATACTAACATACCTTTCAGTATTTCTACTTAATTTGAACACTATATACAAATTAAAAAACCTGTCATATTATCTTCCAAAACAAGAGAAAAATAACATGATAACAGGGTGTCTGTTTTCGTGGTTTTGATCTTCGATATTTTGGCACGATAGCTATTTTCCTCTCATTCATTTTTATTTTATTACTTTATGCTGTCTACATGGATATTTTGACAAACTATGGCTCATTAATCAAACATAATTGCAACCTATCGCGGTTTTCCTTTTGAAACATTGTAACAGACATCCTTGTTACAATGTCAATTCGCTTTTCAGCATGTTTTGTTATCGGCCTAAATTTCTGATTATGTATATGATAGAATGACAGAGTCTCTGGAAAATGTAAATAGTAAAAAAAAAAAAAAAATGTTGGAAATTCCAACGTTAAACGTGACATAGGATGTGCGTTTTTTTTATTACTAGTTTCCCAATGTAAAAAAATAATCCTTATTATTTCAGTGAAATGAATTATATCGTCTACTATGAGCGAAATGAGAATGCCTTTTGTTTTATTATTATGTATGCCACGTTTACAATTGCGAATCTTTTTTTCTACACCAAACAGCACTGTAAAATGCACCATTCTTTGCAAATCATTACGTCCATGGTTTAATATTTCTATGACTCGTAATGAACGAATCTCCTGTGTTTATTTACTCTAATGGATTGAGATATTCTGATGTTAACGTAATTTCCACTGAAGTTATTTCAGAATCTATACATTGTTTAATGTAACTCCTCTCTCTAACAAACAATTTTTTTGAACGATCTTTCTAAAAATGTAACTTTTATGCAATTTTATTCGAAAAAATAATTTTGAATAAAAATGGCCGCCTGGCATATAAAAAAAGAAGTGGTTTGTCCGTATTAGTTTTCCTCAGTCTTGCGCTTTTATTATATAGATTACGCACGATAGGTTTTAATAGAATAAAGAAAGCTTTCATTAATATATTTTTACATTTTTATTCCATTTTCATAAAATTTGAAATGTCTCGACAAAATTCTACAACGATAATATATATTAAATTTCAAACCATGCGGTTGGGTAGTTTTTACACTGTTATATGCGGACAGACAGACGGAGCAGACGACGACTATAGGTGCTACGCATTTATATAATTACAAAACCTAAAAAACATCATCTAATTTTAGACTCTCATGCTTCTGATGTTTTACTGCTTTCTATTATATCGGAATTTCGCAAATAAGGTTACCCTCTATAACACACCTTTTAAACCTTATTATTCATTAATTTATAAAATATTTTTATGAAAAATAGCGTTGTTTATTTACTATGCAAAGTTAAGTGTCTAGCATTTATAGTTCATTTTCAGGAACACTCAATATTTCGGATAAATTACGGGGAATAATTGTATAAATTTTATTTTTCTAATATTACACAATTTCAAATATAACGAAATTGATATATAATATTAATATGCACTTCAGTATGTTTCCTACAGTTAATGGTGGTCATATAATTTATTGTTAATTTACAGGGACACACTAGAATATGTTATTGCATAATTGTGTGTAGACAATAATTGTGTGAAGTACGCTTTATAAAATTTATAAACATTACGGAAATACACTACGAAATATTCTATACAGAAAATAAAGTACATTTATTTGTTATTCAAAGAGCCAAAATAAATTATCTAGATAGGTTACGGTTTATGAGAATAATTGCACGAAGTGCATTATCAATTATCTTACGCATTTTCATACTTAACTAAATTTTATTACATTATGTGGTGTGTATAAATTATATAGATCATATACAAGACTTCCCAAAAGAATACGAATTAAATTAATAATGTCAAAGAAATATTATTAGAGTGTGTAGTTAACTGTGTTAAACGTATTGATTAACTAAATAATGCTAAGTGAATGAGTATAATATTACATTATTTGAAGAAATGTCAGTAAAATGTAAATAACTTCATATACAGGTCTGCAGAAAATGATACGGATACACAGTCATTTTTGGATGGTAACTGCAACAAAACCATGTTTAGTTTTTTGTGCATTTTGTAGCTGAATGAAATTTTTCTTTCACTGTATAGAAAAAAAAGCTGCATGCCATATACAAAGCTGCAGAAAAATATTTGTTTACATAACCGTCTATGGACCGTAATTGCTAGAAATGTGTTTTTAATTACGTTATGTACTTTTTAATTTGTTTATTTAGATATCTAAGATCTTTGTATGGAAAAAAAAATGAAATTTCATGACAATGATTCTGATAAAGTTGGAAAGCGTTTTATAATGTATGTTTGTTGTATGAATATGCGTTCTTGGTTTAAGCGCTATTTGTCGCATGTGTTTTTAATTGCGTTATGAGCTTTTTAAATTGTCTATTTAGTTATCGAAATTCTTTGTATGAAAAAATGAAATTTCATAACAATAATTCTGATAATGTTGGAAAGGGTTTCATTGTGTATGTTTCTTGCATGAGTATGCGTTCTTCGTTTAAACACTATTGGTCGCATGTGTTTTTAATTGCGTTATGTACTTTTTAAATTTTCTATTTAGATATCGAAATCCTTTGTATGAAAAAAATGTAATTTCATGAAAATAATTCTGATAACTTTCGGAAAGAGTTTCACGATGTATGTTTGTTGCATGAGTATGCGTTCTTGGTCTAAACGCTATTGGTCGCATGTGTTTGTAATTGCGTTATATGCTTTTTAAATTGTCTATTTAGATTTTTAAATTCTTTGTATGAAAAAAAAATAAAATTTCATAACAATACAATTCTGATAATGTCGGAAAAGGTTTCATAATGTATGTTTATTGCGTGAGTATGCGTTCTTGGTTTAAACGCTATTGGTCGCATGTCTTTTTATTTGCGTTATGTGCTTTTTAAATTGTCTACTTAGATATCTAAATTGTTTGTATGAAAAAAAATGAAAATTCATAACAATAATTCTGATGATGTCGGAAAAGGTTTCATAATGTATGTTTGTTGCATGAGTATACGTTCTTGGTTTAAACGCTATTGGTCTCGATCGGTCTTTTGACATAGCAGCGGACTTGCGCAAAATGGGAAATAAGATATCGAATTTCGAAATAATCGAATTTCAAGGAAATAATAAATTTGATTTTAATGAAATTATGCAGCATTTTTCGAACTTTGAAATATTAGAGAATGTTAGAAATGAAGTCACACTATAGACTAGAAAGCCAAGTCGAAGCCTTTTTCTCAAAGTTTAGACTTGTTCGTGGAAATATGCCTGAAAATAAAATAAAAAACCTGAAATATCTTATAAGTATTATTTGATGGAAAAATAATCAAGTTTGGCTAAATAAACCTTTTTCATTGTATATTTAACACATTCACTACCGGGATTTTATTTTATTTAGAAAGTGCAAATTCATACCAGAAAATACTAATAGCAATATTTACTTTATTTAATTACAGACATTTCGTGATTACATAAAATAAAAATTCTTCTTTCGAAATTCCCGGTACGAATTCGTAATTTTAGATTGAAAAATCACGAGTATATTCGTGGTTGACAGTGAATTGGTTAAGAGTAGATGTTTTAGAGGAAGATATATAAGCAGAAAAATAACCGAAATGCGACTGCTGCAGGTTAAATTTATTCATTAAAAGAAAAGTTAAAATTAATTTAATCTTTTCCTTATGAATTCCTTTCATCTTTTTTCTTCTCCAGTTATACAGATTGAGCCAAACATTATTTGCACACATTTTAAAATTAATTAATAAGATAAGAAATTGTTATACGACAGTGCGGTTTAGATATAAGTGCTTTTAAAGTTTTATCACGATTTAAAGTTTTATTTAAGCAAAAAAAAAAAAAAAAGCTCCAAAAATTTCTCACAGATGGCGCTACATGTGCAAACCTACTCAAAAATTACCAAAAACGAAAGATAAGCAAGCAATTGATCACTGATAGTGTCCATTTATCACCACACTTAATATTTATTTTATGGATAACTATGCATTTTAATATGAGTGATTACTTTAGAATTCTAATTATAAAACAGCTTTCAAAAATTGAAATATGAAAGAAGGTATTTTTTTTATTATTAAGGTTATTTTTTTATTATTATTGTTTTTCTTGTTTCACATTCATTTAGATGTTTTTATCTGGATGCAAACTCATTAGTGACAGAGAAGTAAATAAAAAGTTACCGTGTAAAGATAATCGGAACAATAATGATGAGTCAGGATTCAAGAGTTGAAGGTTCAGGCGATAACATTTGACGATAGTCTGTTATAAGTAATTACACATCTTGAAGATTTCACTTGTTTAGAAGGAAACCTTAATATTCAGTAAATTCGCGAAGAGGTTGCATTTTTTTTTTTTAATTTTTTTGTAGAACCGAATAATGATAATGCGGAACAGAAAGGGAGAATCAGGAAAGCTTGTATAGCTTGAAAAATGCGATCCGGAAATCCGGAAGAAAAATTCACATAATCCTGAGAAATCCAGAACAGTACCGCTTGAAAAAAATCTTTTATATCATGCAGAGACCATCTGAGACTATGGGATATGACTGGCAAATGAACGGAATATGATTGGAGATTACTGGAGATGTCCGGAAAATGATTTTAGACGAACTGGAAATACGAATTAGGAGACAGGAGATCGGAAACCGTAGACATGAGGCCAGCAACCAGAGCTCACAGGATGCAGGATACAGGAGGAGAGCAGAAACGGAGATCACAGGATACATGATACAGGAGGAGACAGGAGACGGGAGACCACCCTGACTGTACTATAATCAATTATTGCATTCCGAAGTCACACCAACTGTGTATGATGATGATTGATGTTGCGCTGAAATATTTTAATGCATAACGCATGAATTGAGATAGTTTTTGGGCCGTTCGTTCGTACCATTTGCGTTGTAAACAATTACCCAAAGGTTCTACATCCAGGAAGGCAGACATGAAATATCCAATGAACGAAGACATCTCAGCTGAAAGTTTTTTTATTGATATATAGCAAGTATAAGATGGTAAGAATGGGGTGGTCTCGGATGTTAGAGGCTTAGAACAGTTGTTGACAGACCAAGAGCTAGGAGTGATCTGCCGTTTTGGGCAGTAGATTGTCTCGCCAAGATTCGATAATACACCGAGTCAGCAAACCGCAGACGCGCAAAAGAATTTATGTACGTTAAGGATAATTAATAGAAATGTTTTGGGAGGATGTAATGAAAAAGCTACCACATTTGGTGAACCCGTAATTTTTGTGAATTTTAGAGGACACAGGCGGGCAAACCGGTGGGAAAGGAATTTTAGTCAAAGGAAAGAACTAAACATTGTATCTGGGAAATTACATTACTTGCACAATTTGTTTATGAACAGAAAAAGGTTGGGCGCCCAAGCAGCTGTCAATGAATGTCCAGAACACATAACATTACATCTGTTATAACTGCATTGGAATTAAAATAGATTTATAACGTACATGCTGCATTTAGTAAAGATAGTCTTTCATATGAGAAAAGGAAGTAACATTTGAGGTTTTAGAATAAGAGATATTTTAGCGAAGAGAATATTAATTAATATATTGAAAATTAAGTTAAGAAGATTAATAATTTAGAATAAAGATATGTATAAATGATTCTAAATCAAAGAAGGTTGCAGTAAGAACGGACTTCAGTCTTCATCATATATTGAATAAGGAATGTAAATTTTTTTAATTAATTTATCCAAAAATATTATTTTGAAAGATTAAAGAAAAATCTTTTAATTTCAGAAAATCTTTATTTCATAAGATTTTTAGTATTCATTCGCAGACAATTATTCTTTTATTTTTCAATAATCAGGGACGTATTTAAAACATGTGTAACATGTGCATTTCTTGAGCAGAATTACAGAGCAGTACACTTCACCTTAATTAATCGCAGAATTCTATTGAATAAAGAAGATATTACTGTTCGGAAATGGTAGTAATGTTATGCAAATGTTAAACACTTTTTACATATGGATCTAGCTATTAGTATTTGATTACATTTAACGAGTAAATCTGTAGATCAGGGGCCATCATAGGTATCTAACTTTGCATATTATTTAATACTGTATAATCCACAATTTCAATTTTTGAAGTTCTATATATATTTAAAAGCACACATTTTTTTTTAATCTTACAAAAATTTTAAAATTTCCACATTAAATATAATTTTATGCAATGATATTCTCATGTACTGCTTATTCTGGTAATTTTGTAAAAATGAAAAGTACATTTCTTCAGAAGGCTGATATTCATGAAACATTATTTTTTTTTCAAAGAGATTCATTGCTTTGTGTTATATTTCCACAAAAAAGCATGTCATAAATATAAAATTTAAAGTTGGAGTAAATTTATAAAATAGGTATAAATCTAGTAGTTTTCCAATACATTGAGGAAAATGCACTGCCAATTTAGCACTCATTCCCAGTCTGCATTCTCGTCATATGAACCTAATAATGCGTATATGTCCCAAAAATTAATTTAAAAAACTATTATTTAATTTCTTCGTTAGGTCATGAAGATTTTGAAAACCTTCTTTCTGCTTTTAAAAAGTTTTAAGTAATACACTAAAATAATATTTTATAAAAAAAATTTTAGGACAAATATCTTAATTTATTTAAATTTATTTTCTTTTGTAAATTTTGAATAAAAACCTTGTATCTTGTAAGAAATGCAAAGGTACTTTTCTCAGTACTAATTTGATTTGAAATATTTTATTTTTATGTTTGTATTCCCGTTCCTAACTTGCATTCCTGTTCTAACCTAAAAATGATTATTCCGTAAAATATATTTATAACTTATGAAGTGCTTCATACGTTGTACGGTTTCCTTTCTTTTTTAGGTGCGTTTTTAAATATATAAATACGTAACACTTATAGTCGTCGTCTGGTCTGCCAGTCTGTCCGTCTGTACGCATATAACAGCGCAAAAGCTACCCAACCAAACGGTCTGAAATTCAATATGTATAATAATCGTTGCAAAATTTTGACGAGTTCTTCCAAATTCTACGAAAATCGAATCAAAACTTAAAGAGATACTAATAAAAGTTTTCGTCATTTTATTAAATCCTATAATACGTAATTAGTTCAATGATATCCCAAGGTAGGTTATGATTCTAGGTTGCCATGGTAATTACGTCCTATTTAAGATTGAGTCATTTTTTTCGTATTACTGAATTTAAAAACCCGCATTTGTATACTAAAATTGTTTAATTATAGCAATCCTATAATCTACCTGACAGTTTTTTGGATAGATGTTTCCGGAGAAATAGATAAAAAATGGAAAAAGCGTTTAAATATGGATTTCAAATTCTGAAATTTTCAAAATCGGCTTAAGTTTCAGTAAATGTCAATGTCAACAATAGATAAAATGTTGCCAACTTAAAATGTACTTATATTATTACGGAAATCATTCCATAATAACAAACGATAATAATTTTCAATCTCATTTCACTGAAATAATAACGATGATTTTTTTTTTACATTGTCTTGTATTGGATATTTGCGCATAGCATAATTTTAATGTAACAGAACTGTAATTAATTGTTTGTAAAAATGTATTGAAACTTAAATTCAAAATATAAAATTAGTATACTATGAAAATCTGCACATAAAGTAAATTTGGTATTCATGCATTTAAGCATTTGAGTGCAACAGCTATTACGCCAAGATCTGAATATATAAAAAATTAGTTATAGGACGAACGCACCTCATTTATCACAGTTGACGTGCAATTTCCCACTTGTTTGATTTTCATAACAGTTCGTTTGACTTGCGTCCCGTCTTATAGAATAAACATGTATTCGTCTTCTGAAAACTCTCCTTAAGCTTGAAACAATCTGCTTTGTTTATACACTGTTAAAAATATGGAGCAAATACAGTCGATCATTTGCAGTAAATATTGCTAAAAATTTGCAGCAAATTAGTCAATCATTCTAACGGTTTTATAGAAAACGGTTACACAACCATATTCAATCCATATTCTTACCGTAATTTGGTCAATATTATTGTCGTATACGCTTCATATTAATGTGAGTCCCACCAGTGGCTGAGAGGTTCTGTTCTCAAAGCTGGTAGACGGGCAGTGCTGGGTTCAAAACCCTGTCGCTATCGTCTACCTAACCGTTCGGAGTTTTCTTTTTACCTTGCCGTAAATACGAGTTAGGATCTCTTAGAAAGATTCCCATGGAGGTCACATGCCCCTTGGGCCTATGTCCCTCGTACAGATAATCTGCCGTCAAAAAATCAACCAACCAATCATAATAATATTGTCAAATAAGCCCAGAAAATGTGCTGGTTGTATAAAACAGTTTATGAATGACAATTGTTCTAACTAGACAATTATACAGATGAAAATTGGTATTGGATCTGCAACTATACATAAAATTACTCATGGAGAACTGCATATGAATATATTTTATTTTTTAGTCTATGTTACGGGATTTGTTTTTGATAATTTCAGAAACTTGTTAGTTATTCTCTGCACATTTTATGTATACTGATTTCCTCTTTCGAGTGTTACAGGGGAATGGAAATTTCGCGCTGTAAAAATTTAAATTGATAATAATGGGATTATTTTTTGATAAATGGAAAATTTACAATGTTGAAAGTCATATAGTGGTAGAACGTTCAGTTGCAATTTATGTTGCTATCTGTAAGAACCGTTTGTTCAGTGCAAGATGGAAATGACAATTTCCTAAGAACAAATGATTTTTGAATGTATATTGTTCCTCAAAACTATAGGTCATTAAAATCTTTGTAAATTTAAAGAGACACATCCAAATGTTCCTGAGCGGAACAAAACAACAATCTACCACTTTGTCAACCCTACTTTAAGAAACTGGAAGCGTTCACGATAAAAAAATAAATGGAAACCCGTCTATTCTCAGCACTGATAAAATGGCGGAATTCTTTCAGTGTGGTAGTCAATTAAAGATGATCTGAAAGAAAACATCTAACGTGAGATTCAAAACAATAAGTGTTCGACTATTGCAAAAAGTGGCCTTAAACGTGGTAAAATGTTCACGGGCATAAGAGCGAGAAACAACATCAATTTACCGCTTCGTAACCCCTATTTTAAGAAACTGTAAGGGTTCACAATAAAAAGCGAAATGGAAACCCGTCTATTCTCAGTACTGATAAAATAGAATAATTCTTCCAATGTCGTAGTCAATTAACGATGATCTGAAAGAAAACATTCAACGTGAGATTCAAAACAATAAGTGTTCGACTATTGCAAACAGTGGCCTTAAACGTGGTAAAATGCTCTCGGGCATAAGAGCGATTAACAAGATCAATTTACCGCTTCGTAATACCTATTTTAAGAAACTGGATAGGTTCACAATAGAAAGCGAAATGGAAACCCGTCTATTTTCAGTACTGATAAAATGGAATAATTCTTCCAATGTCGCAGTCAATTAACGATGATCTGAAAGAAAACATTCAACATGAGATTCAAAACAATAAGTGTTCGACTATTGCAAACAGTGGCCTTAAACGTGGTAAAATGTTCTTGTGCATAAAAGCGAGAAACAACATCAATTTACCGCTTCGTAACCCCTATTTTAAGAAACTGGAAGGGTTTACAATAAAAAGCGAAATGGAAACCCGTCTATTCTCAGTACTGATAAAATAGAATAATTCTTCCAATGTCGTAGTCAATTAACGATGATCTGAAAGAAAACATTCAACGTGAGATTCAAAACAATAAGTGTTCGACTATTGCAAACAGTGGCCTTAAACGTGGTAAAATGCTCTCGTGCATAAGAGCGAGAAGCAACATCGATTTACCGCTTCGTAATCCATATTTTAAGAAACTGGATAGGTTCACAATAAAAAGCGAAATGGAAACCCGTCTATTCTCATTTCACTTGTACAGTCTAAATCGTGTCTCAACGTACTATCTAAATATGTACTTACCATGTATTTACCTTGTGAATACTTTACATACGCTTGAAGCAATCTTCTTACTATATAATGTATAATTGATTTATTTTAGAAACTACAGTGTAACCTCGCTAACTCGGACCCCTTTACCTCTTATCTCCGGATAACACGGACTAAGTCAGCTTCAGTTTTGAATTTCCAAAACAGCATTTATTCTCTCATTCACATTTTATTTTGAAAAGGTATTTTTTAATATTATTTGGACGTGTTTAAAAAAACTGATGGATGCACCGACGTTGATGTGAGTGACGTTAGCAATTGGTTGAAAGTTGACAATCACGGAAGTTACGCTGCACTGACTGATGAAGAAATAATTGCCTCCTGCTCATCTAAATAAACTGAAACTGATTGTATAGATAAAATCGCGACTGATGACGATAATTCTTCTACTATGAGCCATGCTGAGACAGGAACGCAGCTAGATCAATTGGGTATCTAATTTGAGCGATAAACTGTGACAAATGATCTTCTTGTACTCAAACGACTGCGTGATCGTGTTTTATAAGCGATATCAAAACTACAACAGCAGAAAAACATGACCTTTTTTAATTCAGACTAGATGTTTTCTAATTCTATAAAATAATGTTTTGATTTAAAAGGTGCAATGATTTGTGCAATAAATAGTTGATTTTCTGTAAGTATGTTTTGGTTTAATATACAGGGTGTCCCAAAAGTCTCCGTACAACTTCAATAATGTATTACCAAAAAAATAATAGGCCTACAGCAAAAATAATTACAACAGTACATAGAGTAACTTAAAAAGTTTTTTCTACTACCTTAGTATACTTGTTGCACGAAGAATATCAAGTCGATATTCCAATTCCATCCACGTGCGTTTCAGCATGCTAATCCAATTCCATCCACTCGCGTTTCAGCATGCTAACATCAACAGTAGTTACAACTGTTTGATGAAATCTGAACAAAAGTTAATAGTCTCATGGAATTGAAACAAAAGATCCAAACAGCAGTAGCTACTGTTGATGTTAGCATGAAAAACGTTCGTGGATTGAATTGGAATATCGTCTTGATATTCTTCGTGCTACGAAAGGATCTCATGTTGAAGTTTACTAAGGCAGTAGAAAAAAACCTTTTTAGTTACTCTATGCACTGTTGTAATTATTTTTGCTGTAAGTCTATTATTTTTTTTGTAATAAATTTTTGAAGTTGTACGGAGTCTTTTGGGACACCCTGTATTTTTTACACGATCTCCGGTTAACCTGGATTTTCGATAGCCCGGACTGAATCCAGTCCAAATTAGACCCAGTTAACGAGGTTTTACTGTATTATTTATTTTTCCTGTATTAAATATTTTTACTGAGAAGATTTATATATGTATTAATTTAATGTGCCTCAAACGTTCAACTTTTATGCTTAAAATATCAAGACTATGTTATACACATAGATTCCAATGCATAAGATATAATTAATTCTTTTCATTCTTAGTTCTTATAAAAACTGTTTTTTTATCTCACTATATAATTAGGTACTCTTTCTTTCATCATAGTTTTCGCCTGACTTCCGATATAATTGATGGCAGTGTATCTTATAATTATGAGAAAATGTTTATACTTACACTTAAAGATATAAATCAAATCTGTGAGCACGTTAATTGTATCTTACTAAGTACTAAAAGAAAAAGAAATAAAGTATTTAAGCAAGCAAAAATAAAAATGGTGAATTAAGCTGGTAACTAATTTAATAACAGGATTACGATGGTTATATTGTAAGTATCTAAATAAAAAAGATTTTTTAAGTCTAGATATTTCGCGAAGAAAGGATTCGGTATTGAAGTTTTACAAATACATTGAATTTTCTTATTTTAATTGCAGTGTGGCTATATTTTATTGCAAATGAAAGAAGATTTTTAATCCGGATATTTATATTTTAATGAAATTGCTGTTTTTGTATTTTTATGTTCTTTGTGTTTGTAAACATAAAACAACATATACAAAAAGTATATATTTTGAAATAAAATGTATATCTCAGAAATGTTTTATGCTGTTATTAACAAAACTTTTAACAGGGTTTATCTTGCAGTATCTTGTTGACTAGAATTTACTCATAGTTCTCCTTCATAATTAAAAAAAATAATTAAGGTTCCAGCCAGCGCGTTGTCGTACACTTTAAAACAAACCTAATTTTTTTTTTTTTTTTTTTTTTTTTTTTTTTTTTTTTTAAATTTCAAGTAGCACAAAAATTCAAATTCAAATTTTAATACTTATATGTCTAATAGTTCTTCTATCAAGTCCCTTTCGATATGAAATATCTTCATTTGTAATAGCGTAAATATCATGCACAAAAATTTGTCATGCACCTTCAACGTGCAAATATTTAGGCGGGTCCACTAAAAGTTTAGACGTTTGAACCTACTGATACTCCATTTACAGTAGAAAGTAATTTAGATATCTGAAATGTCGTTAAAAAATCTTATATTATTAGATGAAAAAGTTAACTTAACTGAGAGAGAATCCTCGGTAACCGACTGGTTAATATACCACTCCACTAATCGCCTGACAGCGTAGGAGCAGACGGCGGGTTTGACTGCAGCTGACTCCGTTGCATACTCTTTGTGGAGGGAGTTCGCGGCTGTATTCTTCAGTGATGTTTGCTTCCTTGTGTCTATACAGCCTTCATCAAGAAGATTTATGTAATTGTCGATGTCCTGTATGTGTTACTGTGAATAAAAATATATATGGATCATTCAAGGCCTTTGAAGCTAAAACCTCAAAGCACCCCTCTTTCAAATTTCAAATTAAAATACATTAATCACTAATTTAATTTTTAGCTCACATGGTACCAAAGCCTGAGATCTAATGTGCCGCAGGTTCTTTATGGACGTATGTATGTACGTATGTATGTACGTAACGCGATAACTCTTGATAGAAATATCCGATTTTCTTTAAATTTTCGTTATATGTTCATTCTAATAAAGCGCTTCCCTGATTAGTTTTGGGGGTTCGTTGGTTAAGTATAAAAGGAATAACGGAGAGCTAATCACCACCCCCCTTAATTTATTATCGATTTATTTATTTCTCGAGAAGCATTGTTATTTGAAATAAGAGTATAATATATAATTAGTGTGATTAGCCTGTGAGCTCTTGCCAATTGTTTAACTGGACACTTTTCTTTTTTATTGAAAAAGTAATTTATTTCCCATATAAAGTATTTATTCAAAATTAGCTAGATAATAGCAAGTTTTCGAATGAGTTCAGGTATCGAAAAATTAATAATTAACGTCTAAATTAATGTAATTGTTGCTGTGTTTCGCAGTTGTTCATGCATTGAATGATATTTCGAAAGTGGCTTGTTTCGTTTATATCTGTGGTAGTTTAACCGGTAATCTAATGGTTTGCTTTCTGTTTTGAGCTGTGCGCTCACGCGTGTTTGATGGCCGGAGCCACCGCTATTCAGGAATGTCCAATTACGAAATCTTCCGTAATCCGAGAACACGTGACATTAAACGCCCGCCGTTACGTTACATCTTTCCTGTAGAATGATGTTTCAAACGTTAAATAATTGTTCACCCTCTTTCGTGTATTTAAGAATTTTGTTGTTTCACTTGACTCTATTAAAGAAAAAGAAGCACAATTGATAAATAATGTATCTATAATTGCCGCAATAATTCATTAAACAAAATGGATTGTTGTTATATTTTAAAAAATAATAATGTTCTTTAGTCTATTAAAAACTTCCACTTAGAGAGCAATGTGATACATGTAATAAATTACAGTTTTTATAAAAATTGCTCTTTAATGAATTTAGGAAAATAGTATCGCATTTTAAAAAGTCATTAAAATTATATATAGACAAAAATAAACAAAAGCATAGCACTTTTATTATTCTTCATATAATGATCGCAGTTCAACTTAATAATAACATAATCTCTCTTTTATCATAATTTGTTCCTGACTTCAGGTATAATGAATAATACTTCTTCATATAATTATCAGCATTTATTTATATTTGTACGGAAAGATATAAATCAAATTCCTGAGCTTTTCATTTGTTCTTTACTATACATAAGAAGAAAAAAGACTTCTTCTAAAAGAAACGACATACGCTAAGGACTAAATTCCTAACAGGTTTATGATAGTTAAATTGTAATTTCTTATCTAGAAAAGACGAATTAAGATTATATATATCCTTAAAAAAGATTCATTACTTAAGATTTACGAGTAACATAATTTCACAAATTGAGATTTGGTTCCTTTCTCAAAACTATTTAGAGATAGAGTTGTTTTTTCAAATTACACGTATGTTAGCAAAAATTTTTTATTAGTGTTCAGTATAATAAATTTTTCTGCAATAAATGCACTTGTGTTTTTTAATAAAAAGGCTTTCCCATTATTTATGAGATTGTTTTAACGTTTATTTTCCCTTCAGCACTATTTTGGTAGAAACATTTATACGTATACATAGATGTTTATAAGAAGTTGCTTAATTTAATAGTTTTACTTCAGTATAATTAAGTTTAAGATTGAGTTTTTAGTATCTAAACCGTTTTTGAAATAAACATTCTTTTATAGAACTATATCATTAAGGATAATGAGAAAAGTTATTTAATTTTTTTACAGCAGGATTACTTTTCAAATATACAGTTTTAGTATTTAAAAGGTTTATTCGGGAAAAGACTAAGCACTCACTAATAAAAATTATTTTTTACCATCTGGCTCTCTTCTTGTTGTCAGATTTAAGCAAGAACGAAAAATCATGCGTCAAGCATAGATTATATAACACTTTCCAACGATTCCAAAAAAAATTCTCTTTCTGGAGTTTCTGTCAATAATCGGAAATGTGTTCGCGAACTTTTGTGCTGCCATGTATATGATCGACTGAATTTATACACATCAAGTAATAGACAAAAAGTGAGTTAAATTTAAAATCGCGTTCAGTGTCCGCGAATTTAAAATCGCGTTCAGCAACTTAAAACGCACTTCCAGGAATTATTGTTAACAGACAGTAGAGAATTATTTTGTGTGTCCCTGTAAATGAACGATGACTGCTATACACACACTATTCCGTAGCAAGCCTCTTGCAATGCACCTTAGGGAAATATATCAATTTCAATACGTTTAAACTACTGAAACATTATTTAATTAAACCGCAAACGATTTTTCTCCATAGTCGTATCCCTGTAAATGAACGATGACTGCTATACACACAATATTCTGTAGTAAGCCTTTTGTAATGCACCTTAGTGAAATATATAAATTTCAATGCGTTTAAACTAGTGAAACATTATTTAATTAAACCGCAAACGATTTTTCTCCATAGACGTAATGTAACGGAATTCTTTTGACTGTCCCTGTAAAGTAACTATAAGTGCTATGCACACCCTATTCCATATTAAGCTTCTTATAATACACCTTAGTGATATATATCATTTACAATGTGTTTGAAATTGTGTAACATCATTAAAATAAACCTCAAATGATTTTTCCCGATAGGCCGTATACTGTGGAATCCGGATATTGGGTAAACAGATGCATAGCTGCGGCGTCACAGGAAGAAAATATATATATATGTAGATATACTGTTAAGCTGGAATAAAAGTTAGATGTGGTAGAGAATAGTTTCATTACAAAATTGTCCAAAGCACAATTTTATTTAGCAGTTGATTTGGTATCTAGGTTCGTGTTACAGGCAATAATCACTGAAGAGGAGGCGTACAATATAACTTAATACTGAGACAGTCGGGGTAAGAGTGATACAAATTGTTTCAAACATAATTTGCATTTTTTTTATTTTGGCGTACGGTTTTCGTTATCAGTCGCCAACATATACAATGAATTCGGCGATAATCATGCAAAGGAACAAAGTATATTGGAGAGTTAAGGAGTAATTTTGAAAATGACAGACCGGCACAAGATTCGTGGGAAGAGCGGGTTGTACAAATTTTTGTAATTACATGAAGTGCCGATCGAGCCAGGATGATTAAAATGGAATTCATGAACGTTAGAATTAAGACAATACAAAGTGCTAAATTTAGATGTTGGTTGCATAAGAGAACTGAAAATTCGTTAGGGAAATGACGGCGTAGGAGGAAGTACAAAGAAAGCAGTTACTTTATCTTTCTTTTTTTTTTTTTTTTTTTTTTTTGACAACTGTCGGCTGGTGTGAAAAGGAAGAGAAAAATGCAGTATGGGTGTGAATACCTATTTATTTTAATTCTGCAGGCTGAGATATGAAACAGACATGACAAGAAAAATGCGTAATATAAATTGAGTGAAACCGCACTGAATAAAAACGGAAATTAAAATTTAATAAGCAAAAGAAGGAGAAGAGTAGAATAAAGTTATTTTACTGTTAATAAAAAAATAGGAAAAGTTAAATAAATTAAATAATTTGAAACAACAACGGGGGAAGGATTAATTTTAAAGAATAAGAGGATATGTAATGAGAAACGTCATTACAGACCGTAATGTAACAGAATTCTTTTGAGTGTCCCTATAAAAAAACTATAAGTGCTACGCACTTCAGTTGAAATAGGAAACATGTTATAGATAACGATAATAACATACAAAAATTGCAGGGCAATCCGAGCCTATTTACGGGAGTTAGAGCACGGACAGACAGCCAGACGGCAATACGACCAGACAAACCGAAGTCATAAACACTTTTCAACTAGGTTGGAAAGTGTTAAAAACCATATTTATTAGACAGTACCAGTTACGCATTACATTTCATTTGAAAAACAACCATTGTTACTAAAAAAGGAATACATTTTATTTCCTATTGTAAAAATGAGTGTTATATATTTCGTACACTTCAAGAATTGCTTAGTTGAATTGCACTTAACATCCAGACTAGGGGTAAAGGCCTGAGGAAACCAAATAAAATGAATTATAACGTCTTTGATAACAAAAGACTCTCACTTTAGACAGTCTAAAAGTAAAATTAATGCAGATAAAATTTATAATTGGAATAAGCTGTAAACTTGCACAGCCACATTTTTAGGTGCGATCCTAATTATATAAATACGTAGCACCTATAGTCGTCGTCTGGTCCGTCCGAATGGTTTGAAATTTAATATATTTTATCGCTGCAGATATATTTTGTCGAGTCATTTCAAATTTTATGAAAATCGAATCAAAACTTAAAAATATATTAATAAGAGTTTCTTTATTCTATTAAATCCTATCACACGTAATCTCTACAATAAAAGCGCAAGTCATGTGACTAGGGAAAACAATTACGGGCAAACCACTTCTTCTGTCACATGCCAGGCGGCCATTTCTATTCAAAATTATTTTTTTGAATAAAATTGCTCAAAAGTTACATTTTTAGAAAGATCGTTCAAAAAAATTGTTTGCCTGAGAGACGGGTTTCATTACAAAATGTATAGATTCTGAGATAACTTCAGTGGAAATTAGGTTAACAGCCGAATATTTCAATCCATTAAAGTAAATAAACACAGTAGATTCGTTCATCATGATTAATAGCAATATTAAACCATGGAGATATTCATTCGCAAATCAAGATCTCCATGGTGAATTTTGCAGCGCTATCTGGTGTAGAAACAAATTCGCATTTGTAAACGTGGCATACGTAATGAGAAAAAAGGCATGCTCACTTTGCTCATAACTGACGATATAATTCATTTCACTGCAATAACAAGGATGATTTTTTTACATTGTAAAACTAGTTAGAAAACGAACGCACCTCATTTGTCCCGTTTAACGTACAATTTCCAACTTGTTGATTATTGTGGTTGTCTCTTTTGCAAAAATTAATGTAGGTCACAAATAATAACTTTTTAAACATGAATTCATTCACCCTCTGACCGCTGCACAAAAGAGCAAAATTGAAATGTTATTTTCTCTGTAATTTTTTTAAATGCTAAAATAACATATTTCTATCATGATATAAAAACTTAATTACGTATATAAATACAATCCTTATATATACCAGTTCATGTTGGTGAGAAGGTTAATAATGCTCATAACTCAAATATAATTTTGAACTGACAAAATGCCTGAAATATCTTTCTGTCAATATATTATATCGCTGTAAAATCAAAATTTCTTTCGATTGATTTTTTTTGTAATGATATAAATAAGAATTTTTCACGTGTATTTCATATTAGCGTCCTCGAACTTTGATTTCATCTGCATCTAAGACGATTTAAGGAAAAGTGAATATACTGTATCTTTTCCCTGCCTACTTTTATCTAAGTGACTCGAATATGGTGTCAAGATCGAAAAATCAAAGTTGGTACAATTTTTAATATGCAGATCACATTTATTTAAAGAATTGTATTTATATTCAGATAATAAACTCAATCACTAATCAAATTGTACCTCATAATGAATAGAGGAAAGTATATTCAACTAGGTAAATTATATCCAATAGTTGGAGTATCATAGTTGAGAATTTTTCTAACATAGTGAAAATATGCCGGAACCAGGACTCGAACCTGGGTATTTAAGTTTGCCGTACCAACGCTCTCCCTACTGAGCTTTCCCGACAATATCCTGGGCTGGAATATTTCACTCTTATTTGTTAGACAAGGCTGCAAACTGCAGCGCTAATTTCATTCATCCGAGCTATAACTATAGCATTTACATGATGAATCTTGAAATAGCACGAACACTCGTGTATACCATGTAATTAGGTCATAATGAATATAGGAAAGTATATTCAACTAGGTAAATTATATCCAATGGTTGGAGTATCATAGTTGAGAATTTTTCCAACAGAGCGAAAATATGCCGGGACAAGGACTTGAACCTGGGTACTTTGGTACGGCAAACCAAAGTACCCAGGTTCGAGTCCTGGACCTGGCATATTTTCGCTCTGTTGGAAAAATTCTCTACTATCATACTCCAACCTTTGGATAAAATTGTACCTCTTTTCTCTCTCTGTGGCAACTAGGTCATAAAATAGTATGAGATGGTGCTCTTTTTTTTCAGGACTGTATAATTTAATACTTTACTTCTACAGCTGATTCAAGACATTTCCTATAAAAAAAAATACATAATTGTTTAAACCGTTATAGCCTTAAAACGGTAAATTGGGTTTTAAATTTTCATTATAATTAATTTCTCTATGCATTAAAGGATTATGTTGTATAGCACATTAAATTATTTTACGAATCATTTATGTGAATAGCCTAAATAACAATAAGTATTAATTTTCTTATAGTGATTTGTATTTAAATGCTATTTTGAAATTTAAAATAATCCCTTTCGATAAACTATAATATACATTTTAAGACATTCACATAAATAAAATTGTATCTTTAATTTTGTTTGTGACAAAAAAGTCACTATTTTCAATAAGTAAACTCAAACTTTTAAATGTTTCAAAAATAACAAACTATTAACAACACAAATGAAGTTACAGTGAGCGCAGAGACTCAAAAAGAGTTTAAATAAATTTAATAGCTAATTCAATGAATTTAATTAAAGGAAAGATGAACTGCTTTCGAATAAGCTAAATAAAATACCCCAGTAAAAGTCCATGTATCTAGACATCCCCGAGGCTAACGAAAAAGAAAGGCTACCACGGTGCTTTACACGTATCTTTTTTTCCAGACCGCGAGAGTCACGTGATGCTCGAATGCACCAATGCAGGTGTACGAAAAGAGCATCACGTCACTCTAGCGGTCTGTAAAAAAAGATAAGTAAAATGCACCGCAGTAGCCTGTCATTTTCGTTAGCCTCGCGACATCCCCTAGTGACGTTTTTTTTTACCATTAAAGAATATTAAATTATTGAAAGCTCCATGGACTTCGAAAACAATTTTTTTTGAACAAGCTAAAGCTTTTAAGCTTACTCTATAAAATCCCATACTAACTCATTTTTAGTATCGCTTGTAAGACAGAAAAGAGTGGCCAGTGACAACTTCGGCGTGGAGAGAGACTTGTATGGTGAAGGTATTCGTAGTGAAAGTTTTTGCCCAAAAATACAAATACAGTTACTTGCTATAACCCACTCCATCAGCTAAAGTTTCACAATTTGCAGGAAACAGCCACGTGCACAAATAGTGCAACGTACCAACTTAGTTGAGAAGTGATCATGACTTCGGTTTGTCTGTCTACCGAATTGTATATACAGACAATACCTACCGAATACAATATCTACCGAATTGTCTGTCTATCCGTGCTTTCGTAAATATACTCCAATTGCCATGTAGGTAATTTCTGTTATTGGGGTTTATTTTAGCATGTCATATATTGAAAATGGAGTCTTAGCATCTATAGTTCGTTTGCAGTGACACTCAAAAGAATCTCGTTAAATAATGGTGTGCTAAGAAATATTATTTTAACTATATTACACTATTTCAAACATAATGAAATTCATATGCATTTTAGATGTGCACAAAAACATACTTCTTGTAGAATAGGGAATGTAATGCATTTATCATCCAATTATAGGGTGACACAATTTAATTCGATAACTTAATGGTAGAGTTGCAAAGGCTGGAAAAAACCCGGTTTAAACCTTTGTATAAACCGGGTTTTGGGGGAATAAACTTGGTTTTTTGGGAATAAACCTGGGAATAAACCGGGTCTATTGGAAATAAACCTGGGAATAAACCGGTTTTTTGCAACTCTACTTAATGGTTTATGGAGTAAATATGGAGTGGGTTCTACAGAGCAAGGGTCTACGGAGATGTATTTATTTTGCTTCATATAAATAAATTTCAAGATTTCAAAAACGATGAATATATATTTAGTAAGACTATGCAATACGGCTTATATATTTGTTAAAATGAAAACAATTAAAAAAAAATTTGTGCATTTTTTTTTAAATGGTAGTTTACTCGATTAAATATTTTTTATGTAATTTTTTTTAAATAATCCTCCTTAGATTTTACACAACTCATATATAAATTAATATGGTGTTTTCTTTGTTACATATTAAAAGTATTAAGTACATACTTCTGTAATACATCCACAGAGTGGTAGTTCAAAGAAGCCTCGAGAACCATACTATTAAATAACTACATTTTCCTGATATCGGCAGAGCACCCCAAATGCTACCAAAAGTCTGATCATTTTCCCGCGAGTTCATGCTTATAAATTCAGGCTTGCGAACCAGGCGAATATGGGCGATAAGAAATTTTATTGATGTGATCATATGGCTGCAATAAGGTGTGGCCGCAACCCAATTGCAACACCAATAGTCATTTCTAAATTTGGTGGGTAATTGTTATTATTTATGATCTAAATGTAATAAATAACGATACTTCTCTATTATCCCGTTGACCACTTTTCCTAACAAAAAACTATCGCCAAACTGTAACGACAAAAAAAGGGAGAACGTTGCCATTGGAATATCAATATAGATAAAACATATGAATTTAAGGACACAATTGTTATTTTAATTAATGGAATAACTAATAAATCAGTAAAACATAATGAAAAACCACTTGATGACATAACAAAACGTATAATGCTTTTGACATCAAGTAAATGGGACTGCATTTTTGGCGTTTAATCTTACAATTTGGCGATAGTTTTTTGTTATGAAAACTGGTCTACGGGATAATAGAGAATGATATCTGTCAGCAGAGAACACTGAATTAGAATTCACGTCTTAAAATGTACTCGCCAATTTCCGCCAATTTCTTATTTTGAAATTAATCATACTTTAGAACCTAAACATAATCCTGAATCTAATTAATAACTGTCACATTTAAAGAAATATTAATTATAGTTTATTGCTTTGAGTAATCATCTAATATAAACATGTTACTTAACTTATATTTTGGGAGCTTAGTTTCATAAACATTAATCATTATTAATATGTTTATGATGGGTAATTTATTTTCTTATCATTTCATATATATCTATATAATATATATTATCACTTTCACGATATAATGTCTCAATTTCAGATCAGCCGCTAAAGATAATTGCGCACTTAAGTAGGAAAAACAATTATCTAAACTAGTAATTAGCATTTTCTATATTTATCGTGAATTTATTGAGAACATATATACAATGTTTTACTCTTAAGCAATTTCCAATTAGGGGCAACTATAATTTATATAATTATTTTCAGTTCATAAAGCTGCAAGTAATTTTCTTTTCGTTTTGAAGTCTATAGCTTCCGTTATTTATCACATGTTTCTCTATTAATTACAGACTTTGTTAATTTATGTTCTGTTAATTAATCGCTGCATTAATTGCTGCATTTTCTAAAGCAAACGCAGTACTAATGGAAGTGATATTATCTTTTAAATGTATCATTAGTTAGGTATTTCAGTAATTGTTTTTTCCTAGAATGAATGGTTTCAGTTTTGGTTTATGGCGATGGATTGTTACAAAGTTATTATATGTTATTATATACAATAAATTTTACAATATAAACGAGGAAAATACGCACAGATTATTTGACAGTTATTATATAAAGACAACGACAATGACGTCCTCATTTAAGCGAAGATCTCCAGTTTGTAAAGGGAAACAAAGCAGAAAAGAGAGTCACTCACTATTTATACCAAAAGAGAAACCCTACTATATATTTGTAAAACATAATCTAAATTCCAGTTTAATTGACAAAATTTACTGCTGAATAGTATCATTTCATAAAGGAGTAAATGTATGAAATATGTTTCGACTTCTAAGAGTAAATGAAACAAAGACAACGATTTTTCTGTTACAATAGACATCCATACACACACACACACATACACACACATACACACACATACATATATACAGGGTGTCCCACAAGGTACGCAGAGTCTAATATGAACAGATTCGGATAGAGCACGTCAATATGAGTATTTTGAATGGTAACAAGTGGGGTCCCCGAATATAGCGTGATAGTCTAATTACAGGATGAACGTTATCATATAGCTGCGAACTTTTACGCTTTTTTCCTACCACTAAAATTTTATAGTAAATTTTACTTTATTAAATCTCCGAAATCACGGGATTCAATAAGGCAATTTTTTTTATAAATTTTTAGTGGTTACCACAAATTTGCATAATCATCTGGGGAATCTTTCATGTTGTACACATCGTCATTTGGAATACACACTATCAGACTCGTCAATAACGTCATAGCTGCCAACTTTTATGCTTTTTTGATACCACTAAAAATTGATAGAAATTTTTGCCTTATTGAATCCCGTGATTTCGGAGATTTAATAAGGTAAAATTTACTATAAAATTTTAGTGGTAGGAAAAAAGCGTAAAAGTTGGCAGCTATGAAAACGTTCATCCTGTAATTAGACTATCACGCTATATTCGGGGACCCCACTTGTTACCATTCAAAATACTCATATTGATGTGCTCTATCCGAATCTGTACATATTAGACGCTGCGTACCTTATGGAACACCCTGTATATAATACAAAAACCACATACCATACATCCAATACCAAAACACCTGAACAACAGAGAAAAATTAACGAATAACCATTAAAAATTCATACTGACAAAATATAAACAAAACTGTAAACAAAAAGAACTCAACCGATGGTGACAGGCTGCAAGGCTAAAGACTTGCATGCTGGGTTATACCGGTAATTACTCATGAAACTTCCCCCATGCCTGTTGCAACCAAACTGACCATAGAAAGCATTAACCAAAGTTGAAATGAACAACACAGCCAGACAGAACTCCCTATAAAAACTACAATTATTTGGCGATATTTTTAATCGCCAAAAAGAGATTATCACGGTATTCTTTATATTTAACTAAGTTATTTGTCAAACTATTCAATAAACCAATAAGATAACTCTGAACCATTGCATTATGATATAGATTTATAATGTCACTTATTATATTATTATGATTAGAATTTAATTTTACTATCCTTATTAAACTATTGATAAATATATTTCTGAAAATAGAAATATGTATATTGGAATTAATATATACACACACATATATATATATAATGTATATATATATGTGTGTGTGTGTGTGTGCAAGCGAGGCCGTATCCATATATACTTAAAGGATAACATACTGAAATCCTAATGAATCATCCAATCTTTAAAACCATATAGAGAATATCAAAAGGAAAAATGATATCCAGACATAGCAAAAAGAGTTGTTTCAAAACGTGTAGACGTGTAAAGCACGCAGTGAAATTTCAAAAACATTACTAATAAATAGCAGAATAAAAGGTAAAAAAAGGGAAACATAAAAAAGGGAAGCACCCAACGTAAAAAAGAAAATTATTATCTTTTTTTTTTTTTTTTTTACCATCATGTCGAACGGAAAATGGGATCAACTTCCACAAAATTGACATTAAAAAGAAGAAAAGAAAGAAAGAAAAAAACACGTCCTTTAAGAAGAGCACAAAGAAAAAAGAAGAAGCGGACGGAGTACGTTTAGGAGTTTTCAGTACGCAATCAAAGCTCGAAAATCAAAGATCTAAAGTGCTCGGCGCGAGATATTCGGAAGTTTCTAAGTTTTAAAAAACTATTTAATTATGTAACGTCATTTTTTATATTTGTAATATTAAATGCACTTTTTTAGCAAATTTCTTTAATTTTATTTCGAAAAAATAAGTTAAAAATATTAATTTCCTTAGGAGATATTTTAACTATACGAATGCATACTACTCCCATAGGTTTAACATTAGCTAGGGGAATTATAAAGTTTGCTAACTAACATCCTTAAGTTTCAATCATCAATCATGTATGCATTCCTGAAAAAAAAATCATGAGTTGATCGATTTTTCTTCTATCCTGTAGTAGCATTTGCTGAACATTATATAAGTAACGATGCTTGTGAAATAAAGCATAAAAATGATAATAAAAATAGAATTTTCATTTACTAAAGAAATATCATTATCTTTAAGAGAATCTCTGAATGATGGGATTGCTTATTATCCGTAAACTGCCAAAAAACAATTTCGTGAATTTCACAAACTTGAAATTGATACACTGCACTTTTATTCTTTGAAATTTTGATTTAGTCATCACTAGAAGCATATAATGTTAAAAAAAGAAATAAATATTTATATCACTACTCAGTTCTCTTCAATTAATTAAGAGAACAAACTTTTTTTTTGCGAACAGAAAACATTGTTTGAAACAATATTTATTCCCTGCTTTCGATGAAGTAAATGAAGATTCATTCTGTGCATTTGTCAAAAAATATATAGAAATCTAGATTTGAATATTGCTTTTAAAAATCCTTAGTGATACTCTAACAAAATAGGGAAAGAAATTTTTAAGCTATATTTGGACATCATATGCATTTCAGAGAAATATTATGATAAGAAAACACAAGTTGCATTTTAAAATAAACATATTGTTCGCATTAAATTTTTTATATCTGGCACTTGTATTCCTTCGCTAATAGCACTTCAAATGTAACTATTGCTCAGCATTTCTATACGCAAATATAACTGAGAATAGGAAATTTAAATAGAAACTCAAAAATGTTTTAAGATTTTGTAGGAAAAATAAACCTATTTTTTTAAACCGAAAATACATTTATATGCTCTTTTTTACGTTATTTTTATATCATTATTCTAAAAACACATAGGATTTTTTTTTCTGTAGTAACTATAAAACGTCCGTTTCATTTTATTTTTATGTAGAAGTTAAATATTTTTTATTTAAAGATAACATTTATGGTATTTTTACGATTATACAATTAAAAATGTAATATGTTGTGAAATTAGAACCTTGTCTCATTCCCTTTTATGTTCTTTTTCAAGTTTCCACGGATTGTGGCTATATCTACAAACGAAGAAGCTAATTAGAAAGCCCATTGTTGTGTGTTCCAAGTAACGTGCTCTCTTAGCTAACATACACTTCTGTGTTGTAGATTAAGAGGGCCACATACAAGGGATTATCTTGCATAGAGTCCTTAATTGTGAAGACGTCTATGCATCGTAATCGCAGGTATTGTCATTCCTGTTGCCTTACGATGATCTAAAATGAGCTGAGCCACAGTATTGATACCCCTCCTTCGGGCCAAAAGAGCTAGAAAACGATCTTATACAGGGGTTGTAACCCATGAGCGGTCTGAAACGAGTCGTCTTGATACTGAATGTTTGGATTCAAATCGATCTCAGAGCCTTTGGACCACACTACGAGACACAGTAAGACGTCTAGCAGAACCAGTTAGTGATAACCCCGTTTTCATACATCAGATTGCCCGCCATCTTAACGAATCAAGTAAACGACATCTCCTAGACATGGACAACACTATTTTAGTACCAACAATTCAAGATCATCAACCATGAAAAAATTTCACACAAATTCCCAAAGTGAGACATTTGCAGTTCCTCCTGAAAAACATATAAGTATCCAATACGTTAAAATAATTCAGATGTGTGTAATTTTTTCATAAGATTTTGTTGAAGTATGATTATTCATATAAACCATATTTTTTACCTTTATTTTCATTCTTTTCATACTGAACGTCAAAACACTGGTTGTACCTTAACTTTTGGAGGTCAGTTCTTTATGACCACTCCTCAATGATATTTGACTCGTCCGTGCAGCATGTGCGCTGATCTAATAAGCTGGATTTTCAGATAAAATGTTTGTCCTTACTTAGAAGCTCCCGTGAACTTTAAATTTTGCCTATTAATGGACAAAATAAGCGGTTTGAGTGACCTTTCAATGAGACAAGATTATGGGCGCCATAAAAACTGTGTCCAGTATTTCAAAAATCATTCACTTTCTTGGCTTTTCTCGAACAAGAATATCTCGAGTGTTCAAGTCAATTTCCTCTTAGCCAAAAAATTTCTAGAGAACAGTGTAATTGTGGGCGAAAATTGCTTGTTATACAGGTGCCAGGTGACTGACACACATTGTTTGCAGAAACGGAAGAGTTACCACATATGTAATTGAAGCGTAAAACTCGGAGTGATCGTGAAGTGTATTTTTATGCTTTTAAAACTGACATTAAGAGTATTTACTGTCATCACAGTCAAAGAAGACACAAGTGAGCAGTGGTCATAATATTTTGGCCACTCAGTGTATATTAAATTATTTTCCATAGCCATGCAAACCTATTATCCCTCCAAATGCATATTTACTTAAAAATGTTTGCATAAAAATGTGTATTTTACTCGTAAAGAAGTATCTTAAGGAGCTGTACTACCTCTTTGTGTCAAAGTTTTCAACTTATTTTTCTTTTTATATATATATATATATTTTTATTCCTTATGTGTGTAAATTGTTGTCTTAAAGCGGTTACTTGATATTCCAATTCCTAAACACTATTTTTTGCACTTTGAACGTAATTCCGCTCGTTGAGCGTAAAGCTATTGTGACAAACATTAAATTTGTTTATCTGGAAACACTGTTAATCAAACTGGACGAACATCTTTTTTCGAGAACTAATCGATTGATTTCTTGATTGATTTTTGCTAAAAGAAAGGTACTGTTTTTTTGCTGGAACTTAAACCATCAAAAAGTATGGTTTTCATTTATTAATTATTTTTTTGTGCCCGCAAAAGATTTAAAAAAAAAACGGCGATAAAATGAACATTTTTGTTTGAATGACCATCATTTTATCAAAAAGCAACTTTTATTTCTAAATGTTGGTATAAGCAGAAAAGAATGTAATGCCCTTTCATAATTTGGAGACAAAATTTGTTTCAGATGCTTGTGACTGAGCTTGTTGACCTGTTGCCAGATTGGAAGTTCACAGAGCGCATTTTCAGTTAAACCTCATCGCAGAAGGCGTATTATTCATTTTGTTTACACACAGAAATTTACACGTATACGTGAAATGTCTATCAATATAATGCTAAAAGTGCGAAGGTGATGTCTCTTTTCTCTGTAACCAAATAAAATCGCACATTTTACGTGAATTTTAGGCCTAATAAGTAGAATTTTCCCTTAATATATCTTGAAGCATTCGTAATTCTTATCTTGTATAAACATTAGCAAATCTCTTATGTTATCTTCCAAAACAAGAGAAAAGTTGCATCATAACAGCGTGTCAATTTTCGTGGTTTTGTCCTTCGTTTATTTCGGCACAATCGATATTTTTTCTCTCATTATTTTCCTACTTTGTGTTTTTTGTGTGGATATTATTCTATCTATGGCTCATTAAAGCAGCATAATTATACCCTATCCCGATTTTCTTTTGAAAAATAGTGACAGACTTGTTTGTTATTGTTTCACTCCAATGTCCAGCATGTTTTGTAATTCGAATATTGTTTAAACATTAACAAATCTCTCATGTCACCTTCCAAAACAAGAGAAAAGTTATATCTTAACAGCGTGTCAATTTCCATAATTTTGTCGTTCGTTTATTTCGACCCAATCGATATTTTTTCTCTCATTATTTTCGTACTTTGTGTTTTTTATGTGGATATTATTCTATCTATGGCTCATTTATCTAGCATAATTATACCCTATCACGATTTTCTTTTGAAACATAGTGACAGACTTGCTTGTTATTGTTTCACTTCAATTTCTTGCATGTTTTGTGATTCGCATCTTGTTTAAACATTAACAAATCTCTCATGTCACCTTCCAAAACAAGAGAAAAGTTATATCATAGCAGCGTGTCAATTTCCATAATTTTGTCGTTCGTTTATTTCGACACAATCGATATTTTTTCTCTCATTATTTTCCTACTTTGTGTTTTTTGTGTGGATATTTTTCTATCTATGGCTTATTAATCAAACATAATTATACCCGATCACGATTTCATTTTGAAACATAGTGACATACATACTTGTTATTATTTCACTTCAATGTCCATCATGTTTTTTTTTATCGTTTTAAGTTTCTGATTAATGCCTGACTTCCGACATAATGGATACTACTGTATCTTACAATTATGAGAAAATGTTTATACTTATACTAGATACAAATTTCTGAGCACTTTCATTGTATCACACTAAGTACTTAATGAAGAAAAAAACACTATTTAAGCAAGAAAAAATAACAAATCTGAACTATGCTACTAACTAATTTCATAAAAGGATTACTATAGTTTAATTCTAAGTATCTAACTAACAAATAAAGTATAAGTGTAGATATTTCCCAAAGAAAGGATTCAATATGAAAGATTTACAAATACCTTATTCCTTCTTATTTCAATTACAGTGTGGCAAGATTTCATTATTTTTAGGGAAGATTTTTTTTATCCAGTTATTTACGGAAATTGCTGATTTTGTGTTTGTTATGATAAGCTATTTTTGTAACCATAACATTTTTTTAAAAAGAATTGTACATATAACAGAAAAAATTAGAAAAACGAATTTAAAGTGGAATGAAAGATTCACCTTGCGGTTAAAATCGATAAAATATACATTAAAAGATAGACACGTCCAGAGCACTATCGAGATTAAATCAGCGACAGATTATAAATATTGATTTTGACAAATAAAAATATATAGAAAAATCTATAGATCCTCAGATGAACAACAAGCAGTCGAGGAGACGCTGCTCCGAAATGGCGCGTTTAGGACAGGCTAGGAATGGGCGAAACCAAACAGACATGAAATGAAGGGGGTGATTGAAGTCCGGATGATACCATTACCAGCTGGGGTGGGTCAAGAGAAACCGAAAACCCCAGTGATATCTAGTATATTGTACCATAAACGAGGGATCTGATAAGATAATACATCATTACATGCATTATCACCTCTTTTAAAAACCTCTAAGACTCTCTGATTATGCAACTATTATACTGTGAACCTTGTGAAATTATTTTAGCTTTACTGAAAAATACATCAATATCTTTGGCCTGATTTAATCTGGATAAAGCAGTGGATAATTTACCTATTTTCATATCAGCTGTATGCTCTCTAATCCTTTCTTTTAATTTGCGAGTTGTCATGCCTATATATGAATATATTTTAGAACTGTCATTAACTTTAAAAGGAATAATATAAATGCCAGATTTATCTCGGTTATCAATAGGGTCGATCATTCTATGTACCAAATATTTAAGCTTGGTTGGGGGTTTAGCGATAAGAGTTACATTATATTTCTTTAATGCGTATTTAATCCGCTCAAACAGATGCGGGATATAATCTATACTGTAGAATTTTGAAGATTGCATATCTTTTTTAACTATTGTAGCTTGTTTTTTTTCTGTACTCATAAATTAACTTATTAATAAATTTGTTTGAAAAACCATTTTCATATGCAATCACTTTAATTTTGTTCAACTCCTCATTTAAATAACATTCTGAACTAACCTCAAACGCACTTTTGATATAAAACCGATATGCTGCTGCTTTGTAATTAAACGGAACATTACTATTGTATGATATTGTGTTATTGGATCTGCAAGGTTTTCTATAAACTTTCCTATCAATGCTACGTGTTGAAATATTTTTAATAAGTTCTATATCTAAAAATGGTAATGAATTATTTTCTTCAATTTCACAAGTAAATTGTATATTTCTATCTATACTGTTGGCATGCGCCAGAAAATCATTCAATGCAGAGATACCGTGATTCCATATGAGTAGTATGTCATCGACATATCTAACCCATAATGCAGGTTTAAAGGGGGATGTAGAAATTATACGTTTTTCCAGAGGTCGTAATTTTAATTCTGCCAGTAATCCAGAGATAGGTGAACCCATAGGGGCTCCCTCGATAGTAACGTAACTTATCAATGTGTTTACATTGTGCTTTATAAATATTTTATTGGGTGAATTTGACGTTCGTATTATATAGATTTTTCTATATATTTTTAGTTGTATTTTATCGATACTGGATATGTCTGAACGCACAGAAGTAATGAGGAGATTCAGGACAGAAAGATTGCGATTAGACAGAGAAATTATTAATATTAGATTTTTGCAGTTATGTAAGGGATCAAAAATTATACCTACGTTTTTGAAGAATAGCAATAAGCTTGTTCATAGTATCATTCCTACAGTTGCATTTAAATTGGATTTTTTAGCCTTAAAGTCGATCATAAGAAGTAAATTTAAATTGATTGATCAACTTTCAGAAAAAGTGTTGTATCTGTACATTAGCTTAACTAAATCTTTGGAGCAAACAGATTTTGATGATTTTCTACGCATAGTAGACATCTACCGTACTAACCAGCGAGTAAGGAAGGAGGAAATTATATATCGGAAGTTCAATAAACTTAAAGATAATATGCATTATAAAATACCACAGCAAAAACCAGTACAGTATATTAATCTTACCAATATTGACTTGGATAAACGACTACATAATACTTTAAGTTTGGGACCTAAACATATGGTTGAAAAACGACCAAATGTAATGAATATAATTACAGATTGTGAATTGATTGTTAATAAAATGGACAATAATAATAAAGATGAAATTAGGAGCATGTTATACAATAATGTCAAGAGGTACTTAAAGGAAAAGACCCATAAACAAGATAAACATACTAATATTATTAAACAATCTAAAAATAGGTCAGACATCACCATTATACAAACAGATAAATCAAATAAGTTAGCAGTTATGTTTACTCAGGATTATATCACTAAAATGGAGCAATGCATTACTGACATGAATTGTGAAAAATTGAACAAGGATCCTAACACCAATATTAATAGGAAAACTCATGAACTGATTAAACATGGCACATGGCTAAGTGACATTAAAATTAAACTGGCTATTAATAAAACTGCAGTCACCCCCCGATTACAGGGGCGTTTAAAAGACCATAAGAAAGATTCCCCCCTCCGCCCTATTGTTTCAAAATGTACAGCACCAACCTACACAATAGAGAAATCATTTGTACCACTACTTAAATCAATGCTACCCCCCACGGAGCATGTAGTCAATTCTACTGCAGATTTAGTTAGCATAATTAAAGGCTTTAAACTGGAAGATAACAGCATTCTAGCAAGTTTTGATATTAAATCTCTGTATCCTTCTACTGATGTTCAGGAAGTTAAACCTATTATTGAAAATAGCATTATAAATAACCCAGCTTATAATGACAGTATTAAACATACTCTGATTTCCAGTATAAACTTAATTACTTACAGCAACGTTTTCTTATTTAACGGATGTTATTATAAACAATCTGAGGGAGCCCCTATGGGTTCACCTATCTCTGGATTACTGGCAGAATTAAAATTACGACCTCTGGAAAAACGTATAATTTCTACATCCCCCTTTAAACCTGCATTATGGGTTAGATATGTCGATGACATACTACTCATATGGAGTCACGGTATCTCTGCATTGAATGATTTTCTGGCGCATGCCAACAGTATAGATAGAAATATACAATTTACTTGTGAAATTGAAGAAAATAATTCATTACCATTTTTAGATATAGAACTTATTAAAAATATTTCAACACGTAGCATTGATAGGAAAGTTTATAGAAAACCTTGCAGATCCAATAACACAATATCATACAATAGTAATGTTCCGTTTAATTACAAAGCAGCAGCATATCGGTTTTATATCAAAAGGGCGTTTGAGGTTAGTTCAGAATGTTATTTAAATGAGGAGTTGAACAAAATTAAAGTGATTCCATATGAAAATGGTTTTTCAAACAAATTTATTAATAAGTTAATTTATGAGTACAGAAAAAAACAAGCTACACTAGTTAAAAAAGATATGCAATCTTCAAAATTCTACAGTATAGATTATATCCCGCATCTGTTTGAGCGGATTAAATACGCATTAAAGAAATATAATGTAACTCTTATCGCTAAACCCCCAACCAAGCTTAAATATTTGGTACATAGAATGATCGACCCTATTGATAACCGAGATAAATCTGGCATTTATATTATTCCTTTTAAAGTTAATGACAGTTCTAAAATATATTCATATATAGGCATGACAACTCGCAAATTAAAAGAAAGGATTAAAGAGCATACAGCTGATATGAAAAAAGGTAAATTATCCACTGCTTTATCCAGATTAAATCAGGCTAAAGATATTGATGTATTTTTCAGTAAAGCTAAAATAATTTCACGAGGTTCACAGTATAATAGTTGCATAATCAGAGAGTCCCTAGAGATTTTGAAAAGAGGTGATAATGCATGTAATGATATATTATCTTATCAGATCCCTCGTTTATGGTACAATATACTAGATATCACTGGGGTTTTCGGTTTCTCTTGACCCACCCCAGCTGGTAATGGTATCATCCGGACTTCAGTCACCCCCTTCATTTCATGTCTGTTTGGTTTCGCCCATTCCTAGCCTGTCCTAAACGCGCCATTTCGGAGCAGCGTCTCCTCGACTGCTTGTTGTTCATCTGAGGAAGGCTAATGTATAGCCGAAAGCTCATGAAATTTTAACATCTTACAGTTTTAAAGTTTTAAAGCTGTATTTTGATTTATTGCACCTCGATAGTAACGTAACTTATCAATGTGTTTACATTGTGCTTTATAAATTGATTTTGACGCCAAAAATATAGTACCTGCAAATAACGAATTTACTGCTAAAATTAAAGAATCATTGGAAATTTTATGTTAAAGAAAATAGAGCTTGTAACGACAGTTTATTTTCTAATGTACCTAAAATGTAGTTTAATGTTTTGAAAATATCCAGAACTCCAGCGCCGAAACTCACGGATTTTTTTTTCGTACACCCCTACAGATTAATAGACTAGCCTTATTCAAACTCCTTTATGTTTTTGTAGAAGGGGAGAGGTCAACGAGGTAATAGCGCTGAACATCAGAATATTAGAATATTGGATTTAAAGTTAACTCTTCAGAATAGAGAAAGAAAAGGAATGGCTTATCTTTTCTATGGTCTATCCGTCAGTGGAATATCAGGCGACGTAATCCAGGGGAACATCCGTTTAATTATCCATTAATTTATTAATAATCCATTATATGCACAATAATCTGAAGAAAAACTTGTTAATAATAATATTAGATTCAATTAAACAATAAATAAATGAATTTGCTTTTGAATTTAATTTTTAAAATTATATATTCTAGTCTAAGTTACAATTATTTAAAAGGTAAACATTTTAGATATAAATTAGTTGTTTTATCAGGAAACATTATTCCTGTGTCTTTACAGCATGGATTTTAGAAGTACACTGACTCATTTTCACAAAGTCTGGAAAGTTACAAGTAATTAAGTTGCATGACTTCTTTGAAATAAATTGACGTCACTAACATATATTTCACAAATTATTAGTGGTTTTCTCAAGAAATATTATCGCACAACTGTAAGTTCATAAGTTACATTTAATGATGAATAATTGTCTTATGAAATGTTTTTAGTTCGGTAACAAGTTTATAATAACATAATCACAAATCACAAATCATACTTCACATTATTAGAAAAGTGATGATCATAACGATGTAATAAATATCTATTGCTTGGTATCTTGAAACTTAAGAGTCATAAAATTAGGTCACTGGTTTTTGTAGAGATGAATGAAATTCTCGTTGGGTTTTTTCTGTGCTTTATCATTTTCCTTCTTTATTTATTTTGAGTGGAAAATATTAAGTTGATTAAAATGAATGGATTAGTTTTCTACAGTTTTGGCACAGTGAAAGCGACAATTGTATGATCAGTTCAGTCAAAAGTTCCCATTGATGATGAGCGTGTTTGCGTTCGAAAGATCTCGGATGTAAATAAATATGTTTTAACATCTTTTTCGGCATCTTTTAAGCATCTTTTAATGTGTATTTTGTCGAATTGTATGTATATTTATAATAAAACGTTTATCTCTTAAACGTCTTGTGTTGTCATTTATGAAAAGTTTTACAAGGTTTCTCTTGCAGTGTTTTTATTACCAGAATTAATGATACATCTTCCAAAATTTTTTTAAAAAAAATTTATTTTCCAATCAATACTTTATCTCACAAATTTATCACCCAATTGATTTGCTGAAATTTTGTTCTCGCAAATGGTACAAAAATTAAAGATCAAAATTTAATACTCATATGTCTAATTACTAATCTAACAGCTTTCTAACTACTGTTATCAAATAGCTTTCATTATTAATAACGTAAACATCGTGCGCAAATTTAGGTGCAAATATTTAGGTGTGCCTGCTAAAACCTTAAAAGTTTGCAACTTCTGATAGTTTATTTGCAGTAGAATCTAATTTACATATCTAAAACATTAAAAAGAAATTTATATTAGTAGGCGGTAATATTAATGAAATTGAGATAGGCTCTTAGTATTTTTAAAATATTTATTAAGAAAATGTCTGAGACAATGAAATAAGCTTTTTCATCATATTTTTTTTTTCTTTTTAGTCTCAGAATGTCATGATCATGTTTCTTAGACAATATTAGAACAGATGTAGTATATTATAAAATGATACCTTAGACGAAAATCTCGACGATTCATAATCTCACAACATTTTAACTTAAAAAACAAAATATATCTAATCTAAGATCACTTCATACCGTGTATATTTCTTATATTAGAACCCGTATACTGTGTTTACTCACTGTCTAGTCTCAGGAAAATATACATAAAAAATACTACAAAAAAAAAAAAAAAAAAAAAAAAACGAAACAAAAAAAAAAACGAAAAACGCTGTAAACTTCATGTTACAATACCTGCAAAAATTTCCCTACTCTCACACCATGGTATTTGTATATTCGCGAAATATCACAATTTAACAAAAAATATTAAAATCAATTTTATTCAATTGCCAGGCTAATTAAGATTAAAACGCTTAATTTTTCGTATGTTCTCATAATTTATGTTTTTGATACTGATACATAATACATAATACTTCATACTTAATATTATTTCCATACATATGTTGCATCCTTACATTTCTACATAACTTTTTTTGCATATGACATACTTATTGACATGCCAAAAACATACATCACGTGCATATGTAACATGCATATGATGTACAAAAAATAGAATATACTTAGAAAACATACATTACAAACAGTACATGTAATCACGTTTTTTTTTTATGAAAGTAATATGACCACTCTATCTCTAATGATTAATCATTCAATTTAGAAATCTTCCATTTTTCGAGAACATGTTACATTCAACGCCTTTGTGTTACACTTTGCATACAGGATCACGTGATTATACATTAAATATTTTTTCACTCTCTTAACCTGTTTTTAAACATTCTATTGTTTCACTAGATTAATTTAAAGAGAAATCTGCTCATTTTATAAATATTACACATATATTTGTCTCAATAATACATTTATAAAGTGTATTTTTTGTCTATGTTTAAAACTATTACGGATCTTTAATCTATTAAAAAATTCCCCTTAGAGAGTAATGTGATATATGTAATAAACTGCAGTTTTTATAAAAATTGTTCTTTTATGAATTTATGAAAATAAAGTCACATTTTGAGAAGCCATTAAAATTATATACAGACTCAAATAATAAACAAAAACATGACTTAAGTCATTGTTCAACTAATGACCACAGTTCTTTTACTCAACTTAATAATCACATCATATCTCTTTTATCATAATTTGTACCTGACATCAGATATAATTAATGATACTTCATCATATAATTATCAGCAACAATTTATATTTATACGCAAATATATAAATCAAACATCAAACTCGTGAGCTTTTCATTTGTTCTATACTGTGTTTAAAAAAAATGATTACTGTTATAGGAAATGACATAAGATACTAACTGATAATTAATTACAGGTTTATGATAGAGAAATTGTAATTTATTACCTAGAAAAGAAGATTTAAGATTAAATATCTTCTAAAAAAATAGCCATTATTTAAGATTTACGACAAATATAATTTCCCAAATTGAGACTTGGTTGCTTTTTTTTAATAATATTGAGACACTGAATTGTTTTTTCGAGTTTTTCGAATGTTAACGACAGTTCTTTATTAGTGTTCTCTATAGTATTTTTTCTGCAATAAAGACACTCGTGTTTTTTTAATAAAATACTTTCGTTATTATTTATGAGATCGTTTGAACGTTTATTTTCCATTCAGTGGTTTGTTGATATAATTTTTTATATGTAGAAGTTGTTTAATTTAAATGTTTTTACTTTAGTATAATTAACTTGCGATTGAGTCTAAGTATCTAAACCGTTTTTGCAATACTTTTTCGTATAGAACGGTGGTTTTATAGATAATGAAAAAGTTCTTTAACTTATTTGCGTCATGATTACTTATCAAATGTATAGTATTACTATTGAAAAGGTTTATTCCAGTAAAGGCTATGCACTCACTAATGAAAAATTCTTTTTTAGCACCTGGCTCTTATCTTGTTGTTAGATTTAACGGTACTTCTCTATTATCCCGTCGACCACTTTTCATAACAAAAAACTATCGCCAAACTGTAAGATTAAACGCCAAAAATCCAGTACCATTTACTTGATGTCAGAAGCATTATACGTGTTTGATATGTCATCGAGTGGTTTTTAATTCGACATTTGCGTGTATTTTTCATTATGTTTTACTGATTTTTTAGTTATTTCATTAATTAAAATAATAATTGTGACCTTAAATTCTTATATTTTATTTATTTATTTATTTTGATATTCCTATGACAACGTTCTCCCGTTTATTTGGCGTTACAGTTTTGCGATAGATTTTTAATATGAAAAGTGGTCGACGGGATAATAGAGAAGTACCAATTTTTCATTAGACACTACCTATAATGCAGTACCTTTGATTTAAAAAATAATCTTTAATTTTTTCCTAACATAAAAAGGAATGCTAGTTCTATTAGCACTTTAAGGGACTTCCTAGTTGTGCTGCAACTTAACTACCAACTAGAAGTTTTGCGAAATATTAAGGATCAAATGAAATTCAGTCTAATCGCTTTGATAACAGAATCCGGCGTCTGCAGACAGTATGAAAGTAAAATTTATCTGTATCACAAAAAATTGATAATTAGAATGAGCTGTAACCGTGCACACCCATATTTTTGTTTATAGTATTTCGTATATGTAAAATATAATTTACGTAATAACGCATATATTTTTAAAAATATGAATTCATTAATAATTATCATAATTTACCGTATGCTTTTGAATCGCAGTTTCGCGTTTTGAGAAACTTCTACGGAAAAGTTGCTCGCAATCAAAGTTATTGCCTGAAAATACGAGTAGAGTTCGTTGCTAAAATCCACTCGACTAGCTAAATCTTTACAATTTTTAGGAAACCACTACGGGCAAAAATTATGTATTATAAATTCCCAAACTACAAAGGAACGCTTCAGTTTTGTCGAGTCCATTTAAAGGGAAGAAAATTAAAGAATCCAAAATTCGCTCAATCGCGTTCTTGTTCCGCAAAAATTTCTGCCACGTTTTGAAAAATAATTTGTTTTTTTTCCAAAATCTTAATGCTCTTTATTATGTTCTGTTGTAAATCTGCTCTTTTTAGAACATAGCTAAACCAATTGGATAGAGGCATGGAGACAAGTTTCTTTATATAGTATATTCATGTGAGAGTGCACTGTTTGAATAGGTTGCCCGAAAGTACTTTTCAAAGCATTACTCTTATTGCCCTTTCTCTATCTCGCCAAACTCCCTAACACAGGGAAGTGTTGGCTTAGTTTTGGTACTTTTTTTTGTTTTTGTTTTTCAGTTTCACTAGATTTTATAGAAAGGTCATTTTCTCAATTGTCATTAGCAGATTTTTTTATATAGTAATTTATTCGGAGAAGGACCGTAATTGGTCTCATATTGGTATATTTTAGCTAGCATGATTTTCTGAGAAAATATGCGCGGATATTTAAATTTCTCGGAATGGCACTTTGACAGCCCAAAAGAATGCAGACGAGATCTCATGTCATATCTTACGCTGCATTCATTGTCGATTCCTTTCATTTAATGCATGATAATACGCAATACAGCTCGACGTGCGGAGAATGTGTTTGAAAAGGAAACAATGCAGCGTATTTAGTGGCCAGCATTCTCTCTTCAGTTAATTCCAATCGAACATGTCTGGGTCACATTTTAACGACGCATTGCAGAGAGAGAGAAATGTCTGTGTTCACTGTTCGGGACTTTGAGATAGCATTGTTTCAAGTGTAGAACAGTATTCCTCAAACTCTTATCGACACATTTATACCACCAGGGGACAACAGAGGTGGAACACTCTAATCTGTTAAAAATTTGCAGCAAACTGTCCAGTCATTTGACCGTTTCTACAGAAAACGGCTGTATAACCATAATTTAACTACGTTTTGACAATATTATTGTCCATATTATGGTCAGAATAAAGTTAAATTACGGTTATGTAACCGTTTTCTATAAAAACGGTAAAATGACTGGAGAGTTTGCTCCAAATTTTTAACAGTGTTTATTATTCATAAAAAATTCCTACTGACTCATACAAAATCCACATTTCTCCTCAAAAAACATATTTTTAATCATTTACAGGTACTCAGATTGGTGCGGAACATTTCTTCATTTTCTTGACATCCTTTTACAGAGTTCAAATTTCGATATACGATGTTCTAGTGTCTTTTTTCTGTATTTGTTTGCTTGTTTCCCGAATGTTTTTTTCATAGTATATATGAATTTATATATAGTATTTTGTAATTGCATCATTTCATTTGCTGATTTTCATCATTTGAATTTGTATCATTATATACATTATTAAAGTTATAATTCACATATTCATTATTTGGCAGAAGTTATTATTAAATCCATGTTCTCAGCAATATCACTTAGACTAATCCATTTGAGGGAAGTCCTAGAAATATAAATTATCCTCATTTAAATTTTGTACAATCCACTGATAAATTAATAAGATGTTCTCTTTCTCCCAAATTAAAGTGATTATATATACATATATATCAATATATATGTATATATAATCACTTTTCCAATATTATGTATCATTTTCAGACCAACTGCTAAAGATAATTACAAATTTATTAAGAAAAAACAATTATCTAAACTATTAATTAGCCTTTTCTGTATTTACCATGCATTTATAGAGAAAATAATCACAAAGTTTCACTCTTGTACAATTTCCAATAAGCGACGTCCATTATTTATATCATTATTTTCCTTTCATACTGTTGCAAGTAATTTTCTTTCCCTTTCGAAATCCTCCATAGCTTTCCTTATTTATCACACAAGTTTCTCCATTAGTTGCAGACTTTGTTAATCGCTAGTTTTATTAATTACTGACTGTATTAATTTCTGCATTTTCTGAATTAAGTGCAGTACTAATTGAAATGATATTACCTTATAAATGTATCGTTTGTTCGGGCTTTCGGTAATTGTTTTTCGTATCATGAATAGTTCCTGTTTTGGTTTATGGCTTACAAAGTATATTCTTACAAAGTTATTATATATTTTTATAGACAGAAAATTTCAGAATACAAAAGATGAAAACACATACAGATAAGGTTTCAGTTATTATATAAAGACCGCGACAATAACGTCCTTATATTTATATCAAAAGAGAAACAATATATATATTTTTTTTAAGCAGAATCAAAATTCCCGTTTAATTTTTATTAAGTAGCATTTTTAAAGATTCTATTAGAGTACTTTTTAATAAAAAGAATAAACTATTTTTGAACCTTTCGTTCACACTGTAAAAAATGATTGTCAAATTCACTGCATTTATTCCAGTAAATCGCAACGTAATATTTCCGTATGTAAAAATACCGCAAATATAACAGTAGATTTAACCAGCGTTTTCGCTTTCAAAATCCTTTCATGCGAACAACCAATCAGATCACATCATTCATTTTCTAATCGGCGCCTGCGCGCAAAGACATTTTACTAGCATGATCTGCGCAAGGAACTTCTATTCAAAAGTACGTGCTCTTTCCCGCTCGACGGCGAAAGCGAGCAAAATGGTGTGTTTCTTGACTTACGCTTAGGAGCCTGCATTGTTTATATATCAGTGTTTAATTACAAATGGTATTTTATATTTGTATTAGATTAGATAAACGTAAGCTTGTAATTCTAGTCCAATTATCTAAAATATATATATATATATATATTATCTAAATTCTTCTCGCCCTTCAGAATTGAAATGTTTCTTTTTTTAGTACTACAAATATACTCTCTCTATATATAATGTATTTAAACATAGTATTATAATGAATATTTGATGTCTCAGTTTTGCCACATTAAAAAAATTCCTATTAATAAATTCTGAATTCTTATATATATCATATACAAAGCAGTAAAGAAATGTTTTATATGGGATTGAATTTCTATACATAAAATAATGAATTCCAATGTTTTTCAAACAAGCGATGAACTTTATGACTATTCTAAAAATCTAAAAATGAAAGTTGATTAAAATCAATGATTTAAAAAAAAAATATGGCTTTTAAAATTACAGCAGCTATTGTGATAATTTGTATGGAAATAGGACTGTTAAAATTACAGAACTTTTTGTGGTAATTTGTACGGAAAAATGGCTGTGAAATTTACTACATTTATAACCGTTGAAATGACGGAAAATATGCGATAAAATTTACATCGATTTTTACTGCTATTTTTACGTAAAAACAGCTGGCAACATTGCTGCCTGCAGTTTTTGCCGTAAATTTGACGGATTTTTTTTTACAGTGCACATAAATGTCATGCGTGGCTCCTACCATAAATTGTAAAGAACACTGTTTTAAAACCGGTGACAGTCTAATGTTTGTTTTAAAATACACTTCTTTAAGGAAAATGACGATTTTTTTTTTTTTTTTTTGAGAGCGTGGATAAAGAATTCCTTAATGATTTTCTTCAAATTGTTTATGAAGTCTACAACAAATTATACTTGATTTCGGAAAATTCTATCAGATATGTGTTTTATTTCTAGATTGTTAAAACACTATTGCATATAAGTAATAATTTTATTTACGAAAGGAAAACATTTTAAAAACATTTAATGGGACGATTTTGATTAAAGCATTTTGGTCAATTGTGTTGATTTTATTTAAAATATTTTGTGATGTTTGTAACTCTTAACTAAATATAAAAATTGAGATTTTAAAGTAATATTTCATATTCACCTCCATTTTGGAAGAACATTGGTTTCAAATGTGTATGTCGAAAAATATCTGTTTGTATTAGATTTTTAAATCTATCATTTTTTTTTACTCTACACTATACAAAACGTAACAATTTTAAACAATTGTATATTCACATGATATAAATATTTGAAAATTCATACAAAAAATGTATATAAAATTTTGCTATTTTCTTTATTTCATATGTTAGAACTCTATCAGTAAAGGGATGTGTAATACACCTCTAAAAATAACCTTCAATTTTTCTTCCGGTTTCTTCTCGTTCACACTTTTTACTTACCCATCATACGTAGTATAGGGTAAGTCTTGTAATCGTTTTGAAAATCGAAAAAATTTTTTTGACGGATTTACACGTTTCAGACACTGGAGATTCCGAAAAACATATTTTTAGAAAAAAATTTTTGCCGTCCGTCTGTGTGTCTGTGTGTCTGTGTGTGTGTGTGTCTGTAAACGCTCTATCTCCCGAAAAAATTGAGATAGAGACTTGCGATTTGGTATGTACTTAGTATGTAATAATGGGAAGAAGCCTATTTCATTTCATTAACCTCGATTAACCGGAACTATTTTATTCGGACCCTCGAAATATTCGTTCTGATAAAAGGTATATAAAAATTTTCGAAATTGTTTATTTTAAGAAATGAATATAAAAGACAATAAAAAAACATAAATTTTACATAAAGCATGAAGTCGATCGGATAATTAGTTGCCGAGATATTTGGAATCCTATTTTCCACACTCTTCGATTTTTCATGACCCTGTATTTCATCCAAATTTCACTTCAAAGAGATATTTTAATTGGAAATTTGACGCTTAATCAGATGCAATATACCGCTAGTTAATAGGATTATTATTTTTGGAGTTATAAGGAAAAACCTCTTTCAAGCAATTCAGTAATCGAGCCTTTAAAGTTTGTGACGTCATCAAGCCACGATTTTATTTGAATTGCAATGCATTTTATAAGTAGTTTACACATTTTTATTTTAATATTTTACATTATGCATATCCATGATGGGTAAGTATTACGGTGGCCCCCAACGACTAGTTTAAATTCAAAGGCAAAATTTTATGAATACCATTTTATTCTTTATATTTCTATTGGCTCAGAAGAATGCAGCTAATTTGTATAAAACACAACAAATTTATTACGGACGTCACATCACAATACAACATGGAATACACGCACATAGATATATATATATAATACCAGTAGCAGCAGCCGTTACATTACTACTCTTCTATCGACACAATTACTATATTTATTTCCATAACGTGCCCGCCGCACGCATCGTCTTAACACCTTGGCCTATCGCCAAACTCTTACCGTCTTCCTTACTCCGCAGTAGAAGAGAAAAACAAGTGGGTAAGTGTGATCCAAGTTCGCACAAAGGGTTTCGTTTAATATTCCTTTCAAAACACTTTATCCTTTCTTTAAAAAATCCAAATAAATTTCATTTTCTAAAAAAAAAAAAAAAAAAAAAAAAAAACTGTCTATTTTTCTTGGTTTTTCGAATATCTGAACCGGCCCGATAGCGGGTGAAGCCCACTATTATATTCTGTCATAATAATATCTGTCATGTGGACTAAATGCGATATTTAAAAAAAATTAATTTCAAAATTAAACATGTTGTACACCTTCAAAATGTTAAAATATGCGAATATTTCCATAATCGGGTTTTTATCATGATTCAATACGTTCCTCAAACTCATATATTTACTATTCTGTATTACTCATATTCATACTCGCTTTGTATTATACTGAAACATTTGAAAAATCCGTTAAACTTGCGATATGACGTCAGATTTTCTTTTTAATTCTCTAATGACGTGTAATTAATCTGCTTTGTGTACATGCACACATACTCATACTCCTTGTGTTATTGAGAAATCTTTCTGTTTTATCACCACTATGACGTCAATCTTTTTTATTTCATATTTATCTTTTTTTTCAATTGGTGAAACTTTTTATTTCATTTTTATTTTTCACGTGGAAATCGTCTGATAGAAAATTAATTATTGTAGATAGAATTTCATCATGGATTTTTAATTTTTGCCATCTGCTATAAGGGAAAATGTTCAAATTTAATACGAAAAGGCTGTTAGAATTTTGGTTTTTTATCTCTATTTATTAAAATAACACGAATTTCTCAAATTTTAATATTTTCAGCTCTTCGCAGCTGATATTCTGATTTATACACAAAGTTTCAACTCTGTAAGTTACACAGTTTTCGAAAATGGCTCTGTGACAGACAGACAACGAAGCGGGAGCAATAGGGTTTCATGAGATGAACGAAACCCTAAAAAAGGGTTGCCATAAACCTGACGTCACCGGCATGACAGGATGATTTAAAGAATTTCGGAAATGAAAGATTTTAAACATAAATTGGGCTTTGTTTTTTATTAAATTTCTATAGAACCACCATTTGGAGCTTAAAATGTTTTACTATCTTTAATAATTTTAAGCGTTGAAACGCCTCTCAGTTATTAAGTTCAAGTTGATATATTTTCAAAAGTAAATAATAATAAAACGTTTAACATAGATGTACGCAAACAAACGAAAATACATTCATGTATCTTACAACTATTTCAAATAATTAAGTTAAGAAAAAATACCTCATTTGTTACAATATGTTCGGAAAGCTTTTGTTAAAATAAGAATACGCGTATTCTGTTATTTAGTGTATGTAAATTAAGATAAATTAGATAAAGACTTACTAGCGAAAAGATTTTCTAAAACTATTACGCAAATAAATCAATAAAAAGCAAGATGCATTATATCGTTTGGAGAACATAAATTAATTAATAAAAAAAAAAGAAAATATACTACTACATTTTCTAAATATTTTGTTAAAATTAATAAACACACATTCTAATATTTCGTGTATTTAAATTAATTACAAGAAAAATTTATTATCTTAGTCGCAATAAGTTTTATTCAAAACTTTTGCTACAATAAACTTGGTCGAGTCCTATTGTTTAGTATATTTGAATAAATTCAGATAAGGAAATAATACTTTTGTGCAACAAGATTTTAGGGAAAGCTTTTGCTGAAATAAACAAGGCTTATTCTGCTGTTTAGTTAACTTAAATTTATTAAGAGAAAAAAGAGAATATTTTACTTTGGAAAAGTTTTTAGAAAAACTTTTGAAGTAATAAGCAAAGGGTTATTCCGATGTTTAGTTTATTTAAATTAATTAAGAAAAGATACGAAATATTTTTTACTTGTAAAAAGATTTTCAAAAAACTTTCGCGCAATTAAATAAATTAATACTCTACATTTTCCAGTATATAAATGAACTTAGAAAATAAAAATAAATAAAAATAAAACAATTTTTTAATTGATGCAAGAATTGTATCTTATTTCTCAAATTAAACAACTTAAACACCGTTAAATTTAATACTTTTCGAGATTATTATTATTTTAGAAATGCGACGTGTTTATAAAAATCCATTTACACATCTTTATTATACCTATAATAAAAGAAGAAAAGTGTGGTAATTATTTTAGTTATATACTAAAAAATGACGACTTGGCAACTAACGGACGGAGGTGCTTTGGAAAAATAGGTGGGCACAATAAATCATCGTAGACATGACTTCAACAATGAAAAAAAATTGATTTTTTAGTCCCTAGCTCTTCAGCCGTTTAAAAATTGCAATTAATGGAAATGGCATCTTTTTAAAATTAATATTTTTCAAATTAAACTGTCAATTTGTAACCAAACATTTGCTTTAAAGGTACAATGAAAAGACAGACATAAATATATTTCGGGGAAACAACCTACATATTTCATTAGAAAAATATTTGGAATACTTTTCAACAAGATTCAAATTTATATATTTAAAACTGAATCTAGAGTTGAAAATGCTTTTCTGAGAAAAAAAAAACTTCGTTACTGTCATACGCTTTACCCCTATAGCTCCAAAACTGTCCTTTCTTTTTCTCGATCAATTGATACAATATGAGGGATTTTTTTTATGTATAAAGTGTACTTTAGTCGATGTTTTAAACCGCCGAAAAAGGGTTTTATTGTTAATGAACACGCATTCTTTTGTTTAACGCCTTTAACCCATTCTCTACAAACCACGTGGTTTTTCAATCTAAAATTACGAATTCGTACCGGAAATTTCGAAAGAAGAATTTTTATTTCATGTAATCACGAAATGTCGTAATTAAATAAAGTACATATTGCTATTAGTATTTTCTGGTATGAATTCGAACTTTCTATAAAAGAAAATTTCAGTAATTTTATGCCGGAAGTGAACTTGTTAAATTATTTAATTAAAAAAAATAATAGAATAACTTATCTATGACAAAATTCTGCCAAAGCTTTTGCTAAACTAAACTTAGACGCATTGTACTGTTTAGTGCATTAAAATTAATCTATAGAAAAGTCCAAAAATCTTATTTCCGATAAGATTTTCGGAAACTTTAGCTAAAATAAAATCAGATGTATTATATAGTCTAGTGCATTTGTGAAAAAAAAAACATTTTCCATAACGATTATTTTACTGTAACAAGGAGTTACATCTTCTATTGTTTCTCTTTTTCTTTAACATGATATCCGGCATATGGAATTTCTCTATATTAAAAAAAAAAAGTAACGATTTGGAAATGGACCAATGAAAATCTGCGTAGATCTTCCTGGTACATCTTCCTAGCAACCGCTGTCAATGAAGGTTTGGCGCCTTCAAATTTCTAGACTAATATCCAAAAAACTATACCATATAAAAATATGAAAATTGGTAGTTTTATAAAGAAATGTTGGATAAACACGCTGAAGGAGACACTTTCTAAATCGAAGAATTATTTTAAAAGATATTTAATATTAAATTTGGTCAAAAAAATTCTCTTAAAAAGTTTTATAGGAGCGAAAACTATGCACAGGTATTTAACCATAATTTAAAAGGATATAGTTGACAAGTTTGCACTGTGGATAGGGCAATTATTGTTTTAATTTGAGTAATTTTTGAGGTTATATTTAAATTTTTATTCAAAATTGTAATTATTTCGATGTAGATTTATTTCATCTATACTAATAAAAGAAAATTTCGCTCTGTGTGTGTGTCTGTGTGTGTGTCTGTTGGCGAGGGCTAGGAAAATCTAGCCCACCTGCAAAGAGCTGCAAATTTAGATTTAAGTAGTCCAAACCCTCTCCTGGTGCAACATTGCGTCAGAATTTTAATATTTTAATTACTTTCTGAAATATTAATTAAAATGCACAAAGAACTCTCATTAAAAATACGCTTTTTTTCATCGGTTGGTTGGTTGTGTAGAATATCTTCTCAGAACACATTAAATAAATCAGAGTGACGTTGCATAGATAAGGACTTATAACGAAATAGTGCCAACATTGATTGCAGTTACCTGCATATAGCCAAGCTAATACAGCGCCATCTACTCACGGCAAATTACATAAATGCCACCTGTTTAAGACATTTACAGGCACGTTTTTCTTCATTATAATTATTTGGGTTTAAGGTTTTTTTAAAACAGGACATATATTATTATGATAGAGACTACTATTACAGACACTTTATTTACCAGATTATTTGTTATATATTTGCGGGAATGGCGAGGGGTAGGGGTCTAATTACATTTAACAATTTTAACCCGTAGCGTTTAATTGTGGTTTTATACACAGAATACCGCTATTTTAAATCTCAGTTTCTCAGTAATATCTCAGTAATAATGTTCCGAACTTCTCCATTTAGTTCCATTTTTACTAAATTATCGTAGAACTCAGCATTCATTGCATCAAGGTGTATTTCTATAAAGCAATTACCAGTATTTCCGAATAATAGCCTAAGCCAAATTTCAAAATAAGTTCCTAGGTTAACCAAATGAATCAATCTTTAAAGATGTATAGTGATCCTCCTAATTAGTTATTTGCTGAAGGTCACTTGAACATTCCCCATCCCCCCCCCCCCCCGCTCCGGGCCCTCCTTCAAAGTTTTCCCCAACTATTTCCCGTTTCCATATCTCCGCAACTAAATTTCCGATTTCTACGCAACTGATTCCAAACATTATAATTAACTCAATAGTAACCTTCTATAACATTAAAGTAAATTTATGAGTAGCGGTTACCACTATTTCTGAATAATAGTTTAAGCCAAATTTCTAATTAAGTTCCTAGCTTAACAAAACGAACGAATTTTTAAAGATACATAGCGGTTGTCATAATTAGTCATTTGCTATACGGCACTTAAACATCCCTCCCCCGACCCCTGCTTCAAGGTTTTTTACCTAGCTATGCGACCTTTTCCATATCTCAGCAACTATCTTCCCGATTTGAACGCAAGTGATTCCCAACATTATAATTAACTTAATAGACACCCTTTATAACATTAAACTAAATTTATGAGTGGAGGCTACCACTATTTCCGAATAATACTTTAATCCAAATTTGTAATTAAGTTTCTAGCTTAACCAAACGAACGAATTTTTAAAGAAGCATCGTAATTAGTCATTTTCTGAAGGACACTTGAACATCCCCTTCACTTGGCACCTCACTCATGATTATTTTCTCTAACTGTGCCTTATTTCAATAACTCGGCTTATAATGCTCCCATTTTCTCGAAACCAGCTCGATTTTGTCGCATGCCTACTATACAGTACCGCAGGCAACGTTAACCTGTCTCAGAGGTTCTTTCCGAAAGAGGTTGCTCCCCTGGCGGTGGAAGGGGGAAATAAAAGATTTTCCGGAGCGTGCGAGCGTGCCCGGTATACGGTGTCGAAGCCATCGGAAACCTTGGCCAGAGTTTTGTTTTTTAAAAGATTTCAGTTTATTACACGGGCTCGGGCAACGCCGGGCGGGTCAGCTAGTATTTCATAAAATCCATTATTTGGATTGTTGCCAATTTGTAAAATAGCGCACATAATAGTATTCCCTTTCAATTAAGAAATGTACGGGACTTTTAAAAAACGAAATAAAACTTTAAAATAATAATTAAATGATCACGTGTTAAAAGCAGTTAATGTAGAAAATTACGTAATAAAAAATATACTTGCGCGTGAATATTAAAGAGACAAATAATTAAATTATTACGTGTTTTCAAAGCATTAAGTAGAGAAACTTATCGTATTCAAAATGCTCAAATAACAGTTTCAATTAAAAAAAAATTACACGAGAGATTAATTACGAGAGACACGAGAGAGGGTCTCGCATACGGAAAATTGCTAAAAATATATTAGCAAATTTCATCTTCACAAACTAAAATATATATCAAGTTCATGAGATCGTTATTGAGATCATGATGAGTTAACAAAATGTTAGTGTGGCTTACAAAGTCAGTGGGCCCCCCAACTCTAGGTGTGTGGATAGATTTTCATTTAAAATTGTTGTACCATACAAATTCGACGGTGTGAGCTTCCAAAGGCAGTCCCCCCCCCCCTTCCAACATTAGATCCCTTCCGAAGTAAAATTTATGAATTCAACTAATTGTTTAGGTATATTTAAGGTTTTATGTTTGGAATTGGCAATGCCAGAAAAGTCAGCTAGTTTTCAAACATATCTCAATCGTGATGTTATCGTTAATAAAAAAAAATCTAATTCCACTATGCTTTCTGCAACTTCAAAAATGTTGTTCAATTTAACTCTATAATATATATATTATTTGCATTTAATTATTTTTTTATATATTTTATTTATAATTAATTTATATTGAATTATTTTTATTATTTTCCCTTTTTTATTATATATATTATGCATATTTTATAATTTTCTTTTCCATTTATGACTTAATATTTATGACTTTCCCTTTACGCAAATTTAAATTAAAAAATATTTTTTTAGTAATTTTTTTCTTCTTCAGACAATGCAAAATCCTAATTTTAATTGATTGAAGATAAATAAGGAATACGATATAGGGAATTACGATTTTTATTTTTTTTTCTTCAAAAAATCGCTATTGTCTGGATTTATATCTGCGTATTTATTCCCGCTTTTTATTTACATTTTACACTTGATATAAATTTTGCATCAACGCTTCCGCATTATCACAAAAACATTATCTGCTCTGTAATTTACGTCATGACAAACAATAACATTTACACAAGATTAATTCTAACACAGTTATTCAAATTGGTAAAGAAATCATAAAAGGGCATAAAAGTATCATAAAAGTATATCTTTCTGATCTGTAACCATATGTCTTTTATATTAAGAGACATTTCTATCCTAATTATTTTTAACAAAAAAGTATTTTGAAGCTTAATTTTAATAAAAAATTACTTACTTATGATTAACAACTACACTTTTATTATACGCACCCAGAAAAAAATTTGTTGAATCAACAAACATTTGGTTGACCTAACGAAACTTTTTGTTTAAATATTAGGTAAATAAAAATTTTGTTTGAATCAACAAAAAATTTTTTTTTTTTTTTTTTTTTTTTTGCAATTCCAAAAAAGAAAATTTGTATCGTCAGCAAAAAACGTTTTGTTAATTCAAGTAAAATGGTTCAATTTTACTTGAATTTTGCTAAACCAACCAAAATGTACTCAACAAAACATGTTTAGTAGTTTTAATCAATTTTTTTTTCTGGGTGCGTACAAATAAATAATATTATCTGAACATTTCAAAACCTTAATTACACTCTTAAACAATGATAATGGGCGGGTATTTTCTTTTAACTAAGACAGCAACGTTTTGTTTAGTCTTATTAATAGAAAAATAACTCTTTCCAAAAAGATATTACAAGCTGCTTAAGAGATTAATCCGCTGTGTTTTTCTTCATAAAAAGTTTTCGTTTCTGTTGATTTTTTTTACCCGAAAATAAAACAGTCTTACTTTAATTTTTTTTTTATCGCATTGACTACTCAAAAAAAAAAAATGTACTCGAAATATTTCCAAGTCTTATAGTTTGTTAAATTTAGAATAAGCGGATGATTTTTTAAATAAAATAATCTCACTACACATTTTTAGAAAATAAAAATAAAATTTCTCTCTTTACAATTTTTTATGTTATTTATACGAATACACTAAAATAGGATACGTTAAAAATGTATTGTCAACTATATACATTAATATATAAGCAAAATAAAATTAGTATATTAGCCAATTAAGTCGTCGTTAACCCTGCTACCTCTTTAAATATTTACTTTATTAGCTAACAGTTACTTAAAAAAGGATGTCACGCTGCGTTCCCAATAACCATAGCCAAATATCAAACGTTCATATGCTTCTAAAATCATCCGTCTAATAATATCAATGATAATAATATGACTGCTGGTAGTAATGAACTTCCCACGTAAAATTATTTAGAATGTATTTTTATTAGGAAATGTATTTGATATTCTTTTTAATTGCAAACTTTATTGGATATTAATTAGCAGTGGCGTAAGTGCCAAGGGTTTCGTATTTTGAATACCACTATTAAAAAAAAAAAAAAAAAAAAAAAAAAAAAAAAAAAAATCTGGGCTTTTTATAATCACAGATGTTACGGAAAAATCTACAATTAAATAAGGGGAAGAAAATTAAAATATAATAATAGTATTCAAAATCCGTAACCCTTGGTACTTACTTTGAATTGAGCCTGAAAATCTCGTACCACAAACTTATCGTTTACACTATCTCGCCATGCAAGGTTGTTTCTTTGGGCATTCAGTCCTTTACTTCCGGCTCTTGGATGAAATCACGTTTTTAGTAAAAGATGATTATGCATATTTCTCGAAAATTCTTCAACAAGACATCATTAATTTTTTCTTTCATTTTCACCAAAACTTACGGAGATGTCATACTTCAATTCAATACTACAATTTAATGAATTATATTCATTTTCAGCATTTTCTCGTTATAAAAGTCGTTTTTCCGCGAGTTGAGACAAAAAACCGTTGAGACAAAAAACGACAAAAATCCACAATACTCACAATACAATAATTCGGTAAATTTTGTCTGTGTGAAGAACGGAATTTTTATGATTTTAATTTTTCGGGCATTGACAAAACTGTCTTAAATAGTATAATTTATAGGAGGCATTAATCGTATATTTTTTTTTATTTTGCAACGTTTTTTAAAAACAAGTAATATGTGACAGAAATTGCTTTTGGTATGATGAAGAACGTTATTTGAGTCATTTTTGCAGTTCGAACTACATATCTAAAATAAACGGTTTAAGGATAAGCTCATGGACAATTATATTAATGGACATAATTGTGTATGTCACCTACGTCATTGTTACATGCGTTTTAATAATCAATCAAAAAACCAACAGCCACAGTCACATTAAGAATTACAGTTGCCGTTGTCTACATTTAGATAATTTTAACGCTATCAGGGTAGCTAGTACCACTGAAGGAAACTGCAGAATATGGAGTTATATACTGTGTCTCAGTCTTGCAATGTTTCCAATTTCTGACACATTTCTCATTTAGGATATGCGTCAGCACTACATGTATGAGAAACTATGTTCCAAATACTAGATATGTACTAATATAGTTTAGATTGTAGCTTAGCATTTGGGTATAGATTTCTATAGTTATTAGTTTCGTTAAAATGACTTAAAAAAAAGTATTGTTATGCTTTGCCTAGCAAATAATTTTTCGCTAAATCGAAGCAGAGAACAGCGAAAATAGCTCTTCGACTGGGAGTTATGCCCTTCAAAGCGGAAAAAAAAATTCTCTGCTTAATAGCGCCAAACTACCTGACACATTTTCTGACTCATTTTAAATGTAGAATCATAAAACCTTGAGGCATGATAACTCAATAGATTTGTAATCGAACAGTTTTTTCGTTAAATTAATTACATCTTTACACCTCAATTGTTTTCTCGCGACAACATTTTTTTCCTCTGCCGATTTGACGCTTCCGGAAATTCGGTTCAAAACGCCAACTTTGACATCATTATGTGAAACATCTTCTTTTACTCAAAATGTAGAAATATATTTCGATTACAATGTTTCTGAATAAGGTTGCATGCCATTTGTGAACAAAAATGAATTGAAAAAGTAGCCAGTTTGGATTTGCGACACATTTTAATTGTATATTAAAACAAATAAGGTTAGGGGCCATCTTTATAATGAAATTTTAACAAATTTTGAAATTTTCACTATGAGCACCCACATTATATTTAGATTCTATGGCAAATTTTATCCTTAGATACCAAAAGCTATATCAGTCGGTTAAGTATCTTAGAAATTATGGAGATGTAAAAAAAAAAATTCTGTTAAAGTTATGATATTTTTTAATCGTAGCAGAACAGACTACAATGTTGGTTGTTTTTAGAGAAAAACTTTGTGGAATGAACTGAAATCATGTATTGTTTGAAGCGTCTAGAAATCAATTTCTGTTACTATGTTTATAGGCTACAAGAAATATTTTTTTTCATATACACTAATGAACAATATATAAATTATTAAATTCATTTCGCAAAACACTGGCTTATAAAACATTTTTGCAGAAACCTATTTTCTGTAGCTTTAAATCTACAAATCCAAGATTCAACTCATTTCTCTTTGTAGATCTTTAATTCTGGTTAAAAAACTACCTGCATTGCAGTTTCTTGTAACGATTAAAAATTAATTTATCATTAAGAGCTCAAACTTTTATATCTGCATTATTCCTAAATTAAAAAGCCGAATGGCATCCCGTTTGGTATCTAAAGGTACATTTTACCAAAGATTTCAAATATGACATCAAAAGTAGGTGTTTGTATTGAAAATTTCAAAATATATAGGGAAAACAAAAGTCTTACCCTGATTATATATAATTATTGTGCTAGAACTATTATAATTAGACATATGTTTGTTTGGATACATTGTAAGTACTGTTATAATTTTTTTATAAGATCACATACCTGAGTAAATTTCAACGTGCGCTCTCTTGGTAGCACTGAGAATGTCTAAGCAGTATTCTAGTTCCCGCCAAGTGTTGTTTAACATGTCTTTTGTTGCATTACACATATCAGCTTGTATCCTACACTCTCAGAAAAAACTGTAAATTCATGAGCTCTTGCCGTTCAATTTTCACGGTCAACAGCCTTATTTGATGAAAAAAGGTCTGATCCACTAAATAAGCGGTCTTATCCTTTAGATACTTAGAAAATTAAGGGCAATCCACATATTCTTACAGTTCTAGTCCATATATTAGCAAACATACGGTACGACCCCAGGAATTGTCCTCCGCTAGGGTATAATCTTTTATTTTGCTCGTGTTTCGAAAATTTTAACACGCCAAAAAAGTGATTCTGTGATGATTATCTATCATGCTACGTGCTACGGAACTGAAAGTAAAGTGTTATTGTGCTTTAAAATGCATTATATCCTGCGCATTATAATGCTATATTACTTTACCCGTAAAATTACGGGCTGCACAAAATGATGGGCATGATTTTTTTTTTTTTTTTTTTTTTTTTTTTTTTTTTTTACTGTGTGTGACTGAAATCTCTGCTGCCGACCTCTGCCCGTAATTTTTTTAACAGTGTAGTCATCAGTTCTTCGACGTCAGCAATTGTTGTGGCAAAGACTCTCTGCTTGATGTAGCCCCAAAAGAAAAAAATTCAGAGGAGTAATATGTGGAGAGCGCGGAGGCCGCGTTGTTGATCGACCCCTTCCATTCCTATTCGCGTCATCTATTGCGCACAAAAATTACTAAAACTGACCTATTGTATGATGCAACAAGTTACACATTATTATAGAAACGGTTATTTTGTAACGAATTATCATAATTCGTTCAAGAATTTTGGTTCCCCTGTATCGTAATTTCAATATGAAGACGGCATCCTAAGTTTTTTATTTAAACAAGTCGTGATTTCCAATAGAATGGCTTTTTTCGTTTGTTTTGTTTTTTCTGCGTTTTGGATTATATTTCTTTCGATAATATAGTATGGGGTATCTTTCTTTCTTCTTTTTAAAAACTGTACATTTCCAAGCAATAGGTTTTTTATTCATCCTGTACTGTACGGTAATTTCAATATGAAGACGGCATCCTAAGCTTTTATTTAAACAAGAAGAGATTTCCAATCGAATGACTTTGTCTGCTTTTCTTTTATTCTGCGTTTTCTATTATTTTTCTTTCGATAATATAGTATAGGGTCTCTTTCTTTCTTCTTTTTAAAAAACAGTACATTTGCTATCAATAGGTTTTTGGTTCACCCTGCACTGTAATTTCAGTATTTTTCTTTCGATAATATAGCATAGGGTCTCTTTCTTTCTTCATTTTAAAACTGTACATTTGCTAGTATTACGTTCTATCAAAATAGATATAGAAAACGTAAAATAAAATGTGCCTCTTGAAATAAAAAATAAATTATCCGCAAAAGGTTATTCCAACAAAATGTATGCATTAATATGATTTAAAATACAGAAAGATAATTTAAGCACTGTTTCTTTCAAGAAATTCGTCAAAAGGAGTTTTAATTTGAATTTAGAAAAGGTTTAAAGAAGCATCAAATACTTAAATTCTTTGAAGTTATACTACTGTGAGCTTTATTTCGAACTTTCGTTTAAACTAACTTTAATCAACGTGATTCTTTTAACAAAAACTTTTATCAAAGAAACATGAAAATTTATTTACACTTTTACTTCAAAAATTTAATAAACGCAATTTAACAAATGTTTATATTTCTATCTTAATATTTTTTCCTCTCTAAGCATATAAAGTCTTACTATGTTGTGGTAACAATATTTTCTTTCATTTTATTATAATATCGCTTTCATTTAGTAAATAAAATTAAATTGCATTCTTTAAGAGAAAGGCATTTTGAAAACTAAAATAAAAAAAATAGAAATTAGTAAACAGATAAATAAATGTTTACAAAGATTGTAATTACAAACTTCTTTCTTTAAGACATTATTTTATTTTGATATATCAGAAAGTTGTTATTAGTTTAAAACAATGTATTTCAAAAGTATTGATTAAAAATATAAAAATACCAGTATTACGAACAATTTTAATTTAGAAAAGTATCTTTAATTTAATTACTTACACAGACAGTTATCTTTTATAGCTGCCTTTTTTTAAAAAAAAATAAAGTTTTTATTGAAATTATATTAAAAACTGTGAGAATATAAAAATTTAACACAAACATTATACAATGTTGCAAAGAAAAGTTTCATTTAAATTTCAACATTCATTTAAATATACTCACAAAAACATATTGATAATAACTTCTGTTATAAAAACCGGTAACACTTACAAAAGTCTCTAAAATACAATGAAATGTATTTACTTTTAAATTTACATCATGTATATACTAATAAAAATAAGAATGAAAATTAATATATTACTTTTTTAAATGATTTTAATGGTTTTTAAATTAGAAATGAAAAGTAAAAAATAAATATTATAATGCACTTAAGAATGATACCACAGTAACACAATGGAATGTGATACTTTTTCCAGATTTTTTTAAAGAAATCAGAGTACTTACAAAACTCCATTTATACTAATTTATTATGCATTCATGAAGGCGAAAAACTGCATTTTTGTTTAGATAATTCACTAAAACCGGCGACTTGACGATTGATGGGCGGGAACGCTTGTATAAAAGAGTTTCAGCGGTGGGCACAAAAACACATCGTAGACTTGACCTAAAATATTGTAACACATGAATTCGTTTTGTTTTTGTAAAACAAAGTGAAATATGCAGTTGTTTTAAATATATATACATTTTTAGTGAAATGGCATCGATTAAAAATAAAATGTATATTTTCTAACATAAACTTCGTTAATTAAATTTACACAGAACGGCGAAATATTAATATTTCAGAAACAACCTACGTATTTCAATAGGAAAATAAGCGACGATTGATTTTCAAAAAATATAGAAGTTAATTGCTTGATGATTGGCGGAGGAAATAAACTTCGTTAATTAAAGTTACACAGAACAGCGAAACATCAATATTAAAAAAAAAAAAAAAAAAAAAACCTACGTATTTCAATCGCAAAATAAGTGACAATTTATTTTGAAAAAAAAAAAACAGAAGTTAATTGCTTGACGAATGGTGGAGATAAGTGTTGACTTATTTGGAAAAAATGCTCTTCTGGATAAAAAAAAAAAAACGCTTAAAGTTTTCATTAATGTATTTTCACTGTGGCGCTTTGTTACTTCTGTAGTGTTAAAATTGCCGTATCACTTTCGATATCGATTTCTAATTTATAACATGGGATTGACTTTTGTATAAAGAGTATTTAAGCGACAAAAAGGCTGTCAAAATAGTGTTCTCTATTACTCAGAGGGGTATTCTGTATGTAGCAAGCTTATTTCTTCCGATTTTAATCAGTTAAATAGACATAAAATGTCGTATACAATTGAAAGAACCTCTTTAAAACACCATAAAAATATGAAAAATCGTCTGTCAGTATGATTAAGCTAAGTAAGAGAAAACATTACATTTTGCTATACAAATTAATAAAATCGGCTGGAATGCAAAAGTTTTAACACTTTAGTAACGCAGGGCAACGATTGAATAATTTGGAGAAGTAAAGCTGAAGAAACATATGCTTGTCTCTAAAAGTTTTCAAATGGAAATAATTCCGTACAATTACACCTTAAGTGAGATTTTATGTATGTTGCATTTGTAGATGAAAAAACATAAGCCAGCCTTGAAATGGAGAACCTACTAGAATACAAGTATAATACACCTAAAATGTTACAGAAGAAGCATATGCTAGAATCGAAAAGTTTGCAAATGGAGGCACGATTGAATACAAGAACGATACAGCTAAATAAAATTTTGCATTGTGCTTGTAGTATAGAAAATATATTTATAACAGTCTCGGGAAGTTTTGAAATAAAGGAACAACCGCGCAACAAGTAAACATTACACGTCTCATGAAAGTTAGAAGAAAATTATTCCTTTTCTGGGTAAAAAGTATTTGTTTAATTTTTTGTTCATTTATATTCTTTTTTAAAGAACATCGGATAAAGAAGGTTATATACTGCATTGCACGTCTCATGAATGTAAGAAGAACATCATTCCGTTTGTGGGTAAAAAGTATTTGTTTAATTTTTTGTTCATTTATGTTCATTGTTTAAAGGAAATCAGTTAAAGAAGGTCATATACTGCATTACACGTCTCATGAAAGTAAGAAGAAAATGATTCCTTTATGTGGGTAAAACGTATTTCTTTAATTTTATGTTCATTTATGTTTATTTTTCAAAGGACGTCGGATAAAGAAGGTTATATACTGCATTACACGTCTCATGAAACTAAGAAGAAAATTATTATTTTCTGTGTAAAAATTATTTGTTTAATTTTTAGTTCATTTATGTTCATTTTTTAAAGGACATCGGATAAAGAAGGTTATATACTGCTTTACACGTCTCATGAAAGTAAGAAGAAAATTATTCCTTTTGTGGATAAAAAGTATTTGTTTAATTTTTTGTTCATTTATGTTCATTTTTTAAAGGACATCGGAAAAGAAGGTTATATACTGCATTACACGTCTCATGAAAGTAAGAAGAAAATTATTCCTTTTGTGGGTAAAAAGTATTTGTTTAATTTTTTTTTTATTAATGTTCATTTTTTAAAGGACATCGGATAAACAAGGTTATATACTGCATTACACGTCTCATGAAAGTAAGAAGAAAATTAATCCTTTTGTGGGTAAAAAGTATTTGTTTAATTTTTTTTTATTAATGTTCATTTTTTAAAGGACATCGGATAAACAAGGTTATATACTGCATTACACGTCTCATGAAAGTAAGAAGAAAATTAATCCTTTTGTGGGTAAAAAGTATTTGTTTAAGTTTTTGTTCATTAATGTACATTTTTTAAAGGACATCGGATAATGAAGGTTATATACTGCATTACACGTCTCATGAAAGTAAGAAGAAAATGATTACTTTTTTGGGTAAAAAGTATTTGTTTAATTTTTTGTTCATTTCTTTTCATTTTTTAAAGGACTTCGGATAAAGAACGTTATATACTGCATTACACGTCTCATGAAAGTAAGAAGAAACTTATTCCTTTTGTGGGTAAAAAAGTATTTGTTTAATTTTTTGTTCATTTATGTTCATATTTTAAAGAACATCGGATGAAGAAGGTTATATAGTGCTATACACGTCTCATGAAAGTAAGAAGAAAATTATTCCTTTTCTGGGTAAAAAGTATTTGTTTAATTTTTGTTCATTATGTTCATTTTTTAGAGGACATAGGATAAAGAAGGTTATATACTGCCTTTATAATTTATCATACGTATCAATGATAGTAAATAATAAAATATTTTCATACAAATTGGCATTTTGCCAAGGATTCGAATTTTATTCCCAGTCTGGACATTTTTCACTCTGTTGGTTGTACGTTTCGTATAAAGTGAAAATTCACAACTTTATTGTACTCATTAATTTCGAGCGTACTTTCATCTCTGCTATAATCTTAATTATTTATATAGTTTCTTTTAATTTAAAATATTTAGAAATATATTTGTAAAAATAATTTTCCTATAAAATTGCAATTGCAATTTATTTTAATAAATACAGCTAAGAATGCATTTCTTTGTTAATAATTAAATACATGAAAGTTACATTTTATATAACTGTTCTAATATGAAAGTCTGGTAGAGTTAATGAGAATTTGCATATTTTATTAACTCATACAAAATATGTAAATTTATGAGAGTAATTATAATTAAATATTTTGTTAATACAAAACTGAATCTTCAGACGCTCAATTCTGTATGGTTAACAGAATATATAGAGTTAAAAACATATGTATAATTAATCATAACTGAAAAGAATAAATTATTATATTAAAATATTACATTCATTTGCGGCTAATTCAATATAAAAGTCTAGTGTGTAATAATATTTTTTATTTTTTTTAAATTAAAACAAGAATTTTGCTAGATATCTAACATAAGAAAAATATGAGAGTATATTTTAATTATAATTATTAATGCATTGTCGAATAATAATTTAATTATAATGATAGCAATCGATTTATTTGATGATAAAATATTCAAGAATTAGTAATTAGTAAACAAAACTTTAACATAATTTATAATATATATATATATATATATATATATAATATATATATATATATAATATATATATATATATATATATATAATGCGAAAACCACATACCATACTTTCAATCCCAAATCTACTGAAACGGCAGAGAAAACAAACAAATAACCATAAAAATTCGAACTAACAAAACTTTAAACAAAACTATAAACAGAAAAAACACAACCAATGGAGACAGGCTGCAGGGCTAAAGACCTGCATGCTGGGTTATACCGGCATTACACATGAAACTTCCCCCATGCCTGTCACAACCAAACTAACCGTAGGAAACATTAAACCAAGATGAAAAGAACGACTCAGCCGGACGAAGCTCCTTATAAAACCTACACTCACTTGGCGATATTTTTAATCGCCAAAAGGAGAGTATCGCTGTATTCTTTACCTTTGACAAAACTATTCACCAAACTATTTAACAAAGCAATAGGATAACTTTGAACCATTGCACCATGATTGAGATTTATTATGTCACTCATTATACTATCATGTTTAGAATTTAATTTTGTTATCCTAATTAAACTGTTGATAAATATATTTCTAAAAATTGAAATATGTACATTAGAATTAAAATTTAATATCTTGATTGTTTCAAATTTGTAATCATTTCTCTTATCGTAAATGCAAGTACGCAAGTCACCCCTCTCGATGTCGATAGCAAGGTCTAGATAATTTACATGTTTTGTGTTAGATGAAGTTCTCTTTAATGTCAAACCTTGGGGGTAATAATCAAAATTTAATTCACTGTTGGAATCGTTAATCTTTACCAACAAGACATCATCAATATATCTGAAACTTAAAAAATCCTTGTTTAATGTATCATTAACTTCGTATAAAAATAAATAAATATCTGCAAGTACCGAGCTGCAACTACCCCCCATAGGTATACCCTTAATCTGCTGAAACACATGTTTACCATCAAATAAGTAATTTTCATTAACTACAAAATTAAATAAATTTATTAAATGATCCAAATCTTTACCCAAAGTATTGTAACGCTTAAAAAAATCAAAACTTTTATTTTTAAGATCTATTAAATTAATGTTATTATATAAATCTTCAAAATCATAAACATATAAACCTTTGATATTACTCAAACCTTTCAATCTATTAAGTAACTCAATACTATTTTTTATAATACAAGTGTTATTATGTTTTAATGCCACATCAAATAAACTCTGCAAAATATCCAAAAACTTTTTATTAGCAACTTCTAAATAAGTTCCAAAACCACAAGTAATTGTACGAAAGGCAACAGGGTCCTTATGAAATTTAGGAATCAATACCATATAAGGTAATTCTTTACTACGTTGTGTGTATTTTAACCTTTTGTAATATATATATATATATATATATATATATATATATATATATATATATATATATATATATATATATATATATATATATATATATATATGTATGTATAACATTCTTTTCAAATTAATTTTAACAACTAAGTATATTGAAGAGTAAAAAAATACTGATACAGAATAAACTTTTACGCAAAAGTCTGTTTCCATTTACGTTAATTATACTTGTTTTTTAAAACTTCTCTTCGAATATTAGGTAGCAGAACAATACTCAGAAATTTAATGTGAGCAACAATATAATAAATTATAACACCTTGTATAACATATTATAACGATGTGGCATCTTTTAATTTACCGAAACTGTGGCTCGAGTTACTCCATGGTCACAGATATGAAAATAAACAAGCAAGTAAAAATAAAAGATAACCTGCGTATTTTTTTAAAAGTACATGAAAATAATAACTTCAAAGCCCGTGCAATTATGGAATATCCTCATTTGTTTTTGAAAATGACTCGTAGTGAGTCGAAACATGTAAAACAACCTAATAAAAGTTATTTTGTATTATGTTGTTAATTTACACTTTTTAGCATTTAAAGGAAATACATTAATGTGAGCAAATTGTGTCAATATACACTCAGAAAATGTCATTTTCATGGCTCTGCATCAAAATTACTCAAGTTTGAAACATGTATATACTCATTTCTGAAAACATGCACACACTCAAGAATAAAACATCATGTGCTCCTATTTGAGTGTGTCCATGTTACAAAAATGAGTATGTGACTGACTTCTATATGCTCATTTTTGAGTATGTCCATGTTTCAAACATGAGTACGAACTTATCTCTATGTGCTCAGTTTCGAGTATGTCAATGTTTCAATATTATGAGTATTTCTATTATTTCAGAATTGAAAGCATTGGTCGCCATATTTGAAACCAAAAGTTTCATAACAAAATGAAAACATTGATTTACTCAGACTTGAAAGTGTCATTTTTCTCAGTGTATCATTTTTAAATCATCTCATTATGTAAATTGATTCTTAATTATTATTAGGAAATTCATTTGCTTCCAGAATACTAAATTAAACGTTTCTCATCAGAAGAAAAATAAGTATTGGAACACATCCTGAAATAAAAATATTTCCATCAATTTTGCATGCATGATACCAAATTTGGTAATCAACAGAGAAACTGATATAAAAATAAGAAAAGCTACACATAGCTAAATGGAAGGAATGTTATTGGCTAGAAAATGGAACTTAGTTTGAAAAAGTTTTCAAAAAGTGAAATTTATATTACTTATCTGAAAATGTTAGTCTAATTAAATTTAAAAAAAAAATCTATTTAAAAATTTATTTAATATATTTTCTATTATAATTATTATATTATATTTTCTTTAATAAATTGTGTTTGCAAAGAAATTTTAAAACAACAAAAGGATAAAAATATAAGAAAAAATATTTCCTTTCAGAATTTGAAAGAGTTTTTTGATATTTAAAACCTCATGTTTAAATATCACTCTTGTAATATAATGTTGCAAAAATAAAACACAACATGTATTCAATTTGAGAAACACATGGCATATGGTTTGGTAGCAAATGAAGCCTTTGTGAAAGAATGTTACAAAGGCAGAAAACCAACGTTACAAATACACAAATAATGCACAAAAAAGCAGCAAATAGCTGTTTCGAATCGACAAGCGAGATTCTTCTTCAGTGCGACAAAGAGCAATGTAGAGCGTGCTAGAATGGCAAGACTGCACAAAACGACAGAGAGGCGGTGACTTATACCTGATGTGGGTAGGGTTTTTAGCGTTCTCTGCCCCCACCGGGTATATAACCCACCGCCTCTCTGTCATTTTACCCAGTCTTGCTTTTTCTAGAACGCTGTGCTTTGCTCTTTGCGGGCTGAAATAGAAACTCTCTTGAGTATTTCAAACAACTATTTGCTGCTTTTAGGTAGCTTTCAATACAAAAAAGTATAAAGCTACCTATTGCAGCCGTTCGGAGGAAAGCAGTTCCGGAAAATTTCGATATATTTTCACCGATCATGACCCCCAGACCCCAAAACCACCCTCCGTCCAAATGTTGATTTATATATATAGATATATCCATATATATATATATATATATATATATCTGACCTATGTCATACGATAACGCCCATAATTATGAATCGATTTTGATGAAACTAATTGTGTGTATTAAGGTCACTAATGTCTCGACCGAGTTCGTTGGCCAGCTTGGTCCGCCATCTTGTTTCAAGATGGCGGCCATTTAAAGATGTAAAATAACTTAAAATCTAAAATAAATATACAAAAAATTTAAAAATTCAAATTTATTTTTTAATTACGTGTTAGGCCTTGATACAAGGATTCCAGAGCATTTTTTGGTTTACCTCTATCTTAAAAAATGGCTGAGATAGAGCAGTTTGAAATTCTAGGGTGGCTGACATTTTGAAACAAAACAGCACAGTAACGCGAATACTCGCAAATTATTTTCTTTCATTATTGTAATAATTTTCCCAATCATACGCATAAAACTATATATTCATATACGTTAGCGCCAACATTGGCGACAAAATTAGCAAAATTAGTGACATTTGGCGAAATATCGCCAAATTTGGAGACCAAAATAAGTCTTTATAAATGAAGCCAATTTGGCTATTGCTCAATAATTTGGCGAAATTCTTATTCAAATTCAGTATTAACGAATCTTTTGTAAACGTTTCTTTGCATTTTAACTTGCTGTTTTTGTGTAACATTAGCTAAAATTTTAAAACGAAGATATAGGAAAGCCACCTTTTCGTCCCGGTACAGGCCGGAAGGACTTTTTTGTGTATTATTTGCGCATTTTTAAAGTTGGTTTTCTGTTTTTTTAATATGGTTTGTTATTTTATATGTAATACAATTTAAACACTCTCATATACAAAAACACTTAACACACGCTAAGCATGCCCTAAATATGAAAACGGATATTTTTTCTTAAAGATTTTATTTTTTATTACAAAGTTTATTAGTAATTGTGAAATCAGTTGCTTATATTCTTATAAGTGTAGGAATTTGGTAAGTGTGTAGCAGTATACAGTAGACAATAATAATAATGAAAATAATAATCCGTATGCTTGTATTTCTTGTAGTTCTAATTAAGATGCCTGCCTACCTTCGGAAGGGATTCTTTTTAATATTTGAAATATTTCTTACTTATGTGTAGTATATTATACAATATACCTAAAAATTGTGAATAACATGTAAAAATAAGTATATTTTTAAATATTTTTATTTTTAGGCTCAAAACATACATAAAAATTGCTATAGAATGGCACTTTTGCAAAACATCAAAACTCAAATTTAAATGAAGATATTTTTATTCTGTAAATTTTATTATGATTAATAGAACTTTCTTGGGGTACTGAAGCATTTTCATAACTATAACTATATAATTAAAAAATATATAGAATTTAACATTTTTACTCACAGAAAAATCAAGAAAATATATGCCAATTCATAACTTGTATAAACTAAAATATGAAAAAATAATTAACTACAATCATAGTATAGGCACATTACCTAAATAAACTCCTTTAGAGCATTTTTGCAAAGTTTCATTATTACATTACAATTATAATTTTTCGAGTTATGATGTTTTGCGATAAAACAAAATGTTAAAAATCTCATTTTGAGTAAAAGCAGAAAATATAATTAAAAACAAGATTTTACCTATTAAGTGAAAATTCAGATCAGTTAAAACTTTTAAGCAGCTTTGATAACCTTCATTTATTTGTATAACTGCCTCATACGCACCCAATTTCACAGTTTTCAAACAAACGAAATCACTGAGTAAAACTTGGTGTTGCCACATATATTTAACACATTTTAAATATTTTAAAGTTTTTATTTTCCTTTTTAAATTTATTTTATATGTAGTAACAAATTTTGATGCTTATATTCTGTAAAACGTTTATGTAAATAAACATTTACGGTCACTTCCGGTAGCGGAGGGCTACTTTCGGTTTCAAAAACTTGCGACTGACTAATAATAAAATGCCTGTAACTCAAGTTCTAAGCAAAATAGAAACAAAATTCAAACTGATTTAGAAAGTTAAATGTCAGGCTTTAATATCAAACCAAATATAGAAAATCGTACTTTTGACCAAAAATTGCCTTTTAAATTTAGGCAGTCACCTTAAAATAAGAAAAAATTATGACTTTTGTAAAAATTGCGTTTTTTGTATTTTTTTTGTCATAAAATTTATCTACATAATTAAACTTGATATAATTTTCAGAAATTGAATATAAACACTGTACTATTTTTAATTATTCAAGTTCATTGTATCAGAAAACGTGGAAGTACAAATGTTCATCAAATTACAATGATTAGTTAGTGATGTAAAAATTGTCAAACACAAAAACAAACATTGTTTAAAAGTATAGTTCGTTATTGAGACGTATTTGGAAATAAAAAATTATGCATTTTATAACTTTTTGTTTTTATATGATATATTGTATAAAGTATAATGTAAAGTGTATATTGTATAAAGTAAGGGTCATGCAGATTTTGTTGAAATTGTCTTTGAAATAATAATTACTGTTAATGAAATTATTTTAAATTTGTGTTTATAATTGGCATATATTTATCATTTGGCAGTGAAAAATAATTTAAATAATTAGAAGTGTATACAAGTGTTATAATAATTACCAAATATTTTCAGAATTCATTCAAGGAAAGCTAAATTTTTTCTTTCTGTGAATATAAATGGATGGATTCAACTCGGTACAACAGAAAAACTCTTACAGAACTGATTGAAATCGCAAAGAAATCTGCAAAAAATGTATTGTAAATAATGAGAAGTGTCCAATACCCACTAATATAAGTTACTCACTAATTTCAGAAATATTACTTGAACAATAAAATTTATTTTTTTGTGGAGATAAAGCAATGTATTTTATATGTTTTCAATTTAATCTTTAAATTTTTAATTTAATTCGCGCGCGCTTCGAAACAAATTCCATTCAAAAAATCACATAATTTATTTCTTCCTCGATATCACAGAAGCACTCTTACATAGTTATTTTACAATGGCAATAAAAAATTTTAAATTCAGTTTTGTGACAGATAAAATAAAGAGAAATATACAAGAGTTCACAAAATCTTCAGTAACTTTGCATCGAATTTATCTTTTTGCGGTGATAAATAAAATTTTTGAATGCTTTTATTGCAGTATCTCATTCAGATATATTTTGAAATGTTTTATGGGAATTTAGCCGGCCTTTTTATAGTTAGTTACATTGAGAGTGAATAAGTGAAAGAACTTTTTGTTGAAAACTCAGAATGAGGGTATGTAGATTACACAAGTCTGCGGTGAATTTTATTTCCTTCACATTGAAGTTTGTTTCTCGTGTACCATTTTGTGAATTTCATAAAATGTTAGTACAATAAATTAAAAACATATACTTTACATAATATAAATATTATGTTCAAATTAAAATAAAATTCTTTTTTTTCTTCATTGACAGATATTAGTTAAACGCCAAAGTTTAATATATCGTATTTAATATTTCTTATGTTTAATCTGCTTTGTTTTTCTTTTGACTTTGTTGTAGGCAATCAATTGCCAATTCAGGTAACCCTGCCACTTGTTTCTTTATATAATTTTATCAAACAAAGTTTTTTTTTTTAAATGGCATGAAAATACGTCTACATTGAGCTACAATTTTCAAACAAACTTCATTCGAATGTAAAGCATTGTTTTAATATTCTATGATATAAAATTTAAATTACACAATGTTAAGAAGTGGTGTAAAAAATATTTAAAAGAAAAGTATTTAAACTATTAAAAAATATATTAGAATATTACCCATTTGTAAGCCAAACAAAGACCCCAACCACCAATAAATATAACAGACTCACTGTGAACTCATGAATAACTCACGTAAACATATTCATAACTGAGCACTCCAACAGAGTTGGATGCTGCACAACAGGCGGTAGCCGTAAGCTGCACTTTAAGCTGCTTAAATAAACACCCCACGTACCACTAAATACGATAACAACCTCATGTGAGACATATAACTATCTCATGACTTATGACTCTAACACATATTTGTACTGCACAGTAAGAAGTCTCAAACAAGGCAAAAAATTTCTAAAGATATGGCAAGAGAAAATAACATATTTCTTTCTTTGAAGAGAAGAATAAACATTCTAACATTTATCACTTAAAAGACAGAAATAATAATCGCAACAAATTCATAAAACTTAAGATGCAGCCAATTTTACATCTTATTATAAAATGGTTTGTTTCTGCTGGATCCTTTAAATTATTTTGTATGATATTTCATCTTCATTTTCTTGTTTAATTTTACCTAATAGAGAAGCTTCGCATTTAGCATTAAAAAAAATTGATAACATCTGTAACAGAGTAGGAAAATTATTCCTTTATAAATTTTTGTTATGCACTATGAAGTTTTTTTTTTTTCAATTTATAACCCATCCATTAATAAACTGGCAGTAGTCTTGCGCAGGCCTTCTTGTCACTAATATCGGTTATTTTTTCTTATCACACCGTAAATGTAATGTTAAAATTCTACGTAGATAATCTTAACTATTTCTCCTCAACCGCAGATCAGTTACAAATCACTCCTTTTTTCGGGTATATATATATGGTGATTTTGAACTCCAGGGCAACAGTTTAAGGGGTGACAGAGGACGCCCAGACAAGCTCAACACATGATACTATGCTTGGTCGTAACTCAACCAGTGATGCGCTATAGAGCACTTTCTGGTTACGGAGAGAACCATGTTTCTTTCAAAATATCTAACAAATGATTATTGATTTTATTTATTCGGAATAATGTTACTAATTAGGAGGCTAATATGGATGGATAAAAATTATTAAAAGAAATAAAGAAATTTCAAAGTAACCATTAGCTCAAGAGAGTAGGAGGGGTGGGGGTACATAATAAATTGGACAAAATTTCATTTCAGAGAAGTTGAGGATGAACCAGAACGCCTGAGCAAAACATTAAGTGGCGATAGAACACATATAAACAAGCTTTTTTCGCCCCAGTATGCATGGACTTATCGCAAGTGGCGAACCGTTAGATAGCGCCGTCATTAAACACGCAAAGCGTTGGTTTTTCACACGCATCGTAACTACTACCTTGGATTTCAAAAAGGATAACTGGTTTTACAAATCAACAAAAATCGTACATGCATTTCATAGATGTTGATGCGGTTTTGAGTGCTCTGAAAGTCCTAATTGTATAATAAACATGGTTCTCTCCACAATCAGAAAGCACCATCTAGCGCTTCATTGCTTGGGTTACGGCAATGTATTGTCTGGTGTTTTGAGATTGTCTAGACGTGGTCTATCGCCCGCAATGTTTTGCTCATGATTTCCGAATCACCCGTATACACGCAAAGTGTAAATTTGTCAAAAAAATGTGACAAGATCACTTGTGTCAATTCATATTTAATTTTTTCCAATACTTCAAAGATCGTGAAAAAAACTATATGATTTCGGTAAATAGATATTTTATAAATAAATTAAAAATAAATACTATGTGACTATTATGGGAAAACTATTTCTTATTTTCTCATTTCCGCCAGTGGACACTAGCGAGCAATAACACTCTAAAAAAGAACGAAAAATCATGCGTCAAGCATAGATTAGGAAACACTTTCCAACACATCCACAAAACTGCAACGAAACTTCACCGTTAAATAAGGTGAAAAAGATTTGTAAGTAAACATTTTAGGAAACATATAACACATTTAAAAGTCCAGTTTTAGCAATTACCTTCCATAGTCAAAGATCTTGTCGAATTCTTTTGTGAAGCCTTCTATATGATCTATAGATTTAGATATATACTACATATACGAAAATTCACATTTAGTAATTTTCGCCAATCGATGGGAATGCACTTGAAATCTTTTGTACATCCCTGTATATTATCTAAGGATTTTTGTACACATCCCATATTAAGCTAAAATTTAATTCAGGTAAAAAAAAAACTCATAAGACAACTTAATACAAATTTCCAGCAGTTACCAACTATAAACGACCATACCTTGTTTTTTGCGTAGCCCTGTATATGAAAACATTTATTTTCCACAAATTTCTATAAGTCTACTAACTATAACTCAGCAGGAAAACACGTAACAGCCTAACCTAATTAAAAACTACCTTAAGCAATTCACTCTGATAGTCTGTAATACTTAGGAATTCTCTTGTGTAGCCCTGTATAGGATCAACCAAATTTACACACACCATGTACTATGCAAAAATTTAGTGAAACTTAAAAGCGCAAGCCAATGTTGAAAGCGTACTTATCACACATAGACTGTAATTATTGCTCGTATATTTTAACCGATATATTTTGTGTTTTCCTGTAAATAAACGATCAACGCAATGCACAGCATACTTTTAAGTAAGACATTTATAGTAAAATCTCAGCATATAAATTTGATTATGTTTCAAATAGTTAAACATCATTCAATTACACTGCAAAGGATTTTTTCCCCGTAGAACAATGTGCAACAGAATTACTTTGTGTGACCCTGTAAAGGAATAATATATGCTTTGAACCCCATATTCTACAAAAAAAAGCATGTTTTAGTGCACTTTATAATTGAATATCAATTTCATCATGTTTCAAATGGCGTAGCATACACAAAATGCACTTGAAACGATTATTTCCCATTGACTGTAATGTAACGGAACACTTTTGACTGCCCCTGTAAAAAAAACTATTAGCGTTATACACTTCATTTTCAATAGGGATCATGCTATAGTAAACGGGAATAACACACAAAAATTTCAGGGAAATCCGAGTGTATTTACGCGAGTTAGAGCACGGACAGACGGACAGACAAATTGAAGTGATAAACACTTTTCAACTAAGGTTGGAAAGTGCTAAAAAGACATGATTACCATGCGTTCATCCGTTCAAGCCCAAGATACATCTGTTGCTAAAATATTGAACTGATTGACCGAAACCGGGATTTACGAAGAAATTTTATTGAACATGAATAAATGATTTTTCTTCACGTAGATCATAAAAGCAAAATTTTATCCGAAAATTATGTTGTCATTGTTTCTTTCAGAGATTAAAAATAAGTAGAATATACAGCGTGTCCACGTATAACCTGACCGACCTTTATTTTCGCAACCGTTGGTCCTAGAGGCATACTTCCAATTACAAAAATGGTTTAAATAAGGTAAAGAATTACTTCCAAAGCAATTTGGGGCAAGAAAAACAGTTATTAAAAAATTACGAAATTTAAATTTTTATACCGTTCCCCGGTCCTATTAGTGATATTTAGTAAAAATTTACTGTGACACTAACAAGTAAGACAAAAAAAGTCCCATTCATCTAGCATTAAAATTGACCGAGTAATAGCTGTTTAAAGTTGGAGTATATTTTTTGCTGCGAAATAGGGGTCATTCACAAATGTAGTAGAAATATAAATAATCGTCAGATATATTAAAAAAATAGTTGAGAGCAAAATTAACATGGCAATCTAATATAAATGTGAAATCTATAATCATTCTGACATATTAATGCAAAATATACCATTTGTACTGAACATATAAAAGGATAAAAATAACAGAATTTTTGTTAAATAAAAGGATGAAAACTACAGCCTCAATTCTTTACAAAATGATACAGATTTTAAAATGCTGTTAGATTACACTGTCTTTCAAATTTTGGATTGTGCCATGTTTTTTAAATTGTTGAAAATTGATTCTTATGTATTTTTTAGTGCAGAATCCGAAAATGACCTTCATTTTAAACCATCACGTCAGGATTTTTCTCAAATCGCAAATTTCAAAGATATAAAGTTCAAATTGATCCCCCCTCCCCTCCCAACCTCATCAGACCCCTGAGCTGTTTAGCTGTAAGAAACCTAGTATAAGCCAAAAATTTGAATAAATTATTGAATTAAATAAAGTTAAACTGAATAAAAAGTCTTACATCTAATTTATCGTATCAGATTTTTCGCCATTTTTTAACCTTGAAATTTACGATTTTCGAAAAATCCTAACATGATGGTTAAAAGTAAAGGTAATTTTTTTATTCAGCGTTAAAAAATACATAAAACGTAATTATCAAAGTTAAAAAACACAACCATCGCAGGTTTATGTTATTTAATCTAAAATTCTTTCTTAAACTTGTTGAGGGTGATCTATCCGATTTCTTTTGTGTTATCCTCTGATATAAGTATGTATAAGAAGGTAAGCGTCGAAAATTATAATAATATTACATTGTCATCGGATTTAAGTCAGTATGTAAAATTTAACTTTGATCGGACACTTGAAAGTAACTTAAAGATCGAGTACAAATTTTAAACTGGAAAGACGATCGTTGCAAGTTAAATAAAACCTTATGAAAATAACATAATTTTTGTTAAAAGAAATCATAGCCTCAAATCCTTTCAAAATAAAACATATGTTAAAATACAAGTATTTTAACTAATCTGAAACTTAATTAATAAAAGTTAACTCAATCGTAATAGTTATATGATTTCTTTCAAAGCGCAGATACCTTGAAATAACTTTAAGTACTCGATATACGACCCCTGAAAGCAAGGCCGAAATCATTTGTTTTCAGATGCAAAAAAGTGGTATAAGTCATGCATTTCAAAGTTTCATAACTCAGTCAATTTTAATGTTAGATGAATGGGACTTTTTCTGTCTTACTTGTTAGTGCCACAGTAAATTTTTACTAAATATCACTAATAGGACCGTGGGACCGTATAAAAATTTAAATTTTGTAATTTTTAAATAACTGCTTTTCTTGACCCAAATTGCTTTGAAAGTAATTCTTTACCTTATTTAAACCATTTTTGTAATTGGAAGTATGCCTCTAGGACCAACGGTTGCGAGAATAAAGGTCGGTCAGGTTATACGTGGACACGCTGTATATAATATTTCACCTCCCTTCAAGGTGTTTTAAAAGAGTTTATAAGTTTTTTTACTAATATCAAAATGGATTATACTACAAAATAGTATATAAGTAATCGAGTTTATATTATTTATTTTTACGAATATAGCATATCCACCATGAAATATAAATTATCCCTCTGGATATAATATATTTATGTGTTGAGAGAAATATTAAACTTTTTACGACGTGGGCAGTAGTTTATTGTTTTCCATACATCACCCAGACAACATAGATAGAACATGTAAGGTTTACTTCGAATTCACTTTTTTCTTGAACTTAGTAAAATGCCATTTATCTTTTCAAACCATATGAGAATTCCAAGAAAACCTTCAAGATGAGAAACAGCATAAATTCATCACGTCAAGAAAACACGCAAATAAATAGTATATACTTGTCTGTGCCATATGTTATGTATTATCATTTTCTTCTCTAGAATAGTATGCACAGTTATTATAAAACTTATAAATATATAACTATATAATAAATCAAATCTGAGTAATCAGAGAGAGAACCTGAATAACGTGAATGATGGCGTTTCACATCATTGTACTCGTATTATACAGCGTGAAACTGTAGAAAATCCTTATTTGTCTTGATAAGGGATTCGGCGAAGTCGAAACAAATAGATAGATTATTTATTAAAATCGTTTTTGAAATAGTTAAAACATTTATTAAAATGACATTAATGCATTTATTAAAGGCATAAAAACAACATGTAACATTTAATACAAATTAAATTTATGCATTCATTAAATGGATAACATTTATTTAAAAATTATATGTAAATTATGTTAAACCTATACAATTTTAAACCCGAGATCTTTCGATCACAAACGCGTTTATTTTCAAGGGTGATACCTTAACCGCAGTGTCGCTGTCTGTAACCATAAAAAATTTTCTTTAACAAATTTTATGTATATTTTTAATAAAAGTTGTCTCAGAAACGTCTTGTGTTCCCATTCTTGAAGGAATTTACAGGTTTCTGTTGCAGTTTTTTATTCTCTATAATTAGTGATACTTCTTTCAAAATATTAAAAAAAAATGAATTTCCAATCACCACACTGTCACACAATCTTTTACAAAAGTGATTTTCGGAAATTTGGTTGTTGCAAATTTCACAAATTGAAATTCAAAATTTAATACGAATGTGTTTAATTTCTAATCTAACAAGTTTCTAAATTCTGTTTCAAATACGTGTAAATATTCGTCACGAATCTAATCGTGCAAATATTTTGGTGTGCCAGCTGAAACTTGAAAAGTTTGCAACTTCTGATAGTCTATTTACAGTAGAATCTAATTTAGATATCTAAAATATGAAAAAGAAATTTATATTAGTAGGCGGTTAATGAAATTGAGATAGGTTTAATTGTAATTTTTAAATATTTATTAAGAAAATGTCTGAGGCAATGAAACAAGCTTTTTCATCATATTTGTTTTTCTCTCAGATTGTTATGATTGTGTTCATTAGACAATATTAGAACAGATGTAGAAATTATAAAATGAAACCTTAAACGATATTTAATCTCACTATATTTAAACTTAAAAGTCAAAATATATCTAATCTAAGATCATTCCATATTGTGTATATTTATTATATTAGAACCTGTATACTGTGTTTTTTTTTACTGTCTGAGAAAAATATACATAAAAAAACTACATAAAAACAAAACGATGGAATATTCAAGTTAGCATACATGGAAAAATTTCCCTGCTCTCAGAGCATGGTGTTTGCATATTTGCGGAGACTCAAAATCTAGAAAAACATATTAATAAAAGCTGCCTTAATTGTAGATTTTATACGGCCTTATTTAATTGCAGCTTAAGTAGGATTAAAACGTTTAATTTTACATATATTCTCATAATTTAAGTTTTTGATACCGATACAAAATACTCCATACTTAATATTATTTGCATATATATGTTGCATCTTTACATTCATATATATATTTTCTTAAACATGACATACTTATTAACATGCCTAATATATACATAATATACATATATAGCATGAATATGATGTAAAAAACATAGAGTATGCATAGAAAATATACATGTAATAAGTTTTTCTTTTTTTTTAATGAACGTAATATGACCACTCTATCGCTAATGATTAATCATCCAATTAAGAAATCTTCCATAATCAGAGAACATGTTACATTCAACGCCTTTGCGCTACACCTTACATTTAGGATCACGTGTTTATACGTTAAATAATTTTCCACGTTCTTAACATGTCTTTAAGCATCACTCTATTGTTTCACTTGACTTTTTTATAGAAAAATAATCTGAGTGATAAATAAGACACCTATAATTGCCTCAGTAATGCATTTATAAACTTTATTGCTTATGTACGTTTATAAATACTACTGATCACTAATCTATATATAAAAAAAATTCCACTTAGAGAGTAATTTCTATGTAATAAACTACAGTTTTTTATAAAAGTAGCTCTTCTTTGAATTTAGGAGATTAATATTGTATTTCAACAAGCCATTAAAATTATATACATACTCAAGTTATAAACAAAAGCACAAGACTTAAGTCATTTTTCATCTAATGATCGCAGTTATTTTACTCAACTTAATAATCACATCATCTTTCTTTTATCATAATTTGTACCTCACATCAGGTATAATGAATGGTACTTCATCATATAATTATCAGCAACAATTTATATTTATACGCAAATATATAAATCAAACTCGTGAGCTTTTCATTTGTTCTATACTATGTAGAAGTAAAAAAAGGATTTCTGCTATAGGAAATGACATAAGCTAATAACTAATAATTAATTACAAGTCTATGATAGTTAAATTGTAATTTATTACCTAGAAAAGAAGATTTAAGATTAAATATCTTCTAAAAAATTAGTCATTATTTAAGATTTATGACAAACATAATTTCCCAAATTGAGATTTTTTTTAAATATTGAGAGACGATTGTTTTTTTCTAGTTTTTCGAATGTTAACGACAATTCTTTATTAGTGTCCTGTACAGTATTTTTTCTGCAATAAAGACACTCGTGTTTTTTAATAAAAGGCTGTCGTTATTATTTATGAGATAGTTTGAACGTTTATTTTCTCTTCAGTAGTCTGTTGATAGAATTATTTATACATAGATATAGATGTTTGTAAGAAGTTGTTTAATTTAAATGTTTCTATTTTAGTATAATTAAGTTGCGATTGAGTCTAAGTATCTAAACACTTTTTTTTGTATGGAGTGGTGGTATTAAGGATAATGAAAATGTCTTTAACTTTTTTTCAACATAATTGCTTTTCAAATGTAATAGTATTACAATTAAAAAGGTTTATTCGGGTAAAGGCTTTGCAATCACTAATGAATTTTTTTTTCGCATCTGCCTCTTTTCTTGTTTATTAGACACTACCTGCTATGCATTACAATTGATTTGAAATGTTCCTTTGTTACTAATTAAGGAATACTTTTCCCTATCATAAAAAGGAGTGCTGAACACTATTAGCACTTCAATGGACTTCCCAGTTGCGCTGAAACTTAACTATCGACTAGAAGTAAGTGTTTTACGAAATCTTAGGGATCAAATGAAATTTAGTCTAACCACTTTGATAACAGAAGCCAGCGTCTTCAGACTGTACGAAAGTAAAATTTATCTATATCGCAAAAAACGGTAATTCGATTGAGCTGTAAACGTGCTCACCCATATTTTTGTTGATAGCATTTCGAATATGTAAAAAAACAATGTATGTAATAATTCATATATTTTTTAAAACTATGAATTCTTTAATAATTTTCATAATTTAACGTATGCATTTGAATCACAACTTCGGCGTTTGCGAAACTTCTACGGAAAAGTTACTCGCAATCAAAGTTATTTCCTGAAAATATTAGTAGAGTCCGTTACTAAAACCCACTCGACTAGCTAAAGCTTCACAATTTTTAGGAAGCCACTACGGGCAAAAATTATGTATTATAGATTCACAAACTACAGACGAACACTCCAGCTTTGTCGAGTCTATCTAAACGGAAGAAAATTAAAGAATCCAAAATTCGCTCAATCGCACTCTTGTGTGCCGGAAAAATTAGACGCCTGCATATGGTAGAAACGTTCACAAGTAAAAACTTTTAATCTTAAGGTACACTGCAATTTCCCAGCACACATTCGAAATGCATTTGGAACACTTTGATTCAAAAAAAGTGTTCCAGTTACCTTAATGTGTAATAAATGTGTTTCCTTAATGTGTTCCGAATATGCTCCGCTATAAAGAATGTGTTTGGAAAGTGTACCGAAAGTGTTCTGCTCCAGGATATCTGTTTAATCTAAACTTGGAAATACATCTGAGATCGGACTAGGAGCACATTTGGGCACACTTGTGAAATCACTGCTTTCAAAAACTGCGCTAGAAAGTGTGCTGTACAAAACAAGTGTTCTTAGAAGAATTCTAAAAAGTGTTCCAAAATGGGCTTTTCAAAGGGGACAAAATAAGTGTTCTAAAAAGTGTTCTAAAAAGTTTATAAAGATTTGCAGTGTAACGAATGCTACCATTAGATATTTTAGTAAAAATCTGAATTTATTTAAAAACTGTTTGTATCTAGACAGGGGGAGATGCATACAAATTAAATTGATTAAAAAAATTTTTACTAACAAGGGAACCACCGTCGTTGCCTGATCGAGATTACCTGATCGAGACCTTATATCGATATAATGACCTCCAAAGGGATAAAAGACAAAAAAATCCTAAAATTGCATTTTCTGTGATATTGTTGGGAAGCTAGATATTTGAAATTTCGTGTGGTGATTATGTTTAAGAAGTAAATATACGTTATGAACGGTTTCTAAAAATTTCGAAATTTGAAAGTGTGGAAGAAATAAGAAATAAGCGGAAAACGTTCTAGAAAAATTCTAAATCATGACATTTATAGATCTGTTAGGGTTAGTCTTTGAAATCTGACAACGGTTTCTAAAAATTTCGAAATTTGAAAGTGCGGAAGAAATAAGAAATAAGCGGAAAACGTTCTAGAAAAATTCTAAATCATGACATTTATAGATCTGTTAGGGTTAGTCCTTGAAATCTGACATGACTTTACTGTTAAGAATTGAATGAATGTACAGAACAGTTTCCAAAAATTCAAAATATAAAAGAATGTCGGAACAAAAATATTCTAAAATTGCGATTTCTATTGCATATTTGGGGCTAAAAACTTGAAATTTTGCATGGTAGTTACTTTTAAGATGTAAATTTTTTGAACTGTTAAGACTGGAAATTTAACTTGACATAACTATTATTTTAAGAGGCAAATACTCACAATAGAGCAATTTAAAAAAAATCGAAATGTAAAGGCGAGTAGGAACAAGAAAAGCTCTAAAATGTGCTATTTTTCTGGTACTGCTGTGCTTAAAAACTTTACATTATGCATGGTGTTAATTTTACGACGAAAATGCTCTTTACGAAGTTTCTAAAAAAATGGAAATTGAACATGGGGAAATGATCGGAAAACGATCTAAATTACCATTTCTTTGGAATTTTTAGTGCTAGAACCATGAAATGTTTAATTAAAATAGATTTTGTTTTTCCCCAAACAATCGAAAGTCCTCATACCACTTTTAAATTCAATACAACGGGTTGCTATGCAGCTAGTATATTGTAAATATTAGGGAAATGCTTGCGTATATGAAACAAATTCAAATTCAACCAAGCAGTGAGGACCTTGTATATGGCTTAAGCTCTAAACGCCCTGCTTGGCAGGTGTATTACAAAAAAAGAAATGAAGGCATTAGGCCATTAGTCTTTTACATAATTATGGAAAAATATTATAATAACAGCAAAATATCATATTCTTCAGCTGTCTAAAATTCTACTAATCTCCTAATTGGCCTGCAACTGCAATGTTTTGAAAAATAAGATGTTTTTTTCCAAAATCTTATTACACTCAATTATGTTCTGTTGCAAATTTTGCTCCTTTTAGAACATATCGAAACCGATTGGATACAGACATGTAGACAGGTTTCATTATATGGTATGCTGATGTGAGAGTGCATTTTATGAATAGCTTACTCGAAAGTACCTTGGCTAGTCTTTAACTCGTCAAGGCCCCTAACACAGCGAAATGTCAGCATAATTTTGTTATGTTTTTTTTTTTTTTCACTCATCTACAGATTTTATAGAAAGGTCATTTTCTCAATTGTCATTAGCAGATTTTTTAGATATTAACTTATTCGGAGAAGGACCGTAATTGGGCTCATATTGGTATATTTTAGCTAGCATGATTTTCTGAGAAAATATGGGCGGATATTTAAATTACTCGGAATGGCAGCCCAAAGGTATGCAGACGAGATCTCGTGTTATATCTTACGCTGCATCCATTGTCGATTCCTTTCTTACTAATGCATGCTACTACGCAATACAGCTCGACCTGTGGAGAATGTGTTTCAAAAGGAAACAATACAACATATGTAGTCGCGAGCATGTTCTCATCAGTTACATCTGATCTAACATCTCTGGGTCACATTTAACGATGCATTGCAGAGAGAAATGACAGTGTTGACTGTTCGGGACTTAGAGATAGCATTGTTTGAGGTGTAGAACAGTCAGTGTTGCCAGATTGGGGATTTTGTCCCCATTCTGGGGAATTTTGAGTCTCCGTGAGAAATTTTTGAAGACAAATTTTCAGTGGGGGAAAAGTTTGGGTAATATCAACAGTTTTGGAATTAACTTGGGGATTTTTTTCATTATTTATTGTGTTCGGTTTAAAATTTACTATTAGTCACCTGGCAACACTGCATCTGGATTCGTCAATTACAGGTATTTTAAGTTCTAATATATTATGCATTTAATTGTAATATCTATTTATTTTTTCTTTTCTTAATTTGTATTATTTTCTTGATCAAAATTTAAATGATCAAATAAAAATGGAAAATCGCAAGTTCGTTTTTTTTTTCTTTTTGTAAATATGGAATATTTTTTAAAAAAGGGCTTGATTTGGGGGAAATTTTTTAATCTTAAATTGATTAAATAATTTTGTAGTGGTAAATTTAAAATTTAAAATTTACTCTTTTTACTAAAAACTGATTTGGGGTCTTTTTGGGGAAAAAAACACTGAATTGGGGAACATTTTAAAACTGTTGGTGAAATTGACTTTCAACCATCTGGCAACACTGAGAACAGTATTCCTCAAACTCTTATCGACGCATTTATACCATCAGTGGACAACAGATCTGGAACACTCTAATCTGTTAAAAATTTGCAGCAAACTGTCAACGGTTATATAATCTTAATTTAACTATATCCTGACCGTATTATTGTCCACATTATGGTTAGAATAAAGATAAATTACGGTTATGTAAACGTTTTCTATAAAAACGGTCAAATGACTGGACAGTTTGCTCCAAATTTTTAACAGTGTTTATTATTCATAAAAAATCCTAATCACTCATTAAAAAAAAAAAAAATCCATAGTTCACCTCAAAAAACATATTTTTTATCATTTACAGGTACTCAGATTGGTGCGGAACATTTCTTCATTTTCTTGACATCCTTTTACAGAGTTCAAATTTCGATATACGATGTTCTAGTGTCTTTTTTCTGTATTTGTTTGCTTGTTTCCCGAATTTCTTTTTCATAGTATATATGAATTTATATATAGTATTTTGTAATTGTATCATTTCATTTGCTGATTTTCATCATTTGATTTTGTATCATCATATAATTAATTAAGGTTACAATTTACATATTCATCATTTGGCAGAAATTATTATTAAATCCACGTTCTCAGCAATGTCACTTAGACTAATCCTTTCGAGGGAAGTCCTAGAAATATAAATTATCCTCATTTAAATTTTGTACCACCCACTGATAAATTAATAAGGTGTTCTCTTTCCCTCAAATTAAAAATATATATATCAATATATATGTATATATAATCACTTTTCCAATATTATGTATCATTTTCAGACCAATTGCTAAAGATAATTACAAGTTTAATAAGAAAAAACAATTATCTAAACGAGTAATTATCTTTTTCTGTATTTACCATGCATTTATATAGAAAATATACACAAAGTTTCACTCTTGTGCAATTTCCAATAAGCGACGTCCATTATTTATATCATTATTTTCCTTTCATACTGTTGCAAGTAATTATCTTTCCCTTTCGAAATCCACAGCTTTCATTATTTATCACATAAGTTTCTCCATTAGTTGCAGACTTTGTTAATTGCTAGTTTTATTAATTACTGACTGTATTAATTTCTGCATTTTCTAAATTAAGTGCAGTACTAATTGAAATGATATTACCTTATAAATGTATCTTTTGTTAGGGCTTTCGGAAATTGTTTTTCGTATCATGAATAGTTCCTGTTTTGGTTTAGGGCTTACAAAGTATATTCTTACAAAGTTATTATATATTTTTATAGACAGAAAATTTTAGAATACAAAAGATGAAAACACATACAGATAAGGTTTCAGTTATAATATAAAGACCGCGACAATAGCGATCTTATATTTATATCAAACTAGCGGCCCTCCCTCGCTTTGCTTCGGGTTAACCTTGAAAACCTTCATCTCTTTGTGTTTTCTGTAGACCTTTTTAATGTGTACAATAATTAGTACATTATTTTGATAAATCTTGTAGGGTTCAGCCTGCGTTTGCAATGTATAAGCGGAAAAAATGAAATTATTTACGACATCACATTAAAAACCTCAAAAATAACAGTATTTCTCCACTATTTAATGGATGTTATTATACATATAAACCTTCCTCTTGAATCACTCTATCTATTAAAAAAAAACGCATCAAAATCCGTTGCGTAGTTTTAAAGATTTAAGCGTACATAGGGATATAGGGACAGAAAAAGCGACTTTGTTTTATACTATGTTAAGAAGATAAACAATATAAAACATTTTTAAAGCAGAATCAAAATTCCTGTTTAATTTTTTTTAAGTAGCATTTTTAAAGATTCTATTAGAGTACTTTTTAATAAAAAGAATAAACTCTTTTTGAACCTTCTTTTACATAAATGTCATACGTGGCTCCTACCATAAATTGTAAAGAGCACTGTTTTAAAACAGGTGACCGTCTAATGTTTCTTTTAAAATACATTTCTTTAAAGAAAATGCCCTTTTTGAGAGCGTGGATAAAGAATTCCTTAATGATTTTCTTCAATTTGTTTATGAAGTCTACAACAAATTATACTTGATTTCGTGAATTTTTATCAGATATGAGTTTTATTTCTAGACTGTTAAAACACTGTATTGTATATAAGTAATGATTTTATTTACGAAAGGAAAACATATGAATATTAATACTTTAAAAACATTTAATGGGACGATTTTGATTAAAGTATTTTGGTCAATTGTGTAGCTTTTATTTAAAATATTTTGTGATGTTTATAACTCTTAGCTAAATATAAAAATTGAGATTTTAAAGTAATATTTCATATTCACCTCCGTTTTGGAAGAACATTGTTATCAAATGTGTATGTCAAAAAATATCTGTTTGCATTAGATTTTTAAATCTATCATTTTTTTCTCTACACTATACAGAACGTAACAATTTTAAACAATTGTATATTCACATGCTATAAATATTTGAAAATTCAATTAAAAAATGTAAATGAAATTTTGATTTTTTTTAAAAAGAATTCATATGTTAAGATTCTATCAGTAAAGGGATGATTGAAAGCATTTTGGAAATCACAGATTTTAAGCATAAATTACTTTTTACTTTTTATTAAATTTCTATAGAACCACCATTTGCAGCTTAAAATGTTTTACTATATTTAATAATTTCAAGCGTTGAAACGTCTCTCAGTCTTTAAGCTCAAGTTGATATATTTTCAAAAGTAAATAATAATTTAACGTTTAACATAGATGTACGCAAACAAACGAAAATACATTCATGTATCTTACAACTATTTCAAATAATTAAGTTAAGAAAAAATACCTCATTCGTTACAGTATGTTCCGAAAGATTTTGTTAAAATAAGAATACGCGTATTCTGTTATTTAGTGTATCTAAATTAAGATAAATTAGATAAAGACTTAATAGCGAAAAGATTTTCTAAAACTTTTACGCAAATAAATCAATAAAAAGCAAGATGCATTATATCGTTTGGAGAACATTAATTAATAAAAAAAAAGAAAATATACTACTACATTTTCTAAATACTTTGTTAAAATTAATAAACACTCATTCTATAGTTTCGTTTATTTAAATTAATTAAAAGAAAAAATTATTATCTTATTCGCAATAAGTGTTATTCAAAACCTTTGCTACAATAAATTTGGTCGAGTCCTATTGTTTAGTATATTTGAATAAATTCAGATAAGGAAATAATACTTTTGTGCGAGAAGATTTTCGGAAAGCTTTTGCTGAAATAAACAAGGCTTATTCTGCTATTTAGTTAACATAAATTTATTATAAGAAGAAAAAGAATATTTTACTTTGGAAAAGTTTTTAGAAAAACTTTTGAAGAAATAAGCATAGGCTTATTCCGATGTTTAGTTTATTTAAATTAATTAATGAAAGATAGAAAATATTTTTTATATGCAAAAAGATTTTCAAAAAACTTTTGCGCAATTAAATAAATTAATACGCTACATTTTCCAGTATATAAATGAACCTAGAAAATAAAAATAAATAAAAATAAAACAATTTTTGATTTGATGCAAGAATTGTATAAAGTTTATTTCTCAATTTAAACGACTTAAACACCGTTAAATTTAATACTTTTCGAGATTATTATTATTTTAGAAATGCGACGTGTTTGTAAAAATCCATTTACACTTCCTTATTATACGTATAAGAAGAAAAGTGTGGTATTTATTTTAGTTATATACTAAAAAATGACGAGTTGGCAAATGACGGACGGAGGTGCTTTGAAAAAATAGGTGGGCACAATAAACCATCATAGACATGACTTCAACAATGAAAAAAAAATATTTTTTAGTCACTAGCTCTTCAGCCGTTTAAAAATTGCAATTATGGAAATGGCATCTTTTTAAAATTAATATTTTTCAAATTAAACTGTCAATTTGGAACCAAACATTTGCTTATTTAAAGTTACAATGAAAAGACAGACATAAATATATTTCGGGGAAACAACCTACGTATTTCATTAGAAAAATATTTGGAATACTTTTCAACAAGATTCAAGTTTATTTAAAACTGAATCTAGAGTTTTCACAATTTTTGAAAATGCTTTCTGAGAAAACACTTCGTTACTGCCATACGCTTTACACCTATAGTTCCAAAACTGTCCTTTCTTTTTCTCGATTTCCAATTGATAAAATATGAGTGATTTATTTTTATGTATAAAGTGTACTTTAGTCGATGTTTTAAGCCGCCGAAAAAGGGTTTTACTCTTAATGAACACGTATTCTTTTGTTTAATGCCTTTAACCCATTCGCTGCCAACCACGTGGTTTTTCAATCTAAAATTACGAATTCGTACCAGAAATTTCGAAAGAAGAATTTTTATTTTATGTAATCAAGAAATGTCGGTAATTAAATAAAGTAAATATTGTTATTAGTATTTTCTGGTATAAATTTGAACTTTCTATAAAAGAAAATTTCAGTAATTTTATGCCGGAAGTGAACGTGTTAAATTATTAAAAAAAAAAAAAAAAAAAAAAAAAAAAGAATAGAATAATTTATCTATGACACAATTTTGTGAAAGCTTTTGTTAAACTAAACTTAGACGTATTGTACTCTTTAGTTCATTAAAATTAATCCATAGAAAAGTCCAAAAATCTTATTTCCGATAAGATTTTCGGAAACATTAGCTAAAATAAAATCAGATGTATTATATAGTCTAGTGCATTTGTGAAAAAAAAAAAAAACATTTTCCTGGTCTACATTAATAACGATTATTTTACTGAATAAGGAATTACATCTTCTATTGTTTCTCCTTTTTTTAACATTATGTCTGGCATATGGAATATTACTAAAAATGTATGGTAGCAATTACTCATCTTCACACACTAAAATATAAATCAAGTTCATGAGATCGTTATTCGTAATTAACAAAGTGTTAGTGTGGTTTTCAAAGTCAATATGCCTCCCAACTCTAGGTGTGGTGATTTTCATTTTAAAATGTAGTACCATACAAATATGACTGTGTACGCTGCCTAAGGTAGTTTACCCCCTTCCCCCTCCAACACCAAATCCCTTCCGAAGTAAAATGTGTGAATTCAACTAGTTGGTTTTTCAATCTAAAATTACGAATTCGTACCAGAAATTTCGAAAGAAGAATTTTTATTTTATGTAATCAAGAAATGTCGGTAATTAAATAAAGTAAATATTGCTATTAGTATTTTCTGGTATAAATTCGAACTTTCTATAAAAGAAAATTTCAGTAATTTTATGCCGGAAGTGAACGTGTTAAATTATTAAAAAAAAAAAAAAAAAGAATAGAATAGCTTATCTATGACACAATTTTGTGAAAGCTTTTTTTAAACTAAACTTAGACGTATTGTACTCTTTAGTTCATTAAAATTAATCCATAGAAAAGTCCAAAAATCTTATTTCCGATAAGATTTTCGGAAACATTAGCTAAAATAAAATCAGATGTATTATATAGTCTAGTGCATTTGTGAAAAAAAAAACATTTTCCTGGTCTACATTAATAACGATTATTTTACTGAATAAGGAATTACATCTTCTATTGTTTCTCCTTTTTTTAACATTATGTCTGGCATATGGAATATTACTAAAAATGTATGGTAGCAATTACTCATCTTCACACACTAAAATATAAATCAAGTTCATGAGATCGTTATTCGTAATTAACAAAGTGTTAGTGTGGTTTTCAAAGTCAATATGCCTCCCAACTCTAGGTGTGGTGATTTTCATTTTAAAATGTAGTACCATACAAATATGACTGTGTACGCTGCCTAAGGTAGTTTACCCCCTTCCCCCTCCAACACCAAATCCCTTCCGAAGTAAAATGTGTGAATTCAACTAGTTTTTAATTATACAGTGAACTCTCTCTATCTGAACACTCTCTAATGTGAACACCTCGGTATTATGAACACTTTCTGACGGTCCCGGCGAAACGCTATAGACTTAACAAAAGATGAACTCTCTGTATTCTGAACGCCCTCTAATCTGAACACCCCATTATTATGAACGCTTCTTTTGATCCCCATTCTAACACGCCTCTCCGTAAACTGAACGTGTGTTTGCAGTCGGAATGCGGGGAATACCCGCATCATGGAAATTCAGAAAAATTGTTGCAGAAGAAAAAAACTGTTCCATGAACTCGATTTAAAAATAAACAGACAAAATCAGTTCTAGATTGTAAGATCTACTCGATGCTGAAATTTTTTTGAATAATTCAGATAAAATCTTCAGTTAACAAAACAAACAAAACGTTTATTAAAAAAAAAGACTATTTTTGTCTTTACCGTACGTGTTCTCAACTAACTAGAACATTCTTATATTTTTAATAAACAAAGATATGAAATTGTTGCCACTTCAGAAAAAGTAAATCATGATAATCAAATTAAATGAAATGATCAAAACAATCAATTTTTATGTAAAGAGATACAAGAAAAAATAATGTAAAAAACATGTTACATGATTCCCCCTCTCCCGAGCTGAGATAAAAATAGAAAGATTGCGCACCAGAAATGCCCCCCCCCCCCATGATATATAAGAGACAACAGACGTTAGAGGATGTGGTCAAAAAAGGATTATGGTTTCTTTTCTGCACACCTGGATGGCAGCATTATCGCTTCTGTTTCTTTTTTCCTTTTTGCTTGGCAAAGGTAACATTTTTTCGTCATTTCACTATCGTTGCACGAAAAGAAGCACAACACTTACGCAGATATTTCAGAAATAAGTAGGAAAACGATAAAAAAATGAAAGAACTGAAGCTTCAGGAAAAATCTGAAGTTGTTCAAAAATCAAAAGTCAAAGGAAAATTGCATCTGAATTTGGAATTTCAGCAAGTCATGTCAAATCAGCAAGAAAGAGAAAGAAATTATAACCGCTTTTGAAGCAAATAATCCTTCCTCAAACTGTAGAATTTTAGAAAAAAAAAAAACAGGAAACGAAAACATAAACAATCACATCTGGAATTTTTTTTGCCCAATGAGAACAAAGAATATTTCTGTCACTGGACCCCTGCTAAAGCATATTGCTCTGGATTTTGAAGAAAAGGAGAAAATCCCGGAATTCAAGGCATCAGAAGGATGGCTGACTTGCTTCAAAAGTCGGCATAACATCGAATTCAAAATAATCAATGGTGAAGCTGCAGACGTAAATATCGACACTGTGGAGGAATGGAAAAGAAAGTTTCCGGATATAATGAAGGATATCGATGCCGTTGCTCATTTTCACTGCTTACGAAACCGGCTTGTTTTTCAGAGCTCTTCCAAATAAAACTCTAGCAGAAAGAAGCGAGAAACGCGTGGGTGGAAAAATGTCAAAAGAAAGACTTACCGTCATGCTCTGTGCCAGTTTTACGGGTGAGAAGCTCAAACCACTTGTGGTCGGTACAAGTGAAAAACCACGATGCTTCAAAAATGTGAAGATAGAATCATTGCCTGTGCACTATAAATCAAATCGAAAAGCCTGGATGACATTCACAATTTTCTCACAATGGTTGGAGGGCATTAACGAGATGATGAAGAGAGAAGGAAGAAAAAGATTTCTTTTTGTGGATAATGCCAGATCACGAACAAATGCGCCGCTGAGCAACGTGAGCCTGAAGTTCCTGCCACCGAACTGTACTTCTATTATCCAATGACTGAATCAAGGAGTAATCAAGATCTTTAAAGCTCACTACCAAATTCATTTTTTGAAGAAAATGTTCGTGGTGATGGAGGAGGCAAATTCGGCAATCGAACTAACGAAGAAGGTCAATGCCATGGATGCTGTCAATTGGATATTAATGACTTGGAATGAAGTAACTCCCTACACCCCTACATCATCCAAAAATGCTTCTACAAAGCTGGATACCCGTGTGAGAATGAGCAATCAAGGACTGAGGACCAAGAAGTAACAGGTGTAAGTGACTTGGGGTCAATTCTTCGGGAGCTGCATACTGAAATTGATCCTGGAGCTTATCTCGAAGCCGACGGAAGCCTTCTTGTTTGCGACAACATCGTTGAAAAGGAAGAGGGTAGTGAAGACGAAGCAGAACCAGAAGAGACCGATGAAACAAGAAGTACGATTACCTTCAAGCAATATGGGCAAGGGATTCAAGACCTTTTGAACTATGCGGCTGAACATCACCCGGACGCCTTTCCACTTCTTAAACAACTAGATAACATGTACACTGCAAAAGCACACACAATTCAAAAACAGACTAAAATTACACACTTTTTTAAGTAATGTACCTATTATGTTTTCAAATAATGTATTGCATGTAATTTTGTGTTTTGTAAAAATTTTTCATTTAACTTTTTTAATTAACTTTTTAAAGTTTCTAAATTCAGCAACTCCATCTCTATAACATCCATGGTTAACCATGCTAAGTATTCTATACAGTCTATAAACTCAATACATAGTAGTAGGAATAATGCATTTCCCAATCTCCCTCTATAATGAACACCCCCATAATCTGAACATTTTTGGTCTGTCCCATGAGTGTTCAGAATAGAGAGAGTCCACTGTATTTAAGGTTTTATGTTTGGAATTGACAATGCCAGGAAAGTCAGCTAGTTTACATGCATATCTCAAGCGTGATGTTATCGTTAATAAAAAATCTCATTCCACAATGCTATCTACAGCTTCAAGAATCATGTTCAGTTTAACTTTATTATATATATATATTTAATTTGCATTTAATTTATTTTTTATATTATATATATATATATACATATATATATTATTTATAATTAATTTATATTTAATTATTTTTATTTTGTTTTTTTATTATATATATTATGTATATTTTATCATTTTCTTTTCCTTTTATGACTTAATGTTTATGACTTTTCCTTTACGCAAATTTAAATGAAAAAATAGTTTTTGAGTACATTTTTTTCTTCTTCAGACAATGAAAAATCTTAATTTTAATTTATTGAAGATAAATAAGGAATAAGATATAGGGAATTACGATTTTTATTAAGAGTTTTTTTTCTTCAAAAAATCGCTATTGTCTGGATTTATATCTGCGTATTTCTTCGCACTTTTTATTTACATTTTACACTTGGTACAAATTTTACATGAATATCTTCCGCATTATCACAAAATACATTATCTGCTCTGTGATTTACGTCATGACAGTCAATAAAATTTAGGATACTTTTCTGATCTATAACCGTATGTATTTTATATTAAGCGGCATTTCTATCGTAATTATTTTTACAAAAAAAAGTATTCCGAATCTTAATTTTAGTAAAACATTAATTACTTATGATTAATAATTATACTTTTACTATACGTACAAATAAATAATATTAGCTGAACATTTGAAAACTTTAATTACATGCTTAACCAATGATAATGGGTGAATATTTTCTTTTAACTCAGAGAACAATATTTTGTTTAGTTTTATCTTATTAATTGAAAAATAACTCTTTCGAAAAAGATATTACAAGCTGTTTTAAGAGATTAATCCGCTGTGTTTTTCTTCATAAAAAGTTTTCTTTTCAGTTGATTTTTTTTGTTTTACCTGAAAAGAAAACTGTCTTATTTTAAGGTATCTGACTACGTTTAAAAAGTGGTTTTCGACCAAAATTGTCAAAACGATTTTATTACATTTTATTAAAGCCCAACTTTTTACCTTTCCAAAACTGCATTTATTTTTATTGTACTATAAATAGAACTGGAGTTGCAGCGGTTTTTAAACTACTCAACAGCTATCCCTCAAACCGGAAGTACTGTTTAAAGGACCGGAAGTACTATGTAAAGGTACTAACTGGGAGGAGGAAAGCAAAAATATGACCTTCTAGAAATAAACAAAGGCTCAGTACTTCAAAAAAGTGTATGGCTCATAAAAACAGGGAAGTTTAGATGCATATTACTCTGGAAATTCTTGTAGTAAAACATAAAACTAAACTTTAAATGCATTTTTTGGAATATGTAATTTTTGGAGAACGTTCCATACGCAAAACATAATTTCTCAAAAAGTTATTAGAATATTTCTATGAAATTTAAAGTGCATGTTTTTTACACTATTGTAACGGCAATGAACTAAAGATTTAATTTTAGAATAAATATTTTTTGTTTTATGGGTGTTTTCGTGGAATGACATCAATGAATTTTATGAAAATCAGCATGTAAAAAGGTGCGGTATACCATAAATTTTGAAACATTTAAAATATCTCTTAGATTTTAGTTCATTGCCTTCACCAATGTCATAAGTATGACGTGTAAAAAGAAAATTAAGATATATACAGTAGAATGTTCTGTAGAGTGTTTTGCGTATTGGGCCAAATTTCACTAAATTTCACCACAAAATCCCCAATTTACCAAAATTTCATCAATGAATGAAATATTTTTTGATTTTTTCACAGTTTCTAGACATATTCTTAATAAAAAATATGATGGAAAAATAATGAAACATCTTTTTTGGAAAAAATTGCTCCGTACGTAGTCAGGCACCTTAATCCTTTTTTCCCCATTGATTAATCGTAAGAGAAATTTTACTCGAAATATTCAAAAGTCTTATAGCTTGTTACATTTAGAATAAACAGAATTTTTTTCCAACAAAATAATATCATTACATATTTAAAAAAAATACTTTACAATTTATTTTACTACTTAAACGAATACACTGAAATGGGATACGTAAAAAATGCATTGTCGGCTAAATACATTAATATATATTTTAAATAAATCAATCTAATATCTAAATACATTAATATATAAACAAAATAAGATTGGTATATTAGACAATTACGTCATCGTAAACACTACTATATCTTTAATTATTTATTTTACTAGCTAACAGTTTGGTAAAGACGGATGTCACGCCGGCAATAAATATAGCCAAATATCAAAATATGTTTCTTAAATAGTCTGCCTAATATTAATAATAATTAAAGTAAAAATAAAATACAACGTTAAAACACCAGTGTAATTGAATCTACAGCATACCGGTTTCGGTAGCATATAGCATACCCTCCTCAGTGCACTGATTATTAAAAACTGTGAGAATATAAAAATTTAAAAAAAAATCCTTATACAATGTTGCTAAGAAAAGTTTCATTTAAATTGCAACATTCATTTAAATATATTCACAAAAACATATTGATAATAACTTCTGTTATAATAACCAGTAACACTTACAAAAGTCTCTAAAATACAATGAAATGTATTGACATTTAAATTTACATTAAGTATATACTAATAAAAATAAGACTAAAAACTACTATATTATTTTTTAAATGATTTTAATGGTTTTTAAATTAGAAATGAAAAGTAAAAAATAAATATTATACTGCCCTTCAGAATGGTACTACAGTAACACAATGGAATGTGATGCTTTTTCCAGATTTTTTTAAAGAAATCAGAGTACTTACAAAACTTCATTTATACTAATTTATTATGCATTCATGAAGGCAAAAAAACTGCATTTTTGTTGAGATAATTCATTAAAACCGGCAACTTGACAATTGATGGACGGGAACGCGTGTATAAAAGAGTTTCAGCGGTGGGCACAAAAATGCATTGTAGACTTGACATAAAATATTGTACCAAAGGTATTCATTTTGTTTTTCCAAAACAAAGTGAAAATCCTAGTTGTTTTAAAAATATATGCATTTTTAGTGAAATGGCATCGATTCAAAATATAATGTACGGTTTTTACCATAAACTTCGTTAATTAATGTTGCACAGAACAACGAAATATCAATATTTCAGAAACAACCTAGATATTTTAAGAGGAAAATAAGCGACGATTGATTTTCAAAAAGATAGAAGTTAATTGCTTGATGACCGGCGGAGAAAATAGACTTCGTTAATTAAAGTTACACAGCGCAGCGAAATATCAATATTTTAGAAACAACCTACGTATTTCAATAGGAAAATAAGCGACGATTGATTTTCAAAAAGATAGATGTTAATTGCTTGATGACCGGCGGAGAAAATAAGACTTCGTTAATTAAAGTTACACAGCGCAGCGAAATATCAATATTTTAGAAACAACCTGCGTATTTCAATAGGAAAATAAGCGACGATTGATTTTCAAAAAGATAGAAGTTAATTGCTTGATGACCGGCGGAGAAAATAGACTTCGTTAATTAAAGTTACACAGCGCAGCGAAATATCAATATTTTAGAAACAACCTACGTATTTCAATAGGAAAATAAGCGACGATTGATTTTCAAAAAGATAGAAGTTAATTGCTTGATGACCGGCGGAGAAAATAGACTTCGTTAAGTAAAGTTACACACCGCAGCGAAATATCAATATTTTAGAAACAACCTACGTATTTCAATAGGAAAATAAGCGACGATTGATTTTCAAAAAGACAGAGGTTAATTGCTTGACGAATGGAGGAGGAAATAAACTTCCTTAAAGTTACACAGAATAGCAAAATATCAATATTTCAGAAACTACCTACGTATTTCAATATGAAAACAAGTGACGATTTATATTAAAAAGATAGAGGATGAGTGTTCACTTATTTTGAAATACTCTTCTGAATTAAAAAAAAACGCAGTTAAAAGTTTTCGTTAATGTAATCTCGCTGTGGTTCTTTGTTGCTTCTGTAGCATTAAAATTGCCGTATTACTTTCGATATTGATTTCTAACTAACAACGCAGGATTCACGTTTGTATAAAGAGTATTTGGTGACAAAAAAAGCTGTCAAAATAGTGTTAACCATTAATCAGAGGCGGATTTTGTACGTGGTGCGTTGATTTCTTCTGATTTTAATCAGTTAAATAGACATAAACTGTCCTAAATAGTTGAAAGAACGTTTGACAGTATGATTGAGCTAAGTAAAAACATTACATTTTGCTACAAATTAATAAAATTGACTGGACAGAAGTATGAAAAGTTTTAAACTCTTTCGTCACATAGGGAAACGATTTGAATAATTTGGAGAAGTAAAGCTGAAGAAACATATGCCTGTCTCTAAAAGTTTTCAAATGGAAATAATTCCGTACAATTACACCTTAAGTGAGATTTTATGTATGTTGCACCTGTAGATGAAGAAACATAAGCCAGCCTTAAAATGGAGAAACTAATAGAATTTCAAGTAGAATACACAAAATATTATAGAAGAAACATGTGCTAGAATGGGATAGTTTGAATATGGAGACACTATTCAATTCAAGAATGACACAGTTAAATTAAATTTTTGGTGCATTGTGCTTGTAGTATAGAAAATACATATACCAGTCTCTAAAAGTTTTGAAATGAAGTTGCAACCGCGCTGAAAGCACATTACAAGTCTCATGAAAGTAAGAAGCAGGGGAAAAGAAAGGAACATTCATTTTCTGTCCTAAAAGTATGTATTTATATTTATGTTCATTTTTTAAAGGACATCGGATAAATAAGGTTATATGCTGCATTACACGTGTTATGCAATTAAGAAGAAAATTAATCCCTTTGTGGGTAAAATGTATTTGTTTAATTTTTTGTTCATTTATGTTCATTTTTTAAAGGACATCGGATAAAGAAGGTTATATACTGCATTACACGTCTCATGAAAGTAAGAAGAAAATTATTCCTTTTCTGGGTAAAAAGTATTTGTTTAATTTTTTGTTCATTTATGTTCATTTTTTAAAAGACATCGTATAAAGAAGGTTATATGCTGCATTACACGTCTTATGAAAGTAAGAAGAAAATTATTCTTTTTGTGGGTAAAAAATATTTGTTAATTTTTTGTTCATTTTTGTTCATTTTTTAAAAGACATCGTATAAAGAAGGTTATATACTGTATTACATGTCTCATGAAAGTAAGCAGAAAATTATTCCTTTTGTGGGTAAAAAGTATTTGTTTAATTTTTTGTTCATTTATGTTCACATTTTAAAGGGACATCGGATAAAGAAGGTTATATACTGCATTACACGTCTCATGAAAATCAGAAAAAAATTATTCCTTTTGTGGGTAAAATGTATTTGTTTAATTTTTTGTTCATTTCTGTTCATTTTTTAAAGGACTTCGGATAAAGAACGTTATATACTGCATTACACGTCTCATTAAAGTAAGAAGAAAATTATTCCTTTTGTGGGTAAAAAGTATTTGTTTATTTTTTGTTCATTTATGTTCATATTTTAAAGGGACATCGAATAAAGAAGGTTATATACTGCATTACACGTCTCATGAAAGTAAGAAGTAAATTATTCCTTTTCTGGGTAAAAAGTATTTGTTTAATTTTTTGTTCATTTATGTTCATTTTTTAAAGGACATTGGATAAAGAAGGTTATATACAGCATTGCACGTCTCATGAAAGTAAGAAGAAAATTATTCCTTTTGTGGGTAAAATGTATTTGTTTAATTTTTTGTTCATTTATGTTCATTTTTTAAAGGACATTGGATAAAGAAGGTTATATACAGCATTGCACGTCTCATGAAAGTAAGAAGAAAATTATTCTTTTTGTGGGTAAAAAATATTTGTTAATTTTTTGTTCATTTTTGTTCATTTTTTAAAAGACATCGTATAAAGAAGGTTATATACTGCATTACATGTCTCATGAAAGTAAGCAGAAAATTATTCCTTTTGTGGGTAAAAAGTATTTGTTTAATTTTTTGTTCATTTATGTTCACATTTTAAAGGGACATCGGATAAAGAAGGTTATATACTGCATTACACGTCTCATGAAAGTAAGAAGAAAATGATTCCTTTTCTGGGTAAAAAATATTTGTTTAATTTTTATTCATTTATGTTCATTTTTTAAAGGGCATCGGATTAAGAACATTATATACTGAATTACACGTCTCATGAAAATCAGAAAAAAATTATTCCTTTTGTGGGTAAAATGTATTTGTTTAATTTTTTGTTCATTTCTGTTCATTTTTTAAAGGACTTCGGATAAAGAACGTTATATACTGCATTACACGTCTCATTAAAGTAAGAAGAAAATTATTCCTTTTGTGGGTAAAAAGTATTTGTTTAATTTTTTGTTCATTTATGTTCATATTTTAAAGGGACATCGAATAAAGAAGGTTATATACTGCATTACACGTCTCATGAAAGTAAGAAGTAAATTATTCCTTTTCTGGGTAAAAAGTATTTGTTTAATTTTTTGTTCATTTATGTTCATTTTTTAAAGGACATTGGATAAAGAAGGTTATATACAGCATTGCACGTCTCATGAAAGTAAGAAGAAAATTATTCCTTTTTTGGGTAAAATGTATTTGTTTAATTTTTTGTTCATTTATGTTCATTTTTTAAAGGACATTGGATAAAGAAGGTTATATACAGCATTGCACGTCTCATGAAAGTAAGAAGAAAATTATTCCTTTTGTGGGTAAAATGCATTTGTTTAATTTTTTGTTTATTTATGTTCATATTTTAAAGGGAGATCGAATAAAGAAGGTTATATACTGCATTACACGTCTCATGAAAGTAAGAAGTAAATTATTCCTTTTCTGGGTAAAAAGTATTTGTTTAATTTTTTGTTCATTTATGTTCATTTTTTAAAGGACATTGGATAAAGAAGGTTATATACAGCATTGCACGTCTCATGAAAGTAAGAAGAAAATTATTCCTTTTGTGGGTAAAATGTATTTGTTTAATTTTTTGTTCATTTATGTGCATTTTTTAAAGGACATCGAATAAATAAGGTTATATACTGTTTTTTATAATTTAGCATACGTATCGATGATAGTAAATAATAAATTATTTTCATACAGCTTGGCATTTTGCCAAGGATCTGGATTTGATTCACAGTATAGACATTTTTCACTCTGTTGGTTGTACGCTTCGTAGAATGTGAAAATTCACATCTTTATTTTATTCATTAATGCTTAGCATAATTTCAGCTCTGCTAAAAAATTAATTATCTATATAGTATATTTTAATTTAAAATATTTAGAAATATATTTGTAAAAATATTTTCCTATTAAATAGCAACTGAAATTTATTTCAATAAATACAGCTAAAACTGCATTCCTTTTTTAAATAATTAAAATACTTTAATCGGTGTTGGAAGTTACATTTTATATGACTGTTCTAATATGAAAGTCTGGCAGAGTTAATGAGAATCTGAATATTTTATTAACTCATATAAAAGCGGTAAATGTATGAGACTTAGAGGATTCTACTTAAATATTTTGTTAATACAAAACTAAATCTTCAGACGCTCAATTCCTCATGTTTAACAGAATATATAGATTAAAAAACATATGTATAATTAATGATAACTAAAACGAATGAATTATTATTTCAAAAATATTACATTTGTTTGCATCTAATTCAATATAAAAGTCTAATGGGTAATGATATTTTTTATTTTGTTTTATTAAAACAAGAATTTTGTTAGATATATCTAACATAAGAAAATATGAGAGTATATTTTAATTATAATTATTAATGAATTGTCGAATAATAATTGAATTATAAAGATAGCAATCGCTTTATTTGATGATAAAATATTCAAGAATTAGTAATTAGTAAACAAAACTTTAACATAATTCATAATATATATACATACATGTATATAATAATATGTCGCATTTTATGTCGCATAATATGCGCAAGAATATGTCGCATTTGTAATAAAATGACAGCATTCTGATGATTTAAATATAGCATCTTTTATTGAAACAAAGATTACTACGGCAGTAGCATTTCCTGTCTGCATCCATGATGGATTCCACGCAGCAAGTGATGGTAGAAATATATTAGAAAAATCTCATTTCCGATGGGTTGCCAGTTCAAAAGGCCATGTGGTTTTATTAATTAAGCCGATAAACTAATAAAATTGACTAATCTGCTAAACTCGTGATTATGTGTCATCGGACCCGTATACAGAGTGAGGGGCGATTCATTAAAAAAGTAATTAATAGATTTGATTTCTATAATTTTCCCACACACACACATATATATATATATATATATATATATATATATATATATATATAAGCGGAATCAACTTAAAGCTTGAAATCGAAAAAACTTTCTTTTCAAATTCTTTTTAACAACTAAGTATATTGAAGAGTAAAAATATACTGATATAGAATAAACTTTTACGCGAAAGTCTGTTTCCATTTACGTTAATTATACTTGTTTAATTTAATTTCTTTTCGAATATTAGGTAGCAGAACAATATTCAGAAATTAATGTGAGCAACAATATAATAAATTATAACACCTTGTATAAAGTATTATAACGATGCGGCATCTTTTAATTTACCGAAACTGTGGCTCGAGTAACTCCAGGGTCATAGATATAAAAATAAACAACCAAGTAAAAATAAAAGATAACCCTGCGTTTTTTTCTAAAAAAGTACATGCAAATAATAACTTCAATGCCCGTGCAATTATGGAGTATTCTCATTTGTTTTTGAAAATGGCTCGGAATGAGTCGAAACATGTAAACAAACCTAATAAAAGTTATTTTGTATTATGTTGTTAATTTACACTTTTTAGCATTTAAAGGAAATACATTAATGTGAGCAAATTGTGTCAATATACACTCAGAAAATGTCATTTTCATGGCTCTGAATCAAAATTACTCAAGTTTGAAACATGTATATACTCATTTCTGAAAACATGCACGCACTCAAGAATAAAACATCATGTGCTCATATTTGAGTGTGTCCATGTTACAAAAATGAGTATGTGACTGACTTCTATATGCTCATTTTTGAGTACGTCCATGTTTCAAACATGTGCTCAAACGAGTGTTTCAAACAACTCTATGTGCTCAGTTTCGATTATGACAATGTTTCAATATTCTGAGTATTTCTATTATTTCAGAATTGAAAGCATTGGTCGCCATATTTGAAACCAAAAGTTTCATAACAAAATAAAAACATTGATTTACTCAGACTTGAAAGTGTCATTTTTCTCAGTGTATCATTTTTAAATCATCTCATTACGTAAGTTGATTGCTAATTATTATTAGGAAAATTTGTTTGTTTCCAAAATGCTAAATTAAACATTTCCCATTAGGATAAAAAATAATTATTGAAACACATTCTGAAATAATAATATTTCCATTAATACTGCATGCATGATACCAAATTTAGTAATCAACATAGAAACTGATATAAAATTAAGAAAAGCTACACATAGCTAAATAGAAGGAATGTTGTTGGCTAGGAATAGGAACTTAGTTTGAAAAAGTTAAAGTGAAAATTACATTACTTATTCGAAAATGTAAGTCTAAATATTTTTTTTTCTGTTTCATATTTTATTTAATATATTTTCTATTATTATTATTATATTATATTTTCTTTAATACATTTTGCTTTCAAAGAACGTTTATAACAACAAAAGGATAAATATATAACAAAAAATATATCCTTTCAAAATTTGAAAGAAATTTTGACATATTTGAAACCTTATGTTTAAATATTATTCTTGTAATATAATGTTACAAAAAGAAAACACAACATTTATTCAATTTCAGAAATATATGGCATATGGTTTGGTAGAAAATAAAGTCTTTGTGCAGGAATATAAAAAAAACTGAAAAGCAACGCTAAAAATTCACAAATAATACACAAAAAAGCTGCAAACAGCTGTTTGGAATCCACAAGCTAGATTCTTCTTCAGTTCAAAATAGCGTGCTAGAAAAGCAAGACTGGGAAAAATGACAGAGAAGCTGTTACCCGATCTTGGTAGGGTTTTTGGCGTTTTCTACCAGCATCGGGTATATAAGCCACCTTCTCTCTGTCGTTTTGCCCAGTTTCGCTTTTTCTAGCATGCTGTGCTTTGCTCTTTGTCGCACTGAAGAAGAATTTCGCTTGTGGATTCGAAACAGCTATTTGCTGCTTTTTTGTGTATTATTTGTGCATTTTTAACGTTGGCTCTCTGCATTTTTAATATGGTTTGGTATTTGTTATGTAATACAATTTAAGCACTCCCACACACAAAAACACTTAATACGCACTGAACACACACTAAAAACGAACACAGATATTTTTTCTTAAAGATTTTTTCCTCTTACAAAGTTGATTAGTAATTCTGAAATCAGTTGCTTATATTCTAACAAGTGTGGGAATTTGGTAAGTGTGTAGCAGTATGCAGTAGACAATAATAACAATAAAAATAACAATCCGAATGCTTGTATTTCCTTTAGTTCTAATTAAAACAAGAAAAATGTATGACTTTAACTTGTAAAAATTGCGTTTTATTTTTTTTTTCATAAAGTTTATCTATATAATGAAACTTGATATAATTTTTAGAAATGGAATACAAACACAGTATTGCTTTCACCTATTTAAATTCATTGTATCAGAAAACGGGCAAATACAAATGTTCATCAAGTTACAATGATTCGTTTATGATATAAAAATTGTCAAAAAAAGAACCAAACATTGTTTAAGAGAGTAGTTAGTTATCGAGACGTATTTGGAAAAAATATCAACTTCAATAAGTCAAACCTTTTCAATAAGTTAAATTTTCCATTTTACACCCGCTACGTCGATGACTGTTTCGCTTTAGTTGATTCTTGTGATATAGATATTCCTCATATCCTTTCTGTTATGAACTCTGTAGATGAACATATACAGTTTACATCTGAACTTGAAAATAACAACCAACTACCTTTCCTTGATGTCATGGTTTACCACGAAAATGACTCATTTCAAACTACAGTTTATCGTAAACCATTCGCAGTTTCATTACCGCCACACCGTCTTTCATCTCACCCCCCGAATCAAAAATTGGCTGCTTTTAATACATATGTTCATCGCACCCTAAAAATTTTTTCGTCTGGGAGTTTACTCAAAGCGGAGTTAGACTACATTAAATCAATAGCCATTGACCGGGGTTATCCTGTTGACATAGTTGATTCAATTCATAATAAACAAATTAAACGTACGCATTCCAATGTTAACAATGTTCGCAATGAAAATTTAATTATACTTCTATATTTTCCGAGAATAAGCCATCAAATATCTAGAATTTTGAAAAGTTTCGACACTAAAATAGTTTATGCACCGTTTAACAAAATCAAATTTACAGACTTGAAACATCCAATAGATAGATTTTCACATTGGGGAATTTATAAAATATCTTGCGAATGTGATAAAATGTATATAGGTCAAACCAAGAGACCACTTAGAGTCCGCTTAACATAAAAACTACGTTAAAAATTGTGATATTAAACGTTCTGCAATAGCTAACCATTGTTGGTCTGAAAATCACAGTTTTAATTTTTCGGAAGGTACAATAATTCAGAAATGCTCATTAATATACGACCTAAATTTCTAGGAAGCTTTTCACATATGGAAAAATTCGAGCAGCTTGGTTAATGATTTGTCCAGTACACCAAATTTTTCAAATGTCTGGCTACCTTTCATTTAATTCATTCCAATTGCCCCCCCCCCCTCTTTCTGGTTTTTTCTCCGCCGTACAAAGCGTTTCAAACGTCTGGCTGCGTTTCGCTTAATTCATTCTCTTCGTCCCCCCTCCTTTAGTCGCCTCCACACTTAAACTTTCCCGATCGGGCGGAGTGTTCCTATTGGTCTCTCTGTCTCAAGTGTTTCCTCGTCTCCGCTGTTGTTTTGAAAAGTTCAGCGCCATTTCATCTGGGCGCAGGGCGAGAGATGGCAGGCAAGCTGTCATGGCTTAGGATTTTTTAACCTTTTGAATTGGCACTGAAGATGGAGCTTAAGGGCTTTGAAGCAGCTGTTTGCCAGTATAAATGATTTTAATTTGTGCTAATTTAACGTTGTACATTTATTTTTAAAATTGTATAATGTATAACGTAAAGTGTATATTGTATAAAGTAACGGTCATGCAGATATTGTTGAAATTGTTTTTGAAATATTAATTAGTGTTAATGAAATTAATTAAAATTTGTGCTTATAATATTATTGGCATATATTAATAATTTGACAATTAAATCATTTAAAAATATATTTTTAATACGGTGAAGTGCATACAAGTGATATAATAATTACCAAATATTTTCAGAATTATTTCCAGGAAAACTAAAATTTATCTTTGCGTGAATATAAATGAATGACTTCTACTTGGTACAACATAACACCTCTTACAGAACTGATACAAATCAATAAGAAATTTGTAAAAAATGTATTGTAAATAACGAGAAGTGTACATTACATATAGAAGTTACCCATTATTTTCGGAAATATTACTTGGACAATAAAAATTATTTTTTCTGTGTATATAAGGCAATGTATTTTATATGTTTTCAATTTAATCGTTACATTTTAAATTTAATTCGCGCGCGCTACGAAACAATTTCCATTCAAATAACCACATAATTTATTTCTTCCTCGATATCACAGAAACACTCTTTTCCTAGCTATTTTACAATGACAAAAAAACAAATTAATTCAGTCTTGTGATACATAAAATAAAGAGAAATATACAAGAGTTCGTGAAATCTTCAGTAACTTTGCATCGAATTTATCTTTTTGCGGTAATAAATGAAATTTTTGAATGCTTTTATCGCAGTATCTCATTCAGTTATATTTTGAAATGTTTTATGTGAATGTAGACGGCCTTTTTATAGTTACATTGAGAGTGAATAAGTGAAAGAACTTTTTGTTGAAAACTCAGAATGAGGGTATGTAGATTACACAAGTCTGCGGTGAATTTTATTTCCTTCACATTGAAGTTTGTTTCTCGTGTACCATTTTGTGAATTTCATAAAATATTAGTACAATAAATTAAAAACATATACTTTACATAATATAAATATTATGTTTAAATTAAAATAAAATTCTTTTTTTTTCATTGACAGATATTAGTTAAGCACCAAAGTTTAATATGTCGTATTTAATATTTCTTATGTTTAATCTGCTTTGTTTTTCTTTTGACTTTGTTGTAGGCAATCAATTGCCAATTCAGGTAACCCTGCCACTTGTTCCTTTATATAATTTTACCAAACAAAGTTTTTTTTAATGGCATGAAAATACGTCTAAATTGAGCTACAATTTTCAAACAAACTTCATTCGAATGTAAAGCATTGTTTTAATATTCTATGATATAAAATTTAAATTACACAATGTTAAGAATTGGTGTAAAAAAATATTTAAAAGAAAAGTATTAAAACTATTAAAAAATATATTAGAATATTACCCATTTGTAAGCCAAACAAAGACCCCAGCCACCAATAAATATAACAGACTCACTGTGGACTCATGAATAACTCACGTAAACAGATTCTTGACTGAGCACTCCAACAGAGTTGGATGCTGCACAACAGGCGGTAGCCGTAAGCTGCACTGTAAGCTGCTTAAATAAACACCCCACGCACCACTAAATACGATAACAACCTCATGTGAGACATATAACTATCTCATGACTTATGACTCTAACACAGTTTTGTACTGCACAGTAAGAAGTCTCAAACAAGACAAAAAATTTCTAAAGATGTGGCAAGAGAAAACAACATATTTCTTTCTTTGAAGAGAAGAATAAACATTCTAACATTTATCACTTAATAGACAGAAATAATAATCGTAACAAATTCATACAACTTAAGATGCAGCCAATTTTACATCTTATTAGAAAATGGTTTGTTTCAGGCTGGATCCTTTCATTTATTTTGTATGATATTTCATCTTCATTTTCATGTAGAAATTTACGTATTAGAGAAGCTTCGCATTTAGCATTTAAAAAAAATTGATAACATCTGGAAAAGAGTAGGGAAATTATTCCTTTGTAAATCTTTGTTATGCACTATAAAGTCTTTTTTTTTTCAATTTATAACCCATCTAATAATAAAGTGGCAGTAGCCTTCTTGTCGCTAATATCAATTTTTTTCCTTATCACACCGTAAATGTAATGTTAAAATTCTACGTAGATAATCTTAAATATTTCTCCCCTACCACAGAACAGTTACAAAGCACTCCTTTATTTTCAGGTGTATATATAAGGTGAGTTTGAACTCCATAGCAACAGTTTAAGGGGTGACAGAAGACGCCCAGAGAAGCTCAACACATGATACTATGCATGATCGTAACTCAACCAGTGATGCGCAAAAGAGCACTTTCTGGTTGCGGAGATAACCATGTTTCTGGCAAAATATCTAACAAATGATTATTGATTTTATTTATTCGGAATAATGTTACTAATTAGGAGGCTAATATGGATGGGTAAAAATTAGAAGAAGAAATAAAGAAAATCCAAAGTAACCATTAGCTCAAGAGAGTAGGAGGGGGAGGGTTCTATCATAAATTGGACAAAATTTCATTTCAGAGAAGTTGAGGGTGAATCAGAACGCATGGGCAAAATTTTAAGTGGTGATTGAACACATTTAAACAAGCTTTTTGCGCCCCGAGATACATGGGCGTATCGCAAGTGGCGAACTGCTAGATGGCGCTGTCATTAAACAAAGCGTTGGTTTTTCATACACAGCATAACTACTGCAAAAAGGATAACTAGTTTTACTGATCAACAAAAAGCTGACATGTATTTCATAGATGTTAATGCCGGTTGTGAGTGCTCTGGAAGTCCTAATTGTATAGTAAACATGGTTCTCTCCATAATCAGAAAGCGTCTGTATCGCTTCATTGCTTGGGTTACGACAATGCATTATATGGTGTTTTGAGCTTGCCTAGGAATGTTCTATCACCCTTAATGTTTTGGTCATGTGTTCCGAATCGTTTTTGCTGTCATTCTCTACTCGGCCATGCAGCGTTTTCAGACTAGTCATCTGGACTAGAGATGGTGGTGGGGGACTAACTTTCCTAATTTTTTATTGTCTATCCTAGTTAAGTGTACTAAAATTTTCTGTGTGTGTTGTCCTTTCCCCATAAGGAAACGAGAGGTAACCTTTATAGGAGCTCCTCGGTTCCGACTGGGCATATAGCAAATCTCAGGAGGATCCCTTGGCTAGTTCTTGAGTCTCTGGTTGCTCTTATGGGCTCCAGAAGTACCCGGGGGGCGATGATGTCACGAACTTTCTGCTGCGAACCGATCTTGATCCGACCCCTTTAATACCTATGAGAGGGTTCCTGCCGTAGCGGCTGTATTTCACGTAGTCTTTCGCCACTAATGTGCATCTTATATGGGAAGCTATAGTATATGTGTCTTAGAAGCAAAGTGTAAATATGTCAAAAGGACTGTGACGCAATCACTTGTGTCAGTTCATTTTTAACTTTTTCCAATACTTCAAGGATCGTGAAAAACTATATAATTTCAGGTAACAGCTATTTTATAAATACATTAAATATAAATATTATGTGAATATTATACGTTGTTTTTTATTTTCTCTTTCCCACCAGTGGGCACTGCCAAAATAAAAATATAAAAAAGAACGCGATCAATATCATTCTAAAAAAGATATGATAACACTCGGATTCACCCGTTTAAGCACAAGGTACTTACTTCTGTTGCTAAAATGTTAAACTGACTGACTGAAACCGGCAACGAAGAAATTTGATTGAAAATCAATAAATGCCTTTTCTTCACGTACATCATAAAAGCAAAATTTTATCCCAAAATTCGGTTGCCATTGTTGCTTTTAAAGATAAAAATTAAGTAGGTTATATATTATTCCATCTCCATTGAAGGGGTTTTAAACAAGTTTATAATTTTTTTCACTAATATGAAAATAGATTATACTAAAAAATAGTGTATAAGTAATCGAGATTATATTATTTATTTTTATGAATATAACATATCCACTGTGAAATATAAATTCTCACTCTGGATATTATATATTTATGTGTTGAGAGAAATATTAAACTTTTTACGACGTGGGCAGTAGCTTATTATTTTCCATACATCATTCAGACAACATAGATAGAACATGTAAGGTTTACTTCGAATTCACTTTTTTCTTGAACTAAATAAAATGCCATTTATCTTTTAAAACCATAGGAGAATTCCAAAGAAAACCTTCAAGATGAGAAACAGCATAAATTCATCATGTCAAAAAAGCACGCAAATAAATAGTATATACTTGTCTATGCCATATGTTATGTATTATCGTTTCCTTTTCTAGAATAATATGCATTGTTATTATTAAACTTATAAATATATAACTGTATAATAAATCATATATGTGTAATCTGAGAGAGAACATAAAAAACGTAAACGATGGCTTTACACATAATTATACTATATATCGTGAAAATGTAGAAAATCCTCATTTGTTTTGATAAAGGATTCGACGAAGTTGAAACCCGTAGATAGTTTATTTATTAAAATCATGTTTTTAATATAGATAAAACACTTATTAAATTTACTAAAGAGGTGCATAAAATTTATTAAAAACCATATGTAAAATATGTTAATCACATATAATTTCAACCCGAGACCTTTCGATCACAAAAGCGATCATTTTCAAGGGTGTGTCGCTTTCGCTTTGCTGTTTATACAGGGTGACAATTATTGAACTATATGAAATAAAACTTAAATTATTTAAAAACTACTGAGTGCACAAACTTTATTCAACATGTAAACGTCACTACAGATATTCGGATTTAGGTTATGACATGTTCGATGCGGCTGCCATCATTGGCTATGATGTGACGCATACGAATAGCAAAATTCTGCATGACCCGCTGAAGTGTCGGAACATCGATGTTGTCGATGACCTCCTGAATGGTGGTTTTCAGCTCAGCAATGGTTTTGGGGTTATTTCGGTACACATTGTCTATAATGTAGCCCCACAAAAATGTGTCACATGTGTTCAGATCTGGAGAATATGGCGGCCAAGCGAGTCCCAATCCAGTGGCCTCTGGGTACCCCATCCTCCAAGACATCAAACAATTTCTTGGTTCGATGGGGTCGAACCGACATTGCCAACACTGTCATCACAAACACTACCAGTTCTCTCAAGCTTGCGAATCAAATTCTTGATTGTTAGCACACTTGGACCGGTTATCTTCAGCTTGTACTCGGTCGCAAACTGCCTTTGAGCCGCAATCGGGCTGTTATTGCTCGCATAGTAGGCCTTCACAAGCGATATACGCTCAGGCACGCTGTACCGTGACATTTTCACTTGCAAATGGCCGACAACAACAAGTTCCGTGCGCATGCACACACAAATTCCCATCATGCCCTGTGGCCAACCACGAATTTTCAACTTCATCACGCAAACCGTTCAGAAGTTATGACGGTTTAATTTCATATAGTTCAATAATTGTCACCCTGTATGAGTTTTGAAAAAGGGCCAGTCCGTTAATATGTAGGGGTATATATTAAGTCGTCTGTGCATTCAGAAGCTGAAGTCTTTGATATTTTCAAAATATTTTAACCATATCTCAGGTATGTTCTAAGATAACGATCATTACATGCTCTATTTGTTTTAGTCAAAATTTCCAACGATTCTCTGATATTTAAAGAATAATTGTTCATGTAATGATGTACAAAGTACCTGCTGTACATGAGATATGGTTTAATATTTTGGATATATCAATGACTTCAGCATCTGAACGCGCGGTCTTAATATATACTCACACAGATTTATAGACTGGCGTAGAATTATCTATATTAACTACATGATGTATCTGTCATTCCACTATAAACTCTTTTTTAGTTTTCTACTAATAATGTTTTTAAAGTTTTTACGATTTTTATTTAACATTTTTTATACATTAATGAAGTGTATTAAACGTATATTCATCCTTATTAAACCTGAGTGTCCCAACAGTGAATTGTAAAATATCTTCTGGGGAATGATTCAAAAGCTACAGTGAATCGCAGCCAAGAAAAGAGACATGCCACGATAGGTCCACTACTTTTGATATTTACGTGATCAAGAAAGGCTCATTACCACGTATTGCCGAACTGTCATGCGGTGAATGTAGGCGTGATCGGTGCAGTACCTCAGCCTGTCTCTATCGTTGATAAGAGGTAACCACTATTAGGACAACCGACAATAAATTTTATTTTAAAGTTGCTTAGATGTTCACAACCATGGCGCCTATGGCATTTCGTCGTGTTTTAGCACAGGAAAATATACATCGGAACTAAAAATGTTGGATTATCCAAAATTTAATCGTTTATTTTTATATATTTTTCACAATAACTAAAAAAGGAATATTTCAAGGGAATGTCTGTTATTTTATAGAATCTTTAGTTCATATGCCTTGACGTTCTACAGTTGGCCAAGATAGTGAAAATTCAAACATTATTTTTCTTGTTAAATGTATATATTCAATGTGGTCTAAAGTTGGGGTGCCTAATCTGTTTCGCTCAAACTACCACTATTTTGTAAAAGGATAATTAATTATATTTAATGTCAGAAGCTTTGCGATTAAATAAAGGGAATATTACTATCTGACCAACAACTTTCAGTCAAGGCTAAAGAATATTTGCACTATATTTTGTTGTGTTTGGCTCAAAAGATTTTTTATAATCAAACTCTAAACTCCTCTACTTTAAGTCCGATTTTATAGTTGTAACGTGAAAGCTGAATAAGCGTTGTCAACAGAAATCATACATATAAAAGTTGTAAAGAAATATACAAAATTAGTATAACTTAAATTATATTTCTATTCTTATATGTGTATTTAATGCATATTTTAATTTATATTTTTCAACTTTCGCACTTTTCAGTCACGTGAAAGCATAAAATATTAAAAACGAGCAAGCAGCATGTAAATCGATATCACACGTACATCTTTATCTGTGTATGAAGCATTTTTTAAATACTTACGTTAATGTGTATATAATATTTTTGAAAATGTATTTGCAGCTTGAAACAGCTTAAACATGTACTCATATATTTATTTAGAATACCATCTTTAAACAAATTTCTAAGTATGATACTTTTATGAAACTGACATATACTACACAAAAATACTCAATAAAATACCCAGCTATCATTATTCATTTAACAAATATAGCGTATTGACAGTGAAATACTTATAATAAATTATATTATCTTGAAATAATATATTTCGTTTCAATGCTAAAAGGTGCAAATTAACAACATAAGAATTAAAATACAGCCTTAATCATTTCAATATCTGCTTAATAGTCAAACCCTCTCAGAAATTAAAAAATATCATTTGCAATAAAATTGACCCAATTAATTTTGAAAATTATTCAGGAGTATATGAAATACATTTTATTACAGAAGACGGATCTAAAAAATACTATATTGGCATGACCAGCAGGAAATTTTGTTACAGAAGGACAATATAGCTGATATTAAGAATATAGATAAACCACAGCCGTGGCAAGATTATATCAAGAAAAAATCATCTAAATACATTTCAATGAAAGTAAAATAATTTTTCCCTCCAGTCTATACTATCCATCCATAATAATAGAAACCATAGATATACTAACATGCAAAAATACAATATGTAACGATGCACTTACTGAGATTGTGGCGAGAGTTACTCCATGGTTACAGATATGAGAATAAACAACCAAGTAACAATAAAAGATAACGTGCCTAATATTTAAAAAGTACATGAAAATTAAATGATAGCATTTTAAATAATAACTTCAAAGACCGTGCTATTTTGGAATATTCTCACTTGTTTTTTTAAATGGCTGGGAGTAAGCCGAAACATGTCAAACAACGTAATAAGTTATTTTATGTTGTTAATTTACATCTTTTAGCATTGAAAAGAAATATAGTGAAATACTTATTTTGTCTCCGGATATTATTTTTTATTTTTGGCGAAGAATATTACACATTTTACGATTTGGGCTTTAGCGTATTGTTTCCCATGTATCACTTAGACAGCAATATTAGAGCATGAATGTTTTCTTCAAAACTGTTCTGAAAAAAAAAAAATTCTAAAACAAAACATTATCTATCTTTTCATTCATATGGGAAATCCAAAGGAAAACCTTGAGATGAAAAATAACATAAATGAATTATCTCAAAAAATCACGCAAATAAATAGAATATACACCCAGAAAAAGGAATTGATTAAAACTACAAAACATGTTTTGTTCAGTACATTTTGGTTGTTTTAGCAAAATTCAAGTAAAATTTAACCATTTTACTTGAATTAACAAAACATTTTTTGCTGACGATACAAAATTTTTTTTTTGGATCTGCAAAAAAAAAAAAAAAAAAAAAAAAAAAAAAAAAAAATTGTGTTGATTCAATTGTCATTGATCTATATTTAAACAAAGAGTGTTGTTGGGTCATCCAAATTTTTGTTGATTCAACAAAACTTTTTTCTGGGTGTATACGTTACATAATACAGGCCATTAGTATCCCCATTTCTTCCATGTAGTGTACTATAGTAAACGGACTAAAGCTTTAAGTGATTATTAAACAGTTGATTTAAGACATATTTATGATGTAAAGGAATACGATAAACTAATACAAGTAAAATCTATATTTGAGTAATAACTTCCTCTGTTCTTCAAACATGTAAAATTTTTAATATATTTTATCTGTACTTAACTCTATAGTTAACAATGAACATTACATAAATTGTAAATATATTTATTTCCATATTTTAAAAATAATTTAAAAACAAGTCGGTTGGTCCCTTCAGTATGAACTTGGAATATACTAGAAAATGATACTCAATAAATGCACCAGTTTTCACAGTTTTCACGGTTTTGGTAGATTGAGTGAGCTATCTGGGATAAGGCAATAAATTTAAGATATGTTGCTATTGATTTTCAACATTTATTTCGTGAATTGAACATTTTAAATTGTACCAATCACATACTTAATATTTGTGCTATGTGAAGTACAATTCTTCTACTACCAGGGGATTTCTTTGAAAATTTACCAAAAGTCTGAAAACCTAGTTTACTTCTGAGAAGCGAATAGATTGTCAATAAAAGGCATTATAACGAAATTTTATACTTATCGCCTATTGAAAATGAAAAGTATAGTGCGTCGATGTAGTCATCTTAACAAACTATATGAGTAAAGATTACAGTGGAACTCCAGTTATACGCTTTGATGGAGACCGAGTTCTCAAAACGTATAACTCAGTAAAACGTACAACTCAATTAATGTTGTACCAGAAACATTTTTTAAATGTATCGTAAAAACTTTGTTTCGCTGAGGAGTTTGTTACCTTTTATATCGAAAACGAAACTTTTCTAAGTACAGTCAAAGCACCTTATAACGAAATCGAAAGTGCTCCAAATATTTGCTCGTTATAACGTGCTTTCGTTAAAACGTTATAACGAATTATTTCGTTATACAGTAAGAACTCCAGTTATCTAAATAATGTGGTCTGAACGTATTCTCAGTATGTGGAAGACTGGATAATGGAGACAATCATAAAAAAGGGAGGTTTATTATATATATCTGTAAAATAGCTTTTGTTTAATACAAAAAAAAAAGAAAAAAAAGGCCTTATGCAGGGTTTGTACGTTTTCACCACAATTTTTAAATAGAATTTTTCTATTTAATATTTAAATAGTAGAAATTTTAGACGCCTCGTTTAATTGCAGGATTTGTCCTTTTACGCATTTAAATAAGGCGAAAAATTCTATTAATAATTGTGGTAAAAGCGTACGAATCTTGTTATGTATTCATATTAAATTAAGCGTTTATAGGAAGGATTACTTTTACTACAAGCAGTGAAAAGAAGAAAAGTGTTGATTTAAAAAGAATTTCAAGATAATTATATTTTTAAGAATATATATGTACAATTCATATCATAATTTTTTATTTTTTATTCATTTTTTCATTTTTGCGATTATTGATCAGGATGACTGGAATTCAGATAATTAGAGTTTTGTTGTATTTCTTTGTCAAAATCTAAAATCCATTCTTCAAATTGACATTTCGCCATCAAAGCTTTGCAATTATGCCTGTACATTACTAAACTCAAACATTTTCTTTTGTCAGACATAGCCAGCGTACAAAGAGTTTTAAAAATTAACACGCGATAAATTTACAGGAAAAGCAAATGTCAATGAAATCAGTCATCAAATAAAAAACAACATAATCAAGTTTAGCTAAGCTGCCACCCTTCTGTCTATCTTAAAACATTGCCCCTCGCCAAATCTCTCTTGCAAGTATTGAAAATATGTGATTGGCCTTAGAGAAAAATATTGACGGTTATATCACGGAAAAAAAAGCTGGTATTTAAGAAATAAAATTCTAATTTCCGCGTTAAGTAAAATAAAAATAAATAAATAAAATAAAATAATTCGCTATATCGTTTTTATTTCACTTTTCATGTTCGAATTCTTTTCGTTATATCGTGCTTTTCGTAACAAATATTTCGTTAAATCGTTTTGAATTCTGTATTCTTTAACATACAGACCAACTAAATGGGTTTGAGCATTTCGTTATATCGTGCTTTTCGTTATATCGTAATTCGTTATAAAGTGCTTCAACTGTATTACTGCACCCATGACATAAATTTTCGGAAATGGAACAGAGCAGAATAAATGTACATAAGAAAAGTACACATGAAGTTATTTTATCCTAAAGCTTTATTAAAAATATTTTTAATGCACATAGAGTACTTAAAATAAATCATTGGAATCACTTTGACATATTAATCCTTTATCGAAAGACGTTTCAGTAGTTTAATTAATCTTGTTGAAATAATCACAAATCTTCGGCTGTTTCTCTTCGGCAGAACCGACACTGAACAGCAAACTTTGCATTTATGTTAATAATGCAGCCGCCCTATCAACAGCAAACTTTGCATTTCTGTTAATAATGCAGCCGCCTTATCGTTACTGTTTTTACTACTGACAAAGCGCTGTACCACATAAAGCCGTCAGAGCAGCTCCGAAGTTTGAGTGGAATCATTCAAATCAGACTCATCCGATACGTTTACAGTGTTTTCGGTTACAAAGTGCAAATGATACAAACTTTCTTCAGAAGACGCAAAAACGTAACGTATAACTGAGGGAAATGTGTAACTCAAAATGTATAACTAAGCTACCGTAATTTCCGGCGTATAATCCACGGATCAAACAATCATGAGTTACATTTTATAAAATAAAATTTCTGGGTCGAAACATGATTATTTGATCCGAGGATTATACGCTGGGAATTACAGTAATTTTTAATGGCAAGAGGTCGGGACCGCTGAGTTGAAACGTATAACTGCGGGAAACGTATAACAAAGGTTACGTATATCGGGAGTTCCACTGTAATTAGTGATCCATTCGCTAGATGTCACATGCACGAAGTATCAGGGAGCCAGATCACTTCAACATAGATACAGAATTGGAGAGCTATTTTCACTCTTAAGCAGCGAAAGGGGAAAATAAATGCAGATAAAAATCATACATTTTATACAAAGTAGTAGGTATTATTCAATGCAAAGAAAAACAAACATTTCATAGTTCAAAGACAATGAAATATTTTACAACACTAATTATACATTGGTATAAAATCCTAATTGGTTGGTACCGTGGAAATTCATTTCTAAATAAAAAAGTTGTTTCTTCCACAAAATATGTGTAGTATTTAGCAAATACTACATAGTCATGATATAGGGGGTTTCACGAAGGACTTCTAATTTGAAAATAAATAACTCTGGAACGGTGATAGACAGAAGCATGAAACTAGCAGTACTGTAAGAACCTGATACAGACATCTCAAGGTTTTAGTTAAAAATCGCGCCTAAAGATGGCGCTGCAGTCAGCATTACGGATCCCTGTAAAAAGAACTCAGAAATCAAGAACGCTCAGTCGTCAAAGATTTCGCCGTTTAAACGTGATCACTATTAGCGTACAGTGAAAGAACTTCCGAAAGTGACACTGAAGGACATTGTTTACCGCAATAATCCTTTAACACTCGACGAGCTGGAGGTGGCTATTTGTCAAACTTGTGTGTTGATTGCCGGTGATATACTACAGGTTCATGCCGGGCAGGGTGGCCTACCATTTGGCTTTAGCTCGGTGATATACTACAGAGAGTCACAGACAATTTCAATCTTCGTTTGCGGCATGTGTGTTGTGTGAATCGCTTTTGATACGATACAGCCTACTTTTCATTATGCCACCTGCAGCGTCATCTATCGGCGCAATTTGTTACTAAAATTTTGAAGTTTCTATATTAGATTTTTATGGGGGTTTTTAATATACGTGCCACTAGTTTCATGCTTCTATCAACCATCGTTTCCGAATTATTTATTTTCAAAGTTATGAGGTCCTTCGTAAAACATTCTGTACATGTATTTTACAAAATTGCACTTGTTATTTTAAACAAATATTCATAATTTAGTATATTACTTAAACCTTAGTTTTAATTAAATTAAACGTTTGCGTATTCATTTTATTTTATTTTACTTATGGTTTCCTTCGAAACTACAATTGAATAAAATATGCTATAGAAATTCAAAAAGATTCACCCTTATCATATTAATTAAATTTCATTTTCTTAAATGAGAATTCTCTTGATATGAATTTATAATGAAAGGTCTGGCTGTTTTAAGAATTTTAATAATTTATCATCTAATGTAATAATATAAATTTATCAACCAGAGACAAATCCAATTAAATATTTTATTAGCATACTTATAAAGTTTAACTTTAGTTGAATAGCAGAAAATATATGGCATGTTCAATTATAACGAAAACAAAGTAAGTAATTACGAAATTAAACGTCATGTTCGTGGATAGCTATATAAATACAAATTTCACCATTATTAGTAGATTTTATTTTTATAGAAAATATTTGTTGAATAATTCTAATATGCGAAATATTTGGAAAATTAATTTTCAATTCTGTTAATAATTATCATTTAAATATTAATATTATTCCAGAACTAAGGTTGCTTGACGTACTAATAATAAATTTTAACTATAATAGTTAGCAAAAAAATTGTTTAAGTAAATTAGATTAAAATTTAGGGAAAATGCTTAAGTGATATTAAAATAAAACAACAAAAGGCTTATAAAGACCTTTTTAATGATTCAACATACGTTTCAACGCTCTTTGCGGCGTCATTTTCAAGAAAATATATTGATAAATAAAATATTCTTGCAACATTTGAAAAATAACATTGAAAACATGAATCACGAGATCCAAATATGTAAAACTGAGAAAAGCAGGTGCTTGAAGTAGCCAACTGTAATCGTGAAAATTATATTTCGCTATTGTTGTTTGAAACGGAAAAGGACCTCGTGCCAAATTTCAGGCAATTCAAAATATAACAGGAGTACTACAGCGCTGGCACGACTACATAGAACCGAAACAATAGAAATTGATTTTAAAAATAGTAAAATAATTTACCCATCAAGAGCCTACTTCCCATCCATTATCCATGAAGCAATAGAAATCTACATACGTAACGTAAACATTTGTAATGATTCCGCCTCATTTGAATTGCCTAAAATTTGGCACGAGGTCCTTTTCCGTTTCAAACAACAATAGCGAAATATAATTTTCACGATTACAGTTGGCTACTTCAAGCACCTGCTTTTCTCAGTTTTACATATTTGGATCTCGTGATTCATGTTTTCAATGTTATTTTTCAAATTTTGCAAGAATATTTTATTTATCAATATATTTTCTTGAAAATGACGCCGCAAAGAGCGTTGAAACGTATGTTGAATCATTAAAAAGGTCTTTATAAGACTTTTGTTGTTTTATTTTAGTATCACTTAAGCATTTTCCCTAAATTTTAATTATATTTAGTGATCTTATTTTGTTGTTATGTAAATTAGATTAATTATGTTTTACATTGGATGGGTGGTAAATTTTTGTTTTAAAATATCATTACTAATTATAACTTATATAAATTCTGTACAATTTTTTCAGTCACCCATATGCATCTTACGAAAATTACATGAGGGTTTTTTTCGATTTACTTTTCAAATGTATGCAAGGAACATATTATACCGATGCACCAATAATGAGATTTCTCTGATTTTTCTTGATAATGTATACTTTTCAAAAATCCATGTGAATATTTTCCTAAATGATTCTTACTTGAAAGGCACAGTTAATAGTAGTTAAATATGGAAATTTTTATCAGAAAGAACTTAAAAGTCATTTTTCTCAAAATGTGAGTTTAGTGTACTTCGCGCAAGGTAGATAAACAAAATAAATATAGTAAATTAAAATTTTTTTAAACGATTGAAAAGGTATCCAGGATGGAAGTCTATACCAAGGCCTTCAGCTTAAATTAAAAAAGCTCTGTCTATTGAGCTATCTCAGCCGATAACTGGACGACACAGTTTACCCAGATAACGTTGTTGACAATAGCATCTCGTCTGTCATGTAGACATCTAAACAGAAAATACCGCAGGTAATAGAATTTAATTAAACGGTGGATACGTAAGTACATCTTATTAATTTTAATTCAACCAGACTCACTGGTAAATATATCATAAGAATTGAAATTGAAAAATATTCAATTCGTATGATATCTATAAATCAGTATGATTGGATTATAAATAATAAAGCCTATAAAGTTAATCTAAATTTTCATGTTATGTTATTGAACTTTTTTTTAAGAACCCATCATACGAATGTACTTAGTATGTAATAATGAAAGGAAGCCCATTGAATTTCAGCAACCTCGATTATCCGGAACAATTTTTTCGGACTCTTGAAATATTCAATCTGATAAAAGGTATATAAAACTTTCGAAATTGTTTATTTTATGGAGTGAATATAAAATATAATAAATAAACCTAAATTTTGCATAAAAAATGAAGTCGATCGGATAATGAGTTGCCGAGATATTTGGACTCCTATTTCTCACTCTTCGATTTTTCATGACACTGTATTTCATTCAAATTTCAATTGAAAGATATATTTTAATTGGAAATGAGACACTTAATCCGACGCAGTAAATTCTTAGTTAATATGATTATCTTTTTTGGAATTATAAGGATTTTTCTTTTACGCAATTCAGTAATTGAGCATTTAAAGTTTATGACGTCATCAAGCCACGATTTTATTCGAATTGCAATACATTTTATAAAGAGTTTACAGATGTTTTATTTTCATATTTTATATTATGCATATACATGATGGGTAATTATTACAGTGGCCCCAACCGACTATTTTTTTCTTTTGGCGTTATATCGCTATAAAAAATATACAGTATTTTTTTAAATATAAAAATGCTATGAATAAGGTTTTTTTAGGTTCAGTGTAAGCAGTGTAAGCAGTGTAAGCTCTCAAGTGTAATTAGATACTAAAAATTTTGTTTTGTAAGCAGAAATACTTTCGTAATCTTGCGCGCAACCTGTGATTCCGTTTTACTGCTCGACAATTTAAAAAAATCCTGTGAAAAGTAATCGTTCCCATTATGAGTGTTTTTATAAACTGTGTTTTTGTAATGTATACTTTATAAGATATAAAACGGCAAAAATGACCAATTTTTCCCCTTTTCGACGAATTAAGAATCCTAAATCCCCTTAATAATAAAGTATTTTACGACTAATTCAGTCTGCGGCAATTTTTTATTTATTATTTAAATGCAAATCGCTATGCGCTGTACGTTTAAACAACATATCTACCCTATATATATAAAATCCCAATGAAACGAATTTGTGAAACGACTGACTAAACGACTGATTATGTTTCAGGGCTATTTTTAATAAAATATTAAACGCTTGATGGTGAAATTAATACCAATTGTCCATAAAAATCCGAGGATGTCAAAACTGGTAATAGAATTTTGAAATTGGAATTAGTTTTCGAGATATTAATTTTCTTCTAATTTTAATGACATTTCTGTAATGATGGCAACTAATTACTCAGTTTTTTTGTGACAAAAAAGGGAAAAAAATTGAAAAGGATCCCGATAGGGATTATTGATTTCTTTTTATTCGTCATTTTCAAATTGAAATTGAATTTATCTTTTATTTCAATCGATAATGAAGACAAGATTGTGATTAAATTATGTTTTCAGGAAAATTTGAAAAAAAAAAAAAAAATCACATTTCTATCGTCAGGATTCAATCGTCTGCCAGCATTTAATTTAATTTATAAACTCAAAATATTTTGATTGAATTCATCCAAATGACGTCATTTATGTAAACGCAAAAGAAAGGGGGGAAAAGGAATTAATAGTAATTATTATTTATTGATATCATTTTGTTATTTTTTTGTAAAATTTAATTAAACGAATTTATAAAATCACTAATTCGGATATTTGAAACGAATATATAAAATAATAATTGCCCAACTGGACGGAAGGAGAATAAAATATCCTGCTTGGTTTTCTATCCGCTTGGTTTTCTATCCTGCTTAGTTTTTTCCGCCAAGCTTTTTAAAAAAGCGTCAAGACCCCTATAATAGAAAAGCAACAAAAGTTCATTGGGTTTGTTTTCATAACTTTTGGCAACAAATCTATGTATATTAACGAATCTATCCCTTTTTGAAGCTCGAATTGCGCCAAACCTAAAAGCAAAGGATCCTATACTGGAAAAGTACCCGATTTTCTTATTAACAATATGCAAGTGACATAACATGGTGTAAAATTATCACGGATAGCAAATTTGTTTAAATATCTTATCAATTGATGCCGAATAAATGCAGGCAAGCATGCACAAAATATTTTATTAATTTTGTATGATAAATAATTATTAGAAACTTCGTATATACATATTAATTAAAATAAATAATTTACATATTTAAAATAACATGAAAATATGCATGATGGTGCACTAAAATAGAGAGAAAATTAAAACCTGTTACTGAAAATGTCTATAACATAGTACTTTTCAATAGCGTGGTTCTTAATGTTATTCACAAGCAGATGGAATTTTTCTCATCCTTAAACGCAAAGGAAGAATAGAATACAGATCGTTGTTATAAGTCCGAGAAGTAGCCACAATTTAAACCTAACCATTTTATACAAGCTGGTTTTCAAGTTGTAATTGATTTTACTTATCAATCCCGAAAACAGTCGTCAGTTATCGCAACAGCTGTGTATGAGGCCGTGATAATCAAAAATGTCCCAATAAAACGTTAAAAGCATGGCAACCAAATTACAGATTTACCGATATTTTTAAAATATAGCACGCTGTCATGTTTTTAGAGGCCTCTTAGTCTGAGCGGGGGTTGGCGAGCGTAGCTCGCAGGGGGCAGGCCCCCTAGTTATATATGTTATATTTTGTAAACTTTTGCAATATTTTAGTTGAAAAACTTTTATTTTATGTCAAAGTTGTAAAAAAAGCAACTTTAGTATTAGAACGTTAAATTTTTTGTCATTTTTCTGCAATAAGTTTCATAAATTAATGTGAAAATTATTTAAACGGCAATGATTTTGAGACGAAAATATTGATTTTTAATAATAAAGTTGTTTAAGAGCTGTTAGCTAATTCTATCTGTGGTATTTTTTTTAATTATTATTTTATCCGAATGTCTAAATAATTTTTTATTGAGTTATTAATGATAGTAAATATGATAAAAATATTTCCATGAAATAAAGACATTTTCAAGTGTTCTAGAATTTTTCAGTAGTTTCTGAGTTGAATTCAATAGTTTCTGAGTTTGTAACATTGAAAATTCAGAACCTTGCGTGCAATAATAAATTTCACTCAGATGTGTATTTTCCTTTACTAGCATGCGGTAGCTAAAATATTTCGTGTCAGTATTTTTTGTGTTTTTATTATAATTCTTTGCATCTAAAGAAAATACGCCTACGTTAGTTTTCATAGACAAATGCAGGGGAACTCCAGGTTGTCTTCCTTATATATTTTTTAACGAAAATCTTTCCAAACTAAACTAATGTCTGGTATCTTTCTTTTTTTATGTTTTCTGTTTCAGATAGGAGGCAGCTTTTTTTAAATTTTGCCGGTAAAAATACGAAAACCTCGAAACAGTGCTTAAAACAGAATTTTTTTGAAAGGGCTAATATTTGTATTTTTTGAAAAACATTAAACCGTTAGATAGGTAAAAGTACGTAGATATAGCCTGGTATTTTCTTTGTGTTCTGTAGTTTGGTTAGTTTAGACTATGCAAGCTGGAAAAAATGGGAGAAAATGTGAAAAACGACGTTTTGAAAAGAAATCGGTTGAAAATGTTAATATTTTTTAAACGAATTGCACCGTTAGAAAGACAAAAGTACGCTAATACGGAAAATGGTTTTTGCTTTTCTATATTTTCACTCTTCGAGCCGAGACGGAAGACAGAAAAAGTATGATTTATATAAAATATTTCTCCCTTGCTTTGGAAACTGTAGAAACTGATTTTGGCCATCGGGCTGCGAGTCTTTGTGCCATTTTGCAATGTGCATTATGTTTTTAGTTATGGTCTCGATTATTAAAAAAAAATGAAAAATGTGAGCTTCAGATGCATTACGACATGCTATAAATTACCCTCACATATTTTCAGAGCCATCACGTTGTGATGGTTCGACTACTCTGATCACGTGAGTAGGCGATGTTTTGAATAACATCGTATTTTTTTGTCCACTAATTGTCCTAAAAGTTGGACAAGACTCTCTTTCTCTAACTTTCGACGGATGCTGTGTGAATCTCGGAAATTGTGAGTTTCAGCTTTTTATCAATATTCATGCAAATTATTGCAGCTGGTCAATCGATATTTGCAATATTTAAGCTTCGAATTTATGTTTGAAAAGCTGAACTTGGATCGGGACCTCTACGTTACGAAGAAAGCTAGATCCTGCGATCTAACTGCTCTGTAACTGCATATGAATAGTTGCTCTTGGCCCGCTCGAACGACTCCATCAACGCTCGTCTAGTCAACGTCGTCTGTGGAATCGAAGTATTTACGGAATTTATCTTGATCTGTGGCTGTCTATTGAAATCGTGAGTTCGTTTTTCTGAAACTTTACATTTTATATATTTGAAAGTTTTATTTTAACGGAGTAGAGCTTCGAGTAGCAGTTTATTTATTTATTTATTTATTTATTTTTGGCCAAAGGAAAAACTAGTAGAGGCCTGCTCAATCCCTGCCCGTTTAAATGAAATAAACAGTCTTTTTAAACTTTTCCTCTGTGCTCTCCTTGTACGCCTGGCTCACTCATTACTGATGGCAATGGCCGTCACAACGTTAACACGCATAAATACAAATGTCTTTATTTTATTAATATAGTTCAAGAATGATCCAATAGATATATTAGTCATAAATGTCGTCACTTGAAGCTGTGCCATCCCCCTCCTGCGTCCGCCCTATTTAGCCGCATCTTGCACTGTAGTCTTGATAGGGGGGATAGAACTCGTTTTTTGGCTTCAAAAATTTCCACAGAGGATAATTAATATGTCTACTCCTCTCTTTTCATATTTCCATAGTATAGATGAATGCAACTGCATACTTCTTTGAATATAATCTAGTATGAGTAAGTTACATTAGTATGTCACTTTTTAACTAACAGAGTTGCTTATTGCTTTCAACTGGCAGAAAAAAAAAATCATTTATATATAAAAAAAAGCTTCTAAATTTCTGACGGCTCGACCTACCAGGCACAGGTAGATTTCGAAGTTAAGTACTAATTTCGCCAATAAAAACTAAATCAAGATTAGAGATAAACCCAGTTTAACAATTTTATCTGGTTGCTTTTGACGAGTTTTTGTCCTAATATACTCCGATTCACGCGCGTTTAGTAATGCAATCCTATCAACGCATCTCTGATTGTGAGGTAAAGCTTTTCATTTCGCCAATGATTCATTTTTATTGCTTTGGTGGCGTATTAACGGAGATGTGATTTTTTTTCCTTCTAAACCCCCACCCCCTTTTCATTGTTTTTTATTTTTTTTTCAAAAACTTGTCAATATAAAAGTTGTAGATAATATTAAGGAGATTGGTAACAAATTTAAGCTCATTTGATATATTGTGAATTGGTGAAGTTATGAATTTGTTTCTTCTTTGTTCCCTATCCCCCCCCCCTTGAGACCAGTTTTAATGGTATGAAAAATCTTTAAACGGATTCGATACGAAACGTAGACCTCCCCGCCCGGTTTGACTTTGTATCATAATTGTTATGGGGTTTTTCTCTTTTCACAAAAAGCTTCCCCCCCACACACACACATTGGTCCGATTTTGCCCATTAACGAATTTGATCGAGAATTTATGCCAAATGATTTTATGTATTAGTTTGGAAGAGATTTGTGCAGAATTGATAGATAGATAGATAGATAGATAGATAGATAAAGTTTTGAACTGGGGATGTCTTTGGGTTATAGAAGTCCTGATCGGCGTAGATCTGCAAAACAATTTCAGAAATTCCAACATAGGAGAGAATGTAACATGTAATATTTCTTGCGAAAACTACTTAAAAGCCTAATCAAAATAACATCGAATAGTGCATAACAATGATAGCAATGCACTGTTGTAGTATATTACATTTTTTGGTAAGACATCTGATTGATTTCTGTATACAATTCATCTGAGCTAAAAAAAAATAATAATAATATAAAAACAGAATTAGTATGTGCCAGTTGTACTGAAAATATCCAGGATTCCTGATTAATTGTTATTACTTTCATTTGTAAAGGAAATGGTTGTTATATCTATTGTTTGATATGAAAACTGTTTTGTGTAATCATGTTAAAAGATCAAGCCACCGTATTCGGGATAAGCCAAGTTAAAACCTTCGTAATGGGGATAGAGGCATCGAAACAAATTAAAATTAAACTGTTTTCTTAATTAAACTATTTGCATTTTAGAAAGATAAGCATAAAAATAAACACTGTTGACCTAGATGTTACAGTCAAAGATTTATAGACGGTCTCTGATTTTGCTAAGATGTTTCTGATTCAGTTTTGTGGAATAGTGAGCAAAGTCATGACTTTTGACTTCTTAAAATCTGTGAGTTTTGCAGATATTTAAACCAAACTTTTTGGATAAGAATAAAGAAACAACAGAGATCTATTTTGCAATTCGATATTTTTTTATATAGGTTGCCGTATAAAAGATAAATTTTGAATATTGTAGGAATGACCACCTTTCCCCCCTTACCTCCACATCGAGATGAAAGTATACATTTTGGATTCACTATTTTCCTATGAACATTTTTCTAATTTGCATTATTCATCGCTCTTATATTTACAGAAAACAACTGTGTAAATACATTTTTTTGGACTTCCTGCATATTCAAGTCTGAATAGGTTACATTAAGATGCTACTTTTTAACCAACAGAGTTTTCTTATTACTTTGAAAGAGCATAAAAAATCAAATAATTTATTTTTTTAAAAAGGCTTTCCTGTGATAAAAAAAAAATTATCAAAACTTGTTATGTTTCAAAATTTCTTGAATTTATGGTTTCACATGAAATTGTTATGACAAAAAAAGCATATTTATATATTTATAAAATTTTGTTAATATAAAAAATACAAAACAAAGAATATTAAATCAAAACTATTAAAAACCAATTATGCCAACACAATATATTTGATTGTACAAAATATACTGAAAATAAAATCAGTAAGAAATTCAATCCCTATTGTTGTTCAAATGTCATTCTCAATTATTTCAAATACTTCAAATAGAATTTCGGAATTCAAATTGAAGACCTTTAGAATACTTAAAATAACATTCGATGTATTATGATTTGGTTTATAAAGATAATAGAATTAATTAATTCATTTAGAATTCTACGAGACTCTTGAAAAGATAATGGAAATATACATCTTAATATGGATATATTTATTGGATGTTTTAAAAATAGATATTAGTTAGAGAATGGTTATTTTAATAATTTGTTTAATTTAATGCCGTACTTGAATATTTTTCAGTTTTTTTATTTACCCATCATGCATAGTATAGGGTAAGTCTTGTAATCGTTTTGAAAATCGAAAAAAAATTTGACGGATTTACACGTTTCAGACACTGGAGATTCGGAAAAACATATTTTTAGAAATAAAAAATTGCCGTCCGTCTGTCTGTGTGTGTGTCTGTAAACGCCCTATCTCCCGAACAAATTGAGATAGGGACTTGAAATTTGGTGCGTACTTAGTATGTAATAATGGAATAAAGCTTATTGAATTTTAGTAAACTCGATTATCGGGAACTATTTTTTTCGGACTCTCGAAATATTCGATCTGATAAAAGGTATATAAAAATTTTCGAAATTGTTTATTTTAAGGAGTGAATATAAAACACAATAAAAAACATAAATTTTGCATAAAGAATGAATTCGATCGGATAATGAGTTGCCGAAATATTTGTAATCCAATTTCCACACTCTTCGATTTCTCATGACTCTGTAATTCATTCAAATTTCAATTCATATATTTCATTTCTATATATATTTAATTTATAATCAGTTTTAATATCCTATTCATCTGTAGGAACCTTATTATGAAATTCAAATTGATAATTAAATGTATACTATTTAATAGATTTTCTTATTTGTTCTTTTACTGTTTTCCTTTTTTCTTTCTACTCTTTTATCTACAGGTCTGTGTACCTATAATCACCGTACGTAAAATGCAAGTTAAAAATCATGGAGCTATATATATATATATATAGTTTTAATTCCATTTTATTATCTTATTAATATATAGGAACAAAATACGAAATTCAAATTGATAATTAAATGTACAGTATTTGAAAGATTTTCTTATTATTTTTTTTCACTTTTTTCTTTTTTCTTTCTACACTTTTATCTACAGGTCAGTGTACCTATAATCACCATACGTAAAATGTAAGTAAAGAATCATGGAGCTATATATATTTAATTTTAATGCCGTTTTAATATATTATTAATCTATAGGAACATTATTACGAAATTCAAATTGATATTTAAATGTATATTATATGAATAATTTTCTTATGTTACATTTTATACGAGCTATCAAAATCTCAAAATATCTATTTTAAAATTAGAAATTTAAATTTTCCTTCATGGTATCTGATCATTATATTTCATATTATGTAATATTCTAGAAGCTAAATTTTATTAATCATTAATTAAAAACAATTGTATTAAACATCAAATGCTATTGTGTGCCTGTGTCTCCCATACTAAACAAAAGTAACATCACTAAAATCCATGTGTAAGCTATGATCCACCCTGGTAGTTCTAGGTGTACATGAAACACTGTAGTTCTAGTGTTAATAATATTAATGTATCTAGTTTATACAGTATGTTTATGAACTATTTACAAAATTGTAATATAATTGTAAATGTAATATTTAAAACAAAATCTCTAATACTAATTAATTTTTCAGCAGATCAGAAATTACGCTGTAAATTAATGAAATACAAAGGATGTTAATTAGCACTTTACTACACAGTGTACAATCAATAGAGTGAAAAACCAATAGAGCGCTATACCAAGGGATCCGGGATGGGACCCCGGCCTGGATATTTTTTCACTCTATTGGTTGTACGCTGTATAGTAAAGTGATAATTCACATCATTTGTATTTCATTAATTTACAGCGTAATTTCAGCTCTGCTGAAAAATTAAATATTCACAGTTACTGGGTTTTGTTGTCTCATGTATGCCAATGGCGTTGTGCTCATGATTGGCGTTCCATCTTATGCTGCGAGGTTGTAGCCTAGCTGTATAGGAGAGAGAAAATGCTAGACTGGTTGTCGTCCGGCTGGCTTAATTGGTAAAGCACTTGGTGCGCTATACCAAGGGATTTGGTATCGAACACCGGTCTGAACATTTTTTCACTCTATTGGTTGTACGCTGAGTAGTAAGGTGATAATTCACATCCTTTGTATTTCATTAATTTACTGCGTAATTTCAGCTCTGCTGAAAAATTAAATATTCACCGGTACTGAGTTTTGTTTGTCTCATGTATGCCAATGGCGTTGTGCTCATGTACACAAATGTATGTGTATTATGGCGTTGTGCTTATGTATACAAACGTTCCATATTGTGCTGCGAGGTTGTAGCCGAGCCATATAAGAGTGAGAAAATGCTAGAATGGATGTCGTCCGGCTCGCTTAATTGGTAAAGCACTTGTTGCGCTATACCAAGGGATTCGGTATCGAACCCCGGTCTGTACATTTTTTCACTCTATTGGTTGTACGCTGTGTAGTAAGGTGATAATTCACATCATTTGTATTTCATTAATTTACTGCGTAATTTCAGCTCTGCTGAAAAATTAAATATTCACCGGTACTGAGTTTTGTTTGTCTCATGTATGCCAATGGCGTTGTGCTCATGTACACAAATGTATGTGTATTATGGCGTTGTGCTTATGTATACAAACGTTCCATATTGTGCTGCGAGGTTGTAGCCGAGCCATATAAGAGTGAGAAAATGCTAGAATGGATGTCGTCTGGCTCGCTTAATTGGTAAAGCACTTGTTGCGCTATACCAAGGGATTCGGTATCGAACCCCTGTCTGTACATTTTTTCACTCTATTGGTTGTACGCCGTGTAGTAAGGTGATAATTCACATCCTTTGTATTTCATTAATTTACTGCGTAATTTCAGCTCTGCTGAAAAATTAAATATTCACAGTTACTGAGTTTTGTTTGTCTCATGTATGCCAATGGCGTTGTGCTCATGTACACAAATGTATGTGTATTATGGCGTTGTGCTTATGTATACAAACGTTCCATATTGTGCTGCGAGGTTGTAGCCGAGCCATATAAGAGTGAGAAAATGCTAGAATGGATGTCGTCCGGCTCGCTTAATTGGCAAAGCACTTGTTGCGCTATACCAAGGGATTCGGTATCGAACCCCGGTCTGTACATTTTTTCACTCTATTGGTTATACGCTGTGTAGTAAGGTGATAATTCACATCCTTTGTATTTCATTAATTTACTGCGTAATTTCAGATCTACTGAAAAATTAAATATTCACAGTTACTGAGTTTTGTTTGTCTCATGTATGCCAATGGCGTTGTGCTCATGATTCACGTTCCATCTTATGCTGCGAGGTTGTAGCCTACCTATATAAGAGAGAGAAAATGCTAGACTGGTTGTCGTCCGGCTGGCTTAATTGGTAAAGCACTTGGTGCGCTATACCAAGGGATTTGGTATCGAACCCCGGTCTGAACATTTTTTCACTCTATTGGTTGTACGCTGTGTAGTAAGGTGATAATTCACATCCTTTGTATTTCATTAATTTACTGCGTAATTTCAGCTCTGCTGAAAAATTAAATATTCACCGGTACTGGGTTTTGTTTGTCTCATGTATGCCAATGACGTTGTGCTCATGATTGACGTTCCATCTTATGCTGCGAGGTTGTAGCCTACCTATATAAGAGAGAGAAAATGCTAGACTGATTGTCGTCCGGCTGGCTTAATTGGTAAAGCACTTGGTGCGCTATACCAAGGGATTTGGTATCGAACCCCGGTCTGAACATTTTTTCACTCTATTGGTTGTACGCTGTGTAGTAAGGTGATAATTCACATCCTTTGTATTTCATTAATTTACTGCGTAATTTCAGCTCTGCTGAAAAATTAAATAATCACAGTTACTGAGTTTTGTTTGTCTCATGTATGCCAATGGCGTTGTGCTCATGATTGACGTTCCATCTTATGCTGCGAGGTTGTAGCCTACCTATATAAGAGAGAGAAAATGCTAGACTGGTTGTCGTCCGGCTGGCTTAATTGGTAAAGCACTTGGTGCGCTATACCAAGGGATTTGGTATCGAACCCCGGTCTGAACATTTTTTCACTCTATTGGTTGTACGCTGTGTAGTAAGGTGATAATTCACATCCTTTGTATTTCATTAATTTACTGCGTAATTTCAGCCCTGCTGAAAAATTAAATATTCACCGGTACTGGGTTTTGTTTGTCTCATGTATGCCAATGGCGTTGTGCTCATGATTGACGTTCCATCTTATGCTGCGAGGTTGTAGCCTACCTATATAAGAGAGAGAAAATGCTAGACTGGTTGTCGTCCGGCTGGCTTAATTGGTAAAGCACTTGGTGCGCTATACCAAGGGATTTGGTATCGAACCCCGGTCTGAACATTTTTTCACTCTATTGGTTGTACGCTGTGTAGTAAGGTGATAATTCACATCCTTTGTATTTCATTAATTTACTGCGTAATTTCAGCTCTGCTGAAAAATTAAATATTCACCGGTACTGAGTTTTGTTTGTCTCATGTATGCCAATGGCGATGTGCTCATGTACACAAATGTATGTGTATTATGGCGTTGTGCTTATGTATACAAACGTTCCATATTGTGCTGCGAGGTTGTAGCCGAGCCATATAAAAGTGAGAAAATGCCAGAATGGATGTCGTCCGGCTCGCTTAATTGGTAAAGCACTTGTTGCGCTCTACCAAGGGATTCGGTATCGAACCCCGGTCTGTACATTTTTTCACTCTATTGGTTGTACGCTGTGTAGTAAGGTGATAATTAACCACCTTTGTATTTCAAAATCCCTAATGTATTTCTAAAACATTTTCTCATAAAAAATATAGAAAATATATAACATATGTAACACTTGCATATGTAACTCATGTGACACATGTAACACATAAATATATTATATTAATCAATCTAATATATGTACCAACAAACTGTAAATATATATCAATCAGTAATTAATAATCATTTTTAAAATGAAAAATATTAAAAATCAATTGTACGTAAACACAATTAGTTTGATTGTAAAATATTGGGATAAGCCAATATTTAATTCAATCAAGATTGTTTTGCAAAAATTACTTCAAATGTCGCTACCAATTACTTCAAACCCTATAATCAAAATTGCGAATTCAAATTCAAGATCTGTAAAATACTTCATTCATTGGAATCTGAATTGGATTATCGATATGAGAGGCTTGATTTCGAATCATGTTGAAATACAAGATGACGTCTGGAATACGTACCGAAAACATTCATTTAAATTTGTAGTCACATCATTTTAATTATTTCAAGTTTTTAAAAATGATACTAGTTAAAGAATGGTTATTTCAATAGTTTATTTAATTTAGTGCAGTGCTTAAATATTTATTTAAGGCATTTTCGATTTTTTCGAAATTGTTACTTATGTAAAACGAGATTAGTTTATACAGTTCATACCATATTATTATAAATTATTAAAGAAATTGTAATATAAATGTAAATATATTTTTTTTCTAATACTACATATTATTATAATTATTTTATGTTAATTATAATTATAAGTAAAAGATAAGAATAAAAATGAAAAAAATATTATTTTTGTATACTATTTTCAATTTAAATTAAAACTTTAACCTAACTTTACCTTAACATTAACCAATTTACTTAATTATTCAATAATATTTATTTTATATTTAAAGTGTAATAATAACCTTTATTATTACACTTGATTTTACATGGAGTTTCTTATTAAATTCTTCTACAACTAAATTAAAGTGACTAGAAATGTTTGTCACATTGTAATTATTCCAAGTTTTTAAAAATGATACTAGTTAAAGAATGATTATTTTAATAGATTATTTAATTTAGTACAGAGTCTAAATATTTATTTAAGGCATTTTCGAATTTTTCGAAATTGTTGCTTGTGTAAAACGAGATTAGTTTGTGCAGTCTATACCATATTATTATAAATTATTAAAAAAATTGTAATATAAATGTAGGTATATATTTTTTTCTATAACCATACTTTATTATAATTATTTTATGTTAATTACAGTTATAAGTAAAATAATAAGAATAAGAATGAAAAAAATATTATTTTTGTATACTATTTTCAATTTAAATTAAAACTTTAACCTAACTTTACCTTAACATTTACCAATTTACTTAATTATTTAATAATATTTATTTTAAATTTAAAGTGTAATAATAACCTTTATTATTACACTTGATTTTACACGTAGTTTCTTATTAAATTCTTCTACAACTAAATTAAAGTGACTCATTTCTAGTCACTTAATTTAATAAGAAATTTGTCGCATTGTAATTATTTCAAGTTTTTAAAAATGATACTAGTTAAAGAATGATTATTTTAATAGATTATTTAATTCAGTGCAGAGCCTAAATATTTATTTAAGGCATTTTCGAATTTTTCTAAATTGCCCGCATAGCATGCACAGTCACAGTGACGTCATTGTGAAGTCAATGTGAGTCACGTACGTCACGTCACATCTGTGACCAAAATGCCACCACTTTGTAACGTCACACTGTGACCAAAATGTGAACGTCTTGGATATCTAAAGAAAACTTAAAATAAACTTTAGAACATCTTATAACATAAAGAAAATTACTTTTTGACAGTTTTAAAAATTTTTGTGACGTTGCAATGACGTCACTGCAAGTCACATAAGTCACGTAAAACCTATGACCAAAATGCCAACACTCTGTGACTTCACGGAGAGTGAATCGGAAGAGTGTGATCGGAGAGTGAATTTGAAAAAAAAAAACTCATAAAATATAGATTTGAATTATGTCATGTACCTAAATCATTAATAAAAATATTGTCACACACTATTTAAATATATTGAGTATTTCCAAAATAAAATAATAAATAAATATCTGTCTACATATATGAGGCAGATAATTTTTTACAATTTTCATTACCATTTTCATGAAATTTAACAAAATATACTATATAATACAAAGGTAAAAATCCTTAAATAGAAATTGTTATTTATCGAGTTATAAGCAATTCGTGTCACGTGACGACCAGTTTTTCACTGTCACATCGGATATTCAAATCAAAACGCCGACTTTGACATTCTTTTCTGAAAGACCTTCTGCTTTTAACAAAAAATGGAAAAGGTTTTTCAATAACATAGTTTCTGAACAAAACACGAGCCAATTTCGTGTATTTCCGAGCAAAAATGAATTAAAAACATGTTATAAAGTATATGTCATTCCTATAGCAATTTATCCAAAACTGGCCAGTGCTTAGTAAGATGTCACCTCTATTAAATATATTGCTCTTTTCGATAGAGTGTAAAAAATGAAAAAATTGTACTTAGGAAATTTGATTGCAATTTAAATTTATATCGAAATTACTTTATAAAGCCTATTAAATCAATTATTATTTAAAATATATCTTTACTTTTGACGACTAAAGCAAATGCAATGTATTAAAAAATATATAAAAATGTAAATTTTCACAGCTTATTTCTAAGAATACAAAACTCTCTCATATAAAAAAAGAATATTATAGCATCATTGGAAGTTCATTTTTCAGCCATATAAATTATAAAGGTTTTGAAATGTCTTTATTTAAATTATTTTCTTCCTATATCATTTGCGGTAAAAGTTGGAAACATCTGCTAGCTGTTATTTTGTTGTGTTTAAACAATACTGCGCGCGCATATTGAAGGCAGACGACTTTTTCTCATTCGAAGCTAGGATTAGCGTGTGTTGGGTTCTTTGAAGTTTGTAGATTTATACTGTGTAAGTAAATTAACGTTTTAAAGTGAACAATCTCCATTTTAAAGTAAACCATCCATTTTAACATCTCACCGTGTCTAGCCGGGTGTGTTCATAAGGCCTGGGTGATATTTGATTTCTCAGATCTATGAACACATCGCTTCTGCTGGAATAATTTGAAAATTATTGTAGTGGATTTACATTCTAATTTTTCAATGAAAGGGAAGCAGATAAGGAGCATTCCATCATAACCCCTTTATCTATAGATCAGCAGGTAACTTTTAATGTCTTCGCAGTTTTGTTAATAGTGCATGTTTAGTACTAGTACATTTAATAGTGCATTATTTAAAAGTTAAAATGTTTAAATTTTCTTTTAAAAAATCACTTGTATTAAATTTTATCTTTAATGTTTTATATTTTTTTAAATAGATTGTTTGGAAAAACTGTATTTACTAAGAATATGTATTCTAAATGTAAAGTGTTATATAAAATGAGGAATTTATTTAATATTTTGCGTTTCTTAGTTCAATTTTCATAGTTATTCATTATAATTAAAAATATTGCAATTTTTAAAACTGTTAATATTTGATTTGCAATTTAATAATTTCGTTGCTAGTGTAGGTTTCCAGAAATAATTTTCCGGTATATTTGAAAAAAAAAGTGACAATTTAATGCATTGAATAATTTATTTGTCGAGATATGTCAATGTTAGATGCACAAAAATAATAAATATTGATGAAATAATAAAATAACTGTTTAGTTAAGGTAATTTTTCCAGCTGTGTTATCGAATGTTTTTACTGTAAAAATTTATATTTAAGTTCTGCATTTAGTATTCTATCAAAAACTATAAATAAAATAATTTGTAAAGAAAAAAAAAATATATAATTTTTTTTTTTTTTTTTTGGCATTTATGATCTTAAGTTCTATATTTCATTTACAACGAAAACTGTTTTACTGCTTGATACAATGTTTATTATTTAATAATATCGCACAATAGGTATATCTATTATTTAAATTGATTCCTAATATAAATTTTTCAGAATGCTTATTTGAAAATGTGTACTTATATTTTCTTTAAAGTTGTTCTCAAATACAAAATAGCTAATTTCTGGCATATTTCTGAATTCATTTTTATTCGGAAATACATGAAATTGGCAGGTGTTCTTATTCAGAATATGTATAATCGAATGGCGTTATCCATTTTTTGGTAACGGCAGATGATGTTTCAGAAAACACTATCAAAGTCGGTGTTTTGAACCAAATTTCCGACGCGCAGCGTCAGAAACGGGTAAAACGTGACCGACATTGATCTTAAGTATTACATTTATCTAAAAATGGAAAACGCTATTCATTCCAAATAGCTTTAATAATCAGGCATGCAAGTGCCATGCGTTTAAAAGTTTGTTCATAAATGTGTCAGAAAGTTTCGTGTTAACCGGTTTCTCAATCAGATGCAAAGTTTTAATTTGAATACGAGTTGCATCAATAAAAATGATTGCCGATCCAATCCTTATCGTCGATCTTATCCGTATTTGGTGAAATCTTGTTATCCGAATCCATGCGAAATCATTTATCAGGTTCGGTCGGGTGTGGGCTTACAGATTTTTTGTTGTTGTTGTTGCTGGGTTAGGGTAAGAATACGGGTTGAATCAAAATATAGTTTCAGTCAACCATCATTCATGTTCAAGTTGACATTCAATCATGTTCAAGAAGTATATAACCGGATTCGTGTATGACTCTAGATCCGAGCCGACATCAGAAATTGTATCGTAACACAATTTCTGATAAAATCTGGTTACTCGGTCGTATGAAAGATTCTATTCCAAACAAGACTTACAGTAAAAACATTATACCCGACTCGGGTCAGATCGGGTTCACGAAAATCAGGTCACACGACAACTAATCCAAATCCATTCTGTAACCAAACAAATCCAAAAAGATCGATCCGAAGTTTCTGGATTGGATTCGGGTAAAATCTGGTCACCCGACCCGGTGCAGTGTCGTCACAAACGTCACAAACTTGAACCATAAAAAAATTTTGATCCGAACAATCCGTATAGGATTCGGGTAAAATCTGGTCACCCTATCCGATGCAGATTCGTCACATTTTTCACATTTAAGTCGCACGGTGACTTCACAAAGTAGTCACATTGTGAGGTCACAGAAAGCCTTGAAAACGGCCATAACGACCTCGCATTTACGTCACAATGACTTCACATCGACGTCACGTGACGTCAAGACGACGGTCACAAAGTCACAGTGACGTCGCCGTGACGTCACCATGCCTTACGGTTGGTGCTTCTGTAAAACGAGATTAGTGTTTGTGCAGTTCATACCATATTATTATAAATTATTAAAGAAATTGTAATATAAATGTAAATATAAAATTTTTACTAATACTATATTTTAATATAATTATTTTATGTTAATTACAGTTAAAGTAAAAGAATAAGAATTAAAATAAACATTCTTTTTATATACTATTTTAAATTTAAACTTTAACTTTAACCCAACTTTACCCACAGAACTATGAACTTTACCTTAACTTTAACCAATTTACAAATAATATAATAAAATAACTTGTTAACTTTAAATTAAATAATAATTTATAATTATTGCTTAAAGGGATAAAAAAACATAAAATGAAATGTTTGAAAATACCTTTTAATGTAGATTACATATGTTTCCTTCGCTCTAACGGCGACATCTTCAGATCAAAATGATAAATAAAATATTCTCGCAAAGTTTTGAAAATGGTAAACATAAACCACGAGATCACATGTCCAATGCAAGCAGGTGCTTAAATTGGTCAAACTGGAAAACGTGAAAATTATTATTTACTTAATTACCTAAAATTTGCAATGCGATGCTTTACAGATTAAAAAAAAACAATTAAAAAAAAATAATAATACTTTTCACGATTTCCAGTTTGACCAATTTAAGCACCTCGTTGCATTGGACATGTGATCTCGTGGTGAGATTATTATATATATATATATATATACAGGGTGATTCATAAAAGATGGGCAGAACTTTAAGGGGTTATAGTACACTTAAAGACAAATAATATTAAATAGGAGACTAAGGGTCCCAGACGTATTCCCAAGGAGATAGGGGGCATTAAAGTTTAGGGTCCGAAATTTCAAATGATTATAAAACATGGAAAAATTGGTCGATTCGTTTGCGGTTTTTGCAAAAAATTTTCTTTATGCCAGTATTTTCTTGAAATAAAATTTTAAAGTTCAATTTCAAAAAATGCCGATAGGGGGCGCTTTAGACTTTGGAGTAACAAACAACTATTTTTTAACGTTATTTTTTGTATTTCTTTAAATGATTTCGAAAGCTTAGACTTAAACTTAAATTTTGATCTAAAAATCTGAGTCCTAACGAGTAGTTAAGTAGCGTAAACTGAAATTTGAAATTTGAAACCCTTCTCCCCCCAGAACAAAAATCAGTTATTCCCGATCTTTGTGTCGTAGATTAGGCTCTAACTACTGCCGCGTTTTGCTAAAATTATTCTTTATGTCAGTATTTTCTTGAAAAAAAATTTTAAAGAAAATTTTCAAAAAATTCCGATAGAGGGCGCTTTAGACTTTGGAGTAACGAACAACTATTTTATACCGTTATTTTTTGTGTCTCATTAAATGCTTTCTAAAGCTTAGACTTAAACTTAAATTTTCAAAATCTGAATCGCTGAGCGTGGTTCAGTAGCGAGGGGAGGGGGTTCAAATTTCAACTTCTGAACATAGTTCAGTTTGCACTACTTAACCATGCCCAACGATTCTGTGCTGTGATACGAGGCAAAAATACAACTTTCGTCAAGGACTGCATAGTCGGAATTCACTCATAAAGGCACTGGCACAGTTGGAAACGTCGCTCATGCAAACGTTAAAGCTCCATTCCTGACGCTAGTCACCGGGTGAAGAAGGAAACAGAAAGTATGCAAATGTCAAATGGGGAAGAAGAAGAACACGTATGCAAAATTTCGACACGATTCAGGCATAAAAACCACTGAACGGTGATTCAAGTGTAAGTCGCTGTAGTAATGAATCGGAAGATGGTGCCCTTCACGAATAAGGAAAAGGCTGAGATGCATTTAATTTACGGAGCGGCAGATGGAAATGGTGCAGAGGCACAACGAATGTACGGAGAGCGATTTCCTAACAGGCGGTTGCCTAACCGCAAAACTTTCGAGCGCTTGCACAGACAGTTGTGTGAGACGGGATCATTTCTCGCTTCCCGGTCGAATGCAGGTCGTGCAAAAAAGGACGAATCAGTAGTTGTTGCAGAAGCCATTCTGGATGTAGTAGCGGCGCAGCCAAGTACAAGTACACGAACAGTGGCTAGCCAGGTGGATACTTCACAGTCCACGACTTGGAGGGTACTGAAGGATGAACATTTGCTCCCGTTTCATGTGCAACGAGTCCAGAAACTGTCTCCAGGGGATTATCCAAATCGTATTGAATTCGCCCGCTGGTTTCTGCAGCAGAACGCGCTAAATCCACATTTTGGACGAACTGTGCTTTTCACCGATGAATGTACCTTCACACGTGAAGGTACATTTAACACACACAATGCACATGTATGGGCGGATGTCAATCCACATGCTACGTATCCACATGCTCATCAGAGACGCTTTTCCATCAATGTTTGGGCAGGAATCCTCGGAGACCACCTAATCGGACCGTACCTTCTTCCTGAACGCCTCAACGGTAAAACATACCTCACATTTCTGCAACATGTGCTGCCAGACCTGTTAAACGTTGTTCCTCCACGCATCCGGCGGGTCATGTGGTTCCAGCACGATGGAGCGCCAGCCCATTACGTACGAGACGTCCGCAACTATCTGGACATCACATTTCCGAACAGATGGATTGGTCGAGGTGGTCCTGTTGCTTGGCCTGCTCGCTCGCCAGATCTTTCACCCCTCGATTTCTTTTTTTGGGGACGATTGAAGGCTCTTATGTATGAGACACCCATTGAATCCCCCGAGGAACTGGTCGCCAGACTTTCCGCCGCTGTAGGGGAAGTGCTCGAAAAGCCTGATGTTTTCGCGAATGTTCGCCGTTCCATTCGTCGCCGTTGTTCTGCGTGCATAACCTCTGGTGGTCACAATTTTGAACATTTATTGTGATTACATGTTAATAAATATGCTTTGGTAACATAATCCTAATTTGTGTCTTTTTACCTCGTATCACAGCACACAATGTGTGGACATGGTAAACTGAACTGTGCTCAGGAGTAGAAATTTCAAACCCCTCTCCCCAGAAATTTAACCACGTCTAACGATTCAGATTTTGGGCTGAAAATTTAAGTCTAAGCTTTAGAAAGCATTTAATGAGACACAAAAAATAACGGTATAAAATAGTTGTTCGTTACTCCAAAGTCTAAAGCGCCCTCTATCGGAATTTTTTGAAAATTTTCTTTAAAATTTATTTTCAAGAAAATACTGACATAAAGAATAATTTTAGCAAAACGCGGCAGTAGTTAGAGCCTAATCTACGACACAAAGATCGGGAATAACTGATTTTTGTTCTGGGGGGAGAAGGGTTTCAAATTTCAAATTTCAGTTTACGCTACTTAACTACTCGTTAGGACTCAGATTTTTAGATCAAAATTTAAGTTTAAGTCTAAGCTTTCGAAATCATTTAAAGAAATACAAAAAATAACGTTAAAAAATAGTTGTTTGTTACTCCAAAGTCTAAAGCGCCCCCTATCGGCATTTTTTGAAATTGAACTTTAAAATTTTATTTCAAGAAAATACTGGCATAAAGAAAATTTTTTGCAAAAACCGCAAACGAATCGACCAATTTTTCCATGTTTTATAATCATTTGAAATTTCGGACCCTAAACTTTAATGCCCCCTATCTCCTTGGGAATACGTCTGGGACCCTTAGTCTCCTATTTAATATTATTTGTCTTTAAGTGTACTATAACCCCTTAAAGTTCTGCCCATCTTTTATGAATCACCCTGTATATAATAGAAAATTCAAATAAAATAAACTAGTTTATTTTAATATGTTATATCTAATATGTAATATTATATATAGTTATATATAATATGTAATATATAATATATTATATATAATATATTACATATATTATATATTATATGTTATATATTACACTATATATATGTTATATATTATATAATACATTATATATTATATGTTATATATAATAATTAATAATTATATATAATAATATGTTTATTTAATAATAATTATTAAATAAACTAGTTTATTTTATTTATGGCTAGATTTAATCAGAAAGTACTAAAATGTAATAAATTGGTCTTTCTTCCCCCACACCTCTTTCCTGTTCAATGGAATCGACGATTTGAACCCGGATGAATTTTTTGGATTCTTCCTGATGTTCTCAGTTTTGAAGCGTGCCAATTACAAGTAAGATCCAGACAAGTGTCGTTAATCACATCAGTTTAGATTCCGAATCCTAAGGAAGGTTGTGCCTGATTATCGGCGGGGCAAAATTTCACCAATAACATTAAATAGAGATGTTCGGCTTATTTAAACGCCCTATTCATAAAGAATTTCTGTGACCAATAAGGCAAACATTTCTATTCAGTTTTACTGGTGGAAGTTTGTCCCGCCGGTAATCGGGCCTGAAGGAGGAGTTCGTGCAACGCGATGTCTCAAAAGTACTTGAAAAAGGATTAGATAAAACTCCTACCTTTTCTGAAGGTGCTTTCTTCGCGTAATATCCAATTTGATGATTGTAATCCAATGGTAAGACAAGAAGGCACTTTTATCATAGTTGTTGTTATTATCACCATCACTAAAAAACTAAACGATTTAATTAAGCTCTCACCACAAATAAATCGAACTTCTGTACTTTTTAACACATTCTTGAATATATTTTAATAACGCGGTTAATAATGACAATTAGGTGTTACATTTAATTTTAGGTTTAAATGATAAAGTATTATATAATATATTAACATCTTTGAGCTTAATCGCTCTACGTGTTAGCTGGTTTACATTTTGTTACAGGACTGAAGAATTAAAGTCATAAGTTTTTAGTTCAGAGTTTTTCATTTATGTCATTCTTACTTCAATGGAAATTACATATGTTGCAAAAGGTTTCTCCGTAAGAATGTAATCGGACTAATAATGTTCTTTACTTCCTGCTATAATTATTGTTCCAATATCTTTAACATATTTCACATAATATCAATTTATCAATTTGGAATAGTTTTTGATCATTTACTTGAAGTTGAGTGGCCGTTAATCTTAATTTGTAATTCAGTAGGCGTTGAAAGAATAGTCTATCACTCGACGCTATATCTTCTCTTTAGATGATCAAGGTCTTTTTATTTTCCCCATTGCAAGAGGAAATGAAAAGTAGGCTTTTTGTATTTAATTTCTCGGATGAGGTTAATATTTCTAATAGGGCCCTGTGCGTAGCCGAAAGTACTAGATGATTTTAGTGTAATTTTTTAACATCGATTATGTATTTTAGTCATCTTGTAGGCAATGGATCACATTGTTTGTGTATTTTTATAAAAAATTCAAATTCCATAAAAATGTATTATATATATATATATATATATATATATATATAACTATAAAAAAATGTTTGTTTTTCAGCTACAGTTTTTAGAGGATAAAAGTTCCTTTATTTAAAGAAAATAACAAAATCATAATATTATATCTGTTGCCAACAATTCTTTTTCTGTGCATTTACAAAATGCACAACAATAAATGGGGTATCATTCGAAAGGTGTTTGAACCGGCTGCTGACATAGTACACTCACATTTCATTAAAACATGGTTTTTGATTGAAAATTGCAGTTAATTAAAAAACAAATCAGCAGTGTTTTCATAAATGAAATGAAATGTTTTTTGCATACCATTGTTGCCACAAAAACAAAATACCGCTTTATGTGATGCTCATCAATGATTATAAAAAAATAAATAGTACAGAAAATATAAAGTGGGACATTTCTACACGGGGTTATTTTATATTTATTATTAAAAAGCAAAATGGAAATTCAAATGTTTAGTAGAAAAAGACATCATCCTTCGATTGAAATAGTGGTATTTCACGTGTAGCCTAAAATGTATGCTATTTTATATGTATTAATTTTTTTTTCTTTGTCCGGGGTTTTCCCGAAGAGGATAACGTCATCCTCTAATACAGTTAAAATGCGAATGTGATCTTTTTTTTTTTTCCTCGTGCGTGTCTTTTGCTGTCTTTGATCAGTTTTTAGTATAATTTTGATGGAATAAATGAGATGATATTTTGCCTTGACTACTGCAGAATGCATATATTTTCATTCCTTATTTTTTTTCTTTTGAAGTTTAAACCTGGATCTAAAAAATATTAGACTGCAGTGCGAAATCCTCCCACGTGTCCTCGCACGCTGGTAAACATTTAAATATCTTAACTTTTTAAAAATTTATCGTGACATAACCACTGTAAAACATTGTTTCGAAATAATTACTAAAAAAGAGACGTCGAGATATTTATGTACTTAAAAAATGAGAAATCAACTCTCTTTCTTCGAAAGAAGTTTTATTAAATAAACATATTTTCCTTTATCTGTTAACTCAAATTTGTTTTGATAAACTACTTTTCCAACGTTTCATAAAAAATGCATTTCCTATTTCGTGCCTGAATTTGATAGAATGGTTCGGGATATTAATCTTACGACAATCACGACAAATTTTATTCTTTAAAACGTTGTTACTACATTTTAAAACAACAGCGACATTAGTAATAAACGAAAATTTCCAAAAGTAAAAACGTCAGTTATTATAATTGAAAAAATTAATAAATTCCATAGCCAAAAATTAAACAAGTTGAAAATTTCACGTCAAACGGGACAAATGAGGTGCGTTCGTATTGTTATTATTTCAGTGAAATGAATTATATCGTCCGTCATTATGATATGAATAATTTCCGCAATAAAATAAATACATTTTAAGTTGTCAACCTTTTGATCATTTGTTGACATTTACTGAAAATGAAAATGGGAAACTTAAGCCAAGCTTTAAAAATTTCAGAAATTGAAATCCATATTTAGACTTCTTTTTTCATTTAGTATCTATTTCTCCGAAAGCATCTATCCAAAAAACTGTTGGTAGATTATATGATTGCTATAATTAAACAATTTTAGTATGCAAATTCAGTTACCAATTAAGCCATCTGGACGAGTGAGTGAGAGAATGCTAGACCGGATGGCTTAATTGGTAAAGCACTAGGTGCGGTATACCAAGGGATCCGGGATCGAACCCCGGTCTGGAGATTTTTTCACTCTGGCAGTTGTTCGCTGTTAAGTAAAGTAATAATTCACATCTTTTGAAATTCAGTAATTTACAACGTATTTTCAGCTCTGCTGAAAAATTAATTAGTATATAGTCTATCTAGTTCATTAATCATAATTGGTTGAATGAAAATAGATTTTTAGGATGATATCAATTCTCTATGAGGCCTTTTTATTTGCGTAATTGAAATTATGCGAGTGAAACAAACATGCAAGACTAACAAATTAATATTAATTTTAATGTTAATGTTAATGTTAATGCTGTTAATTTATCATGTTTGTCTCAAAAACATGCATGTTGAACATGCAAATGTTTACTTGAGAAATAATACCATACAAAAAACCTATATTCCAGATTAAGAAAACTGATTAATACCCCATAAAAGTGCTCGGTAACTTTCCGAAAATCAGTGACAGCAAAAGAAACTTTGTTTTGTTAAATTCTTCTTTAAATGTCGAAAATGTACATGTGTCTGAGGTTTTTAAAGATAACGAACGCTTTTCGAAATCGTCGATAACTTGGAAGAGGGTATTGTATATTTTCCTAATTATATTATATTTTTCTAGTTTAAGAAACCTTTGTTTTGTTTTTACGATGTATCTCCTGTACTTTCAACAGGTTAATGTTTCGTCAGGCATATAATTCATCCGTATAATTTTGTAATAACAGCATTCTTTGTCCAAAGAGATAAATAAAGACACTTAGTACAAAACAAATATTACTTTATTAAAATGTAATTTCTTTTGATAAACATGTTAATGAAAAAAATCTTTATTTTTGTTCTTTAAACATTCTTTAGTGCCTCATGTTGCTGCGTTATTTTATCTGATAATTTATATTACTTTTATTCTTATATACAGTTCTAATAACGTCATATTTTTAAACCTCTACAAACATACATTGTAAAAAGTGCTAAAAATCTCGATAAACCGTCCTCGGAATATACGATACCGTGCCAAGCCATCACTTTCGTCTTATGATTTCTCTTTTTTTTCTGCAATCGATAGATTAACCAGTCGGATGTGTCAATCCAAAAACATTCTTCTATCTCACACAGGTTTCGCATACACTAAAAAGAATCAGCACCAATTTATATCAAGGTCTAACTGAAACTCAAGTTTTATTAAATTCCGTGTAATATTTCTTGAGATATGACTATCGCTAAAATCGTGTAAATCCTGCAAAATGCTGCATAGCAAGGCCACCTGTTAAGCGATTTTTACCGAAAACTAATCAGCACGAATATATATCAGAGACTTACTGAATATAAAGTTTTATTAAATTCCGAGCATTAGTTATTGAGATAGAGCTATTGCGGAAATCGCGAAAAATGCTGCATAGCAGCGCCAACTGCTGGGCGATTTTCACCAAAAACTAATCCATTTATATCAGGGACTAACTGAATATAAAATTATATTAAATTCCGAGCATTAGTTCTTGAGATAGAGCGCCCACAAAATTTTTGTGACATACAGACAGACAGACAGAGTCACAGACAGACATTTTCTAAAAATAGTCCAGTCGTGTTCAGGACGTTCTAAAACGTATAAATCCGTCGAAAACCGGAAGTCGAAAATTTTCATGAATCCAATACTTTTATCTTGTAAAGATAGAAGAAAGTAAAAATAAGAGGAAGAACAATAATTTGTGATAAAGAATTATGTGAGATTGAGAATGAACATTGAAGATAAATAAACAAATAAACAATATCCCAGTTCCAAGATGCTATAGCTTCATTGTGTACTTATGTGGTTTTTTTTTAATTATATTTAAATAAGCGAATAAAACTAAATTATTTCTAACCAAGCAGTAAACATATTTACTTGGTAGAATATTTTTGGCAAAATTTATTTTATTTTCAAAATTCGTGTGTACTAAAATCTATTTAAGTATATACACTATTTTACTATGTAAAATAACGGTAATTTATGACATTTTCTACATGAATTGTTATTTTACGATATTTCGCCTATTTTTTTAAATCAACTGCAAAATATGATTGTCATTAATTATGCGTCCGCCAAATTGTATATAAATGCAAGATAACGCAAAAATGTTTAAATGTTATGATTTTTTTAATTGTTACGTGTTTCGGTTAAAATTAATCGTTTTTCGATACATAGATTACTTTTTCAATAGACTCTAAACAAAATAAACTTCTTACATGCTTAAGAAATAGTCAAAACTTTATATATATTTATAAATTTTTTTATCTACCAAATCTGTTAACATTTGCATTTTAAATCAGAAAATGCAAGATAAGTTTTAAAACACTGATTATTTATGTTTTCTTCTTTGTTGTGTTTGCATTAAGAAAACAAATGTATAATTAAAAGTGTAAGTAGTGGGGAAATGACAGTTCTGGCTCAGCCGGTGGCACTGTGGCACCATGCCACCGACGCAGCCACTGCCCATCCCCCCTCCCGTGCCACCGGCCGGAGGCACCATCCTCCGCCTGCACCGATCCTTCGGCTGGAAAAAAAATAATTTTCTACTGTAAACGAGGGGTGAAAATAAGAACTCTAAGAAGAGGTTAAATGGACAAGATTATCATACTATAAGATGAATATTGATTTTATATACTAATTTTGAATGACAAACACCTGAATGAGTATCACTAATTAAGCGAAACAATGGAAAATATAAATTTTAAGGAATAAAATCGATTTCTTAAGAATTTTTCAACTATAAGATGATGATAACAACTAAATTTGAACTTATGTTTCAGTTTTTGAACAATCATCACATTAATGAGTACTGATAATTAGACAAAACAATGGAAAATTATCAAATTTTAACGAAAAAGCTGATTTCATAAGAATTTTTCAACTATAAGACGAGGATATCAACTTATAAGTTGAAGATTAAACAAATATATTAATTTTGAATGCTGAACACCCTAATGAGTTTTAACAATTAAACAAAGGAATGGAAAAGTATCAAATTTTAAGGAATAAAGCTGATTTTTTAAGAATATTTCAACTATAAGATGACGTTATCAACTTATAAGAGGAAATTACACATATTTTTTTAGTTTTTGAACCGTAATGCATAGAAAATATTCAAAATTTAAACGATTTTATACCTAATTAATTGATTTTTCGTGCAATAATAGGCGTTAATATTAACAACCAATTATCTAATTTTACTGTGTATACTTGATTTAATTCTGTTTAGACATATGTAATATAATCTTTTTACATCATTTCGACTTGAAATAAGGACTATAAATAAAAACCAGTTGTTTGTTTATTCTCAATACGCAAACTTCTTTCCCAAAACGCAGCATTTCTGAGAGGGGATAATAATTCCACCCCACATTCTATGAAAAGGGTGAGCATAACAAAAGATCATTTAGGGTCACGCGTTTCACTCTGAAGCGATGCAACTACCATTCGTTATTAATATTTACAAAAATCCATGTTGGGAGATAGATATGTACTATATTTAATAAAGTTTACCCTCCTCCATCTCCTTAATGATTGATAATAATTATACAAACAAAAGAAAATATCGATTTTTAATGAAAAACGATGAATTTTTAATAAATTTTACACAAGCTTTCGATATGATTGTACGCTAAAAACCTATGATTTTAACTCTTAAATGATTTTAATACATAGAAATAGTGAAAAGTATTTTCCTTTAGATTACTTTTACGCGAACATCTAATAGCAGTTATATAAACTCCTGTTTACATCACTAATTTTCCTATAAAAATAAGGATTTATATGATAAATAAATAATCTATCTTATACTTAGTAATTTTTACTCAATTCCAATGACTTTACCACGTTTTTTTCATGAGTTTTACATATATAATTAGGGATTTTATATTAATTATCTTTAATTATCTAAAATTTCACTTAAACTCATATTCTAAGTATTAATATTCACTTATAGTTATATTTTCTTAAACTTTTAACTGAAATCATGTGAACTTATTGAATAATTACCATGCGTACACATATCGAATTTAGTAGACAACATTCTTTTCTACACGAATACACGAACCTTTTTATATTTTCCAGTTTTAATAGAGTATGCACGAATATAAACTTTAATTTTAATTGAACATATTTTATTGCAAATAGCCTAGTTTATGAAACGATACGTTCTATCAAATATCAGCCAACGTTTCAGCATGAACTTAGATACTATACATACCTATTTTATCATATCCTAGATGATGTAATGATATTTCACCCATTTCTTTCGGAAATATACATATAAAAATATGGATTTACTGAATAAATATCTAATTTTCAGCTTGCACTTTGCGATTTTTTACACCATTTCAGTGATTTCAAACTATTTTATATCACAGAAACAGAAACATATTTGTACATAAACGCCGGTAAAATAATATTTGAACTGTGTTTCCTATTCAAAAATTCAAATCTTATGTAAAATTTATGTTCTATCACTTATCAACTATATATCCTACATAATTTTACCATAGAAACATCATAGAAATTAAATATATATAAACAACTGAAAATTGCAGAATTGAGCATTTCGAATGATTCGTCGTTGACACATACAGCGTTAAAGAATAATACACATGAGAGTACTTATATGTTAAATATTTAGAATACATACGTTAAACAAAAATGAAAATAATAAATTGTAAGTATATAAAAATATCAAACACAAAAGCTATTAATCAAAAATTAAAAATTAAATAAAAAATTAAAAGTTTTAAGTTAAAGAAAATTGTTTTTACAAAGTTAAAAAAAAATGTTCTTACAAAAGTTGTAATTTTATACAAAAAGTATCCATTTTTTACAAAGTTTTAAAAAAATTACAAATTATATATTTAACTACTACCATTATCTGTATCACATCTGAAATGTAATAATCTACAATTTACTAGAAAATATTTCATAAATTAGATAAAATTTTCAACTATTAAATGAAAAAATATACTTAAGTACGCATGCGCGCTTTGTCACGTGATCAATGTAATTGGTGATAATATAAATATTCGATAAGTAGCACAGCGTTTCTCATTCCCACTGTTAAACTCTCGAGGGAGGATGACTGTGTGCAGCTCTGATAATTTGTCAGATTTTAATTCAAGTGAAGAATCGGTTTCTTCGTAAAGGAATAAAGTAAGTTTTAACATATTATTATAAAATCAATAAAAATCATTTATCCATTACTTCTTTTCTAAGTATATAAATATTTTGTTGTGTAGATATTACAACAGGACAACTGAAAACTGCAGAAATGAACATTCCGAATGATTCGTCGTTGACACATACAAAGTTAAAGAATAATAAACATGTGAGTACTTATATGTGAAATATTTAGAATACATACATTAAACATAATTAGTGTAAATTTAAATTAAAATATTTTACCCTATATTCTTTAAGAAAAGTTGTTTTCTTACCTGTAACATTAGAGTGAATTGTAACTGTTTACATTTATTTCTCTTGTAGATGTGTTCTATTTGTGACAAATACTTTTCGTCTAACTGGAATTTAAAAGAACATATGCAGATTCATACCAATGAAAAACCATTTAGTTGTGAGGATTGTGGAAAACCATTTACAAGAAAACGTGAATTAAAAAAGCATATGATGGTGTATGGTGGTGTATCACCTACTGTATGTAAAGTTTGAAAATTATCTTTTAATAGAAAATGTGCTCTTTTAACTCATATGAAAACACATTCAGGTAAAAAATTGTTTAAGTGTGAAAAGTGTGAAAAAATCTACAATCATCGTTGTAGATTGAATAACCATATGCTCATTCACAATCGACTACAATGACCTTGTAACTAATGTGGTAAATTGTTTTCAAATGAAGATAAGTTGAACCGTCATTTGAAAGTGCACCAAAACATACATTATACATGTGATCACTGTAATCGAAAATTTTGTAAAAAATCAAATTTAAATCATCATTTACGTATACACCATACTAAAAAACCTCTTGTTCCTGTTAAAGGTGAAATACCACTACCTAGTGTATAGTTTAACAGGTTAAGACATCAAACATCAGCTTTCGGTGTGTTTAAAACTCTAACATTTCATCCTGAGAAACATGAGGAATGTTGCTTAATGACTTTTGAAAATAATTTGAAACCTGAGTTACAATACAAACTTCAAATTGAGACGAGAAAAAAAAAGGCAATTAAATGGAATATGATCACAAAAATCACGTTTCAGCGTGAAAGAGGTGAAGATGATATTGAAACAATCACATCTTATTTTAGAAGTGACTGTTATGTTGACCTTACTGAAAATACTATTGCAAATCATATTTATGAAGGATATTCAAAATTTAACCTGTCGTTTGAAGAATTTAACAGTCAGGGATCAGATTGGGTGCTTCGAGAAATTGAATGTATAGAACTCAATATTGCAAAGTTTAATCCCTTAGCTAGAAATTGATTCTACATGATGAAAAAAAAGATATGTTCTTTAACCATCGAATTAAATTATTCAGTTATGCAACTTATGTTTTAGAACATTTACCCAAACTACTCACGCAACATTGTAGAGTTGGCACATGATCTCCAAACGTGAAATTTGTAAAGAATTTTGTTATTCACGACTTTTGTAATTGATATAAATGTAGATAATATTCACAATGTATTGTTTAAATGACCATAATAATTTTTTTTATCTATACGTATCTGTGTTTATTTTATAAAACATATTTCATTATTAAAATATATTGTATGCTTTTTAACATGAAATTTCTACATGATAGTAAATAACTAATTCTACTTTACATAAGACTTGGGATATACCTTAACTTGTTCAACGAAACAACATTTTCACCAACGAATATCCAATTTACACACATACATATGAAAATCAACTTTTGATAATACTATACATCAGATTAATGAAAAATATATACAATTCATTAAAAATATGTTTTTACAAATAAAAAATTAAAAAGTTTTTACAAAAAAAAAAAAAAAATTACAATTAAAAAAAAAGTTTTTACAAAAAAAAAAGTTTTTACAAATTAAAAAAAAAAGTTTTTACAAATTTAAAAAAAAAAAATTCTACAAAGTTAATTTTTTTTTTTTTTAACAAACTAAAAAAAAAGGTTATAAAAAAAATTTACAAAACTAAAAAAAAAAAAATTAAAAAAAAAAAATTACAAATATTTCAAGTTTTTCTAAAAATATTTACATATTAACAAAAATTTACACAAAAGTGAGAAGCACATAGATAGATGCATAGAAGGATACAGATAATGGGTATCGCGGACTTTTAGTTTATGTTATCGCTTCAAGTGATGAATACTACTCATTTCGGATAGATGTGCATACAAGTAAATTATATGATGAGTCGAAAATGAAAAGAGAATTCATATCGGAGTATAACTTAAACATATGTATCTGCTTATGACTTGAGAAATTCACGACATTCTACAACGATTTCAAATTACACATCCAATAAAATATTTACCTTCAAAAAAGGAAAATGAAACCCCATTCAATTGTTTCAGATATCCAAGTTGATCACGTGATCGGTGTTGAACAGCAGGACCAGGCCTAAATCTAACATCGCATTTTTTCTCGATTTCGGTTGTTTAAAGTTCTTATTTTAAAGAAATGTACAATGGTTGGGTAACCATTGTTAAATTTTTTTTTAACTTTGTAGAAACTGTTTTTTAAATTTGTAAAAACTTTTTTTTTAATTTGTAAAAACTTTTTTTTTAATTATAAATATTTTTTATTATTTGTAAAAACTTTTTAATTTTTTATTTGTAAAAACATTTTTTTAATGAATTGTATATATTTTTCATTAATCTGATGCATAGTATTATCAAAAGTTGATTTTCATATGTATGTGTGTAAATTGGATATTCGTTGGTGAAAATGTTGTTTCGTTGAACAAGTTAAGGTATATCCCAAGTCTTATGTAAAGTAGAATTAGTTATTTACTATCATGTAGAAATTTCATGTTAAAAAGCATACAATATATTTTAATAATGAAATATGTTTTATAAAATAAACACAGATATGTATAGATAAAAAATTTATTATGGTCATTTAAACAATACATTGTGAATATTATCTACATTTATATCAATTACAAAAGTCGTGAATAACAAAATTCATTACAAATTTCACGTTTGAAGATCATGTGCCAACTCTACAATGTTGCGTGAGTAGTTTGGGTAAATGTTCTAAAACATAAGTTGAATAACTGAATAATTTAATTCGATGGTTAAAGAACATATCTTTTTTTTTTCATCATGTAGAATCAATTTCTAGCTAAGGGATTAAACTTTGCAAAATTGAGTTCTATACATTCAATTTCTCGAAGCACCCAATCTGATCCCTGACTGTTAAATTCTTCAAACGACTGGTTAATTTTTGAATATCCTTCATCAATATGATTTGCAATAGTATTTTCAGTAAGGTCAACATAACAGTCACTTCTAAAATAAGATGTGATTGTTTCAATATCATCTTCACCTCTTTCACGCTGAAACGTGATTTTTGTGATCATATTCCATTTAATTGCCTTTTTTTCTCTCGTCTCAATTTGAAGTTTGTATTGTAACTCAGGTTTCAAATTATTTTCAAAAGTCATTAAGCAACATTCCTCATGTTTCTCAGGATGAAATGTTAGAGTTTTAAACACACCGAAAGCTGATGTTTGATGTCTTAACCTATTAAACTCTACACTAGGTAGTGGTATTTCACCTTTAACAGGAACAAGAGGTTTTTTAGTATGGTGTATGCGTAAATGACGATTTAAATTTGATTTTTTACAAAAATTTCGATTAATGTGATCACAAGTATAATGTATGTTTTGGTGCACTTTCAAACGACGGTTCAACTTATCTTCATTTGAAAACAATTTCCCACATTCGTTACAAGGTAATTGTGGTCGATTGTGAATGAGCATATGGTTATTCAATCTACAACGATGATTGAAGATTTTTTCACACTTTTCACACTTAAACAATTTTTTACCTGAATGTGTTTTCATATGAGTTAAAAGAGCACATTTTCTAGTAAAACATAACTTGCAAACTTCACATACAACAGGTGATACACTATCATACACCATCATATGTTTTTTAATTCACGCTTTCTTGCAAACGATTTTTCACAATGCATACAAGTAAATGGTTTTTCATTGGTATGGGTCTGCATATGAGTTAAAGAGCACATTTTTTAGTAAAGGATAATTTGCAAACTTCACATACAGTAGGTGATACACCACCATACACCATCATATGCTTTTTTAATTCACGTTTTCTTGTAAATGATTTTCCACAATCCTCACAACTAAATGGTTTTTCATTGGTATGAATCTGCATATGTTCTTTTAAATTCCAGTTAGACGAAAAGTATTTGTCACAAATAGAACACCTCTGCAAGAGAAATAAATGTAAACAGTTACAATTCACTCTAATGTTACAGGTAAGAAAACAACATTTCTTAAAGAATATAGTGTAAAATATTTTAATTTAAATTTACACTAATTATGTTTAACGTATGTATTCTAAATATTTCACATATAAGTACTCACATGTTTATTATTCTTTAACTTTGTATGTGCCAACGACGAATCATTCGGAATGTCCAATTCTGCAGTTTTCAGTTGTCCTGTTGTAATATCGTAATGGATAAATGATTTATATTGATTTTATAATAATATGTTAAAACTTACTTTATTCCTTTACGAAGAAACCGATTCCTCACTTGAATTAAAATCTGACACATTATTAGAGCTGCACACAGTCACCCTACCTCGAGAGTTTAACAGTGAGAATGAGAAACGCAGTGCTGCTTATCGAATATTTATATTATCACCAATTACATTGATCACGTGACAAAGCGCGCATGCGTACTTAAGTATATTTTTTCATTTATCAGTTGAAAATTTTATCTAATTTAGGAAATATTTTCTAGTAAATTATAGATTATTACATTTCAGATGTGATACAGATAATGGTAGTAGTTAAATATATAATTTGTAATTTTTTTAAAACTTTGTAAAAAATGGATACTTTTTGTATAAAATTACAACTTTTGTAAGAACATTTTTTTTTTAACTTTGTAAAAACAATTTTCTTTAACTTAAAACTTTTTATTTTTTAATTTAATTTTTAATTTTTGATTAATAGCTTTTGTGTTTGATATTTTTATATACTTATAATTTATTATTTTCATTTTTGTTTAACGTATGTATTCTAAATATTTAACATATAAGTACTCACATGTTTATTATTCTTTAACGCTGTATGTGTCAACGACGAATCATTCGAAATGCCCAATTCTGCAATTTTCAGTTGTTTATATATATATTTAATTTCTCTGATGTTTCTATGGTAAAATTATGTAGGATATATAGTTGATAAGTGATAGAACATAAATTTTACATGAGATTTGAATTTTTTAATAGGAAACACAGTTCAAATATTATTTTACTAGCGTTTATGTACAAATATGTTTCTGTTTCTGTGATATAAAATAGTTTGAAATCACTGAATTGGTGTAAAAAATCGCAAAGTGCAAGCTGAAAATTAGATATTTATTCAGTAAATCCACATTTTTATATGTATATTTCTGAAAGAAATGGGTGAAATATCATTACATCATCTAAGATATGATAAAATAGGTATGTATAGTATCTAAGTTCATGCTGAAATGTTGGCTGATATTTGATAGAACGTATCGATTTCATAAACTAGGCTATTTGCAATAAAATATGTTCAATTAAAATTAAAGTTTATATTCGTGCATACTCTATTAAAACTGGAAAATATAAAAAGGTTCGTGTATTCGTGTAGAAAGAATGTTGTCTACTAAATTCGATATGTGTAAGCATGGTAATTATTCTATAAGTTCACATGATTTCAGTTAAAAGTTTAAGAAAATATAACTGTAAGTGAATATTAATACTTAGAATATGAGTTTAAGTGAAATTTTAGATAGTGATATTTCTGTGATAGAAAATATTTAATCTTATCATGGGAAATATTGAAAGATAATTAATATAAAATCACTAATTATATATATAAAACTCATGAAAAAAAAACGTAGTAAAGTCATTGGAAATGAGTAAAAATTACTAAGTATAAGCTAGATTATTTATTTATCATATAAATCCTTATTTTTTATATGAAAATTAGTGATGTAAACAGGAATTTATATAACTGCTATTAGATGTTCCCGTAAAAGTTATCTAAAGGTAAATACTTTTCACTATTTCTATGTATTAAAATCATTTAAGAGTTAAAATCATAGGTTTTTAGCGTACAATCATATCGAAAGCTTGTGTAATTTTTTTTTAAATTCATCGTTTTTCATTAAAAATCGAGATTTTCTTTTGTTTGTATAATTATTATCAATCATTAAGAAGATGGAGGAGGGTAAACTTTATTAAATATAGTACATATCTATCTCCCAACATGGATTTTTGTAAATATTAATAACGAATGGTATTTGCATCGCTTCAGAGTGAAACGCTTGACCCTAAATGATCTTTTGTTATGCTCATCCTTTTCATAGAATGTGGGGTGGAATTATTATCCCCTCTCAGAAATGCTACGTTTTGGGAAAGAAGTTTGCGTATTGAGAATAAACAAACAACTGGTTTTAATTTATAGTCCTTATTTCAAGTCGAAATGATGTAAAAAGATTATATTACATATGTCTAAACAGAATTAAATCAAGTATACACAGTAAAATTAGATAATTGGTTGTTAAAACTCCTATTATTGCACGAAAAATCAATTAATTAGGTATAAAATCGTTTAAATTTTGAATATTTTCTATGCATTACGGTTCAAAAACTAAAAAAATATGTGTAATTTCCTCTTATAAGTTGATAACGTCATCTTATAGTTGAAATATTCTTAAAAAATCAGCTTTATTCCTTAAAATTTGATACTTTTCCATTCTTTTGTTTAATTGTTAAAACTCATTAGGGTGCTCAGCATTCAAAATTAATATATTTGTTTAATCTTCAACTTATAAGTTGATATCCTCGTCTTATAGTTGAAAAATTCTTATGAAATCAGCTTTTTCGTTAAAATTTGATAATTTTCCATTGTTTTGTCTAATTATCAGTACTCATTAATGTGATGATTGTTCAAAAACTGAAATATAAGTTCAAATTTAGTTGTTATCATCATCTTATAGTTGAAAAATTCTTAAGAAATCGATTTTATTCCTTAAAATGTATATTTTTCCATTGTTTCGCTTAATTAGTGATACTCATTCAGGTATTTGTCATTCAAAATTAGTATATAAAATCAATATTCATCTTATAGTATGATAATCTTGATCATTTAACCTCTTCTTTGAGTTCTTATTTCACCCCTCGTGTTACAGTAGAAATTTATTTTTTTTCCCGCCGGAGGATCGGTGCAGCCGGAGGATGGTGCCTCCGGCCGGTGGCACGGGAGGAGGGATGGGCTGCAGTTGCGTCGATGGCACGGTGCCTCCGGCCGTTGGCACGGTGCCACAGTGCCACCGGCTGAGCCAGAACTGTCATTTCCCCACTACTAGTGTACGTTTAGAAATATATTTATCTATTTAAAATAATGTGTTTTACATTTATCATATGTTGTAAAGTGCTCTTTCATAAGGTATTTTATCGATGTTATTTTTTACATTTAGAGGAAAGACATGCTGAAAGAAATATGTTTTCGGAAGTTAAAATAAATATACGATATATAAATAAAACATGTGTTCTTCTATTAATTTATTCAATTGTAGATGCTGGATTTTCTTTGATTTCGTGTTTGCCCCAGGGTTGGTGGCTCACGGAAAAAAATCCATCTTGTGCTGCGTTTGTAGCCTTGCCAACATGTTATATTGAAAGGGTTCCAGGCTGAGTATCGTTCCCAAGTGGTTCAGTTGGTAGAACGTCAGTGCGCTAATCTGATAACCCGGGTTCGAGTCCCGTCTTGGGTACTTTTTCACTATGTTGGCTATACGCCTATTAAGCAATTAAAAAAAATAATATTATGTGTTCTTCTATTGGAAATATTCATTTAGTTTTGTATGTATATACAAATAAAGCAAAAAAGTGCCATGCTAAACTTATAGCATTAAGCTCACAGGCTAATCACAATCATTTATATTATACTCGCATTTCAGAGAAAAAATCCATTTACCTGAATAAAGGAGGGATTAGCTCCCCCCATTTCCCCCATTTTTATTTAAATAGCGAAGATCGAAATCTAATCATGGAAGCTCCTTACCAGAATAAACCGGTATACCAAATTTGAGACAAATCGGATAATCCTGCATGAAAAACCCATTTATCTAAATTAAGAAAGGGGGGGAGGTTAGCCCCCGTGTCCCCACCCTTTATACTTAACCATTAACATCCAAAACTAATCAGAGAAGTGTCTTATCACAATGAACCTATATACAAAATTTGAAGCAAATCGTATAATTCTGCATGAAAAACCCATTTACCTAAATAAAGGGAGGTTTTGACAAAATTTGAAGCAAATCGGATATTTATATCAAGAGTTATCCCGTTACGTACATACATAACCTGCGGTTACATTAACTCTCAGGCAATCATTGCTTGTGAACTAAAAAGAAGAAGAAAGTTTTGCTGAAAATAATCCTCTATTTTAATATATGTAGAAAGTATTTTAAAAAAGTGCAAAAAAAAAAAAAAAAAAATACTTGACTCAACAGTAGCTTAGAGGAGAATCGTAACAATATTGCATAGATTTGTGATATGATGACTTAGTAAATCGCAATCGTTTTAATGTTATTTCTGAATGTCATTACTTTATGCTATTCACAATTTTCCATAAATCCCTGAATATTCCTGCTTTGCTATTTGTAAATGCAGCAAACAAACATACAAACCTTTCATTTAGCTATTTAATTTTCTATCATTCAGTTTCTTTTTGTTAGTTTTATTAATTAATATAAATGTTTAACACTTCAGGTAGGTTTCCTTTATAAAAATGTTGCCATCTTAGCCGTTATTACTGTATTTAGTAAATTACAAACATTTATATGAAACAAAACTCGTTCAATTAATCGTTAATTCATTTATTATTTGTAAATTAACAAATTTTTATAATTTTCTGTATAATTGAAATTTTTGTTACAGACACTTTCCGTATTCCCAATTTTTACAGTATCTGTAAAATAATAAGTAGTTTTATTTAATAATAGTATTTTAATTAAACAATTGATGTTCATTTATTCATTTTTTTTAAATATGAATAATTTTCTATTTAATACTGCATTACGTATTAGACGTATTCAAGAGTTTTACTGATTTTTAATAAGTTGTATATATTTCTTTTAAATGTAATTAGTTAAATTTGTCATTTATTTATTAACTTATAAATTGTTAATTAAGTGTTTTCGTATAACATTTAAAAAAATCAACTGAATGTGTCATCGCCTATACACAATGACATATGTGAAGTGTTTTCTCTAACTCAATAGAGGAATTACAAAAATTACACAGAAAATGTCTATTGGATTATGTGATAGTCTACGCTCGCATAACATACATATAGTAGATAAACACGAATTTCCCCAAACGTTACTGTGTTGAAGAAAAAACACATGGACGGATTAAGTTTTTTTAACTTAAAAAAAAAACAGCGAACAATGTAGGCCACATAGTAGAAAAATAAAAATACTCCGAATTTCAAAATATTTATGTGGTTAAAACCTGCGCTCCATTAACCCTCTTCCCAAACACTCTTTTTTTGTTCATGAAATGTTTGAAGTTGAAGTTCGTATTTTTTTCTGTTCTACATATTACTTATTTATTAATTTACAAATTGTTAATTAAGTGTTTTCGTATAACATTTCAAAAAATCAACTGAAAGTGTCATCGCCTATACACAATGATATATGTTAAGTGTTTTCTCTAACTCAATAGAGGAATTACAAAATAATTTAAATATCAAGTCACCACTGGCATACAGATTACGGTGCCCATGTAATTGTGTAATTTATAAAAATTTCTTTCTTATTTAAATTATTTTTCCTATGAATTTGGTGTGAATTTGTTTCTTTTATAGTATTACTATTTGTTGCAATCAAAAAATATTATCAAAATTTTATGTCTGGGCATTAAAAGGCGTTGGTTTATGGAGTACGCCGTCCGTGTTTTTATACTACTATAATCCGTTCCTTGAAATATTAATAGTAATGAAATAAGTCTTTTATCAATTTGATGTTTATTATTTTTATACTACTACTGCATATTGCATGAAACATGGATATCATTAAAAGTTATTATTTAGCCTTTAAAATGCCTTGGCCCATACGATACGCCGCACGTTTTTTCATGTTACTACAAACTCTCTGTGTTTTCAAAGGTTAACTATTTTATAATATTTTTGAAGAACCAGTGGACCCGTGTGAAAATTTTGCACTGAAGTCTAATATTTTTTAACAATATCCATTATAATTTAGATGCAGGCTTATTTTTATAAAAGTAAATTAAGGACTAAAAATATCTGAAAACAACACTAGTTAAGCCAGAATATCATCAAATTTATTCCATCAAAGTTACATTAAAAACTGATCGCAGATATGAGAGACAAAAAGAAATTATCAATCGCATTTAGACTGTATTAGAAGATGACATCATGTGTTTAAAAAAATAATATTAAAAAAAAAAAAAAAAATCATGGGACAAAGAAAAATAAATTGAACATTTAAATTTCAATTTACTTTTAATCATAAATATAAAATAAACTTGTGCAACAACAATGTCCCACTTTATCTTTATTGTAGGATTTCGTTTAGTAATTATTGTTGATCATCATATAATACGGTAATTTTTTTTTGTGGCATTATTGATTTGAGAAAAATCTTTGATTTCAATTATGAAAACAATGCCGATTTAATTTTTAATTAACTGCAATTTTTAATCGAAAAACGTGTTTCAACGAAATGAAATTATACTATGTCAGAAGCTTGTTCAAAATCCTATCATATGGTATCTCATTTATCGTTCTGCGTTTTGTATTTGCTTAGAAAAAGGGATGTTGACTACAGAAATAATATATAGGATAATTCTTTAATCATATCACAACAATAATGTAACTGTAGTTTGAAATTAAAAGGCTTTAATGTTCGACAATCCAAATTTCGAAATTTTCCGGTAATCTAAATTTTATTTCATTCAATTCTTTTTTCATGTTACTAAAATCCCTTTTTTTTTCAAAGGTTAACTATTTTATGATATTTTTAAAAGAATAATTGCTGAATCATAGTCACAACAATAATGTAACTGTAGTTTGAAATTAAAAAGCCTGAATGTTCGACAATCCAAATTTCGAAATTTTCCGATAATCTAAATTTTATTTCCTTCACTTTTTTTTTCATGCTACTGCAATGTCTTTTTTTTTTCAAAGGTTAACTATTTTATAATATTTTTAAAGAATAATAGCTGAATCATAGTCACAACAATAATGTAACTGTAGTTTGAAATTAAAAAACTTTAATGTTCAACAATCCAAATTTCGAAATTTTCCGATAATCTAAATTTTATTTCATTCAATTATTTTTTCATGTTACTGAAATCACTTTTTTTTTTATCAAAGGTTAACTATTTTATGAAATTTTTTAAAGAATAATTGCTGAATCATAGTCACAACAATAATGTAACTGTAGTTTGAAATTAAAAAGCTTGAATGTTCGACAATCCAAATTTCGAAATTTTCCGATAATCTAAATTTTATTTCATTCACTTTTTTTTTCATGTTACTGCAATGTCTTTTTTTTTCAAAGGTTAACTATTTTATAATATTTTTAAAGAATAATAGCTGAATAATAGTCACAACAATAATGTAACTGTAGTTTGAAATTAAAAAGCTTTAATGTTCGACGTTCGACAATCCAAATTTCGAAATTTTCCGATAATCTAAATTATTTTCTCTTTAGATGAAACTTAACTAATTCCAATAAGCAGGTGTATTTTTCAATCCGGTGGAAATAACCCTTATTACTATAGCATGATTTTTGAAATACTTTTATTTCAATCATCTAACAGAAATTTTGAATAAAAAGTCCTTCAATCAGGAAGAAATGCAAGCTCTACCACCAGATGGCAGGACTATACCTATTTCTTGCTGAAAGAGATACTCCTCTCAATTCCCAGATCAAAAGAAAACGTAGAGCAGGGAATACATGTTTTTGATCCTTGTTTTCACTGATTTCTCCTGCCTTCGCCTTTTAGACCGTTTATCCTATGAAATTACCGCTGAGCGTGAGAGAATTGATTTTTTAGAGAATTTATGCTTGCAGGGATTGAGAGATTTTTAGCTTCCTTTTATATAGAATATGATGATGGACTCATTTCTTTAGGCAAAATGTTTTACGAGGAATGCATATTTACTGAGAAAAGAAGCAGTGATAAAAATAAATACCATAATAAATATTCTGCACTAGTTCTCAACCGTTGTGTTGTGAACCACAACTGTACCACGAGAATGCTGTAGATGTGTCGCGAGAAATTATTTGATTCATTAAATGTTTTTTTAGATTTAAATATAATGAAGGTTATTCTATGTTAATGTTTGTCAATCTTATCCTACTGTAAAAGTGTAAAATATTGATTATATCGCTACAATGTCAAAAGAGGTCTAAAATATCTCCTTTGCGTAAATTGCATACAATTAATTGCGGTGAAAATTTTGAGGCGTCTTACATCAGGGAGGCGTAGGGATTTCCATGTGTTTATGTAATTTCCTTATTCTGAAAAAGATCCAACCCTGCTTTATGGACAAATATATATGTATTCTAAAGAACAAAAAATGTGTTATGTACCTTCAATTCCTTTTATATTTAAGAATATAAATGTCTCTAATTATCCTTAAGCTTTAGCTTATAGAAAATATGAATAAATATATTTACAGACATTTTCTCAAGGAAAGCTGAATTTATGTATATACTGATGGACTCATTGCAAAATGTTTTACGAGCAATGCATATTTACTGAGAAAAGAAACAGTGATAAATATAAATACCATAACAAATCATTTGATTCATTAAATATTTTTTAGATTTAAATAGCATCAATATTTTTTGTATGTTAATATCTGTCTATTCTAAAAGGGCAAAATATAGATTATATCACTACAATGTCGAAAGAGGTCTAAATATCAACTTTACGTAAATTGTATACAATTAATTGTGGTGAAAATTTTGGGGCGTCTTACATCAGGGGGGCGCAGGGATTTCTATGTTTATGTATTTTCCTTTTTCTGAAAAAGATCCAACTCTGCTTTATGGACAAATATATATGTATTCTAAAGAATAAAAAATGTTTTATATACCTTCAATTCATTTTATATTTTAGAATGTAAATGGCTCTAATTATCCTTAAATTTTAGCTTATAGAAAATATGAATAAATATTTTTACAGACACTGTCTCATGGAAATCTGAATTTATGTATAAACTGATATAACACACGCGATTTTATATGCAAAATTTTTTCGAATGTCAGAATTTAATACTCATTAACATGGCAAAACTATAAAACATACAGTTGACGAGATCAAATACAAAAATTTTATTAAAAGTTATTTACATATTGAATTAAATATTTATTTTCGAAATTATGTTAAAATTCTTTTTTCAAATTTTCAAATTTAATTTATGCATTACTTTTTTTTTTTAATCAATCATAATGGGTTCAGAAATTATAACTCGTTTTACAATATCCGATTTATGAGATCTTGTATCTCATTAAAAAACGAAATTAAATACAAACAAAAATGAAAAAATATTTTGTTGTTTAAACTGTTGTTTTCTTTATAATTTGCATTTTTAGTATTTCATCGAAAAGAACACGAACCGGCTGAAATATAAGTATATTAATTAGAATATTTAAAGTAATATAATTAATTGAATGAATGCTTTTGAATCGATTTCCTTATCATGTTTGTAAGTTTTATTCCTTCTCCATTAAACATTCACGAATATTTTATGGTAATTATAAATTAAAAAAATTGTAGTTTATCGCAGAATTTGTATTGAAATATTGATGGCTTACTGATCGAGAAGTATAAAAAATGCTAGTTTATCCTATACACAAAAATGCGTGATAATTGATTTAAGAAAATTAATTAAGAAATGTTAAATTACCCTATTAAACGAGAGTGCGAGGAATTGATTTGGAAGAGTAAAACAGATCGCATATAGTCCTATATTTTAAAGCTTATATTTCATGAATGATTTGGATGTACTCCTTCCGTATATATATATGTATATATATATATATATATATACATACTAGATGGAACCCGTCAAAACTTGACGGAAAAAATTACTGTAACAATATCAGTAAAATAAGCTTCTTCAGAAATTTTATTTTAAAAGTTTTTTCCACCCTTAAAATACAGTACCATTTTCAATGCAAACTACAAACAAACAATCCGTAAACAACTGTGTAATGTAAATCAGTGCGAAATTACAGCCATCAGCACTTTAAGAAAGAAAATTTTAAGAACCTATGAAGTATCATACAAATAGTATATTATTACATCCATATCATATTCAGTTAATAAAAGAACATAGTAAATAAAGCACACATCTCTTCCCCTGTGAAAATGCAACCACGTGAACTCCTATGCGCTGGTGCATTGTATCTGCCCAAAGGTACCGTTGATATTCGACGTTAAAAAAATTAATGTTTTAAAATGTCCTCTTTAATACTTGTTCATTTCAAATCCATATCTTCTAAAACGCATCCATTGTTTTAAGCTAACCAATTCTTATGTAAAGATGAAGAAATTTGCGTTTAATAATAATATACAATCTGCAGATGAGGCAAAATTTTAATGTTTTCAAGTGTAATTTATTTGTATTGTATCGAACAACAGCGTCAAAGTTTGAGAAACGTTAATCCTACTTTCAAACAAATTAAATACCTATGCCCTTCAGTGTCATACGATTTATAAGAATTTTGGTAATTCTCCGTTATCCCGTCGACCACTTTCTATTTAAAAAAAAAAAAAAAACTATCACCAAACTATAGAATTTAACGACAAAAATGCATGATCATGGCGTCGCATTCTGTTGCCGTCAAATGCGTTACACGTGCTTGTTATCTCATCAAGTGATTTTTAATTCGACGTTTAATGTATTTTTAATGATGCTTTACTGATATATTAGTTCTAAGACTTGCTAATTTTTGAAATTCAATATTTGATAAACGGCATAATCATTAGATTTGAAATTTATATCAAGAAAAATACAATTTTTTTTTACCTTTCTAACGCAGTTTGTCTAACAATTTTCTGACAAATACTTATTTAGCTATTACTTTTTTCAGTAACTTCAAATGCTGCATATTCCGAGATTAATATGTGGCAAGGATTAGCGAAAATGCCAGTCGTCAGCAACGCGTCGCTTTTTATTAAAGAGTATTCTGAATCGAACATACAAGCGCTATAAAAAATACTCAAAATAGAAACGTCTATATTTGATATTCATCATAAATGCTTTATCACAGGTTCAAATTATATATAATTTTTTTTTTACTTTGCATGAGTTTTGCTTTTTTTACTTGCGTGCATTGTCCAAATAATCTTCTGTAAACTGTTCGTGTTCTTTCCCCTTGTAGAGATATGTATACTCTATTGAGTATTCAATCTCTAATTATCTCTTTTGACAATCACTAAGTATTTTATTTTCAATGTAAACTTTTTTTAAACCTTCGCAACTGATGTTCGCTGGACTGTATAGGTTTCTTAAAATAATTAAATTCAGAGACAGAAACGACATTTTTCTTAATCAATATAGTGACAATAGCTTTTACGTGCTTGTCAAGATAGCATCTCAAAGTCTTAGTCAAGAAATATGATGTGCATGAAATATTAAAAGAGAGGAACATTTTTAATGAGTGTCTGTCATTCCCATTACATCATGGGCTAGTGCTCGCGTGAAATTGTTTTATTAAGTTTGCAAAAGTATCTACATAAAAAAATCGATTTAAAAAAATCATTAAAATAAAGCTAGTAAGCAATTAATTAAAAATAAAATTTACTGCATTCGTAAAGAAAATATATGAAGAAGTGAATCGTTATTATTATATATTATGTGCGTACTTGTGCCTGTGTGTATGTGTGAGTGAATCATCATTTTATGTTATTAATCATATGATTCTTAAGAGTTAACTAAAGAGAGGGAACATGAAGAGTTCAGTGGATACGAGAAGTAAAAGCTGGAATAGCCACTACATGAGAACATCAAAAAATACTTGAAAACCTGGAAAAATGTTACATACCTTAAAAAAGGTATATAAAATCTGTAAAAAAGTTGAAGGACACTTGATTTTTCTAATTTATTTAATTATGACTTACATTTACGGTCTGGTATTTATAAGGATGTCACTTTACACTCTTGTCACTTACTCTTTACACTCTTACATCCTTTTGTTGTGAAATAAAAAATAAATTGCTACCACTATTAATTTATAGAAAAATGAAGTTAGTTAACTATCGCTGTAAAAAAGGTAGAAGGACAACTGTAAAAAGTTTAATTTATTGGACCCTTCTGCAATAGATAAGGTAAGTAATAATTACTATGTTATTGTTTTTGTCAAAGGAAAATGTACATTCTTTTTTAGATGATTTTTTTGCCGAATGCCTAAAAGAATACTTTTAAATAATTTTCAAAAAGGCCAATACATTTAGAAAACAGGGCAAAAGCATCAGACAGATTGCTAAATTGCTTAATGTTTTTAAATCTGCAATATCAAACTATCTTAGAAATCTAGAGCATCACGGTACTAAAAAAAGGATAGGAAGACCTAAAACCGTCACGCCCCGTGATGAAAGAAACATCCGAGAGATGAAAAAGAAAGTTTCTACAAATTCAAAGGTCCAAATACAAGCAGGGCTAACACATGTGTCACGTCAAACTGTATATAACTATATAAAAAAGTCTAAAGTCTTCATTTTGAAGAAGAGACAACACCATCCAAAGTGGACAAAAATACATATAGTTAACCGCTTATCTTGGGCGAGAAATTACATGTCTTGGACCACAGAATGGATTTCTGTCATTTTCTCTGATGAGAAAAAGTTCAAATTAGATGGCCCTGATGGATATCAGTTCTAATGGCATTGTATAAAGAATGAGGAAGGATTGTAAAAAGAATTTCACTCGAGAAATGGTAGGGGGGAGTTTGATGGTCTGGTAGCAGTCGGATATGGTGGACGAACGAGTCTGGTCTATTTGCACGGTAGACAGGACCATAAAGATTACATCCGATTGTTGGAATCTGAACTTCTTCCTGAATCTGATATTTCAACAAGACGAAGCAGCGATTCACCCAGCTACTGGTGTTAAAAGTTGGCTCCACACAAATAAGATCCGTGTTTTGCCAAGGTCAGCTAAACGCACTGACCTGAACATAGTTGAAAATATGTGGGTGACATTAGTTCGTCGCGTATACAATGGGGGAAAACATTATGAATCTGTTGTTGAGCTTCGGAATGCACTTAATGATGTTTGAGACAATCTTTGCCAAAGTGAAATACAAGAACTCTATGATTCAATGCCAACCATAATCTTTCAAGTGAAAAATGCAAATGGAAAGAAAACGTCTTACTGATACTTTAATTTTCATATAAAATACTCATGTGTCCTTCCACATTTTTTTACAGAGTTTCATGTAAGCAACAGAAACTGTATTATGAAAAACAAATTCTCTTCGTAATTTACTTTTGATTACTGGATTTTATACTCATTTAGTTCTAAAATGTTACGCAAATAAAGAATTTTGCGCTAATTTAATCAGTTGTGCTTTCCTTAGAAAAAAGTCTAGTGTCCTTCTACTTTTTTACGCAGTGTAAGTTTTAAAGTTTGATTCAAAATTTATTACAATAAAGTTTTTTGTTACTGGAAGTGTACAAATTTAATTTCTGATTAGTACTTGGATTGACTCTACTACAAAAATAAATAAAAAGCAGTGTAGTTAAAAACCTTTCCTTAATAGTCTTTCTTCTCTATCTTCAAATTTAAATAATTTTCGGGCTAGAATGAAAAGCTTGTTTTAAAAAATTATTTGTCAGATATCTGAGGTTTTTTTAGTATTATCCGATGTCTCTGATGTGATTAATTTACATTCAAAGTTGAAATTCAAGTAAATGATATTCTGATCACGATCATGCGTTACAGATCATTTTAAAGATGAGTTTTTTATCTACAGGTTTTCGTCATCAAATAGCAGTAACTATTCTTATACTGTGTTTGATTATACATTGCTTTTGTTTTTGTTTTTCATTGTACATTTTTAAGTAAAAATTGTGCTAAGTAAATTAAAATTTAAAACCTGTATGGATTCACATCACTTAGATCTTCAGTTTTGTTCTTAACATTAAAATTAGGATCATTGAAGAAAAAATTATTTCCCAAAGAAATGTCATTTTTAGTAGAATTTATTAACGTTTTATCTCTTAATATCCAATTATTTGCCTACCCAATACTACCCAAGAAAATTGTGGGACGAAGATATTGAAAATACTGCACAACAGAAAAAAAAAGCTTATATTAGATGGATGAGTTCAAAAAAGGAAAAGCATAGACAGCTTTATAGAAATTTTAGAAAAGAAACTAAGAAATTAGTACTAGAGAAAAAAATAAACGTCTTCGGATAAAAAAAATGTAGAGAAATTGACACGTATATAGGAGGAAGACGATGTACAGAGGCATGGAAGTTTTTAAAGAATATTAGAAAAGAAGGTAGTGATTCATGGCAGGGAATATCTGTTAAGAAATGGGACGGGTATTATAAGAATTTGCTTACGAAAACTAGAAATGAATTTCAAGTAAATCATATAGATATTGAAAAGAAAAAATAAGAGACAACTTTGGAACAACCTATATTGCTGGAACTTGAGAGAGTTAAAAGAGCAATTAAGAAATTAAAAAATCAAATAACAAGTGGTCCTGGAGGCATATCAGCCGAGTTGATCAAAAATGGAACTGATAAATTGCTAAGATTAATTACACAATTATTCGAAAAATGCTTAAACGGAGAAGAAACACCAGAGGAATGGATAATTGGATATTTAACATCTATATATAAGAAAGGAGACCGACAAAAATGTGAAAATTATCGTGGCATTACTGTAACAGCAACGTTTAGTAGACTATATAGACGAATCTTAAAAGATTTCATTGAAAAAGAAATTAGAACGAAGGAAATTGAAGAGCAGAGTGAATTTAGAGCAAGAAGATTATGTATGGATAATATATTTTGTCTTAAACAAATTGTTGAAAAAGAAATGGCGGTGGGAAATCAAACTCATCTTTCATTTATTGATCTTACGAAGGCATACGATAACGTCCCAATCGCAAAATAATGCAATGTATTAAAGGAAATGAATATAAATGAAATGGTGCAATTCAAGAACTTTACAGACAATCAAAAACAAAGATTAAAATAGGGCAAAGACTGTCAAAAGGTTTTATAACAGATAAAGATCTCAGACAGGGATATGTTATGTCTCCCCAACACTTTTTAAATTTTATGTTGAAGAAGCATTGAAAATTTGAAAACAAAATTTCAGAGGAATGGGACTTAATGTGAATGGAACATCAATTTTCACTCTGCAATTTGCAGATGACCAAGTTATAATTGCTAAAATTTAAAGTGATTTAGAGAAAATGACGATAAAAATTAAGAAACAATATGAGAAATGGGGACTTTACATGAACGTTAGTAAGACCAAATACCTATGTATAGGAGGAAATGAGACAGAACTAAATTTAAATAATAACATAAAAATAAGAAGCTGAGAGTATTATAGATACTTTGGTGTAGACATTAATAGAGAAGGCACAGACTCACATGAAATTAAATACAGAATCTGCCAAGGAAGAAAGGCTGTAAATCTTTTAAACTCTATTTGGTGGAGTGAGGATATCTCCAGGTAAAGATAATATAATATATACAATTTTATAGTAAAGAGTCCGGGACAACGCCGGGCGGGTCAACTAGATTTTTTTTAATATAGGTAGTAGGGGCCAAAGCAAAATCGACCTTTACAAATTTTCCTCGGAACATGAGGATCAAAGCAAATAGTCAGAATTATTATATATCGTTACATTTCATTTTTTTATATATTTTTATTTTTCAATAAACATGAACTATTTAATACAATTCCATTATTATTTTTGCTCTTCATTTTCTATGTAATTTCTAGTTATCAAAATTCTTAAGGAACATTCAAAAAGTTTTAGTAGTTAAACAAACTATCGGGGATGTTAAAGCTGGGCTTAACATTACATCAAGCCCATAGGAAGTATAATCTTCCTCACTCAAAACTACATGGTCAAGTAAAAGTATGTATTTTTGAGCGATAATCACTCTTTTGGGAATAATCTCTCCAGCTTATGTGATAAAATGCTAATTCAAGAGTTAATGAAAATATTTTGTTTAGCATTTGTATATTTGTTCAGTGTGAGAATGAATTTTTTCGGGTACTACTGTTACTGTTAAGATAGATACAGAGTTATAACGTAGTACATAGTATTTAAAGTTTATTAACAATTAAATTCATAAAATTCAGATACATGGACATGTAGAAAATGCGTTGTCCCATTTAGGTATTTTGGACATCTCATTTAGGTTATACGTTCTATAAATGTGATAAAATGCTAATTCAAGAGTCTAATGAAGCATTTGTATAATTGTTGAGTATAAGAATGAATTTTTCCAGGTACTACCGTTACTAATAAGATAGATACAGAGTTATAATGTAGTACATAATATTAAAAAAACAACAATTAAATTAATAAGATTCAGATGAATGGACATGTATAAAATGCGTTGTACCATTTCGGTACTTTGGACATATCCTTTAGGTTATAAGCTCTATAAATGTGGCAAAAATAACATAAATGAAACAATAAAATATTTTTACTCAGATTAATTTTCTTTCTGCAATCAATAGTTTCAAAATGGGAGAAAAAACAAAAAATAGTGATAAAGAATTAATTGAATGTGAGAATGTACTCTTTGAAGAGAAACAAACAAAATCCAAAATCCAAGGCGTAGTAGCTTCAGTATGTACTTTATGTTGATTTTGTTTTCGTCTTCAAACAACGAAGAGAATTTTGTTATGCTAATAAATTTAAATCCTTTAAACAAAACAGGGATCAGATTTTTTTAAATAGAATATTTTGGCAATGTATGTTTTATTGTTTTCAGTTTTGTATGCTATAATATATTTTAACAATCATAAACTTCACCACATAGTAACATATTTTAAATAAATATTTTATTATGAGAATTTTTAGCTAAGTAGATTTTTTAGGCACTTATTTTCTTATTAAGTGGACTGTAAAATAAGATTGTCATTATTAAAAAATAAACTATATTTAATATTCAAAAATATCCTCCAATGTGAAGCTATTAAAATTAGAATTTAACTAATTAACAGCAATAAAAAACTTGACGTTGTAGGCCACTGTAATACTTACCCATCATGGATATGCATAATATAAAATATGAAAATAAAACATATGTAAACTATTTATAAAATGCATTGCAATTCGAATAAAATCGTGGCTTGATGACGTTATAAACTTTAAATGCTCCATTACTGAATTGCGTAAAAGAAACATCATTTTAACTCCAAAATTTATAATCCTATTAACTAGCTGTTTACTGCGTCGGATTAAGCGTCTGATTTCCAATTAAAATATATCTTTGAATTGGAATTTGAATGAAATACAGGGTCATGAAAACTCGAAGAATGTGGAAAATAGGATTACAAATATCTCGGCAACTCATTATCCGATAGTAGTAGAGGAATGAGAGTTTCAGTCCAGCAGGAGCCGTGAGCCGGAGCCGGAGCCGGAAGTAGCAGGTGTGGACACCGGAAGTTCTGTGAACGGTGAAGGTCACCGGAAGTCGCAGGTGTGAATAACAAACAGGTTAAGACAGGAAACCGGAAGGGATTAGGAGATAAGGACAGGATGAGACGTATTTTTTATGGGTTTTAATCAGATTCTTTCTTGACAGGGAAAATTTTTCTACACCAGATGTGCTGATGTCTCAAGGTTAGCGGAAGGGACAGGTGATGATAACAGACATGTTTATACAGGAAGTGATTCCGTAAGTAAGGCCGGAAGGTAATTGGAGATAACGTTTGGATGTTCTACAGCAGATGTGCTGACCACGCAAGGTCATAGGAAATGACAGATGTTGATAATACACAGGTTGAAACAAGTATCTTTAGACAGGAAGTAATTCCGTAAGTAAGACCGGAAGGGATCAGGAAGTGAAATGTGATAAGACTTTCTGACTTTATAAAAGTTTAATATGAATTTTTCTTTTCTATAAAAAGGGTTTTAATTAGATTCTTTCTTGAGAAGGAAAAAAAATTTAGTTTTTTACATTTTTTTAATTTTATAAAAGTTTTTTTTTTTTAATTTTATAAAAGTTTTTATGGTTGGTGGGCGTGTGATTTTAAGTGTTTAAAAGTAGATGATGTATATGTGGGGTATCATTTGTAAACATGACTTCGAGAGAGGAAGTGTTGAGTGTTGTGTGTCTGTATATAACAATTTGCATTGTGTATTCGTTGATTTATGTGTTTACCGGTAGTGAAAAATTTAAAGTAGATTTTATACTGAATTTAAATGAAACGGGTAATTTATCTGTTTCGATATGACGCGATTTAATATTAACGTCTCGCGTAATAAAATTTTATGTTGTAATGAAGGCGATTTATCCGATTCCAAGTCACGCAGCAAGTTTTGGTAGTGTAAATGCCTTGTATCTTGCTGCCAAAGGCAAAGTCAAGAAGAAGACGATACAGAAATGGTTAAGCGGAGTCGACTCGTACACGCTTCACAAACCGGTTCGAAGACATTTTCCAACGAATCGAGTGATTGTGTATTCGATGGATCAACAATGGCAGACCGATCTGGTGGATCTCATCAGTTTACAAAAGTACAATCAAGGGTTCCGTTACCTACTGACGTGTATAGACATTCTCTCTAAATATGCGTGGGTGATTCCCTTAAAAACGAAACGGGGGGGAGAAGTTGTGAAAGCGTTTCAAACTATTTTTGTAACGAGAAAACCCAAGGCGCTTCAATCGGATGCTGGACAGGAATTTAAAAACCAGCTTTTGCAAAGATTATTAAAACAAGAAGGTATTCGATTTTTTACGACACATAATAATACGAAAGCTTCGGTCGTTGAACGCTTTAACCGTACCCTGAAAACTAAAATGTGGAAATATTTTACTCACAACCATACTTATCGTTATATCGATGTGTTAGACTCATTAGTGGATAGTTATAACCATACCTATCATTCGAGTATCAAGAGAACCCCAGCAGAAGTAACACCCGAGAACGAAAGCGATGTCTGGTTTACTTTGTATGGAAACTTGGAAAATGTGAAAAGAAAACCTTGTATGTTTCAACCGGGTGATGTGGTGCGGGTTTCGAAACAGAAACTGACCTTTGAAAAAGGATACGAAACCAATTGGACGGAAGAACTGTTTGTAGTGACAGAGTGTGTCACAAGAGATCCTCCTGTCTATCGAATTAAGGATTTGATGGACGAACCCATCCAAGGCACCTTTTATCCCCAAGAACTTCAGAAAGTCCAAATGAAAGACACTTATACAATTGAAAAGATTTTAGAGAAACGTACCCGTAAAGGTCGAGTGGAATATCATGTGAAATATAAAGGGTATTCAAACAAATTTAATCAATGGATTCCCTCGTCTGATTTATCTTCCTTATAAGGGAGTGCAAGAAGGTTGAAAGCGCATTTAGCAACATGTCGTTCTACTTGACATTACCCTCGGACAGTTCTAGGAATTATTTTCCCGAGAATAAAATTTCACATTTTATTACTCGATTACCCGCCCCTATCGAATTAAGAGGAGAATGGGAAGTGGGTCTTGTGGAATTTATTTACCCGCATACCTGGTATAATGTGAATAGTACGACCAATCTGATTGGATTTGACTTGAACGACGGAAAGACTATTGGTAGACGCATCCCCCCAGGATTTTATGAGACGGTACCGGATATTTTGAAAGCCATCTCTATTAAAGACATTGAAAAAAAGATTTCGTTCACCTATAATAACGTTACGAAGAGAGTGACTATCAACGTGCGAGAAAATGCTAAAGTGATTTTGGAAAACGGTCTGGCACAGATGTTGGGATTCGAACCGTCTGAAATTGAATCCTTAGATGGAAATGTAGAACAAACTGTTACGAGTTCGTATGTAGCAGATCCGTGTGCTCATTATAGAGTGTTAATGATTTATTCGGATATTGTGGAACCGCAAATTGTCGGTGATGTGTTAGCCCCCTTGTTACGAATCGTGAATGTAACTGGAAAAGACGGAGAAGTGATTTGTGCGACCTTTGATCGCCCGCATTACATGCCAATCAGTCGAAAATCATTCGACTCTTTAGAAATTGTTATAAGGACGCACCTGGGCGAATTAACGCCATTTGAGCGTGGGCGGTCGTACGTGAAACTTCACTTTCGACAAAAATATCTCTCGTGATGTTGGTTCCCTACCAGTGTTGTGCGAAATCTTTTGAAGATTATTATACACAACAGTTGGGGCATGGTTTAAACTATTACCAAGGCGCCCCTTTACAAAGAGGTTATGGATTCGGCGGATTGTTTCGGTCTATTTTTCGTGCTGCGGTACCCCTTTTCAAGTCAGGGGCGAAAGCCGTAGGAAAACAATTGTTTCATACAGGTGTAGATGTACTCAACGACCTATCCCGAGGCGAGAACATTAAAATAGCTGCCAAACGACGATTTAAAGAAGCTGGAAAAAACTTAACAGATAAAGCGGCTACGAAAGTGAAAACGATGATTGGTTCCGGTCGCCAATATAAAAAGAGAAAGCGACCCGCTAAAGTAGTCACTCAACACAAAGTCAAGAGAGCGAAAGTACACGATATTTTCGGCTAAAGATGACTGGACTTATTCACCGAGATTCTCCTGCCTGTGCTAAATCGGAATTGGACCTATTTTTAATTCCGCCCACACAAACGGCTATTGAAAAAGGATATTACGTTGAATACCACCCTCTCGCTAATATTCGCGATGGGGGGCCTGTAGAATTTCTAATCTCAGGAACCGGTGAAGATTACTCGGATTTATCTGCTTCTTACATTCATGTGAAAGCGAAAATTGTGAAATCCGACGGAACGGATCTACCTGCGGGTGAACCGGTTACCTTTATTAATAATTCTTTAGATTCAGTTTTTCAACAAGTGGATGTGAGTGCCAACGACCGTTGCATCTCCTCTTCTAATAATACCTATCCCTTTCGTGCATACCTCGAATCGTTAGTGAACTATAGTGAAGATGCTAAAAAAACTTTGTTAAGCTGCAAGTGTTTTTACAAAGACGAGAATTTAGCAACATCGGATCCCACTAGCAACGCAAACCCTGGACTTAAGAAACGCTATGAACTGACGCAAAACAGTAAAACGTTGGATATGATTGGTCCTTTACATTCTGATATTTTTCAACAAAATCGCCTATTACTGAATATGGTGGATATGAAAATTAAAATGACTCGAAGCAAACCCGAGTTTTGTTTGATGGTGAAGAAAGATGCCGCTCGACCCTTCCACGACTATAAAGTGATTTTAGAACATGCCTCTCTTTTCATTCGGAAAGTGAAAGTCAGTCCTGGTGTGTTATTGGGTCATGCCAAAGCCTTGGAAAAAACAACTGCGAAATATCCCATCGATCGAGTTCTATGTAAGACTTATTCCATATCGACCGGTAGTAAGTCGTTTATGCAAGATAATGTGTTTTTAGGAACCATGCCGAAACGTATTATTATTGGACTTTTAGATAATAGTGCTTATACGGGACAATATGATTTAAATCCCTTCTACTTTCACCATCACAACGTCAACTTTTTAAGTGTTTATGTGGACGGACAACCTGTACCGAGCAAGCCTTTGGAATTGGATTTCAAGAATAACAATTATATAAGAGCTTATCATCGCCTGTTCTCTGGTTTTCATCAAGACGCTGGGAATTATTTAACACGTGAAGACTTTGCTAACGGACACACCTTATACGTATTCGATTTAAGTCCCGATTTATGTGACGGACCTCATTTAAATTTACAACAACAAGGTAATTTACGCATCGAAATTAAGTTTGCCGAAGCCTTAGAAAAAACAACGACTGTGTTCATTTATGCTGAATTTGAAAACATTATCGAAATTAGCAAATCACGTCACGTGATCTGCGACTTTCCCAACTAAATGAATTCACTGCAAATTGAGAAGATTCTTACAGAAGACCCTGTTACTCGAAATTATTTTTTGGGTGTGTTTCCAAGTGATCAACTCCCTACAAGAATCGAGAACTATCCTGCCTGTTTTATCTGCAATGTGGACACGTCTACAGAACCCGGAAGCCATTGGATAGCCTTTTTTATGTCTTTGCCTCATCGAGTTGAATTTTTCGATTCATACGGAAATAAGCCTACCTTTTTTCAAGGACCTATAGCGAACTATGTACAACGTTTTTCACGAGTCAAGTTTAATCCGCTTGTTTTACAAACCCATGTGACTGCCGTCTGCGGGCAATATTGTATCTTTTATCTTTTTTCTCGATGTAGAGGTAAAACTTTGAAACAATTTCTATCCTATTTTGTCACAGAAGATCTGTCGAATGACCGACGGGTTTATAATTTTGTAGCCAAACGTTTTGGCATCTATGCTCCTTTTTATCAATAAATGTCTGTGTAAACTGTAAACCTCTGTGTCTGTGATTATTTAAAGTGTGTTCTAATGAGTGTTTGTTTATTAACGATGGAGTTTCCACGCTTTCAACACCCTTGTACGATGCTTTTATCGGGTCCCACACGAGTCGGTAAAAGTTGGTTTTTACGCGATTTGTTAGCAGAAAGGACCCGTATGTTTAACCCACCTCCCGACAAAGTCGTCTGGTTTTACGGAATTCATCAAAAGCTCTTTGACGAAATAGAAAATGTAACTTTTGTGGAAGGTTTTCCAGCAGATTATCGCAAGTATTTAGGGACCGATTCCCTTATTATTTTAGATGATTTAATGGCGGAATGCGGTGACGACGAGCGACTCACCTATCTTTATACAAAGGGAAGTCACCATTTAAATATTAGTGTTTTATTTATCACGCAAAATTTGTTTCATAAAGGTAAAGAAATGAGAGGTGTTTCACTCAACAGCCAATATTTATTTCTGTTTAAAAATCGTCGTGACATGAGTCAAATTATTCATTTAGGTCGTCAGTTATACCCAAGTCAAAGTAAATTTTTTCAAGAAGTTTTTGAAGACGCCACTAAAAAACCGTTCTCATATTTACTCGTGGATTTAAGAAATGAAACGGATGAACACATGCGCTTAAGAACACAAATTTTACCCGGACAAACGCAGTATGTGTATACTCCGAAAAAGGGTTTAAAAAGAAAATCATTTACATCTTAATTCAGTTGCGATCATGACAGTGACGGAGAAACAACGTCGCGACTTGGAATTGATTCATACATGTCCAAAAGCTTTACGTAGACAACTTTTAAAAAAATTACCTTCTCGATCGGTAAAAGCTATCTGCGAATGTTCGTTGAATGTGTTGAACGGAAATATACCTTTATCCAAATATCAGAAAAAGACTTTAAAGAAATATAAAACTACACTTAGAAAAATTAGCATAAAGAAAGGTCCTCTGTTTCAAAAAAAGAAACTGATTATTCAAAACGGAGGCTTTTTAAATATTTTAATACCAGCTGCGTTGAGTGTGTTAACGGGACTTATCAATGGAGTTCGCCACTAAATATGCCCTCGTGCCAGAAGAAGAGTTGACTCGAAATGTGCCTACTAAAAAGCAAATGACAGAATTTGATGCAGCCATGTCTAAAATACTCAACAGTGCACGACCCGATTATGAAAAAGTACAAATGTACTATGAACTGTTAAAACGGAAAATGAATTTACAAGAATTTAATGTTCCTTGGAGATCGAAGCCATTTGAGGAAGATGAACCTCACAAGACGGAACCTGAAGTGGAACCTGTTGAGACGAAACCTGTTAAGACGGAACCTGTTAAGACGGAACATGATAAACTAGAATCCCCTCACAAGACAGAAACAACCCAAGAGACTGCTTACGACGAATTTGTGATAAATTCAGTACCCAAACACATGAAGAAACATGCTAGTAATTTACTCAAGTTTCTGAAATCAAGCAACATGAAATGGGACCCGGCTGGAAATATTATGTATAATGGAAACACCCTGGAAAATGCAAACTTGGCTGAACTGTTTCATCTTATTTTTAATGTTAGCAAGAAGCCACCTGTGAAACCACCAACAGAATTTTTAAGGGCTCTTCGTGAAATGGGAGTACCCTCCAACACTATTAAAAATAAATATTTATCATTAGAAGCCTTAAAGGACAAGCCTAAAAATGTATCCCCTCGAATGAATTTTGTAAAACCCAAAAATAGATCTGTTACGAAACCTAATGTATTACTCAAACCTACTTGGTCAACTTTATTTTAATAAAACTGAATTGAAATGTATCCCTTTGTGTGTTTTCTGTAACGAGTTTACATAAAAACAAATAAAATATGAAAATTCGACACTTACCCTTAAAAACACGTCCACTCTGGCTGTTGATCTTCACACAACTAACCTTACAACCTTATCTTTAGTAGGGGGCGCTGCCCGTCTTGCGGTGTATGACGTCATTTCCGGTTTGAGATAAAAATAAACTTTAAATACACTCGCACTGTTATTTTTCCTCGCTAGCAGTGATCTGTTTCTTGTTTAGACGTGTTGGGTGACGTCATTACGTATTGGTCTAAACTTGTCCAGACTTGTTTTTGTGTGGCACGTTAAATTGGGTGAGTCATTGTTTACTTTTCTTGTTTGGACATGTTTACAAATCCTTAGCATAGACTTACTAGAAAAGATTAGCTTAAACTTATTAAAAATAGATTTTAATTCTATTCTAATTTTTTCTCTTATATTTATATAGCTTTTTCATGGTGTAAATAGACCAAAATTTAACATATTTTTTAATTTAACCAGCTTAATATTAAACACTATAAAAAATGAGTATTTATTACACTATGTTTAAAAAATAGATTTCTATTTAAATATTTTCTATTTGTAAAGTTATTTTCACAACATAAATAGGACAGAAAAAAAAATTCTAACACTCACGAAACAAGAAATTGTCTCAAAATATTAATTGTGTTTAAACTTTACAATGTTGTCAAAAAAAATGAAAAGTACAACCATTAAACAGAAACGAGCCTTTCTTCACAAATCGATAAGACTTATCTAAATAAAAGCAATTTGAAAAACCCTATGTGTTATCTAATTTTAGGTCATGTAAGTAAATAATTAAGATAAGATTAGTCTTTATCCATTTTAGTTATGGGAAATCACCCAAATAATAAATGATTCTATTTCCTGTTTTAACTACGAACATTCGAGAAACTGACCCTATGTTTCTCGAATGTTCGTAGTTAAAACAGGAAATAGAATCATTTATTATTTGGGTGATTTCCCATAACTAAAATGGATAAAGACTAATCTTATCTTAATTATTTACTTACATGACCTAAAATTAGATAACACATAGGGTTTTTCAAATTGCTTTTATTTAGATAAGTCTTATCGATTTGTGAAGAAAGGCTCGTTTCTGTTTAATGGTTGTACTTTTCATTTTTTTTGACAACATTGTAAAGTTTAAACACAATTAATATTTTGAGACAATTTCTTGTTTCGTGAGTGTTAGAATTTTTTTTTCTGTCCTATTTATGTTGTGAAAATAACTTTACAAATAGAAAATATTTAAATAGAAATCTATTTTTTAAACATAGTGTAATAAATACTCATTTTTTATAGTGTTTAATATTAAGCTGGTTAAATTAAAAAATATGTTAAATTTTGGTCTATTTACACCATGAAAAAGCTATATAAATATAAGAGAAAAAATTAGAATAGAATTAAAATCTATTTTTAATAAGTTTAAGCTAATCTTTTCTAGTAAGTCTATGCTAAGGATTTGTAAACATGTCCAAACAAGAAAAGTAAACAATGACTCACCCAATTTAACGTGCCACACAAAAACAAGTCTGGACAAGTTTAGACCAATACGTAATGACGTCACCCAACACGTCTAAACAAGAAACAGATCACTGCTAGCGAGGAAAAATAACAGTGCGAGTGTATTTAAAGTTTATTTTTATCTCAAACCGGAAATGACGTCATACACCGCAAGACGGGCAGCGCCCCCTACTAAAGATAAGGTTGTAAGGTTAGTTGTGTGAAGATCAACAGCCAGAGTGGACGTGTTTTTAAGGGTAAGTGTCGAATTTTCATATTTTATTTGTTTTTATGTAAACTCGTTACAGAAAACACACAAAGGGATACATTTCAATTCAGTTTTATTAAAATAAAGTTGACCAAGTAGGTTTGAGTAATACATTAGGTTTCGTAACAGATCTATTTTTGGGTTTTACAAAATTCATTCGAGGGGATACATTTTTAGGCTTGTCCTTTAAGGCTTCTAATGATAAATATTTATTTTTAATAGTGTTGGAGGGTACTCCCATTTCACGAAGAGCCCTTAAAAATTCTGTTGGTGGTTTCACAGGTGGCTTCTTGCTAACATTAAAAATAAGATGAAACAGTTCAGCCAAGTTTGCATTTTCCAGTGTGTTTCCATTATACATAATATTTCCAGCCGGGTCCCATTTCATGTTGCTTGATTTCAGAAACTTGAGTAAATTACTAGCATGTTTCTTCATGTGTTTGGGTACTGAATTTATCACAAATTCGTCGTAAGCAGTCTCTTGGGTTGTTTCTGTCTTGTGAGGGGATTCTAGTTTATCATGTTCCGTCTTAACAGGTTCCGTCTTAACAGGTTTCGTCTCAACAGGTTCCACTTCAGGTTCCGTCTTGTGAGGTTCATCTTCCTCAAATGGCTTCGATCTCCAAGGAACATTAAATTCTTGTAAATTCATTTTCCGTTTTAACAGTTCATAGTACATTTGTACTTTTTCATAATCGGGTCGTGCACTGTTGAGTATTTTAGACATGGCTGCATCAAATTCTGTCATTTGCTTTTTAGTAGGCACATTTCGAGTCAACTCTTCTTCTGGCACGAGGGCATATTTAGTGGCGAACTCCATTGATAAGTCCCGTTAACACACTCAACGCAGCTGGTATTAAAATATTTAAAAAGCCTCCGTTTTGAATAATCAGTTTCTTTTTTTGAAACAGAGGACCTTTCTTTATGCTAATTTTTCTAAGTGTAGTTTTATATTTCTTTAAAGTCTTTTTCTGATATTTGGATAAAGGTATATTTCCGTTCAACACATTCAACGAACATTCGCAGATAGCTTTTACCGATCGAGAAGGTAATTTTTTTAAAAGTTGTCTACGTAAAGCTTTTGGACATGTATGAATCAATTCCAAGTCGCGACGTTGTTTCTCCGTCACTGTCATGATCGCAACTGAATTAAGATGTAAATGATTTTCTTTTTAAACCCTTTTTCGGAGTATACACATACTGCGTTTGTCCGGGTAAAATTTGTGTTCTTAAGCGCATGTGTTCATCCGTTTCATTTCTTAAATCCACGAGTAAATATGAGAACGGTTTTTTAGTGGCGTCTTCAAAAACTTCTTGAAAAAATTTACTTTGACTTGGGTATAACTGACGACCTAAATGAATAATTTGACTCATGTCACGACGATTTTTAAACAGAAATAAATATTGGCTGTTGAGTGAAACACCTCTCATTTCTTTACCTTTATGAAACAAATTTTGCGTGATAAATAAAACACTAATATTTAAATGGTGACTTCCCTTTGTATAAAGATAGGTGAGTCGCTCGTCGTCACCGCATTCCGCCATTAAATCATCTAAAATAATAAGGGAATCGGTCCCTAAATACTTGCGATAATCTGCTGGAAAACCTTCCACAAAAGTTACATTTTCTATTTCGTCAAAGAGCTTTTGATGAATTCCGTAAAACCAGACGACTTTGTCGGGAGGTGGGTTAAACATACGGGTCCTTTCTGCTAACAAATCGCGTAAAAACCAACTTTTACCGACTCGTGTGGGACCCGATAAAAGCATCGTACAAGGGTGTTGAAAGCGTGGAAACTCCATCGTTAATAAACAAACACTCATTAGAACACACTTTAAATAATCACAGACACAGAGGTTTACAGTTTACACAGACATTTATTGATAAAAAGGAGCATAGATGCCAAAACGTTTGGCTACAAAATTATAAACCCGTCGGTCATTCGACAGATCTTCTGTGACAAAATAGGATAGAAATTGTTTCAAAGTTTTACCTCTACATCGAGAAAAAAGATAAAAGATACAATATTGCCCGCAGACGGCAGTCACATGGGTTTGTAAAACAAGCGGATTAAACTTGACTCGTGAAAAACGTTGTACATAGTTCGCTATAGGTCCTTGAAAAAAGGTAGGCTTATTTCCGTATGAATCGAAAAATTCAACTCGATGAGGCAAAGACATAAAAAAGGCTATCCAATGGCTTCCGGGTTCTGTAGACGTGTCCACATTGCAGATAAAACAGGCAGGATAGTTCTCGATTCTTGTAGGGAGTTGATCACTTGGAAACACACCCAAAAAATAATTTCGAGTAACAGGGTCTTCTGTAAGAATCTTCTCAATTTGCAGTGAATTCATTTAGTTGGGAAAGTCGCAGATCACGTGACGTGATTTGCTAATTTCGATAATGTTTTCAAATTCAGCATAAATGAACACAGTCGTTGTTTTTTCTAAGGCTTCGGCAAACTTAATTTCGATGCGTAAATTACCTTGTTGTTGTAAATTTAAATGAGGTCCGTCACATAAATCGGGACTTAAATCGAATACGTATAAGGTGTGTCCGTTAGCAAAGTCTTCACGTGTTAAATAATTCCCAGCGTCTTGATGAAAACCAGAGAACAGGCGATGATAAGCTCTTATATAATTGTTATTCTTGAAATCCAATTCCAAAGGCTTGCTCGGTACAGGTTGTCCGTCCACATAAACACTTAAAAAGTTGACGTTGTGATGGTGAAAGTAGAAGGGATTTAAATCATATTGTCCCGTATAAGCACTATTATCTAAAAGTCCAATAATAATACGTTTCGGCATGGTTCCTAAAAACACATTATCTTGCATAAACGACTTACTACCGGTCGATATGGAATAAGTCTTACATAGAACTCGATCGATGGGATATTTCGCAGTTGTTTTTTCCAAGGCTTTGGCATGACCCAATAACACACCAGGACTGACTTTCACTTTCCGAATGAAAAGAGAGGCATGTTCTAAAATCACTTTATAGTCGTGGAAGGGTCGAGCGGCATCTTTCTTCACCATCAAACAAAACTCGGGTTTGCTTCGAGTCATTTTAATTTTCATATCCACCATATTCAGTAATAGGCGATTTTGTTGAAAAATATCAGAATGTAAAGGACCAATCATATCCAACGTTTTACTGTTTTGCGTCAGTTCATAGCGTTTCTTAAGTCCAGGGTTTGCGTTGCTAGTGGGATCCGATGTTGCTAAATTCTCGTCTTTGTAAAAACACTTGCAGCTTAACAAAGTTTTTTTAGCATCTTCACTATAGTTCACTAACGATTCGAGGTATGCACGAAAGGGATAGGTATTATTAGAAGAGGAGATGCAACGGTCGTTGGCACTCACATCCACTTGTTGAAAAACTGAATCTAAAGAATTATTAATAAAGGTAACCGGTTCACCCGCAGGTAGATCCGTTCCGTCGGATTTCACAATTTTCGCTTTCACATGAATGTAAGAAGCAGATAAATCCGAGTAATCTTCACCGGTTCCTGAGATTAGAAATTCTACAGGCCCCCCATCGCGAATATTAGCGAGAGGGTGGTATTCAACGTAATATCCTTTTTCAATAGCCGTTTGTGTGGGCGGAATTAAAAATAGGTCCAATTCCGATTTAGCACAGGCAGGAGAATCTCGGTGAATAAGTCCAGTCATCTTTAGCCGAAAATATCGTGTACTTTCGCTCTCTTGACTTTGTGTTGAGTGACTACTTTAGCGGGTCGCTTTCTCTTTTTATATTGGCGACCGGAACCAATCATCGTTTTCACTTTCGTAGCCGCTTTATCTGTTAAGTTTTTTCCAGCTTCTTTAAATCGTCGTTTGGCAGCTATTTTAATGTTCTCGCCTCGGGATAGGTCGTTGAGTACATCTACACCTGTATGAAACAATTGTTTTCCTACGGTTTTCGCCCCTGACTTGAAAAGGGGTACCGCAGCACGAAAAATAGACCGAAACAATCCGCCGAATCCATAACCTCTTTGTAAAGGGGCGCCTTGGTAATAGTTTAAACCATGCCCCAACTGTTGTGTATAATAATCTTCAAAAGATTTCGCACAACACTGGTAGGGAACCAACATCACGAGAGATATTTTTGTCGAAAGTGAAGTTTCACGTACGACCGCCCACGCTCAAATGGCGTTAATTCGCCCAGGTGCGTCCTTATAACAATTTCTAAAGAGTCGAATGATTTTCGACTGATTGGCATGTAATGCGGGCGATCAAAGGTCGCACAAATCACTTCTCCGTCTTTTCCAGTTACATTCACGATTCGTAACAAGGGGGCTAACACATCACCGACAATTTGCGGTTCCACAATATCCGAATAAATCATTAACACTCTATAATGAGCACACGGATCTGCTACATACGAACTCGTAACAGTTTGTTCTACATTTCCATCTAAGGATTCAATTTCAGACGGTTCGAATCCCAACATCTGTGCCAGACCGTTTTCCAAAATCACTTTAGCATTTTCTCGCACGTTGATAGTCACTCTCTTCGTAACGTTATTATAGGTGAACGAAATCTTTTTTCCAATGTCTTTAATAGAGATGGCTTTCAAAATATCCGGTACCGTCTCATAAAATCCTGGGGGGATGCGTCTACCAATAGTCTTTCCGTCGTTCAAGTCAAATCCAATCAGATTGGTCGTACTATTCACATTATACCAGGTATGCGGGTAAATAAATTCCACAAGACCCACTTCCCATTCTCCTCTTAATTCGATAGGGGCGGGTAATCGAGTAATAAAATGTGAAATTTTATTCTCGGGAAAATAATTCCTAGAACTGTCCGAGGGTAATGTCAAGTAGAACGACATGTTGCTAAATGCGCTTTCAACCTTCTTGCACTCCCTTATAAGGAAGATAAATCAGACGAGGGAATCCATTGATTAAATTTGTTTGAATACCCTTTATATTTCACATGATATTCCACTCGACCTTTACGGGTACGTTTCTCTAAAATCTTTTCAATTGTATAAGTGTCTTTCATTTGGACTTTCTGAAGTTCTTGGGGATAAAAGGTGCCTTGGATGGGTTCGTCCATCAAATCCTTAATTCGATAGACAGGAGGATCTCTTGTGACACACTCTGTCACTACAAACAGTTCTTCCGTCCAATTGGTTTCGTATCCTTTTTCAAAGGTCAGTTTCTGTTTCGAAACCCGCACCACATCACCCGGTTGAAACATACAAGGTTTTCTTTTCACATTTTCCAAGTTTCCATACAAAGTAAACCAGACATCGCTTTCGTTCTCGGGTGTTACTTCTGCTGGGGTTCTCTTGATACTCGAATGATAGGTATGGTTATAACTATCCACTAATGAGTCTAACACATCGATATAACGATAAGTATGGTTGTGAGTAAAATATTTCCACATTTTAGTTTTCAGGGTACGGTTAAAGCGTTCAACGACCGAAGCTTTCGTATTATTATGTGTCGTAAAAAATCGAATACCTTCTTGTTTTAATAATCTTTGCAAAAGCTGGTTTTTAAATTCCTGTCCAGCATCCGATTGAAGCGCCTTGGGTTTTCTCGTTACAAAAATAGTTTGAAACGCTTTCACAACTTCTCCCCCCCGTTTCGTTTTTAAGGGAATCACCCACGCATATTTAGAGAGAATGTCTATACACGTCAGTAGGTAACGGAACCCTTGATTGTACTTTTGTAAACTGATGAGATCCACCAGATCGGTCTGCCATTGTTGATCCATCGAATACACAATCACTCGATTCGTTGGAAAATGTCTTCGAACCGGTTTGTGAAGCGTGTACGAGTCGACTCCGCTTAACCATTTCTGTATCGTCTTCTTCTTGACTTTGCCTTTGGCAGCAAGATACAAGGCATTTACACTACCAAAACTTGCTGCGTGACTTGGAATCGGATAAATCGCCTTCATTACAACATAAAATTTTATTACGCGAGACGTTAATATTAAATCGCGTCATATCGAAACAGATAAATTACCCGTTTCATTTAAATTCAGTATAAAATCTACTTTAAATTTTTCACTACCGGTAAACACATAAATCAACGAATACACAATGCAAATTGTTATATACAGACACACAACACTCAACACTTCCTCTCTCGAAGTCATGTTTACAAATGATACCCCACATATACATCATCTACTTTTAAACACTTAAAATCACACGCCCACCAACCATAAAAACTTTTATAAAATTAAAAAAAAAAAACTTTTATAAAATTAAAAAAATGTAAAAAACTAAATTTTTTTTCCTTCTCAAGAAAGAATCTAATTAAAACCCTTTTTATAGAAAAGAAAAATTCATATTAAACTTTTATAAAGTCAGAAAGTCTTATCACATTTCACTTCCTGATCCCTTCCGGTCTTACTTACGGAATTACTTCCTGTCTAAAGATACTTGTTTCAACCTGTGTATTATCAACATCTGTCATTTCCTATGACCTTGCGTGGTCAGCACATCTGCTGTAGAACATCCAAACGTTATCTCCAATTACCTTCCGGCCTTACTTACGGAATCACTTCCTGTATAAACATGTCTGTTATCATCACCTGTCCCTTCCGCTAACCTTGAGACATCAGCACATCTGGTGTAGAAAAATTTTCCCTGTCAAGAAAGAATCTGATTAAAACCCATAAAAAATACGTCTCATCCTGTCCTTATCTCCTAATCCCTTCCGGTTTCCTGTCTTAACCTGTTTGTTATTCACACCTGCGACTTCCGGTGACCTTCACCGTTCACAGAACTTCCGGTGTCCACACCTGCTACTTCCGGCTCCGGCTCACGGCTCCTGCTGGACTGAAACTCTCATTCCTCTACTACTTCCGATCAACTTCATTCTTTATGCAAAATTTATGTTTTTCTTTATTACCTGTTATATCCACCCCTTAAAATAAACAATTTCGAAAATTTTTATATAACTTTTTATCAGAACGAATATTTCGAGAGTCCGAAAAAAATAGTTCCGGATCATCGAGATTACTGAAATTCAATAAGCTTCCTCCCATTATTACATACTAAGTACATACCAAATTTCAAGTCTCTATCTCAATTTGTTCGGGAGATAGAGCGTTTACAGATACACAGAAAGACGGACGGAAATTTGTTTTTTCTAAAAATATGTTTTTCGGAATCTCCAGTGTCTAAAACGTGTAAATCCGTCATTTTTTTTCCATTTTCAAAACGATTACGAAGCGTACCCTATACTACGTATGATGGGTAAGTAAAAGTAGTAGCTCGCTTGTACCGTCAACCCGTTTAAAGTGTCACAATCGTCGAATAACGAAATGAAACGGTTGAACGAGGTTTCGATTTATTAGCAAAATTGTTAATACCACCGTGACCTGACCTGAATGTAAACAAAAAGTGAAAGTAACGTATTCTAGATACATGCCTTACTATCCACTAAGGCTACTCTATTGTAAGAGTCTTACTATCCACTCTGTGATATCGATATGCTCACTTTTTCGGCGACGCGCAAGTAATGTTTTTTTCTCATCGCTATGAGATGTGTCATGCAAATATCGGTCATGGTGACTTCCCATAAACATTGCAAAAGTGACGGTCACCGCAGAATCAAAATGTGACGAATTAACTAGATCACAATTTGGTCGTCGTTCTGATTGTACTATCAGTGTTGCAAAATGAAAAGGAACCACCAGATGGCGCTAAGCGCGTAGAACATTTTGACTGATTGACTGTTTGTTTACTTTTAAGTTTGTATATAGCTTGTCGTGTATTCGTTCTGTATCGTCTTTAAGTGTGTCTACCTGTCCAATAAATAATCTTCATTAGTAAAATATGTTTCTGCATTTAAAGAAGCTAAATAGAAAAGAACCAGAGTAATTAGGTGAGACCAAACCTTTTATTTACTTTTATTGTATTGTATGATTTAAGAAAGTTACGAATTATCTTTTAATCAGTGACCATTTGTGAGGCGGCACTGATGGCATGTGGATTTGTCTGATACATTTTAAATAACTTCAGTATTTCTATCAGAAAGTAAATGTTGGTGCAATATTTGTCATTATTGTGTTATCTTTATTTAAACGTATAGGTATGTCCATCTTTATTGTTTACTAGAAACATAAAAACATGCCTAATAAACATTGCTTAGAGAGATTATGCTAAGTTTTATTATAATACAAAATAAGTTGTGATTTAAAAAATCTATATATTATGCGCACGTATATAAAAACATAATAATGCAATACGTATACTATGAATGCACAATTATACAAAAATATTAAAATGATATTTTTATAATTTTTTTTTTTGTTTTTCGGTTTAAAATTAATCTAGTCTCGTCTCGATACCTAGATTGCTTTTCCAATAAACTGCGAAAAAATAAACTGCTTATTCACTTAACAAAAGTTAAAACTTTTTATTTTATTTTTATCAATATCGATACCAAATATGTTAACAATTGTATTTTCACATAGAAGATGCAATATATGTTTTAAAACAAAGATTTATTTATGTTTTTCTTCTTTGCTGCACTTGCATTCGGAGAAGAAATGTGTAATCGAAAATTGGACGTTAGAAAACATAATGCATATAATTTAATTTAATGTACTTAATATTTATCGTATGTGATAAACTGTTCTTTTTTGAGCTATTTCATCTTTGTTACATTTAAAGAGAAGGCAAATTGAAAGAATTGTGTTTTTGAAAGTGGATAAATTTAAAATAATTACATGAAAAGAAAATAAGGACATGTGGTCTTCTTTTGAAAATATTCATTTATTCGTTTATGTATCGGGTGGTATCTTTATTTGGACCTGTCTGTGGCTTGAAGGTGTAACCCGAATGAAAGCAAAATCGGTACACTTACTATTCGAGAAGGGGAGAAAGAATGGAACAATAAAAAAAAAAATTGCAATAATCACCGACAGATGACAATATGGAGTGTGCAATGTAATGTATAATACAAGAACAAAGAATTAAGGTGTAAAACCGGATGGTATACCTAATTTATTGAAAAATGTCACAGTGAATGTGATTACCCTTTCGCATGGCGGTGCTCATCCTGTTCAGGTTCCACGTGCACGACGTGCGTAATTGTGGAATGTGATACATCAGGAGTGATGCTTCGCACATGTTGTGATACGCCGTAAAGTCATTGAGGTTTGCGACACCTCCACGGTACACAATATTACACATTACATTTCACACTCACAAGCGCCATCTGTCGGCGATTATTGAAATATTTTTTTTTGTACCATTCTTCTTCCCCTTTCTCCAATAGTAAGTGTACCGATATTGGTTTCCTTCCGGTTATTCCTGCAAGCTACAGACAGCTCCAAATAGAGATACTTATATTATAACCACCCTGCAGATACAAAACGAGCAAGAAAGTTTTTCTGAAGCAAATCCTCCCTTTAAGCATGGAGGGAAAATATTTTTAAACAACAGAAATATTCCTCTATTCCTTTTCAAAATACAAATCACTGCTTAAGTTCTTAAAACTACAGAAATATAAAGGGGGAAAAATCGACACATTCAAACTATTCCTAATTAATTTCTTTTTAACTTCAATCTTTCTTCATATTTTTATTTTGTTCAGCTATTATGCCTGCACCTATATTGCGTAGACGTAAATCAATAGTAGCGATAGAGTAGATATATCAATAGAGTAGATATATGATAATAATATTGCGTATAGTTAGAATAAATATCTAGTATATTGACATCTTTTTAGCGCCATTGCTACCTTTCATAACTTTCTTCTGTTTACTAATTTTCATAAACCCCTGAATATTCATACTTTGTAAGATTGTAAATAGAGCAAACGGATATAAAAACTAGGCTGAGCCGCAAGGATCCCACAGGGGCGCCCAGCGAACACTCTGACCATCGCTCCCAACTCCTAAAACACTTTTAATGCGCCAGCAGCTTTGTCTCGATACGGCGGCGCTGCGACCGACCCGGAGGATCGCGATCCAGCGAAACCTCCCAATCTTTTACCCGAGTGATACCTCGCAATGACGAAGGTCGTTGCGATCCGGCGGAAGTTCCAATGCTTAGAGGAGACTTCCCCACATGACACTCGATTAACCGTAGCGTCTGCCGAGCGGCTTCGTCGCCGAAACCCCAGAAGGGGAGTCGGTCCCTCCACCATGTGCTCGACATCTCTACGGCCCTTGCTTTCCCACGGCGTCCGATCATAGACAGGTAGGGAAGGACCAGATACTGGCTCATCTTCCGTGGGCGACACTACGTGTGTCGGAAGGCGCCTCTGACCGACCCAAGACCACGAGGAAACTTGGTCTTGTCTCACAAGAAGAGACTCGGCTAGGTTGCCTTCCGTCGAGTGTATTCCCGCGAATCAGAACCCCCTAGGCGAAACTAGGACGAAGATCTGCGACCCCACTCGACGGAAGTAACGACAAAATATCACTGTCACGTTTAAATATATCACAAAAACATGCAAAAACAAACAAAATAAAACAAAAACACAACATATAAACATTTAAAAACAACAACAAAGGAAGAATCCTAAGACGCCGCTATCGGTCTCTGGAGGTCACGGAAACTTCCTCCAAACGCGTCAAAGAGACGGGCCCGAACGAGAATAATGTTTGGGTGAAACTCAGAAGACGAGCCACTCATCCGCCCGCCAGACTTCGTAATTCCGGGCTGCACGAGAGACGTGCCGGACTAGGTTTCGGCCCATGATTTGATTTCAAGCTCGGACACCGTCGTTTTACCGACGAGCTTCCGGTCCCCACCTCGTGGCCTGCGCTCGAGAAGGTCCCTCCCAGAAAACGGCGCAAGACACGTATCCTAGGCTGAGGGCCGTACTCCCCTGTCATCGCGCCGCATCTGGTCCCAACGGGCATCTCGATCCAGGCTTCGAGGGCGACGCCCAACTAATCCAGCTACAGAGGGCTCACAAGGGCGACCTATGGAGCGCAACCCGTATTGATCACAAAGTTCTTCACTAGGAACCAGAGCGAACCTTGTTCTTCAGATCCTGTCTGAGCCACAAAACATTCCTTTAGCAATTTGATTTTCTGTAATTCAATTTCGTTTGTTTCTTCTGGTTATTTTTATAAATTCATTTTCATTTTTAATGCTTCAGAGAGGTTTCTGTTATAGAAATGTTTCTAATTAGTTGTCGCTACTGTATTCAGTAAACAATAAGCATTTCTATTAAAAACCTCGTTTAAATAATATTTTATTCGTTTTCACTTTATATATTAATATATTTTATATATTTCTGTTTACGGTAGATTTCTGTACCACACACATACCGTATTCACAGGTTTAGCATTTTTGTTAAATAATAAATAATTCTAGTAAATAATAGTCTTTTAGTTATACATTTGATGTTTATTTATTAATTTTTAAAAAGATCAATCATCTTCCATTGAATGCTGGATTCCGTTTTAGAAAGGTTCCGTCCACATGTCTTACTAAATTTAATAAATAATATGTATTTCTTTTAAATATAACTGGTTACAATTATTATTTATGCATTTCGCTAGTCTTTTATTTGTTAATTTATAAATTGCTTATTAAACAATGGGTTGTTCGGAAACTTCTTCCATTTGGTAAAATTGGCTCGTACCGGAAAATTCTACCATTTAATTATTAAACAATGATTCCGATATCTAATGTATATTGACGCCCAGAGTTTTCCGGTACGAATTGTTTTTCCCAAACGGAACTGAACTTTCCGAACAACTCAATATTGTCATACAGCATTTAAATATTAGTCTAGTACTATATAAAATTTGATTAAATAATGCGGAAGGGAATATTCACAGACCTACAAGCAAAAATGACATTTTTTTAAAACATTTAAAAACATGGAAAGCACAACTCAGTGAAAAAATACTGAGAATTATAAATTAATTACGTTATTAACATCTGCCCTTCATGTACCCTCTTCCCAAAGTTATTTTAGAGTTCAAACAATATTTAAAATTTGCATTTTTTTCTGCTCTCTTTCAATGTTTTTAATTGGCCAGTAACAACCGGCGGCTCACGGAGAATACGCCGGCAGTGTATTTATGTAATTTTTTTCAATTTTCGTTCCTAAATAAATTTTGTTGTCGATGCATTTCAAGTTTATTACTTTTATACACTATTACTAGACGTTGCTTTAAAAAAGAATATGAAGAATATCATCAAAATTTGATATTTGGGATTTAAAAGTCAATGGCTTATCAAGTACGCCGCCCGTGCTTTATATTGGGTTCAAAATCTGTGAGTTTGGGAAAATTAATTCGTACCGGAAAATTCTGCCCGTTAATTATTAGACAGAAACAGGAGAATGTTTCGAGGGGATTCTCAGTTTTTATCAACTCCACTCTCTATATATTATCCCATCTTCTTTAGCTATCGGAATTAATGCCTAATAATTAAATGATAGAATTTTCCGGTACGAATTAATCTTACCAAACAGCACGAATTTTCAGGAAATCCCAATATTAATCTAAACCAACCATGTGGTACTTTTACCAATTACATTAGCTTTTTATCAATTTTATGTTTATTTACTTTACACTACTACTGGATATTGAATTAAACAAGAATATCATTGAATGTCGTTATTTAGGCTTTAGAATGCCTTCTCGTATTGAGTACTCCACCTGTGTTTTTACGATACTATAAACCGTCCGTATAATATTATTAGTAATTAATTTAGTTTCTTATCAATTTAATGTTTGTTACATTTATGTTACTACTGGACATTGTATTCAACAAGTATATCATTAAAAGTTGTTATTTAGGCTTTATAAAGCTTTGGCGCATGTAGTACGCCTCCCGTGTTTATATATTACTACAAATCATCCGTTTTTTTAAGGTGAACAATTTTATAATATATTTAAAAGAACAATTATTGAATCATAGTTTCATCAATAATGTAATGAATTGCATTTGATTTTAAAAAGCTGTAGTATTCGTCAATCTGAATTCCTAAGTTTCTCGTTAATCTAAATTTTATTACATTCACTTCTCTATGACGAAGCATAACAAATTAAAACAACCAGTTTGATCTTTAAATTCAGTGGAAATAAACTTTATTACTATTAGCATAACAAAAATTTTTCAGGTATTTTTTTTCCATCATTTAGCACAGCCAAACTCAATCTGCGGCCTGCGGGCCGCATGCGGCACAGAGACCTTTTATGTGCGGCCCGAGCAACATAATCAATAATGTCTATTTATTACATTAATTAAGATGTGTATAAAAGTTTTCAGACCTTCACTGTTCTTTTATATATTTTCATGGGAAGACAAAATATGTCCTGTTATTTAAAACTACTAATTTAAAATTATCTTAAATACTGTTTCCTTAATCAACAGTTCTTTTTATGTCTAGTTCTATCAGTGCCATAGTGGTGTATACATTTCTTGATCTGCATCACTAAACCAATATTATTCAACATTTATTACATTTGCACTATACATTTCTACACTTTAAACAAAGTTTTTGTATTGAGAAAACGATTGATTTATTAAAACAAATCACCTGATTTTTCTCTTTAGACTTAGAAATGCTGCATTGTTATGTTATTACGTTTAAATAATAATGCTTATTAGGGTTGAACGTTTACCGCGAAAAAAAAAAATAGCAGCAAAATGTTTTACACCTTTGTTTCTACATAATTTGCAATTCAAAACCAGCACAAAATTTATTGCTTGAAAATAGTGGTGTTAAAATTTGTTGGTAATATTTCTTTTGCGACAAACGTTCAATCTTACTGACTATATTAACTATTATATAGGTTGGTTGTACTACATTTTTTTAACCTCACTATTTAAATTACCCTTTATTACATTATAATATAATTGTGTTGCGACACGTCGAGCATTCCAAACATATGTTTACGGCCCACCAGAAAAAAAGTTTGAATACGGCTGAAGCAGAAATCTTGAATATAGAGTATTACAATCAGGAATAAATGCATCCTCTAGCACCAGATGGCAGGCCAATACCTGTATCTTGCTGAGAGAGTAACCCCAACTCTCCATTCCCAGACCGAAAGAAAACGAAGAGAGGGGGAATGCATGTTTTTGATCCTTGCTTTCACTGATTTCGCCTTTCAGACCGTTTATCCTATGAAATTACCCTTGAGCGTGAGGGAATTGATTTGAGAGAAATTTCATGCTCGCAGCGATTGAGTGACTTTTAGCTTCCCCTATCTGAAAGATTTTGATAGACTTTATTGCGTAGCCCGGTGAGCTTTTATGTGTGGCCTGAACCAGTAATTATTAATCCAAATAAATTGAGATCTGCATGAAAAGGTATTAAAAACCTTCACTGTTGTTTGTATATTTTCATAAGAAAAGAAAATATGACCTGTTATTTATAATTAATTTAGAATTGTGTTAAAACATATTAAATACCGTTTTCTTAGTCAAAATTTTTTCTATGTAATCCTATTTGTTCTACAGTGTTGTATACATTTCTCATTGTTCAACATGAATCATACATTATTCCAAATTAATTAAATTTGCGCTATATACTTATACAATTAAAAAAAAAGTTTTTGCTGTGAGAAAAAGACTAATTTATAACAAAAAATAAGCTGTTTTTTTTTTTTTTTTTTTTTTTTTTTTTTGTAGAACTAGGAAATTCTGCATATTGTTACGTTTTGTACGTATTACATAGCTAATATTGCTTTTTAGGGTTAAATGTTTGTCACGGAAAAATTGGCACAAATTTTTTTTTGCACTAATATTTCCCAACAATAAAACTTCTGAGCATATTTCTACAATATTTGCAACAGAAATCTTCCGTGAAGATTATTGTTTGGAAATAGTGGTGTTAAAATTTTATGTTTTCTTCTGGAACATTCAATCCTACTCATAAGTTACTTTATTATATTGCTTTGTTTTCTATTTATGTTATCTTACGATTTTAATTGATCTTTTAGGTAAATTTCGTAAGAAAAACTACCTATTACACTCTCACCTAAGTTGGAATTTTTGAAAATTTTTTGCAGATCTGCGCCGATCATGACTCCCAGAACCCAGAAGCGCCCCCCCCCCCCCCCCAGTTCAAAACTTTATCTATCTATCTATCTATGTCACTTTTTATGGACACGGTAACTCCCATAATTCTGCACAAATCTGTTCCAAACTGATACATAAAATCAAGGGGCATAAAATCTCAGTCCAGTTCGTTAATCGGCAAAATCGAACCAAGGGGGGGGGTGGAAATGGGTGGATTTTTGTGAAAACAGAAAAAACCCATAACTTCTTAATTATGATACGTATCGAATCCGTTTAAAGTTATTATTACTTCTAGGAAAATGGCCGAAAATTTATGTATGACAGATTGTTGATATCTTTAAAAACGGCCCCAAGGGGGAAAAAGGAGGAGGGGTTAGAAGAAAAAAATTCATAACTTCGTCAATTCAGAAGATATCAAATCCACTTAAATTTATTATAAATCCTCTTAATGTTATCTAAAACTTTTATATTGACAAGTTTTTTATAGGAGCAACCCTTATACCAAAAATAAAATAAAATAAAATACTTGCCGGCTCCACCTGCAAACAAGTTAGCTTTCGAAGTGGGCGTTTCCAAATGCCGCATCATGGCAATATGGTCATTTCTTCCGCAATTCCCAACAAACAGGTGCCCCGCGGTCTGCGTCTTCGAAATCTACCTGTGCCTGTAGGCCGAGCTGTCAGAGATTTTTTCTTACCCCTTTATTAGTGTATTGTGGAATTAACATAGCAAACATATATTTGCGGACCGCGTGAAAAAAAGGTTCTGTAAGGCTGTCTTAGACGATATACAGGGTGTCCCTAAATATTGTCCCGGTTTCCTTTCCTCATAACTTTTGATTTAAGAATATGACGAAAAATATTATTACATATTCGTAACTTGCAAAAGAAAAAGCTTTTTTAATAACACAAATTTACATATGGTTAAAGTTACAACTGAAAACGTTATTAAAAGCAAATAAAGATTATAATCAAATAACAATTAATATTAAAATTTTATCGAATTTATCAAAATATTATAAATAAATTATGTAATATATGAAGAATTATGATAGACTTTATGGCCTTAGGCAATATACAGGGTGTCCCTAAATGATTGTCTCGGTTTCCTTACCTCATAACTTTTGATTTAAGAATATGACGAAAATTATTATTACATATTCGTAAATTACAACACGAAATGTTCTTTTTTTTCTTTATAACACAAAGTTGCATATGAGTGAAGTTACAACTGAAAACGTTATTAAGCAAATAAAGATTGTAATCAAATAACAGTTAATATTAAAATTTTATAGAATTTATCAAAAAATTATAAATAAATTATGTAATATATGAAGATTATGAAAGACTTTATTGCCTTAGACAATATACAGGGTGTCCCTAAATGATTGTCTCGGTTTCCTTACCTCATAACTTTTGATTTAAGAATATGACGAAAAATATTATTACATATTCGTAAATTACAACACAAAATGTTTTCTTAATAACACAAAGTTACATATAGGTAAAGTTACAACTGAAAACGTTATTAAGCAAATAAAGATTATAAGCAAATAACAATTAATATTAAAATTTTATCGAATTTATCAAAATATTATAAAGAAAGTATGTAATATATTAAGATTATGATAGACTTTATTGCCTTACACAATATACAGAGTGTCCCTAAATGATTGTCTCGGTTTTCTTACCTAATAAATTTTGATTTACGAATATGATGAAAATTATTATTACATATTCGTAAATTACAACACGAAAAGCTTTTTTAATATCACGTTACATATGGGTAAAGTTACAATTGAAAACGTTATTAAGCAAATAAAGATTATAATCAAATAACAATTAATACTAAAATTTTATATAAATTATCAAAAAATTATAAATGAATTATGTAATATCTATCTATCTAACTTTGTATTCATAATTCATTAACAGCTTTTTGATAAATTTGATAACATTTAATTATTAATTATTATTTTATTATACTCGTTATTTGATTAATAGAGTTTTGAGTTGCAACTTTACCTATATGTAACATTGTTTGTGTTATACAAAAAAAAAAAAAAAAATGTGTTGTAATTCACGAATATGTAATAATATTTTTCGTCCTATTCTTAAATCAAAAGTTATGAGGTAAGTAAACCGGGACAAGCATTTATGGACACCCTGTATTTTGCGAAAACCCACATTTACCTAGAAAAGAAATATTGAAGAAAATAAATGAAATAATTAAATATGCCGTAGTGATTCTCAAACGTTGTGTCGTGACGCACAACTCTGCCAATGAAATACTATAGATGTGTTGCGAAAAATCATTTGATTCTTTAAATGTTTTTTTTAGATTTAAAGGACACAAAAATGTCCGGGACACAAAAATCTTAAAATTTTTGAAAAATATTTTATTGTTTTAAAATATTTTTTGTTTTTATCTGCTTAAAATGACGTTTAAATCACGTTTCTATCTTAATTAGAACAGGATATATTAATTTTTTGTTTTCAAAATCTAGCTTTCAAGTAGTGGTTGTCATGGAAACGTTTTTCCGTTTTTCTGCGTGACGGTTTTTTTTTAAGTTCTCGTCTTTAAATCGTTATAAATCAAGAAACGTTAAAGATAATTGGTTCAAACTTGGAACATGTTATTTTCAGTTACTTTTCTTTAATATTGATTCTGCAAATTGGAAAAAAAAAATATTTACTTTTGAAAATATGATTTTTTAAAAATAAATTACTTTTTTTTCAAAGTTTTACTTGAAATATTTTTAAATTAATATTTTAAAAAATGCTGAATCAAAATTAAAGCTTATATCTTTCTATTTAATTACATGAAAAACATTTGTAATTTGACAAATAATATTTCGAGTTATAATAATTTTAAATTACCCCCCTTCTTAAAAATTTTAAATATATGTTTTTTTAACTTTATGAGAAGTTTTATGATATGATTTTGTTTACAAATTGGTTTACCATCACAAAAGAAACTTAAAATTACAATTCCATAAATAAAATTGTTTTTAAAATGAGGCCCGGACCCCCTTAAAAATAATCCATGTTAATCTATGTCAATATTATTCTAATCTAAAAGTTCAAAATATTCTTTGTAATCACAACAATTATGAAAGAGATTTAAAATATCACCTTTCTGAAAAGTGCTTACAAATAACAGCATTTGAAATTGTGGAGCCTTAAAATTACGGGGGTGGGAGTCATGGCCTATTTTGCCCTGTTTTTGTCAGGTCCTCCTTCTGGAAGAGACCCAACTCTGTTTTATGGAAAAATTTATATGTATTCCATTGTTGCCAACCTCCTGATATTTTTCATACCTACATTTTCATGTAAAAGTATTTTTTTATTTAATCGTACAATTTCTGCAAATTAATAAAGCGAAATTTTTTGTAATATTTTAAGTGGTAATAAAAAAACTGGGAGGTTAGCAACTATGATTATTCTAGAGCATAAAAAATGTTTTATGTAGTTTCAGTTTTTTAAAAATCTTTTAGAAGGTAAATATCTTTAATTTATTGGGGTTTAACTATTTAAAATGATAAATAAATATATTTAGATACACTTTCATAAGGAAAGTTCAACTTTTGTGTATACTGATATAATACACAGGATTTTATATGCGATAGCTTTTCGATTGTCAGAATTTAATACTCAATAACGTTTCGAAACTCCGAAACTCATGGTTGATGATAATAAATACTGAAAATAATAATAAATAAGTTAAATGTAATTAAAAAAAACGTGCTTTCAATTAAACTCGCAAAATAGTCAACTTATATTATAAATCACAAATGTATGCTTTGCTCAATGCTGCCGTGTTAATGAAGCGGGCAACAATGCCGTTAAAATGGATGAATGTTGCATCAATGGAGCTATTTTCTCAATTAATATTAAACGATTGTAACGTTATTTCTATGGGGAAAATGCAAGTTTTGTGCAGATTCCCCCTCCCCCTTAGGGATCGATTTGTAAAAAATCAATGTCCAATACATCTATTGCCCTCAGGAATACATATATATTCCAAATTTCAAAGCGCCCCACCAGTGGCTAAGAGGTTCTGCTCTCAAAGCTGGTAGACGGGAGGTCCTGGGTTCAAACCACTGTCGCGCTCGTCGACCGAATCATTCGGAGTTTTCCGTGGTTTTCTTCGGGTCTTGCCGTAAATACGGGTTATGGCCCCTTAGTAAGACCCCCATGGAGGCCACCCCTCTTACGGCATATGTCCCTCGAGTAGATAATCGGCCGTCAAAAATCAACCAACCAACCAACCAAATGTCAAAGCTCTATGTCAACAGGAAGTGGATGAAAAATGAATAACAAGATTTGACTGCTACATATGTACAGAAATGTAAGTTAAAAGAAAGCACGTAATAAAAAAAAATATTTACGTATTGATTCCAATATTTCTTTTCGTCGTGTGTTTAAACAAAATTTAACTTTTAAAAACTTAATTTATGTATTACTTATTTTTGTAATAAATAACAATGTATTTAGAAGTTAAATCTCGTTTTACAATATCCGATTTATGAGAACTTGGAATACATTACATTATAAAACGGAATTTTAAAAATAGAAACATGAAACTTAGTTTTGTGAAACGGGAACTAGCAGTTTCTACATTATTAGTATTTCAAGTGTTTGGCAAAACTTATCACGAACCGACTCTAATATATGCTTGGTAATTAGTAACTTTTAAGTAAGTTTAGTGGTTGAAAAAATGATTTTTAATTATTTACTTTGTTATTTTCGTAACTTTTATTCCTGCTGAATTAAACATGTGCGCATATATTTTTGTAATTTTCAGTTAAAAAAATGTTTCTTCGCAGAATTCTAATGAAATTAAGATAGTTCACTAATCGAGAAGTGTTACGAAATGCTAGTTCACCCTATTACACCCGAGTACGAGATAATTATTTGGAAGAGAAACAAAGCTCACAGGTATTGCTAGAATTTAACGATCATATTTCACAAATAATGCAATGTACGCCTTGCGATACGGGAGTTTTCAGTTTTAAACTTTCAATAAATGGATTTTTTTACTTTTTATTAAAATACATGTACACATCTATATCTATATCTATATACCTTCTATATCTATCTATCTATCTATCTATCTATCTATCTATCTATCTATCTATCTATCTATTTATTTACCTGTTTATTTACCGATATATCCTTATATATATAGGCAAATTGATACGATTCTAATTTGATACGTTTTTTTCTAATTTATTTTTCTAATACGGTTTTATTTCTAATTGACACGGTTCTAACAGCATAAAAAGGACGTGTATTTTAACACATATTCTAATTGATATTTTACTCTGCATGCGTTATGCTCAAAACTGTATTTTTGATACTCAAACTGTATTTTTGATTTTTCAAAAAACATTATGCAGAAGGTTCATTTATTTTTACACATATATTTATAAAGGATTTTCCCTACAATCTCTATCGAGTATTTTATCTTAAATTATCTCTACTGACAATTTCTAACTACTATTTTTTCCTAGTATTCTTTTTATAAATCATTGCAACTGGAGTTCACCGGACTGTGTCGGGCCTTAAAATGTAATTAAATTCATCACGAGTAACGACATCTTTCTTAATCAATATTTTGAATGTACCTTTTATGTGCTTGTCAGGACATTATCTCAAAATTTTGTTCAATAAATATGATTGGCATGGAATATTAAAAAGGGGAGAATTTTAAACGAGTGTCTGCCGTTCAGATTATATCATATGACATTGCACACTGGAAATTAATTTATTAAGTCGGTAGAAACATCTGCATAAAAAATAGTATCGAACATCGATTTTTAATATTTCATAAAAACGGAGCTATTAAGCAATACATTAACACTATTTTATTTACTTATTTATTTTGTATTTTGATTTCTTTAAGAATATATGAGGGGGTTGGCGCAAGACAGTGCTGTCACATTTTTGAACTTTTGAGATGTTTCAATTTGAAAATTTGATCAAATGCTCAAATCAAGATATATATAACCTACAGTTTTTTCGCCAATGTCTTAGTAACATTTGAGATATTCTGAGTAACAATATGACATTACTTTAATGATAATACTATTATGTTCTTTGTAAATTCGCTATCGTCATTGGGTGCATAATCGTCAGAGGCAAACATGAAATCTGGGACATATACTGCCGCCAAGTGACATTAGAAACAAATTATATGCAGGATATTATAATTTACAATATTTAGCAACGGATTACAGTGATAGCTGTATTTCACCAAAAATTTGACTTGGTACTTTATTGTCCCGACCCCCTCATATAATGAAATGAAACTTTATTGTTATATACGTGTGTATAAGTGCTTATTGTATACTATGTGCTTGTCTGTGTTTATGTGTAGGTGAATCATAATTTTTTTATAAATATTCTTTTACTGACAAGATTCTTAATAATTATGTAAGAACAAGTTTAGCTGAACAGGTTTCTGCAAATGTTTTTCTTCCCTGCCTTCAAATTTAAATAAATGTAATTTTTCTGGGCTAGAATAGAAAGCTTTTTTCTTTTTAATTCTGTACGGACACCCAAGTTTTCTTAGTACGATCCGATAACTCTGTGATGCATTTGCATTCAAAGTTTAAATTCAGTATAGAATAATCTGCTTAGGCATGCGCTGCAAATTTTAAAATCTTTATTTTTCTTTCATGATTAAATAAAACAGCAATAAATATTCTTATGCTACATTTCGTTATACATTGCTTTGTTATGTAAATTATTGGAATAAAAACAGCACCGGAAAAATGAAAAACTAAGATCTGTAGATAAGAATTTCGCACGGGTCTTATGCATTTTTTTTAATACTAAAACAAAAAGCATTGAAGAAAAACATATTCATTCCATGAATTATCAGTTTAAAAGCTTTTAATAAAACTTTTTATTACTTAATGTTTATTCTTTTCCCTTTATTTTTTTTTCATTATTTAAATTGAATTAATTTTTTGTCTTAATTTAATTAGAATATATTATATTAAACATTGATGTGTTTTTTCTTTTATCATCAACTAAATAATTAAAAATATCAACTCTCAAGTATTTTTATTTATTTTAAACTCTTCTAATTCTTAAAATTAAAACAATTTAAGCTAATTTTTAGTTACATATATAACATTTAGACCGATATTATTTGCAAAAGATACGTAACGATGTGTTCCTACAATAGCGCAATATCTAACACATACCATACCATTCATTCTTAAATAATATATTTACAAGATTTCTTTCTGCTTATCGAATTATCTCTAAATCCTGCTGAATAAGTATAATATGTATCGAACGTTAGATTCAGGAATGTTAAATAACTGTCTGTGTATTACAATCTTTCATATGGCATTGCACTCCAAAAATTATTTTATTATACAGTAGAACTCCAATTATCCGAAACAACTGGGACCATACCCCATTCGGATAATCGGATTTTTTCCAAAAAAGGGTCTATTTTAATTAATTACTGTATGCATGTTGAAAATGGGAGAAAAAATTATTTTTAAAAGAAAAAGATATTTTAATTAATTAAATGAAAAGGCAACACTTTTACATGTTAAGCGTACTTACAAGTGCTGTACAGTATGTACGTATCGTACTGTAAATAAAAGTCATATTGCTTGCTGAACATCTCGATCAAAGTAAGCTGTTTGACAGTCTTCATCCATTTTCGGGTAGCCAAGTCGCGCATCCACTTGACAGTGAGAAGTTGCATGTGGTCACACTCAGGCTGACGCTCCATCCACTTCAACCCAGTTTCAAGGCCGGCAAATGCTTCACTAGCTGATGGTCCGGTGTCTGCTTCAACTTCGACATTAAGGTCATCTTTTTCCTCAACACTTTCTTCTCTCATACTTTCAATAAGTTCATCGTCATTTAGAATTTGAAACCCGACAGCCAATAATCGAACTGCACTATGAGACGGTGACTCATCATCCCAATAATGTTTGCGCGGTGCCTACACTAGATTCGTGGAGGGAAGGACAATATAGCGCGCGTAGACAGAATCATTATTTTGCGAATCATAGTTAGTTTCCGTCTTATTTTTTTTCGTGAAATTCTGAAAGCGATTCGGATAGTCGGAGTTCGGATAGTTGGAGTTCTACTGAATTTGAAGAAAGTTCTTCAAAAATAAAGTTTTGGAAAATGGATTTCAGAGATTCCATTAAAATAAAGAAGATACACAAAATATAAAAGGAGAAAATTACAAGATTTTTGAGTTAAATAAAAGATAAAAAGAAACCTTTTCTAGATACTATGTGCACTGCACACTTGTATCTATGTTAATGTAGTATAAGATAATTTTAAATTTATATAAATATTTTATTCTTAAGCTAGATTTCTTTGTAGTTCCTTTTGAGTTGATGAAAAATCATTTTAGCTTACAAGATTTCTTCAATTTTGTTTTCTTCTTTTGAGTTTTAAATTTTCAATATTTTTTGCATATCTTGACTGAAAAGCTTTGATTGATTTTTTCTTTATTCTTTCAGACATTCTCTCAAACGTCCGCGATATCTGTGTATTACATTGAAATTCAAAATTTAATTTCAGAAAAAGTATTCACTCTGGTTTCGCCATGTGTTATAACGCTTTCTTCTTTTTTCCTTTCATTATTTTTACTGGAACATCAGTAAGTATTCTTGCGTTTCATTTAATGACACATTGGTTTCGCTTTTAATATAAATTATTGAATAAAATTGGGGCGTAGAAAATTTATATGTATGACCTGTCTTCCAGAAAATCACACATATCTTGGGCGGTGTTCATAATATTAAAAAGGGGGCTATTTAATAAAAATACATTCCTCCCATAAATTCAGTTTACTAGCATTTTAAAGAAGCTTTTAATTCGTTAATGTTTATTACTTAAAAATTAATTAAATACTTAACAATAGCTACTTTAAGTTTTGTAGGGTAGTTCTACCAGTAAGTAAACAGCCACTAATGGATGAACAATTAGTAAATATTTTAATAGAATAATGTTTAAAGATTCCACACTAGCTAATTATCATGCTTGGTTTAAAAAAAAACAGCAATTCAGTACAAACATGTTATAAGTTATTTGTACAGGTTGTAAAATAAATAACATAGTATGAAACTTAAGTGTTTTCAAATTACTGCCTGTCCATTCACTGGAAAATGTTGTGTTTATTCCCTGGTAATAACTGCTCATATACTTGGTTTTTGTATGTGTTTTTATTAAGATATCCCTAAAATACCAAACAAATGATATATAAACTTTTATTTATTAACTAGCAAGCTACGCCCGCTACGCTGGTCAATTTCTCTTAACGAACCTTTAATCAAAAAAAAATATTGACATTTCAAAATTCACTTTTATATTTTAACAGAATAATAAGGATACTATAATTTGTGACTCGTGCTATAGCCAATATACACGTCAGGACACGTCGCCCTTATCATTATCTTTTTACGCGTGAAGGTTTCGCTATGGTACTCTATTGTGAAATTTGGTAATTTTAGAAATTCAATAGTTGAAAAATCGCAGAATCATTAGATCATTTTTCTTTAGAATTTGTTCTTAGAGCGCATTTAGATCTTATAAATAACAATCATGCCGAACTTGAAGTTTCTAGCTCCTTCAGCATCGCAAAAATCGCAATTTTATAAGGTTTTTCGCTTCTGCACCCCCCTCGGGGTAGTGGCACCGACATAAAATATAGCCTATGTTGGAGCAGGGATTGTCACCATCCATTTGCCACCATCACTTTTGAAATCGCTTTAGTAGTTTTAGAGATTCCATACAAATTGTAATTTAGAATGTTTTTAGAAAATTTTTTGCTTATTTCAGCCTTTTAAATTTCGAATTTTTTTAGACTTTGTTCTTATAGAGCATTTAAATTTTGTAAGTAACGACCATACAAAATGTCAAGTTCCTAACTCCTTCATTATTGAAAATATCATAATTTTGGAACGTTTTTCGCTCCTGCACCCTCTGCGGGCAGTGGCACCGACAAAAAATTTAGCATATGTTGGAGCAGGGACTGTCACCATCCGTTTGCCACCATCACTTTTGAAATCGGTTCTGTAGTTTCAGAGATTCCATAGAAATTGTAATTTAGAATGTTTTTAGAACGCTTCTTCCTCATCTCCCCCTTTTAAATTGCGAATGTTTTTATAATTTGTTCTTAGAGAGCATTTACATCTTATAAGTAACTACCATACCAAATTTGATACTTCTATCTCCTTCAGTACACAAAAAATTGAAATTTTAGAACGTTTTTCGCTCGTGCACCCCCCTGGGGGTGGTTGCACCGACATAAAATATAGCCTATGTTGGAGCAGGGATTGTCACCATTAATTTGCCACCATCACTTTTAAAATCGCTTCAGTGGTTCCAGAGATTACCCCCTACAAACAAACAAACAATCTTTACTACTTTATATATTAGTATAGATAAGGGGGAATTATACCCTTGTTCCCCCCCTTTATACTTAACCAATCAATCCCGAAAACTAATCAGGGATGCGCCTTAACACAGTGAACCTATAAATAAAATTTGAAGGAAATGGGATAATTCTGCATGAAAAACCCATTTACATAAATTAAGGGGGGTATTAGCCCCCCGTTCCCCCCCTTTATACTTAATCAATCAATCCCGAAAACTAATCAGGGAAGCGTCTTAACCCAATGAATCTATAAACAAATTTTGAAGCAAATAGAATAATTCTGCATGAAAAACCCATTTATATAAATTAAGGGGGGAATTAGCCCCCCGATCCCCCCCCCCTTTATATTAACTAATCAATCCCGAAAACTAATCAGGGAAGCGCCTTAACACAGTGAACCTATAAACAAAATTTGAAGGAAAACGGAATAATTCTGCATGAAAAACCCATTTATATAAATTAAGGGGGGGGGAATTAGCCCCTTGTTCCCCCCTTTATACTTAACCAATCAATCGCGAAAAGTAATCAGGGAAGCGTCTTAACCCAATGAACCTATAAACAAAATTTGAAGGAAAACGGAATAATTCTGCATGAAAAACCCATTTATATAAATTAAGGGGGGGAATTAGCCCCCCGATCCCCCCCTCGATATATTAACTAATCAATCCCGAAAACTAATCAGGGAAGCGCCTTAACACAGTGAACCTATAAACAAAATTTGAAGGAAAACGGAATAATTCTGCATGAAAAACCCATTTATATAAATTAAGGGGGGGGGGGAATTAGCCCCTTGTTCCCCCCCTTTATACTTAACCAATCAATCCCGAAAAGTAATCAGGGAAGCGTCTTAACCCAATGAACCTATAAACAAAATTTGAAGGAAAACGGAATAATTCTGCATGAAAAACCCATTTATATAAATTAAGGGGGGGATTAGCCGCCCCCCCGATCCCCCCTTTATACTTAACTAATCAAACCCGTAAACAAATCAGGGAAGCGCCTTAACTCAGTGAACCTATAAACAAAATTTGAAGGGAAACGGAATAATTCTGCATGAAAGATCCATTTATATAAATTAAGGGGGGGGGAATTAGACCCTTGTTCCCCCCTTTATACTTGACCAATCAATCCCGAAAACTAATCAGGGAAGCGCCTTAACTCAGTGAACCTATAAACAAAATTTGAAGGAAAACGGAATAATTCTGCATGAAAAACCCATTTATATAAATTAAGGGGGGGCAATTAGCTCCTTGTTCCCCCCCTTTTATACTTAACCAATCAATCCCGAAAACTAATCAGGGAAGCTCCTTAACACAGTGAACCTATAAACAAAATCTGAAGGAAAACGGATATTTCTATGAAGAGTTATCGCATTACGTACGTACATACATACATACAGAACCGGCTGCCAAGCTCTCAGGGTTTGACAGCCAGTGTGATAACTGAAAAATCGCAATTTTAGAACGTTTTTTGCTCCTGCACCCCCTGGGGTTAGTGGCACCGACATAAAATATAGCCTATGTTGGAGCAGGGGTTGTCACCATCAATTTGCCACCATCACTTTTGAAATCGGTTCGGTAGTTCCAGAGATTACCCCTTGCAAACAAACAAACAAGAATTACTCCTTTATAATATTAGTATAGATTTGTATACCAACACATGAATTTACACAGTCAGACAACAAAATATACTGTTTATAAAATATTATTAATCTTTTTTTTAAGTGCTTAAGTGTTTATTTACTGGTTTAACCTATTAATATATTTTTTTAAATATTAAAATTAAAGCAATTCATACAAGTCAAAATTTTTCCGACTACGTGAAAAAATGTCCAGTAAGTCATCAGGTCTCCTATTTAGACAGAACATCATGTGAGAAGACCAGATGCTGTTGCCAAAAGGAGGTCTGAATATATTGTGTCGGTCGATTGTCGTTCCACGCAGCTTAAATGGAAGATCTGACAATTTAAGCCATAAAATTCAGGGCTCAATTTCCAGACTTTTTCACTCAGTTTAAAAAATGCAACTTGTAATATAAATCAATATGATTATGTTAAAATCATTAAAGTATAATAATTTAGTTCTTCACTTATTAACAAAACATTTGGACTCTAATTATAATTAAATTTATGTATATATATATATATATATATATATATATATATATATAATTTGCAGTCAATAAATAACGAACTGCTCCGTTTAAAGTGCAGCAACTGGAAGAAATGGAAAATATGGCCAACAAATAAAAATACAAAAATTTTGGCATATTTTTAAAGCCTGCAGTATTTAAAATGCCTAAATTATGTTCACTTCCCTGAGCAGAAAAACAACTTGCCACTGCCGAGCAGTGGTAGAAATTGGGCGTCAAGTGACGCCTACTGCAGAATCGAAGCCTGTTACGCCCAATCGTTTTTTTTTTAAACTTTAGCAGTATTGTGGGGGAAAACTGCCAACTATATGTAGAAACTTTTTCGTACGCGTTATTGACAGAAGAAAGCGTGTGAAAGCGGCTTGTGGCAAGAAAGTGAGATAAAAGTGACCCAGCGCCGTCCAAAACGCAATTCATGTTCAACCTTTGAAATGGAAGCATCAAAACTGGAATAACGAAGCACAGTACGATTTTATACATGCAATTTTATTACGTCATTTGAAGCTGCAAAACTGCTGGCCGATGACTGTTTCCAACATAAACAATTGTGAGAAATTGCCGGCTTCGGATGTGGATCTGGGTGGTTTAGTTGCAGAGCATCAGCACGGTACGCTGAAGGTCCAGGTTCGAGTCTTGGCCCTGCTCAATTTTTCACTCATGTTGGCTTAATGTATTTAATTGTCTGATAAAATGTGTGTTCTTATACATTAGTACGATTCCTTACAGCAGAAGGATCTTGAGGAATGGAAATTAACTGGAGAATGTTTATTGTTTACGGGGAACATTGCATGTCTCTTTCCAAAGTGAAGGTGTGGTGCAAGCGTTTTCGCGAAGGCCGAGTTTCGCTAGCAGATGACGAACGACCTGGAGCTCCAAATCGTGTTAGTGATGGCATTGTCAATAAAGTGGATGACATTATTCGTGACTCAAAAAACATTTACGTGGAAGAAGATTTCATTCGAACGATGAAGTACTGGAGAAGGCTCGAAATTGATTCTTGCAGCAACCGAAAACTTTTTATGAGAAGGGAATATCCCGCCTATTTTCACAGTAGGATAAATACTTAAACCATCCGGGTCTATATTTTTTTGAGTAAAAACAAGTCCTGTTTTCACAGATGGCCATGGTTCGTTATTTATTGAATGCACCTCATAGATTTGTTTCGCTGATAGTAGCTACATCTAACGTATGTTAAACTGAGGAGTATAAAACTATAGTCTATCATTTACAATTCTTTATATGGCGTTCCACGCTTAGAATTATTTTATTAAGTTCGTAGAATTTTCTTTAAAAAATAGTAAATGAATTTCAAATAATTCATTAAAATAAAGAAAAATATAATATAAAAAAGGAAAATTACAATATTTCATGAGAAAACAAAAGATGAAAAGAAAATTTCTTTTTTAAAACTCTGTTCACGCGCGTATTATGTATTAGTTAATCTTAATTTTATATAAATATTTCATTCTTAAGATGGATTTCATTATAGTTTCATTAGTATTGACGAATGAAATGTTAGCAATATAATAAATTATAACACCTTGTAATAGTATATTACTTTTAAATGCTAAAGGTGTAAAATTAACAACTATAATATAAATTAAAATAACTTTTATTAGTTGTTTTACATGTTTCGACTCTTTCCGAGTCATTTTCAAAAACAAAATGAGAATATTCTAAAGCTGCACTGGCTTTGAAGTTATTATTTTCATGTACTTTTTTAAAAATTACGCACGTTATCTATTATTTTTTACTTGATTGTTCATTTTCATATCTTTGACCATGGAGTTTATTTAATTGCAGAAAAAAAGAGCATATAGCTGATATTAAATACAATAGAAAAACTACAGCCCTGGCAAGATTATATCAAGAAGAAACCATCCAAATAAATTTCAATGAAAGTAAAATAATATTTCTCTCCAGTTTATACTATCCATCCATAATAAGAGAAACCATAGAGATACTCACGCGCAAAAATACAATATGTAACGATGCGGCATCTTTTAATTTACCGAAACTGTGGCTAGAATTACTCCATGGTCAAAGATATGAAAATAAACAATCAAGTAAAAAATAATAGATAACGTGCGTAATTTTTAAAAAAGTACATGAAAATAATAACCTCAAAGCCCGTGCAGCTTTAGAATATTCTCATTTTGTTTTTGAAAATGACTCGGAAAGAGTCGAAACATGTAAAACAACTAATAAAAGTTATTTTAATTTATATTATAGTTGTTGATTTTACACCTTTAGCATTTAAAAGTAATATGAAATGTTAGTTTTAAAGGTTTCTGTAACTATTTTCATACCTGATAAATTTTAAACAATCATTATTTTATGCAGCTGAAGACACAAAAGCTTTTGTTTTTAACACTTTCCAGCATATTTGAAAAGTGTTTATGAATTCGGTCTATCTGTCTGCCGTCTTACTCTCCGTGCCCTAACTCACCTAAAAATACTGGGATTGTCGTGCAATTGATATGTGTTATTGAAGTGTACTATACAATGATAGGTATTGAAAATGAATTGTGTAGCGCTTATGGTTCCTTTACAGGAACACTAAAAAGAATTCCGTTACATTGTGGTCTATGTGGATAAATCATTTGTGGTTTATTTTAATTGTGTTAATCTATTTCAAACATATTGAAATTGATATGTATCACCGAGGTGCACAATAAGAAGCTTACTATAGAATGTAATATGCATAGAATTTATTGTTCTTTTAAAGGGACGCACAAAAGAAATTCAGTTAAGCACTGTCTGTTAACAATAATTGCTGAAATTGTATTTTCAGTTGCGGAACGCGTTTTTAAATTTAACTAATTTTTTGCCTATTACTCGGTGTGTATAGATTCTATAGTTCATATACAGAGCAGTACGAAAGATCCCTTATATTTCCGTTTATTAACGGAAATTTAAGAGGAAAGTTAGATAAAATATTACACTATTAAGTACAATTAAATCTCTTAGATTTAACAATAGTATTAAAGTTTTCTTGAAATATAAATTAAAATGTTTTGTTTGACTTATTCGCAGATTGATTTTATAAAATAATTCTACAAAATAATTCTATAAAATAATTCTATAAAATAATTCTATAAAATAATAATTCTATAAAATAATTCATTATTTATTTATTCATTTTTTATTTATTTATTTTATTTATTTATTTATTTATTTATTTTCATTTATTTATTTATTTATTCATTTTTTATTTATTTCATTTATTCATTCATAATAATTTAATAATTCATAATTTCAATGATTTTAATAATAATAATTTTCTTTTTATTCATTAAGTCAGTACTAATATTTTTTTCAAAGATTCTTTGCTTCTCAATTTATAAAAATAAAAATATTTTATATTTATATAAATATTTTAGAAATATCTTTTGTATTTTATAAATAAAAAACGAAATGTTGAATTATGTTTTTAAAGGTGCTTTAAGAATATGTGTGAAAGAAGAAGCTAATCTATTTTGAAAAATACATTTTTACTTTGCTTAGAATGCAACAGATTAAAATTTTAGAGAGTCAATTCAGTTAAATCAATTTTATGTTTGTAATTTCCTCTACGCATAAATTTGTAATTAGACGATAAAAAACATTGAAGTGATTAAATAATTTAAAAATCAGAATTTCTTTTAATATGTTTTCAGGTGTGTATCATGGAAAAGGACAATTTTAAACTGGGCTATGCGGTCCCCAACTGAACTAACGTTCAGAATGCTGTGCAGTATATGTACCAATCTATAGATCATATACAAGGCTGCACAAAATAATTCGTATATTTTTCTGAATATAGTTGGTATTTTCTTAAATTGTGTTTTTGAATGTGTCATGCGTTTTCCAAATTAATTACTTATACATCATCTTTCACCTGTTTAACCGGTAAATATTTTGGAAGTATTGGGAAGTGTTACGTAAGCTATGCTTGACGCATGATTTTTCATTCTTGTTTAATTTTCTTAGATATTCTCTCAAACATACTTGTGATATCATGACTGTGAACACGATGTCTCTTGAGATTCAAATTCAAAATTCAATTAGAGAAAAAGCATTCTATATTCGGTCATGCGTTAATACCTTTATTTCATTTTCCTTTCAAATTATTACGTAACTATATCATTATTATTACATAACTATAACATCCGATATTTAAAGTTTTTTTTTAAATGTTTGTTCCTTTTTTATCCCCCTTAAGGGTGGAATTTTAGAAAATACTTTCTCAGTGATCACCTACGTCCTAAGAAGTATCCCACCCCCAGTTTCCGTGTGTTGAGGTTCAGTAGTTTATGTTGTGCGTTAATGATCTTCAGTCAGGACTTTCTTTTATATACAGGATTCGTCATAAATTTGTGCAAACTTTAAAAAATTCATAATAAAAGAAGTAATGTTCGGAAAAAAATTCTATTTTCGCGGATATGATCAGAGGGAAATAGATTTTTTTTCATGTATAAAACTATGATTCTAAAAGTAATCGAAAGAGGGTGTTCACACGTCATACTGAGACATTTTATGCAAATCAGGCAAGCACTTCGTGGACGATCCTCCAAACTCCCAGTTTCCTCAAAAGGTCATACTAAATGCTGTATCTAATTTAATGAAATAGGGTTTTTTTCAGCTTCCAGTCCTTTCTCCGTGAGAAACTTTTGCAATGCAATAGTTGTGGATTAACCATTCTTATAGAAAAGATTAACCACCAACGCTCGATCTGGTAAGTATAGCATGCTGTCGAGATTGAATGACGAATCCATTTCCAAACAGGTGTTTTATTGCTAGACTGATTTGCATAAAACGTCTCAGTATGACGTGTGACACCCTCTGTCGGTTACGTTTGGAATATTTTTTTTTTTTTTACATGTTATAAAAATCCAAGGTCTCTCCGATCATATTCGTGTAAACCGGAAACATTACTTCTGTTATTATGATTTTTTTAAGTTTGCACGAATTTATGACCCACTATATATGTAGATTAAATAATATCCAGTGTTTGCTCTCAATTTTTTGAATTCTCTTTTGCGTTTTTAAAATTGAAAATAATTAGTTTTTTTAGTTCCTAGCATGATATTTAGACCCATAAATACACTTTTTCATTTGCACAAAATATGCAAAGATTTTATTCCTACAAAAATAGCGTTGTCTAATGCTAACCAAATCATTCATTTTTAATCAACATATGTACAGCAAATCTTATTTACTTGTCAAGTTATCCCGGAATCCTGCTGAATAAGTATGATATGTATTGAATATTAAATTCAGGAATGTCAAATATCTATCTATGTATCACAATTCTTCATACGGCATTGCACTCGAAGAATTATTTTATTTAGTTTGCAGAATATTCTTCAAAAAAATGTTGCAGTAAGTGAATTTCAAAGATTTCATTAAAATAAAGAAGATAAGCAAAATATAACAGTTGAAAATTAGAACATTTGCTGAGATAAAAAAAAGATGAAAAGAAAATTTATGTTTAGATACTCTGTGTGAGCGTAAATCTATGTTTAGGCAATAGTAAATCTTAATTTTATATAAATAATTCATTCTTAAATGGATTTTATTAAAGTTCTCTTTGAACTGACGAAATATAACTTTAGCTTAAAAGTTTTCTGTACATTTTTCCTATCTTGAAATTGAAATAAACATTATTTTTTGAAGCTCTTGACTGTTTTTCTTAATTTTCTCATATATTCTTTCAAACGTTCGTGTGATATGAGGACTATATGATGCATTCAATAGAAAATTTAATTTCAGAAAAAGCATTCTGTAATCGGCTATGCGTTCCGACACTTTCTTCTTTTTTTTTTTGTTTCTGTTCTTTTTTGTTTTTGCTAAAACATCAGTAAGTATACTTAAGCTTCATTTGATTACAGACTGCTTTCCTTTTTAATGTACATTCTAAACGTAAAAATTGGACATACAAAATGTATAAATATGATTTGTCATCCAGTTTTCCAGAAAATCAAACATGTATTTGATACTTCTCTTAATATTAAAGCAAATAGTATTAAATATGTATATATTTTCCTTCCATAAATTATTAGTTTACAAGTAATTTAAAAAAGTTTTTCAAACCTTTAATTTTTATTCTTTAAAAATCAATTAGATAATTAACAAACTCTACTTTAAGTTTTGTTTTATATTCTCTTTTTTTTCAATCTTATGATAAAAATAATTTATACAAATTAAAAATTTTCCAACTACGAGAAAAAGTGGCAGTAAATTGAAACCATAATCCTTTCACTTAAATTGTCAATTCTCTTCCAATAGAGCTATCTGAAACGACAACGGGCAGACACCATTGACTCAGGTAACATTTTGCCAATAGTATTTGATCTGATATGTAGTCAGTAATGCCAATGAGGCAGACCAGGTTGACAAAAATTGTTTTAGTTGATTTGTGTCTGCAATTTGTCTTTCAAAGTAGCGCAATTAAAAGAGAATTGACAATTTAAGCTAAAAGGTTCAGAGTTCGATCCCCGACCACTACTATTTTTTCACTCAGTTGAAAAAAAAAATTATGATATTTTTACAAATCAGTATGATTGTATTAAAATCATAAAAATAAAACATCTTAATTTATTTATTTATTTATATAGCATTTGGACTCTTATCATTCGCAAATGTTATATATATATATCTGTACTGTTATAATAGCGACGTCTAATACATGAGACAGCTTTCTTTCTTAATCAATATACGGACAACAATTTTTATTTACTTGAAAAGCTATCTCCAAATTCTCATGCGTAAGTCTGGTGTGCATGGAATGTTAATAAGGCAGAATGCAAATTATTGCCTATAGTTCGATTATTTATTTTGCCTTTGCACACGATAAATAAGCAAAGCGTACCAATAATGAGCAATGTACCTGTAATTGGCTACTTGCTTTAACAAATGAAAAACAAATGTCTGAAATCACTATCCCAAGCAACTAAATTGACAGAATGCAAATTATTGCCTATAGTTCTTATTATTTATTTCGCATTTGCTCGCGATAAATAAGCAAAGCGTACCAATAATGAGCAATGTACCTGTAATTGGATACTTGCTTTAACAAATGAAAAACAAATGTCTGAAATCACTATCACAAGCAACTAAATTGACAGAATGCAAATTATTGCCTAAAGTTCGTATTATTTATTTTGCATTTGCTCGCGATAAATAAGCAAAGCGTACCAATAATGAACCCTGTACTTATAATTGGCTACTTGCTTTGACGAATGAAAATATAATGTATGTAATCACTATCCCAACAACTAAATTGACAGAACCTAAACCATTGTTCTGTAACTCACATTATTTATTTCGTCGTTGTACACATATAAATAAGGTATGTGTACCAATAATGAGCCTTGTACCTGTAATTCGCTACTTGCTTTAACAAATGAAAAACAGATGTATGTAATCACTATCAAAAGCAACTAAATTGACAGAACATAAACCATTGCCTATAACTTGCATTATTTATTTCGCCCTTGCACGCAGATAAATAAGGTATGTGTACCAATAATGAGCCATATACTTATAATTGGCTACTTGCTTTGACAAATGAAAGCGAAATATATTGTAATTACTACCCCAAGTTATTCTAAAATTTTCATCGCTTTTTGGTGTCTCATTTTTTGATAGACAATTAGCGACGAAATAGAAAAAAATCCGTAAATTCTTTCAGTCGATGTACTAAAGTAAGTTTATGTTATATTTTAATATATTACATTAAAATGATGTTTAAAAGCAAAAATTGTGCATGATTGAATAATTAATATGTATATTAAATTCACATAGTTAGTGTTTCTTGTTGGTTTAGTGTATAGATACTTCAAATGATGAAAATAGAAAAATTCATTCCATTATAAAAATTTAATTTAAAATTTTACGTATTATTACCGTTCTATATTTAAGCAAAGAATAAAGAAATAATTTCAATGGATATATATTTGAATATAGGGGTAGAGGGAACGCAAAAATTACATTTTCTAATTTTCCTCTAAATTTGAAGATCAATGGTCCGAACTACAGTCTTTAGTTATGTTTCATTATTATTTTTAAAAGATATTTTTATTAAGGAATAAACATGAATTATAAAACACAATTCCATTACTATTTTTGCTTTTCAATCTCTATGTAATTCGTAGCTGAAAAAATGCTTAAGGGAGTTTAAAAAAAGAGTTTTGAAAAAGTCCTACATGTTAAACAAGCTCAACAGGATATTAAAGCTGGTTGATTGACATTGTAACGGGTTCATAGTATAATCTGATTCACTAAATATTACATGATTAAGTAAAATAATAATATTTTGGGAGCAGTTACTCTAGCTTACGTGATAAAATGCTAATTGAAGAGTCTAATGAAAATATTATGTTTAACATGTGTGTAATTGTTGAGTATGAAAATGAATTTTCCCAAGTACTATTGTTACTATTAAGATAGATAAAAAATTTGATGTAAGCACAATGATAATGAATGGTCACTATAGTTTAATACTTTCTAAAATGGCGTGATAAAATATTTAATAAACTGAATAAAATTAAAGACATATTTGCCAAAATATTGTTTTTCTTTATAATCAATTAAAAACTTAAATTTGACAAGATAATAGAAGGTAATAAAGATCCTGGTAGAAAAAATAAATATTTCACAAAGCTACAACTGTTATACACACAGAAAAAAATTCCTGTAAAATTACGGGCAGAAGCCGGCAGCAGAGATTCCAGTCATACCCTGTAAAAAAAAAACAATCCATGCCCATCATTTTGCGCAGCCCGTAATTTTACGGGGCAAAGTAATATAGCATTATAATGAACAAGATATACTTTAAAACACAATAACACTTTACTTACTGCTCCGTAGCACGTAGCACGTTAGATAATCATCACAGAATCGCTTTTTTGGCGGGTTAAAATTTTCGAAACACGAGTAAAATGAAGGGTTACACCCTAGCGGAGGGCAATGTAGGGGGTCGCACCGTATTTTTGCTAACATATGGGCTAGAACTGTATGAATATGTGGATTGCCCTTAATTTTCCAAGTATCTAAGGAATAAGGTCGCTTATTTAGTGGATCAGACCGTTTTTCATCAAATAAGGCTGTTACCCGTGAAAATTGAAGGGCGAGCGCTCATAAATTTACAGTTTTTTCTGAGAGTGTACTTCATGAGTAACTACAGCGTTCAAGGAATTCCTCACTATGAAAAATATCAAATGACACATGTGCGTCGAACATACAGTAATAAATTTTAATTTGGTAAAATTAATATTGTCATTCATTTGTTTGTGTCATTCATTGTTATTCATGTGTCATTCATTGTTATTCATGTGTCATTCATGTGTCATTCAATTAATAAATCATTCATGTGTTATTTCTAGTTTCTTAATTGTAAAATTTAAAAGTTTTTAAAGAAAGATTGTTAAATGATAAGTGTTTTAATGATAATGCAGTACAAATTAAAAAAAAAAAACTTATAACAATTAAAATAATAAATTTACTATGAACTGACTGGCATAAAATGCATTCTAACCTATAGGAAGTATGGCATTTTATTTATGTTATAAATACAGTAAATGTCACAAAAATAACTTAAATGTGACAATGACATACTTTTGTTTAGATAGCAGTTAAAATTTCAATCTCTTTAAAGCAAACTTATTCCTTTTTTTCTACAGTCGATAGTTTCAAATTAAGAAAAAAAAAAAAAAATTGATAAAGCAATTAAGTGAGTGTGGGAATGAATTCCTTGAAAAGAAATCAACAAAATCCGAATTCCTAGACGCTATGGCTTCATTATGTACTTTATGTAGATTTTGATTTCTCCTGAAAAAAGGAGAAAATTTTACTATACTAATGAAATTAGAAAATGGAATTGAATCATTAAAACGGAACAGAAATCAGATTTCTGTAGTAACTCTTTTTTATAATATTTGTATTATTTATTATATAATTTTATGCTATAATATATTTTAATGAAAATATAATTCTTCATTTAATAACAGAGGTTTACAAAATACGAGTGTAAGTCATTAAGTAAGTCACGAAATATAATTAAATAATAACTCACAATGATATTCACTTCAAAACTATTTTTATTTCTCAACATATTTTCCACCAATACTTATGCACTTACATCACCGTTTTACCAGTGCCCCAACACTAGCTGCATAGCATTCTTTGGATTGCTGTCTCAGCCACATTGGGACTTCAAGTTGAACCTTTTCATCATCTGTGAACATCATCTTGCTTCCAAGATGGTTTTTTAGTGGACTGAACAGATGAAATACGCTTGGAGCTAAGTCAAAGCTGTGTGGTGGATGTTGAAGATGTTGCCAACCAAACTTTTGAATTGTCTCCTGTGTTCAACTTGAAGTCCTAATGTGGCTGAGACAGCAACCCAAAGAATGCTATCCAGCTGGTGTTGGGGCACTGATAAAACGGTGATATAAGAACATAAATATTGATAGAGAATACGTTGAGAAATAAAAATAGTTTTGAAGTGTATATCATTGTAAGTTATTATTTAATTATCTTCTGTGACTTACTTAGTGACTTTCCCTTGCATATTACAATATCATGCTTCTTAAAATGTAAATTTAACTAATTTATTGCAATAAAAAAAGTAGTGCATTTGTACCGTCAACTCACTTAAAATATCACAATCGTCGAGTCCCGAGGGGAATGTTTGATAAATAGATGTTTCGATGTATTAGTAAAATTACTTATACCAGTATCACGTGACCCGAATGTGAACAAAAGATGAAAGCAGCATATATCAAATCCATTTCTTACTATCCACATGGCCTTTTTGTGAAGTAGAAAAAGAATCACTGTCACTTATACGCGGCGACGATGTGTTAATATTTTTTTCGACGAGCTGAAAATGATGTCTTTTAGGTAGAAATACTACATATTACATTCTCTCCTACGCTGGAATTTCTGAAAAATTTTTGCAGATCTCGCCGATCATGTCTTCTAGAAACCAAAAACACCCCCAGTTCAAAACTTTTATATATATATATATATATATAGAGACAGACAGATAGATAGATAGATAGATAGATCTATCTATCTATGTATATCACTTTTTATGAACACGATAACTTCAATAATTCTGCACACATCTCTTCCAAACTGATCAAGGGCATAAAACCTCGGCCAAGTTCGTTAATGGGCAAAATCGAATCGGGGGGGGGGAGGGGGGGGGGCTTTTTGTGAAAGCAGAAAAAACCCCACGACTTCTTAATTATGATACGTATCGAATCTGTTTTAAGTTTTTATTAATTTTACAAAAAGGGCCAAAAATTTATGTATGACAAATTTTTGATATCATTAAAAATGGCCTTAAGCGGGGGGGGGGGGAATAGGGGTTTAAGCAGAAAAAAACATAACTTTGTCAAATCACAATATATCAAATCCGCTTAAATTTATTATAAATCCTCTTAATATTACCTACAACTTTTATATTGACAAGTTTTTTATACGACCAACCCTTACAGCAAAAAGAAATTAAAAACAAAAAAATCCCTGCCGGCTCAGCCTACAGACACAAGTAGATTTCGAAGTGAGCGGTTCCAACTGCCGCATCATGACAAAAAATGTCATTTCTTCTGCAATTCTCAATAAAAAGGCGTCCCACGGTCTGCGTCTTCAAAATCTACCTGTGCCTGCAGGCCGAGCCATCAGGGATTTGTATCGTTACCATAAGACGTGTGACACAAAAAAACCAGTCACCGTGACCTCACAACAAAGTCACATCTCCGAACAATCCTATTGTGAAAAATTGATTATATCATAATCTAGTCGCCGCTGTGAGTGTGATATCTGTGATCTGTTGTAAAACGATATTGACAGCTTGTCCACTGCTGCGAAATCAGTGATAGCTTCAGTATTTATATAAGTTAATGCTGGTGCGATATTTGTCAAAATTGTGCTTACTTTTTTAAACGTATAGTTCTCCAATTTTTTTGTTTACTGGAAACATAAAAACAAACGTGACAAATGTGACATAAAGAGAGTCTGCTATAGTTTTAATGTGTTACTAAATAAATTGGGTTCCAAAATTGCATTTTTTTATACGTCTGCACAATTGTATACATACTCATAATAATGTAAAAATATTTAAAGATTATTTTAAGAAATGTTTTTGGTTTAGGTTAAAAAAAGTAATCGTTTTTCGATACATAGATTGTTTTTCCAATAAACTCCGGTTAAATAAACTGCTTACGCACTTAACAAATGGTTAAAACGTTTTATTTTACTTTTTATCATAATCGATACCAAATATGCTAACACTTGCATTTTAACATAGATAATACCAGTTAAGTTTTAAAACACTGAAGTATTTACGTTTTTCTTGTTTGTTGCATTTACTTTAAAAGAAGAAATGTGTAAGTGTATGTATATATATTGCATATAATTTAGGTTAATGTATTTAACATTTTTTTCATGTGCTGGAAAGCGTCCTTTCTTAAGATATTTTATTCTTGCTATTATTGACATTTAAAAGAAATCTTGAAAGAAATAAGTTTTTGAAAATTGCGAAATTTTGATTGCTTATATGAAATGAAAATAAGACCGTGTCTTCTTTTTTTCTAATTTTCAGTAACTCATGTATGTATCTACAAAAAGAGCAAGAAAGTTTTCTGATAAAAATCCTTTTTTATGTGAAAACAGAAAATAAAATAAATTATTTAAATAACTGTTTTCATATTTTGATTTTTTTTTCAACCTTTTCAGAATGTATAGAATCGTATTACAGGTACGTATTACAGGCGTACGTAGTAAATGATTGTTTTATTAAATTGTATAATTTTTGTTATTAAATAAACCCATAAATGGAAAATACAATGATATATAAGTAAAATTAAATAAAATTAAATAAAATTTATAATAATAATGTCGGTATTTCATATATCAGGATTGTCATTAGCGTGTTTGAATACCATTATTTACAAAAAGAGAAAACAAACACCAACTTTCCAAAAAAAAAGTATGAATGTATACATGTTTTCTTTATATGAACAAGAAAAATACAAATCATTTAAAAAAATTAATTTTAGTTTTTTTTTTTTTTCATTTTTAAACAGTTCTTTATACAGGGTGTCCCAGGATTATTGGGGCAAACTTTAAGGGGAGGTAGGAGAAATCACAACGATTTAGATTTGCATAGCAACCCATGGTCGGAAAACTCATGGGAAAGTAGTACGGCAGGTACAAGAAACGAAGAGACACAAGACTGAGATCATCTGAAATAATTTATTGGTCAAAGATATTACATGAGCTTTGGTAGATGATATGTGAAAATGTCACAAAATATGTTCAAAGTTTCAACCATTGCTAGCGATGTATGCATTATACCGTCGGACCATGGATTGGCGGAATCGGTCAAATACACCTGGATTTTATTGAATATCCGCAGCAGCACAGACGAGTCTTGCAACCAGATCCATATCAGAATCCGCAGGCGTTGCGTACACAGCATTTTTCAGTGCACCATAAAGAAAGAAATCTATGCTGCTTAAATCAGGAGAGCGTGGTGGCCAGGGAACCGGTCCACCACGTCCAATCCATCGGTGACAAACACTTGATTCAAATGTTCACGAACACATCTGCCATAATGGGGAGATGCCCCATCTAAGACTCCTATAATAGGAGCTGACGCATATCCATTTTGTTTCGGATTATTGGTGCTCAGTTCAGCATCAATCTACCGCAGCCGGATTTGGAGTTACCTAAGACTCGGTTCTGATTGGCTGAACTGGTTCTGATTAGCTTGGTTTTTCGACTGAACTTCAATTTGAGCACCAAATCTGCGAGGATGCGTCAGCCTCTATTATAGGAGCTCTAGCTCCATCATGTTGAAACCACATATGGCGTCTGACATGTTGTGGAATAGTGTCAAGTAAGCTTGGTACCCTCTCTTGCAAAAAGATGCTATAATCTGCAGATGTTAGAGATGCTGGCAACAAGTAAGACCCGACTAAGAGGTTGCTGACCACACCAGCCCAAACATTCACTGAAAAGCGATGTTTGGCAGCATGTGGTCTCACGCCATAGGGATTCTGAATTAAAAAGTTCCCTAATTTGAGAACGCTGGTTTCCTCCAATGCTCTTGTGAACAACACCACCTAACAGCGGACGATTTCGTTTCCAACCATGGGTTGCTATGCAAATCTGAATCCTTGTGTTATCCCCTAACTTCCCTTAAAGTTTGTCCCAATAATCATGGGACACCCTGTATAATTATGTAACTTTCAAATGTTAGAATACTCCGTTTTGATTAAAGTGTGATTTATTAAATGTATACATCGTTTTCTTTTAATAAGGCTAGTGTTGTAATAAAAAATATACTAAAATTTAATGCATATAAAAGGAAATTAACATTAATAATTTTGGTGTAATGTGCACTGTACAGTAAAATAAAAGGAAGTTTAGCTTATACTCCCTATTTTATCAAGAAATTGTCGAACAGAGATGCGAGACAAGAAACATTGTCTACATTCCGGATATCAATGATTTTTATTAAATAGTGGTCGTCTACATATAAAACTAGTCGTTGGGGGCCAACGTAATACTTACCCGTCATGGATATGCATAATATGAAGTATGAAAATAAAACATGTGTAAACTATTTATAAAATGCATTGCAATTCGAATAAAATCGTGGCTTGATGACGTCATAAACATTAAATGCTCTATTACTGAATGGCGTAAAAGAAACATCCCTATAACTTCAAAAATGATAACCATATTAACTAACGGTTTAGTGCGTCGGAATAAGCGTCTTATTTCCAAAATATATCTTTGAATTGAAATTTGAATGAAATACTGGGTCATGAAAAATCGAAGAGTGTGGTAAATAGGATCACAAATATCTCGGAAACTCATTATCCGATCGACTTCATTCTTTATGTAAAATTTGTTTTTTTATTGTCTTTTATATTCACTTCTTAAAATAAACAATTTCGAACATTTTTACATACCTTTTATCAGAACGAAAAATTCGAGAGTCAGAAAAAAATTGTTCCGGATAATCGAGGTTACTGAAATTCAATAAGTTTCTTCCCATTATTACATACTAAGTACATACCGGTCTCTATCTCAATTTGTTCGGAGATAGAGCGTTTACACACACACACACACACAGACACATAGACAGACGGACGGTAAATTTTTTTTCTAAAAATATGTTTTTCGGAATCTCCAGTGTCTGAAACGTGTAAATCCGTCAAAAAAAAATTCCAAACGATTACTCAGATTTACCCAATACTACGTATGATGGGTAAATAATGATTGCGTAACTATCGTTTTTCAAATGATAACACCAACTTTTAACTTTATTTGACTTCCTTTGACCAAAGCAGCCGGTAAAAGATATAATGTATATACTTTTTGCATAAATTTTATTAGAGTTATAAATAAAGTAAGAGAACAGATATCCTCAATAATTATTAGGAAATTGTCGAATAGACCCTCGTTTCCTCCTTTATAATTAACTAATGAACGACCAAAACTAATCAAGGAAACTCCTTAACACAATGAACCTATATACAAAATTTGAAGCAAATCGGATAATTCTGCATGAAAAACCCTCTTATCTAAATTAAGTATGAGATTAGCCCCCGTCCCCCTCTTTATACTTAACCAATGAACCTCCAAAACTAATCAGGAAAGCGCCTTATCAAAATAAACCTATAAACAAAATTTGAAGTGAAACGGATATTTCTATCAAGAGTTATAGTGTTACGTACATACATACATACATACATACGTAAATACAGAGCAGACGGGCACATTAGCTCTCATGCTTTGATAGTTTGTGAGGTACAAACTGATCTTTTGGTATTATTTTTCAAAATGAATGATGCGGAGTTTTCTTAACAGCTTAAAGTGTAAATTATACGAACCAAACAAACAAATTCTAGAAAAACTTATACAGAGTTTCTAAATGAACAATAACAAACAATCAAGCATCATACATAGATTATGAAACATTTTCAAACACTATCAGAATATTGTTACGAATATTAATGGAAAAACACTTCTAAAAGTAGACTTTTATCACGTTTTACAGCTTAAAATGTAAATTATACGGAACAAACAAATCAATTCTAGAAAAACTATACAAAATTTCCCAATGAACAATAACAAACAATCAACCATCAGACATAGATTATGAAACATTTTCAAACACTATCAAAATATCGTTACGAACATTAATGGAAAAACACTTCTAAAAGTAGACGTTTATCACAGTTTACCCTAAACTTCACATGTTTAAAACATAAAAACTAGTTTTTACGTCTCTCCTAATATCTGCTCGCTTATTCCAAAACGGTTTTAATAAGTGAATTGCATACAGTTAAGGTATTGGATTGGCTAGACTAGTGAACAAAATAGTCACAAAAGTTTAAGGAAATATTGAGGCTGAATAATCGACCTAAAATCTGATAAAATCTGACCAAGGAAGCAATATTATCATATAAAAACGAAACATAAGCAACGCGATTTAATTTACGATTTTTATGGAAATAGGTTTTCACAATTTAAAATTAAAGTTCTGTTAAACAGTACACAAAAAGCCACCATTTGTTACTTTAAAAAAAACTTCTTACGTTCTTTAAACTTCAGAAATAGCAGAGAGAAAAAAAATTAAATCAATTTTCATCCCTTTCCTCATATCCATTGTTAACTTCTTATTAACGTCATTATTCCTTCATGTATTTATTTTTATTTTATTGCATACTACAACTTCAACTACCAATGACCGCCAAAAAAACTACCATAGATGTTTCATCAAAAAATCAAATAAAACTACTATGATTAAAAACGCATTACTACTTTGATTTTCAGAACAAAACAGGTTGTCCGTCATATGTACAACTTGTTTATCAAATGTCAATTTTATGTATACACGTACAACTTACAACAAAATTTTAATGATGTGTTATTTACAACAATGCTATTCAGAAATTAATGAGAAATCTTTTGTATATAGACTTTCAATATGTGTTTGTTATGTATAGGTTAGTCAGTCTTCCTAATCTTATTTACATCACTGCACAAACGCGATTATTACCGTAACAATATATTATTACCGTAACAATATTGAGTAGACTTGTAACAATGTTGAGTAGAATTGGGACATGGATCGCAGTACATTTCACCATATTCATGTCATTGCTACCCATGAATACTTTCTGGTTTTCATTACTTCCCTTAACTACTTAACTGTTTTACACGAACGCCACTCGGGCTAGAAGAGTTTGCTTGCTTCGTTTCTAGAATATTTTGGATACCACTCATTTTTAACTATAATCTTCGCTTTATTAATTGGCAAACATTTTCCGATTATGTGTAGTCTTCTGGTGCTAGAACTTTTTGTTTTTGTCTTTCTTATTTAAAATTTAAAATTAAAAAAAAATATATATATTATGTATTTCCCTTATTCATACTACACTTAACTTAACTATATTTAAATGTATGGCAATGAAAACTGGCTTATTAAAAACATTGGGGTAGCTTTACGCTCTTACTGCTTCACTTTGCCTATTAAGCGAACGATTCTCCTTTAGAAACATTAAAACATACTTTCTCTTCATTTTTTTCCCCTTATTTCTTTTCGAAATTGTCCTATTTTAACTCATTCCGCTCAGTCTACTAATTTTTTTCGTTTTTTTCTATCTTAAATCGAAAGTTATTTCTGATTGGCTGCTTTATTCAAGCTAATCTTGACTAGCTAGCTTACTAATTTCGGATTGGCTGTTGAAGTTGGTTTTAAAATCCTTCAGCTTCTCTTTCATTTTACAGTGCATTTTTGCTACTTTTCTACTTTTTTTTTTACATGGCTCCTTTAGGATGTGATACACAACTACTGATATGCAGGGAGTGGAGTTGCTTGCAACTGGGAATCCCCTTGAATCGATAAACTGTTTACTGTTTTCGATTATATAATATTTCAGTTAAAATATTTCAGTTCGAAAAAAGTTTCATATTGTCCATATTTCTAATTTATTATTTCAAAAAAATTAAACTGTTAAAGTGTAAAACCCTGCATATTTCTGCTTTCCTAGATTCTAAAAAGTGGAATCGAACATACAAAACATGCATTTAGACTTTTGATTTTCAATAATTCAGTTTCTTCTCGTCACTTTTATTAATTATTATCCATTTTTAATGATTCAGTCAGGTTTCCTTTATAGAAAGGTTTCACATTTGCAATCATTACTGTATTTATTAAATAATGAGCATTTAAGTTAGGAAAATTGTGTTAGGAATTGTAAATAGTGCAATCGAACCTACAAAACAATAATTTAGCCTTTTGATTTTCAATAATTCAGTTTCTTCTCGTCATTTTTATTACTTATTATCCATTTTTAATGTTTCAGCCAGGTTTCCTTTACAGAAAGGTTTCATATTTCCAATCATTACTGTATTTATTAAATAGTAAGCATTTATGTTAAACGAGATGCGTTTAATTAATTACTTATACATTATTTATTTATTTATATATTTCATAATTTTCTGGAATTTTCATATCAGATACATTTTGTATTCACAGATTTTACGTTTTTTTGTTAAATAATAAGTATTTCTGGTAAATAATAGTTTTTATTAGACATTTGCTAATAAAAACTATTAGCATTTATTTATTTTCTAAAAATATGAATAATTTTCCGTTTGATGCTGGATTCCACTTTAGACAGGTTCTGTCTTAACAGGTTTCACTGAATTTAAACAAATGTAATTTGTATTAAATATAACTGATTAAATTTCATTTATTCATTTCACTAATAATTTATTTATTGAATTATGAACTGTTAATTACAAGTTATTGAACAGGATTAAACGAATTATGAATCTTTATCTTATACATATTTCCGTATACATAATAATACCATATAAATTTAATGGCATTCCACGTAATTTCACAGATTTTAGAGTGTTGAAGTAAAAGTGCACTGACGGACATACTCACGGACAGTTAAACCAAAGTGATAAACTTATTTTAACCTTTTTTTTTATAATATATTAAAAATAATAATTGTTGAATCATAGTCACAACACTGTAGTTTGACTTCAAAAAGCTTTAATGCTCGTCAATGTAAATTTCTAATTTTTTCATTCATCTATATTTTATTTCATTCACTTCGCTTTTACGTAGCTTAACAAATTCCAATAACCAGTGTGATCTTTGATTTCGGTGGAAATAAACTTTATTACTAGAGCATGATAAAACTTGCTGAGGTATATTACATACTCAATTTCTTGCACAGATTCTTTGACAACTTCTTGCACAGATTTTTAAACAACTTCTTGCACAGATTCTTTGACAACTTCTTGCACAGATTCTTTAATTTTCTTAATACCTTTTAAGACAAATAATATAAATAACATAAATAATAAAACTAGAACCTTTGCAAATCATTTTTCCACCAAGAGTTTATTTCCCATCCTTTATTCGTGAATCAAGAGAACTATATTTGCGAAACAAGCACATATGAAACGAATCAGCTTCTTTTAAACTACCTAAAATTTGGCACGCGATGATTTATAAATTAAAAAAGCAATAAAATAATAAATTCCAAGTTTTTAGGTTGACCAATTTAAGCACCTTCTTGCATTAGACATGTGATCTCGTGATTTGTGTTTAAAATTTTCAAAAGTTTTGAGAACATAGTTTACTTATCATTTTGATCTTGAACAAGTCGCCGTTTGAGCACATGAAACATATGTCATCTACAGGGTGATTATAACTAAAGTCCCACTTTCAAAATGCTGTAAAAAAGGGAACCACTGATCAGACTGACTTCAAATTTGAACTGAATATACTGGAAGAAGAGGAAACTGTATGACATAAGAAAGAAAAAGTTCCAAAGTGTATCAACAGATGGCGCTGTAAGCGGTATCTTCCAGATTTCACTTCAAAACTACTCGTCTCTTCGAATTTCTCAATCACATTCTTCAGACCCTGGGGAGACATAGGACCACAGACTTTTTTCATACGCTTTAATGACCGGAATTTCTTTAAAGCTGCAAGCGCACAGTCGCCGTTCTTATAAAAGAGCTTCACCAGCAGAGCGCGATCCTTCATTGAGAGACTCATGACAAGCTGCTCAGATGCAATATGAGAGAAACGCCACATACCCCGCGTTTTTATACCACGTGCAATGTGTCGTGCGCATCAGTGTCTTTTAATTTGCATAGTATCCCGCTTTCAGCGCCATCTATTGATAAACTTTGGAACTATTTTTTCTTATGCCATACCGTTTTCCCCTTTTTCTAGTATATTCAGTTCAAATTTGAAGTCATTCTGACCAGTGGTTCTTTTTTTTACAGCATTTTGAAAGTGGGACTTTAATTATAATCACGCTGTATATATTAAAAGTTATTTTTAAGTCTTTTTGTGTTATGTTTTTATCACTTTAAGCAGTAATTACACTTTAATTTAATTCAAACCTTTTAAGACGTCAGACTGTATCTATATGTGCTTTTAAAGGAAATAACTAAATATGTTTTTAATGACTACTGATAATGTATGTATTTTACTGACGATATAAAATGATTTTAAGAGGAAGTAATGTGTTTTTTAAGGATAAAAATAATACGAAAAAAACGTATCTATGCTACTATTGCTCTCCAAAATTAATACTAATGCCTGATGTTCAGTGCCTAATTTGTGGCAGGGCAATCGGGGTACGGGCCCAGGACCCCCAATTTTCAGGGAGCCCCAAATGCTACTGAAGATTTTTTAATTATTGCCAAAATAGTTTTAACTGTAAATATATATATATATATATATATATATATATATATGGAAAAATCTGTTTGTCAAATATTGTCTATGATTTGTCAAAGTAACTTAATTTTTCCTGATTGTCTTTTAACAATTTATGTGCAGGAATGTACAGAACTTCAATTTTGGGGATCGCCATATTATTTCATTTTTATATATTTTACCTATAAGACCCTCATGGTTAACATGGACAAAGCCATGTGGTTCTGCTGGTTACTTGTATATATATATATTTTTTTTTTTTTTTCAGTGAAAGCTTGTAAATGAAAGAAAAAGTTATTTGATTAATAGGATATGCTGATATTTTAAATAATTATAGCTTTGTACTGCGGTAAATTTATTATTAGTACATACTTTATCATTTATATGGACTTGCATAGAGAAAGGTAATCATATCACACAGTTTATTATAAAATTCAATTAAAATTTCCTAATTATGAAATTATTATTTAAAAGTACATTAATGATTATCAAATTTTAATTTTTTTTAATTGATACTTTAAAGAAATTATTAAAGCCAATAGTGGTTATCTTAATAAGTACTTCTTTCAACATTATATATATATATATATTTTTTTTTACTCAAAGTCTCTATAAACATCGGTGCAAGGGGGCCCCCATACACATCTGTGCCCTGGGCACCCAAATTTATAAATCGGTCCCTGTTGATGTCTGGTATACTAAAATAAGATTTAAATATAATACGGGCATCATACAAACAGGATGGTCTGTTTCTAAATTATCTAAAATGTTGAATCATCATCGTAACAATAATGTCACTGTAGTTGGAATTTATAAAGTTTTAATGCTATTTCCCTTAATGTAAATTTTATAGCTTTTGCTTTTCTAAACTTAACAAATTAAAAAAAAACATTTTTAATTTGGAATTTAATGGAAATATTCCTTATTACTATAGCATGCTAAATCCTGATGAGATATATATTTATTTTTCCAATCATATCACAGAAATCTTGAACATAAAGTCCAAAGATGAGGAATAAATTAAACTTCTACCACCAGATGGCAGGACTATACCAATATTTTGCAGAGAGAGTTCTCTCCCAGATCAAAAGAAAAGGTAGAGCAGGTAATATATGTTTTCGGCCTTGCTTGCTTTCGCTTTTGGCTTCGCCTTTCAGACCGTTTATCCTACAAATTACCTGTAGGCGTGAGGGAATTGGATTTTGGGTGATAATTCGCGCTCGCAGAGATTGATAGATTTTTAGCTTCAGTTTTATGGGAGATGAAGACTGACTTGTTGCCTTAGGCAATATGAAGAAAATACATGTAATAATTAGATATGTCGCAGCGATTCGCAACCGTTGTGTCGAGATCCACAATTGTGACACAAGAATGCATTAGATGCGGATCGATAAATTACTTGATTCATTAAAGTTTTTTTCTCTTTTTAGATTTAAATATAATATATTGTAAAATTTTATGCAGCTTCTATTTTCCCTTTGAGAAATTCTTTAACACGTTCACTGCCGGGTTAAAATTACCTGGATTTTATTTTATTTAGAAAGTTCGAATTCATAACACAGAATATTAATAGCAATATTTACTTTCATTAATTACAAACATTTCGTGATTACATAAAATAAAAATTCTTCTTTCAAAATTTCCGGTACGAATTCGTAATTTTAGATTGAAAAACCACAGCGGCGAATGGGTTAAAGTTTAAAAGATGAGTAAATATGTTTAGAGACACTTTTGAACACATAGGATTTTACATGCGAAACATTTTTTTTCAATTTTCAGAATTTAGTACTCCTTTACTGTTTAAAAACTTTAAACCATAAATTAACGAGGTCAGTCATGAAAAGATTAACAATTCTTATTTATCTGTTAAATTGATTATTTTTTTCGAGTGTATATGTTTTAAAGCAAGTCTGGCTTTTTAAAATTTAATTTGTGTATTAGTTATTTTTTATAAGCAATTCAGAAATTTTATCTTGACTTACGTAAATTTGTGCATCATTGAAAAGTGTTATCTTTGCATGAAAAGATATTTTTAAGAAACGGGAACTGGCGGTTTCTTTGCTATTTGCATTCAAGCATTTGGAAAAACCAACACGAACCGACTCAAATATAAGTAGTAACTTTTAGGAAACTTTATTCTTTGAATTAATGAGTTTTAGTTGATAACCTTATAGTTTTTGTACCTTTTATTTTTTCTTTATCAAGCATGGACGCACATATTCTGGTAATGTTAAGTTAGAAAATTGTGGTTTGTCCGGGAAATCTTAATAAAATACGGTGTGTCCACGATTGAGAAAATTTAAGAAACCTAGTTTACCCCATTACACGAGAGTGCGAGATAGATTTGTACAGTAATAGATTTGAGGCAATAATTATACTCGCAGAGAAAACTAGATTTTTAAGCTCATATTTCATAAAAGATGAAGATACACTTCTTACGATACGGGTAGTCAGAATTTTAAAATCTTCAAAAAAAAAGGTTTTTTTGTTTTCCATATTTAACCTTTTGAATCTCACAATTGCCGAAATTATCCCAATGCAAACAGACCCGTAATAGCCATCTATATCTGAAAGGATTTTCCTTGCCCTTAAGTGGGTTGATGGGCTGTCATATGGTGGTCTCTCTCAGTGATGAATGTGGTAAGTTGTTGACATTTCTGGACAGTACAGAAGAATAAATATATTGTTCTTCAGTAACTGGAGCGATGTTCAAAATGATAAACAGGGGGCTTAACACCTGACGAAAATTGAATAAAGAGTGAAAGAAGAGTCTTTTCCACTACTTACCTAACAAAAAAAGAAAAGGAAAAAAACGATAATTTTGGGCTATTTTATTGGGATTCTAAGATTAATCATTTTTTCTTGGGATTTAAAGGGTTATATATATATATATATATATATATATATATATATATATACATGTACAAGTCTGAATCGAACAAAAGAAACCGCTGAAATCTGATATTTTTATTGTGTTTTTTAACGCAGACTTCACTTGGTGTTTGACTTTTCATGCGTTTTGCTCAAAATAGTGTTTTAAATACTTTCCTGCATTGTACAAAATAGTTTGCAGAGTCCTCTCTAAAAAAACTATAGTACACGAATTTCAAAGCTGTCATTAAAATAAAGATGCTAAGCTATATAATATAGCAAAGATGGAAGTTACTAAAATTTTGAAAAAATAAATGAACAAGTAAAGATTTATTGTTAAACTGATTGTGGGTAAGTATGTTTGTGTGGATCTTAATTTTACATAAAAATCTCATTCTTTATAAGATTCTTAGGGGTTAATAAAATATCATTTGTTATTTAAACATTCCTTCTACTGTTGATATTTATTCACTTGAAATTTAAATAATCAGTCTTTTTTTTCCACTAGAAAGAAAAACCTTATTTTTTTAAATTATTTCAGACACTCGGGGTTAGCTTTTTTTTTCACTGATATCCGATGACTCTGTGATGCATTCATGTTCACAATTCAATTTCAGAAACTGCATTATATGATCGGCCATGCATTACCACCCCTTGATCTTTTTCCTTTCATTTTTTAAAAATGAAACAGCAATAAGTATTCTAATACTTCATTTGATTACACATCGCTTTCTTTCTTTTTTGTATAAAATAGCGCGAAAAAAATTAAAAATTACGATCTATTTTTAGAAGGTTCGCTCATGTCTTACGTGTATTTTTTAATACTAATGTAAAAAGCTTTGGAAAAACACATTATCTCCATAAATTATAAGTTTGCCTGCATTTAAAAAATAATTTCTCAATCTTATTTTTTTTTATAATTAAGTAAATAATTAACAGTATCAACTGTCAAGTTTCATTTATTACTGTTTTATGCTCTTTTACATTCTCAATATTGAAAGAGCTTAGATTTTTTTTGTTTAATTACTTACATAACTTAAGACAGGCTCCAGTTATTTTTTTACTTTTCTTGCGTTTTGTTCAAAGCATTGTTTTTTATACTTGGATGCGTTGTAGACAGTGGTTAAATAGGTAGGGGGTCCAGACACTCTGGATACCACTAATTTTTCTTTGCCTTATGTAATCGGAAAACTTTCTGCGATAATCAAGGGGAGGAAAACTTTAGAATGTTATTGGTATTCAGACAATTTGAACTGGCTACGCCACTGGCTGTAGAATATAATTTTCAGAGTCCTCTCTGATAAAAACTATAATACAGAAATTTGAAAGATGTCATTAAAGCATTAATGCTAAGCAATATATCAAAGATAGTAACACTTTTTCTGAAAAATAAATGATCAAGTGAAGATTCATTGTTAAACTGACTATGCTGTATGTGTGTAAGTATGTGTAAATCTTAATTTTACATAAATATATCATTCTTTATAAGATATTTAAGAGTTATTGAAATATCATTTTAAGGATTACTTCTAGCGTTGATCTTTCTTCACTTGAAATTTAAATACTCAGTATTTTTTGCACTAGACTGAAAACATTATTTAAAAAAAATACTACAGACAACCGTTTTTATTCAGTTCTATCCGATGTCTCTATGATGCATTAAAATTCAAAGTTTAATTACAGAAGCTGCATTATGTGGTAGGCCATGCATTACGACCCCTTGATATTTTCCTGTCATTAAAAAAAAAAAAAGGAAAAAAACGGAACAGGAATAAACATTCTAATACTTTATTTGATTACACATTGCTTTCTTCTTTTTCCTGTATGTTATTGAACTAACAACAGAGCGAAGAAAATTGAAAATTACGATCCGTTTTTAAGAGGTTCGCACAGGTCTTACGAGTATCATCATATATATTATTTCTCCTGTCAACATCCCTTTTTCTAAGAAAATATGAAACGCAGAACAACGAATGAGATACCATATGAAAGGTTTTAGAACCGGCTTCTGACATAGCCCACTTAACAATTCGTTAAAACATGTTTTTGATTAAAATTTGCTGAAAATTAAAAATTAAATCGGCATTGTTTTCATAAAAGAAATGAAAGGGTATCCTGAAATTATTGCTGCCAAAAAAATAAAATACCACATTATATGATGTTCATAGCAATTATTATAAAAAACACCGCACGGGTTTATTTTATACTTATAATTAAAAAGCGAAATTGAAATTGAAATGTTTAGATTTATATTTCTAAGTCCCATGGTTTTCCCGAAGCGGATGTCGTCATCCTCTAATGCAGTCAAAATACGATTGTTAATTTTTTTTCTCGCGCGTGCCTTTAGCAATCTTGGATCAGTTTTTAGTCTAACTTTGATGGAATAAATTAGATGATATTCTGGCTTGACTAACAACTAAATGTTGTTTACAGATATATTGTATCCTTGCTTTTTCTTTAGAAGTTTAAACCTGCATCTAATAAATATCGCCAAATAAACGGGAGAACGTTGCCATTGGAATATCAAAATAAATAAAATATAAGAATTTAAGGACACAATTGTTATTTTAATTAATAAAATAACTACTAAATCAGTAAAACATAATGAAAAATACACGCAAATGTCGAATGTAAAACCACTAGATGACGTAACAAACACGCATAATGATTCTGACATCAAGTAAATGGGACTGCATTTTTGGCGTTTAATCTTACAGTTTAGCGGTAGTTTTTTGTTATGAAAAGTGGTCGACGGGATAATAGAGAAGTACCTAAAAAATATTATATTTCAGTGCGAAATCTTCGAACGGGCCCTCTGGTTTTTTAATATTTAAATTAAAGGCAATTGAATAAAAATCTATTCTTCCCATAAATTATAAGTTGGTCTGCACTTGAAAAAAAAATATTTCTTAATGATTATTTTATTATCATTAATTAAATAATTAATAGTATCAACTGTCAAAATTTTATTTCTTTTTATTTTATGCTCTTTTGTATTCTTAATATTAAAGCAGTTTAGTTTTGCTTTATTTACTTACATAACATTTATAACAATATTATTAGTAAAAGATATGGAAAGATTTGTTCCTGCAATAACGGCATTTTTTTATATTAATAAATAAATTCCCTTGTTATTAATTTAATAATTACCAGTAGCAACTCTCAAGATTTTGGAATATCTTATCTTGTTTTGCATTCTTAAAATTAAAGGAAATATAATTTTATTTTCTTACACAGAAAATTAAGAAAATATTTTTTTTTAAACATTTTCCAATAACATACAAAAAAAAAGAAAAAAAAAGACTCTTGTTATGAGCTGTACTTTAAAAAAAATGCAGCAAATGATTTTAAAAGATTATATTAATTTACATTAATTATTTCGTTAGTCATACATTATTTACAAAATATATGTAAATATGTATACCTGCAATAGCATCGACGTCTAACAGAAATGACATCATTCATACTTAATCAATATATTTACAAGAATTTTTATCTGCTTGTCAAGGAAAATTAAGAAAATAATTTTTTTAAACATTTTCCAATAACATACAAAAAAGAAAAAAAAACTCTTGTTATGAGCTGTACTTAAAAAAAAAGTAGCACATGGTTTTAAAAGATTATATTAATTTACATTAATTATTTCGTTAGTCATATATTATTTACGAAAGATATGTAAAGATGTGTTCCTTCAAAAGCATCGATATCTAGCACAAACGACATTATTCATGCTTAAACAATATATTTACAAGAATTTTTATCTGCTTGTCAAGGTATTTCAAAGTCCTGCAGAATATTAAATTCAGAAATGTCAAAAAACAGTCAATCGTCCACATTTCTTCATACGGCCATTCCATGCGAAGAATTTATTTATTAAGTTTTCAGACACTTTTGAAAAAACAAAAATGTAGCAGAAGATTTTAAAAGAATAATTAACACTAAGAAGATACCAATAAATAAATGATGAAAATTACAACATTTGTTGAGAAAACAAATGATTAAGAGAAAATTTAATTTTAGGTTCTTGGTTTACGCATTTATCTGTATTCTGTACCGAGCAGACAATGATTTTCCTAAAATTTAATTTGCAATATGAATGCATCATAGATTCATCGGAACACGCGAGTGTTTCAGATAATATATGAGAAAATTAAATTAACAAATCTTTCCGGTCTAGTGAAGCAAAAAATATTGATTATTTCAAAATCAAGAAAGAAAAGAAAAACATTTATTAAAATATTTCAAGCTAAAGTAATGATACAGATGATACAGATGAAACATTGATACAGATGCATGCGTAAACCAAGAACTAAAAAGACATTTTCTCTTAATCATTTATTTTCTCAACAAATGTTGTAATTTTCATCATTGGGTGCGTTCGTAATTATATAAATACGCAGCACCTATTGGTCGTTGTCTGGTCCGTCCGTCTGTCTGTCCATCCGACCGCATATAACAACGCAAAAACTACCCAATCGAATGGTTTGAAATTTAAGATATATTATCTTTGCAGAATTTTCTCGAGACATTTCAAATTTTATGAAAATTGAATCAAAACTTTAGAAGATATTAATAAATACATTTATTAAGAAATTTGAATAAAAAAAAAAATCGGTGCATTCTTGTTATAGGAGCTTCCGGGGTTTAATCGTCAAGCGACCGAGATACTTATTTTATGACAGAAACTAATCTGCAGATGATATAATTCATTTTACAGAATTAAAAATCCTCAAGATATTAATGTTTATATAACTAGCTATAGTTCGAACGCACCTCATTTGTCACGTTTGACGTACAATTTCCAAGTTTATTTATTGCTATCTTCTTTGTGATAATGTAATCTTTTAAAATCATGTGCTACATTTTTTTTTTTTTCAAAAATAGTCTGAAATCTTAATAAAGATACAGATGCATGCGTAAATCAAGCATGTATGTATGGCTTAATCTTAATTTTATGAAAATACTTCATTTTTTAGGGAATTCATTATAGTTTCTTAAGATTTGGCGAAAGATCACTTTAGCTTGAAACATTTTAGTAAATGTTTTTCTTTCTTTTCCTTCCATTGAAATAATCAGTATTTTTTGAATCATTGGACCGGAAAGCTTTGTTAATTTAATTCTCTGAAATATTTCCTGAAACACCCGCGTGATACGATGACTCTCTGATGCATTCATATTCAAAATTAAATTTTAGAAAAATCATTGTCTGTTCGGTCATGCGTTACGACCCGTTTTTCGACCCCCCCCCCTTTAAAAAAAAAAAAAAAATTCTTTTTACTGAACAACAGTAAATAATCTAATGCTTCGTTTGATTACGCATTCCAATGTTTTTTAATGTAATTTATTGAAGAAAATAGGGAAAATAACTGAAAACAATTTATAATTATGAGCTGCATTTCAGAAAATCACACTCTTGTTGAGTGCTGTTGAAACAAAGGTTAGATAAGAAATATCTATTCCTTCCGTAAATTATCCGTATACATGTATTTTAAATAATCTTACAAATTTTCTTGCTTTAAAACTTTATTATTTTCAGATTAATTAAAAACTTAAGAAAAACTACTGTAAGTCCTGTTTTAATATCATATATTTTCAATCTTAAAATTAAAATTATTTAGCTTTTCTTACTTATTTACATAAAATTTAAACTCTTGTTACTCGCACAAGATACATATGGTATAAATTTGTATCTGAGATAGCAACAACGTCTAACACATAATAGATCTTCCTTTCTTAACCGAATTACGGCCAACAATTTTTATTCACTTATAAAGTTATCTCGAAATTCTGCTGCTTGTCTGATGTCATTGGAATGATTAAAAGGAAGAATGTAAATCATTATCAATCGTTCGCATTATTTCATTCGCTGTTGTACACAAGAAATAAGGTAATTGTATCTATTATAGGATTGAAAAATTACCTGCTTTGACAAATGGAAACAAATTTATGTATCACTCTCAGAAGCAAATAAATTGACAGGTGATTATTCAAGCAATTTACATCCGAAACACAGAAATGCGTTCATTTCAGGAATTCTTTGCTTATTCAGAAATTCCAAATCTATACGAATCTATTTCGAATGAAGAATTTTTACTTTAACTAACTACAAAACATCCATCTTAAACAAAGCAAAAATTACTATTCAGCATTTCTGAATGAAAGTTGAAATTAACCCTTTTAGTGCGGGAGTCGACTAATGTCGACTTCTAGGAGTTGGGTGTTGTAGACTACATTAAGCGTCCACAAAAGTCGCCTAGGCGTTCACGGTGGGTATTGTACTCGCTGTAGTGTATCATGGGCTTAGCAGTGATGACGTATTGGGGCTGAGTAGTGCAGTAATTTGGCTATAACCAAAACCAGTAGCGTGCTTTTCGTATAACCATAAGATATGATTTTTAGTTTTTTATTGGGTCGTTTGGAAAGTCGTGTCCCTTTGGAAAAATCAATTCGTACAGGTAAATTCTGCCCGGTAATCAAATAAATAATGTCACATTTTTGGTCAAAATATTCCGCAAGGGGTTTAACTCCCCCAAAAAAAAATTCCGCACTGAAAGGGTTAATAAAAAATACGCGTCTGGTGCAAATGGGCAAAAATGGTTGCCTTCTTACCTGTCGCTTTAGTTGCTTGTAACTCTGACACATAAGATTGTTTTTCATTTCTCAAAGCAAGTAATCCATTATAGGTTATACATGGCCTAATACTAATGCGTTTAACGTATTTTATTACGTTTGCAGAGACAATTACAGAAAAAGTTTAGTAGGGTAAAAATTAGCTAGGTTTAAAATTTCATAAAATTAAAAAAAATGGATTTAGGATTTAGGTTAACTATTTTTAAGAAATTCTACTCAAGCTGCAAAATAACTTTTCTAAAAAAAAACATTAAAGGACATTCTTTCCTTTTACCGTAAATGGCATGATGCCGAAGATCTTTTTTTTTTTTTTACTTACCCATCAAACGTAGTATAGGGTAAGTCTTGTAATCGTTTTGAAAATCGAAAAAAAATTTTTGACGTTTCAAACACTGCAGATTCCGAAAAACATTTTTAGAAAAAAAAATTGCCGTCCGTCGGTCTGTGTGTGTGTGTCTGTAAACGCTCTATATCCTGAATAAATTGAGATAGAGACTTGAAATTTGGTATGTACTTAGTATGTAATAATGGGAAGAAGCTTATTGAATTTCAGTAACCTCTATTATCCGGAACTATTTTTTCCGGACTCTCGATATACACTATATTTCCAATGATGACCGGTCACTTGCGATTTTAGACGTTTTGTTAAATATCTGGAAATATACATGAGGAATTATTCTGAAACTTCAGGAGTGTAAACAAAATGATAAATGTCATATATTTCCGCGAAAATGTTTTCCCGAAACCCCATAAGGGGCCGTCAACAAATTGAAGAATAACGAATATCTTTTGGATAACCCTGTAAAAACTAATATAGCAAAAGCATTCAAACTGTAGATTATGATTAAGTGGCTTATTGTAATAATTCGGGTTCATTTTTATGAAGATAGCATGTATATTCAAAGAGAAATTCAGGTTTTTATAAAAACAGTCCCAAATTGTACCAAGTTTTTTTATTATAATTTGCAGAGTTTTTAATATAAAAACAAGTTATTTTCAGAAAATATGATAAACAAAATTGTACACAATACCCTGCAATCAGAATTAAAAAATAATAAAAATTGTATGAAAAATGAGCAGCATGCGCGAATTCAATCAAAATATACTGTACATAATATATTAGCTAAATGTATAGACCAACTTTTATGAAAGTCTCAAAAACATAGCTTGAAAATGCTGTTTGTAATCGTCGATAGAATAAGCTCGAATTTCGCTGCTCCCAAAAGGAGGCAAAAAGATGAGGGGTTGTATCCAAATATACTAGCTTATGAAAGTTGACATAATAAGAATAAAGTGTCTCTCATTCTATATTTGATACAACCCCTCATCTTTTTGCTTCCTTTTGGGAACAGCGAATTTCGAGCTTATTCTATCGACGATTACTATCAAAATTTTCAGGCTATGTTTTTGAGACTTTCATAAAAGTTGGTCTATATATTTAGCTAATATGCACAGTATATTCTGATTGAACTCGCGCATGCGCAGTGAAACAATATTTGGTAAACCTGCTCATTTTTCATACAATTTTTATTATTTTTTAATTCTGATTACAGGGTGTTGTGTACAATTTTGTTTGTCATATTTTCTGAAAATAACTTGTTTTTATATTAAAAACTCTGCAAATTATAAGCAAAAAACTTGATAAAATTTGGGACTTTTTATAAAAACCTGAATTTCTCTTTGAGTATACATGCTATCTTCATAAAAATGAACCCAAATTATTACAATAAGCCACTTAATCATAATCTAAAGTTTGAATGCTTTTGCAATATTAGTTTTTACAGGGTTATCCAAAATATATTCGTTTTTCTTCAATTTGTTGACGGCCCCTTATGGGGTTTTGGCAAAAAATCTTCGCGGAAATATATGACTATATCATGTTGTTTACACTCCTGAAGTTTCAGGATAATTCCTATCTTTCCAGATATTTAACAAAATGTCTAAAATCGCAAGTGACCGGTCATCATTGGAAATATAGTGTATTCGTTGTGATAAAAGGATATATAAAATTCTTTGAAATTGTTTATTTTAAGGAGTGAATATAAAAGACAATTAAAAAAAAACATAAATTTTGCATAAAGAATGAAGTCAATCGGATAATGGTTGCCGAGATATTTGTAATCACATTTCCACACTCTTCGATTTTTTATGACCCTGTATTTCATTCAAATTTCAATTCAAAGATATATTTTAATTGGAATTGAGACGCTTCATCCGACGCAGTAAACCGTTAGTTAATATGATTATCAATTTTGGAGTAATAGAGCATTTAAAGTTTATGACGTCATAAAGCCACGATTTTATTCGAATTGCAATGCATTTTATAAGTAGTTAACACATGTTTTATTTTCATATTTTATATTATGCTTCTTACGTTTTATAACGTCTGGATACTAATTAAGAATTTATTAAGAAAAGATTATTTAAAGATTTTTTCCTTCGATAGCCGAAAAATTTCTTTCAAACGAATATTCTTTTTTTTTCTTAATCAGTATACGGATTGGAAATTTTATTTACCTGTGAAGCTATCTAAATTCTTCTCAATATATGTGATGTATACAGGGTGTTAAAATGGAAAAATGAAAAAAAAACTATCGTTCATATTACTTCATAGGAAGAATTACATAAAAAAAAATATTTTTATTTTGAATTATTAAGTTTTCGGAAATAACCAGGTAAAAGTTTTCATAAAGTATTAAAATTTAAAAAATATATATTTTTAACTGAAATATAAGATAAAGTATATTATAACGACAATAATAAAAGCCAGGGTGTCTAAATGTGATGAAACATATATGTTCTCGTACCTAAAATCCTAACGCAGGAATCGTGTATACAGGGTGACACATAAATACTGTGACGTGATAAAAATGTCAATTTACTTTAATGTTTTTCGCGTCTCTTAAAATGAAAATGCTGAAAACCCAAAACTAATTTTAAAAGATAGCCCATATATTACACATTAATATATTCAACAGACTCTGAATACTGGATCGGAAGCAATTTTTAAGTTGCTACTTGAAGATTTAAAAATGACGAAGTTTTGTAACACATGAACGCCCCATGAGCAGACCGAAAATCAAAAGCAGACAAGAGGGGCATTGTGCCAAGAAATAGTGGTAAAATCTGAGTTTTAAAGATACGGAATCACGCCGGAAATAGTCATGGCCATCTTGAAGAATTTCCAGAAGCACCTAGACGCCTGCATCGCTGCGGGAAGAATGCATTTCGAATGATCTTGATTGTTTCTTGTGCAGAATTTACTTCTCATTCGAATAGTGAATAAAACGAATAGTTTTGTTCGTTCAGTGAAAAGTTGTGGCCTTTCATTTGCGTCACAGTGTTTATGTGTCACCCTAGATATGTGACATAATCAAACATCCCCATTTCAGGAACAAAATGCAAAACACTTTACTCCATTTAAAGTGCTTTTTTTATAAGAATTTCCCATTGCACCATATATCATTAATAATAAAACTCCGACAAGACTTTCTAAATGAGATGAATAATCCCGAAATCCATATTACCATTTCTTTTTTTAATCGTTGAATGTCAAATAACAACACTATTCACGTCACCATATTGAAGGACTATTTCATCCACCAAATGTGACTGCGGTAAAAGCGGATATTAATGTAATTGTAAAATTCCAGGAGCAACTACAGCATTAGAGAAATTTTTAAGTATAAAAATATTATTATATGTTAGAAATGTGTAGAACATTACAGTATTAAACATTATTTTGGTAAATGTATTGTTATATTGGTTATTCATTTGTTACTTATTTTTTTCGTTATTGTGAAAGTTAAAAAAATGTTAAATGTATGAATGTTAAATGATTCATTATTTAATTACATTGCAGTCATAAATATTTTAAAAACGGATAACAATTATATTAAAAAATTCAGATAAACTAACATGCATGAAATGCATTGTCACATTCAGGTACTTTAACCATATCATTTGCGTTTTAAACAGAATAAATGTGATAAAAATAACCTAAATGTGACAAAAACATGCTTTTGCTTAATTTATGTTAATAATCTAATTTATTCAAACAAATTAGTTTTGACTTAAAATTAAAATAATCAATCATTTTTTTGCTTATAAAATACAGGATTAAAATGTGACAAACATGTGACAGTCGCATTAGGCACAATGACCTTATAAGATAATGTATGTTTGTTTAAATCGTAATATTATACAGATTTTAATTATTCGTTACGTAACTGAAAAACAGTTAAAATAAAAATTTGTTAAGATAAAATCTCATCCCTTCGCCTTGATACAGAAATACTTAATGCATTTTCTACAGATTGATTTTGATTAAAAAAATGTATCATTTATAGTTCTCTCAAACAACCGTGATTTTGTTATCATTGTTATGCGACGAATCTCGGAATTATTCAAACTTAAGTGTTTAATTTCAAGGAAAATATTCTCAGGTCGGTCATAAATTTAAAAAAAAACAATCAGACTGTTTTTTTCTTTTTCGTATTCCTCTTTCTAATGTTTCTCTTTGTTTCTTTTTTTACATTGTCAAATAAGAAATTATTTTTATGTTTCATTTTATTAAATCTTTTATCTTTTTCTATCTATTTTAATGTAAATTAGAGGGGGAAATTTACGAAGAAAAATTAAAAGTTGAGACCTGCAAATATGGAAATCATGCATACCATGTGTTTCTGTTAATACTAAAATAATAAGCACTGAAGAGAAATGTAGTCTCCCAGAAATTCCCAGTTTGCCAAGTACATAAAAAAAACTTTTCGTTTCTTAAAGATTATTAGTTTTATTAATAATTACATATTTTACAAAAATCAAACTTCAGTTATTTTTTTCGCACATTTTTTTTTTCTTTTTACTTAATTACATAATAAAGAAGGGTCATCGAAAAATGTTCAAATTTGAAAGACAAACCTGAAACAAATCTGAAACAAATCTGAATGACAAATTTGAAAGAATCATAACTCTAAAAGTATTTGAGTAAACGCAATTATTTGCTTCTGAAAGTACTCGGCAATTATCCAAGATTTGTTAGATGTAGCTGTTTTAAAGTCATGACATTCAAATGATGTGCAGAATCGAGATCTGAAAATGAAATCGCACCACACATTCGCAATTTTCACAGTTTGATTGAGCTATTCGTGTATATAGTGGATCTTTTCCTACTAAATCGATGATGCTGAAAAACATTCCAATTGACATTTTTACCATTCCTCCATTAGTTTTAGACGTATACGTTTTCCAACCTGGAATCGTCGAATAAAATTACAAGTGTATGATGTGATTTGCATTTTCAAATCACCGATTCTACGCATCGTCTGAATGTCACGACTTTAAACCAGCTACATCTAACAAATGTTGGATAATTTCCGAATACTTTGGAAAGGAAATAATTGCGTTTACTCAGTTAATTTTAAAGTTATGATTCTTTCAAATCTGTCCAACCTTTTTCGATGAACCGGTATTTAAACACTAATTTTTCCAGTAGGTACATAGATCTTTTCCTGTGATTGGTACAATATTCAATGTACACGACACATTTCTCTCGTAATCAATTTACAGACAAATATTGTCATTTTCACGTCAGGTTGTCGCGAAGTTCTGCAAAATAACTATGGTGTGGCTAGAATAGAAGCACATATATTGTGAATGCCAGATAAATGTCTACAGTTCACATTATTCATAGGTCATTGAACATTGAGAATTATTTCATTAAATTTGCAAAAACATGTTAGGAAACTTTTTTTCCAATTTAAATATTTTATGAAAGATTTAAACTTTTGATTACGTGCCAGAACTGGCGACTATTTTTGAAAAATGTACTAGTATAAGTGTTTGACACAGATTGTTTTTCAAAAAGTGGTGCGAATAGACTAAAATATAGTTTGCTGGGAAGTGCGGTATCCCAAACTCGTAATCAAAGTGTTAAATGCAAGTGTAATATACTAGTAGCAGCCATTTTAGCCGAAAATTGAAGAAAAAGCGAAGATTCATTTATAGAAATTGTGTGATTGTGTGTGCCTGTGTGTAGGTGTGAACACGTACACACATACATGCACGTACATGAAGGTAGAGGCATAATGATTTGGAGATATTTTGTTGCTTCTGGTATGGGAGATTTAGTTTTCATTGAAAATAATATGGACCAATATAAGTATATAAATATCCTTGAAAGAAAACTTGAAAATATCTCCCCAAAAACTTGGAATTCAAATCGCATTCAAGTTGTATCAATATAATGATACTAAACATACAACCCTAAATGTTCACTGATGACTGCTGTACAACTGTCGCAAAGTTATCAAGACTCCACCATATTCTCCAGATTTAAACCCAATTGAAAATGTGTAGCATGAACTGGAGAAAAGCACAAGAAAATATGATATTTCTTCAATAGAACAACTTAAAGCATTATTAACAGAGAAATGAAACAAAATTGTACATTCTTAGACAAAAAAAAAAACTAGTTGCATTCATGCCAAAATCTTTTAAAAGTGTCATTTCAGCTAAAATATACACAACAAAGTTTTTTGTATAATTTTGTTTACATTTGTAGAATATTCAAAAGTGTCCAATTATTTATGAGAATTATTTATGTGATGGGTCTTTAGCACTTTCTCGGTAAATTAATTTTTTGAAAAAAAAGTTTTGAATTAATTTTTATTACAACACGTAGGTTTTATTATAGATAAAAGAACGTTTATGAGGAAAAAGAATTAAGTAAATCCTTTAATATTTAGATGATATTTTTTATAACTAAGTTTCAAAAGTAGAAGTGTCCAAAAACAATTGTGAGCCACTGTATTCATCTCCAAAAATATATGATTTCTGCATTGTGTTAGTAGCAATGTTTCACGGACAAAATTTTGTTCAATACATTCCTAAAATGTTTTATTTTATTATCAAGATATCTCGCAGTTCTGTCGAATAAATCTCATATGTATGGAATGCTGAAAAAGTAATAATGTCAAATACTTTTGCATCATCCACGTTATTTCACTAGCCAGTGCACACGGAGAATTATTTTATTATGTTTGCTGAAACATCTCAAGATATATGCTTAGTACATCCATTTCAAAGATTTCGTACAATATTAAAATAAAAATGAAAAACACTCTATTTATGAAGAAAATAATAAATGAAGCAAAATTGTTTTGGTAGCGTGTTTGTTATGTGGATATCGTGAATGAATTGTATATAGATATTTAACAATTCATAATTAATTAATAAATAGTTGATATTTAATAGTTAACGGTTCATAAAATAAATTAAATATCCTATAAATGTTTTTTTTTTTTTATAAATTGCGTAAGAAATTGCGTCAAATGTATTTTTTTATAAGAATCAGATTAATACATTTAGCATCTTTTGCACAAGGAAAAAACACTATTTCCCTTTTTCTCACAGATGCCTGAGCGTTTTTTCCATATAATTTAATGATTCTGTTATGCATTTAACTCTTTCGCGGTGAGCGTTCTTTACGAAATGTTTAATCTTTTATCACAGATTTTTCAAAATAGAATTTTTTACAAATTTAATCGCAGAAATGCTTTGACTAAATGAGGCAAAAAAATACTTAAAATTTACTGATACGTAAAATCAAAGATTCTTACAAGGAAATCACACCATTATGTAATAATAATTAAAAAAAAATAAGCAGCAATCCAAAGAGAATAGTGAAACGTGTCTTTTGACGCATAAATCATTTGCCATTGTCTCCCCGTTATCGAGATATAAAGTCTTAAAATTTGCTAATTTATTAATTTAATAGGATGGGAGGAGGAGGCATTACGTTTTCAACGTAACAACATCCTCAAACACCAGTCACTTGTCCATTTCCAGTTTAGCGAGCCACAATACTCCGGCACGATTCGGTATACTTGGTACAAGTCTGGGTTAGTGCAAACTGGTCCCAAACTGTTTTAAAACACCCTTTGAATTTTTTTTCGCAGGAGGTGAACCATTGTAATCATTGCACTAGAAATAAATTCATGAAATGTTTTTGGCGAAATTATTTTGTATGCTTCAATCATTTTTTGGTTCAGTATCCTATTTGTCAATAGCATTTTTTGCGGGTTTCTTTCATTTTAGGTAGCTTTCAATAAAAAAAAGTATAAAGCTACCTATTGCAGCCGTTCGGAGGAAAGCAGTTCCGGAAAATTTCGATATATTTTCACCGATCATGACCCCCAGACCACAAAACCACCCTCCGTTCAAATGTTGATTTATATATATATATCTGACCTATGTCATACGATAACGCTCGTATTTATAAATAAATTTTGATGAAACTAATTGTGTGTATTAAGCTCACGAATGTCCCGACCGAGTTCGTTGGGCAGCTTGGTCCGCCATTTTGTTTCAAGATGGCGGCCATTTAAAAATTTAAAACTAAAATAAATATACAAAAAAGTTAAAAATTAAAATTTATTTTTTAATTAAGTGTCAGGCCTTGATACGAGGATTCCAGAGCATTTTTTGGTTTACCTATATCTTAAAAAATGGCTGAGATAGAGCAGTTTGAAATTCTAGGGTGGCTGACATTTTGAAATAAGACAGCACATTACAAAAATGTTCATTGTTGTAATAATTTTTCCAATCATACGCATAAAACTATATATTCATATCCGTTAGCGCCAAATTCACGCCAAACTTGGCGACATTTGGCGAAATATCGCCAAATTTGGCGACCAAAATAAGTCTTCATAAATGAAGCCAATTTGGCTATTGCTCAATAATTTGGCGAATTTCTTATTCAAAATCTGTATTAACGAATCTTTTGTAAACGTTTTCTTTGCATTTTAACTTGTTGTTTTCTTGTAACATTAGCTGAAATTTTAAAACGAAGATATAGGAAAGCTACATTTTCCTCCCGGTACAGGCCGGAAGGACTTTTTATATTAATGTATCTAAATATGTTTTGTATTTAAATTAATCAGATCATTAAAATTTCTGAATCAGAACCACGCCTTTTTTCTTTAAATGAAACAAATAGATTGGTAAAATTTTAGACCTTATAACTCGATAACGAGGAGACGAGGGCAAATGATTTATGTGTCAGAAAACACATTTCACTATGCTCTTTCGATTGCTGCTTACTTAATTTTTTTTTTCATTATTACACAATGTCGTTGTTTCCTGGTTAGGACTATAGGCGTTGGTTACAAAGACGTGAAATTAAAAATTTTCCAGGTTTCAATGCAATGCAACCTCCTTTAAACAATGTCATTCTTTCTTTCTTTTTATTCGTTCAATAGAAATAAATATAGTTGTGATGGACTTTATATCGAATTTCTGTCCTTCATTGTTTAATGGAATTTGTTGAAATATGACATGAATAAGAAACGAAACTTTTCCAGGTTTCAATGCAATGCAACCTAATGTCATTCTTTCTTTCTTTTTATTCGTTCAATAGAAATAAATATAGTTGTGATGGACTTTATATCTAATTTTTGTTCTTCATTGTTTAACGGAATTTGTTAAAATATGATATGAATAAGAAACGAAACTTTTCCAGGTTTAAATGTAATGCAACCTCCTTTAAACAATGCCACTCTTTCTTTCTTTTTATTCGTTCAATTGGAATAAATAATGTTGTGATGGATTTTATATCGAATTTCTGTCCTTCATTGTTTAATGGAATTTGTTGAAATATGATATGGATAAGTAACGAAACTTTTCCAGGTTTCAATACAATGCAACCTCCTTTAAACAATGCCATTCTTTCTTTCTTTTTATTCGTTCAATAGAAATAAATATAGTTGTGATGGACTTTATATCGAATTTCTGTCCGTCATTGTTTAATGGAATTTGTTGAAATATGATATGAATAAGAAACGAAACTTTTCCAGGTTTAAATGTAATGCAACCTCCTTTAAACAATGCCACTCTTTCTTTCTTTTTATTCGTTCAATTGGAATAAATAATGTTGTGATGGACTTTATATCGAATTTCTGTCCTTCATTGTTTAATGGAATTTGTTGAAATATGATATGGATAAGTAACGAAACTTTTCCAGGTTTCAATACAATGCAACCTCCTTTAAACAATGCCATTCTTTCTTTCTTTTTATTCGTTCAATAGAAATAAATATAGTTGTGATGGACTTTATATCGAATTTCTGTCCGTCATTGTTTAATGGAATTTGTTGAAATATGATATGAATAAGAAACGAAACTTTTCCAGGTTTCAATGCAACGCAACCTCCTTTAAACAATGCAATTCTTTCTTTCTTTTTATTCGTTCAATTGGAATAAATATAGTTGTGATGGACTTTATATCGAATTTCTGTCCTTCATTGTTTAATGGAATTTGTTGAAATATGATATGAATAAGAATCGGAACTTTTCCAGGTTTCAATGCAATGCAACCTCCTTTAAACAATGCCATTCTTTATTCATTTTATTCGTTCAGTAGGAATAAATATTGTTGTGATGGACTTTACATCGAAATTTTGTCCTTCATTGTTTAATGGAATTTATTGAAATATGATATGAATAAGAAACGAAACTTTTCCAGGTTTCAATGAAATGCAACCTCCTTTAAACAATGCAATTCTTTCTTTCTTTTTATTACATTATATTACATTCTAAACATTATTTTACACAAGGGAAAAACACTATTCTTGTGTTTCTACCAGACGCATTGAGTTCTTTTTTTCCAATGTGATTTAGTGATTCTGTCATCATTTTAACCCCTTCGAGACAAGGCAAATTTTTTTTATCACCGTTTTTTCAAAATGGACATTTCTGACTTGTTTAATCGTAGAAATGCTTTGACTAAATGTGGCAAATAATAATAATTAAAAGTTACTCGTAGGAACAATCAAGGTTTCTGAAGACCTTAGGCGTTATGTATACGGCGACATTCAACGAAAATAAGTGTCCTTTACGAAAGTTTTAATATTTTATCACCGGTTTTTCAAAACACTAATTTAATCGCAGAAACGCTTAACTTAAATGGGACAAAATTTGAGATTAAAAATTTTAATTAATAATTTCTATTCTAACTGTCAATAAATGGTGTTAGCAATGACTTGTTATAGAACGAATCTAAAATATAATTGTTAAGAAAAAGGACTTTTTCCCGTTTATTATTTTTAAAAACAATTATATATTATTACATAAAATGAAGTAATGTTTTGATTATTGAGAGAAAATAAATAGGATTTTGTGTATTCCAAAAAACAAAAGTAAGGAAAAATATTGTGATGATCTGAATTATTATTTTTGAAGTAAAATCATTTTTGATATATTTTATCGATTGAAAAGTTTTAATATTAGGCTCAAATTCAAATGTTAAACATTTGAATGAATCATTTATTTTGAAACTGATAATAAATTATGTCATTACAAGAGACGTGGTATTTAATTAAACCAGATAATTATTTTGACAAACACTCATGCGTAATTACAATAAATGAAACAATGTTTTGATTAAAGAGGGGAAATATATAAGGAAACTAAACTGTACAAAAATGTAGAGAAGCAAATATTATGTTTAAAATAACACATTTACGTTAAATATTTTGGGATATTACTTATGTTTTGTAAAACATTTATGCCTTCACACCCAGTGTACATTGACAAAAAATACGGAAGGATTTAATTATTTATTTTACGAAAATATAATATGACCACGAACGAAAACTAATCGTTTGGGGCCACCGTAATACTTACCCATCATGGATATGCATAATATAAAATATGAAAATGAAACATGTGTAAACTACTTATAAAATGCATTGCAATTCGAATAAAATCGTGGCTTGATGACGTCCTAAACTTTAAATGTTCTATTACTGAATTGCGTAAAAGAAACATCCATATAACTCCAAAAATGTTTCTCATATTAACTAACGGTTTATTGCGTCTTATTAGGCATCTCATATCCAATTAAAATATAACTTTGAATTGAAATTTGGTTGAAATACAGGGTCATGAAAAATCGAAGAGTGTTGAAAATAGGATTACAAATATCTCGGCAACTCATTATCCGATCGACATCATTCTTTATGCAAAATTAATGTTTTATATATATATATTCACTCCTTAAAATAAACAATTTCGGAAATTTTTATATACGTTTTATCAGAACGAATATTTCGAGAGTCCGAAAAAATTAGTTCCGAAAATAAACGAGCTTATTGAAATTCAATAAGCTTTTTCCCATTATTACATACTAAGTACATACCAAATTTCAAGTCTCTATCTCAGTTTATTCCGGAGATAACATGTTTACAGACACACAGACAGGACGGCATTTTTTTTTTTTCGAAAAATATGTTTTCCGAAATCTCTAGTGTCTGAAACGTGTATATACGTCAATTTTTTTTTTCGATTTTCAAAACGATTACAAGACTTACCCTATACTACGTGTGATGGGTAAGTAATATGCAATAACCTCTTATGAGTTCCTCACGATTTTCATAAGCTTCCTTTATGTTTCGAAAACTCACGAATCAGCATATTTTCAAGATTAAATAAAAACATTTATAAAAACAGATTTTCGTTTGCTGTCACTGATTTTTGAAAACGTTTTCGCTTGGTTTTTAACTCACAGGCTATCAAAGTCTGAGAGCTAATGTGCCTGCCGGTTCTGTATGTACGTACTTGTGTACGTATGTATGTATGTACGTAACGCAATAACTCTTGATAGAAATATCCGATTTTCTTCAAATTTTGTATATAGGTTCAATGGGGTAAAGTGCTTCCCTGATTAGTTTTGAGGGTTTCATTGGTTAAGTATAAAGGGGGAAAACAGATCTAATCTCCCTTTAATTTAGATAAATGGGTTTTTCATGCAGAATTATTGGATTTGCTTCAAATTTTGTATATATGTTCATTGTAATAAGGCGCTTCCCTGATTAGTTTTTGGGCTTCATTGGTTAATTATAAGGAGGGAACGGGGGACGATCTCCCACCTTAATATATTGTCAATTTGTTTATTTTTAGACGGGTTTACTTCAAATTCTTTGAAATTAGAGTATAATATACGATTAGTGTGAATATTAGTGTGAGCTCACTGCCCTCAGTTTAATAGGGCAGTTTTCTTTTTATTATTCTGTATTAATAAATTTTCTTGTATCGGAAGATCGGTTTGAGGATACTTTTAATTCTTAATTACGCATTTTAATGTGCGTAATTAAAATTATACATGCAAGAGTAACAAAATAATCTTAATTTTTGTTTTAATGTTAATGCTGTTAATTTCTCAAGGGTGTCTGTTAAACATGTTTGTTGAACATGAAAATGTTTACTTGAGAATTGATAGCACCCGAAAAACCCATATTCCTGAATGAGAAAACTGATCAATACATTATAAAAACTACTCGGACACGTTTCCGAAAATCAGAGAGAGTAAAAGAAATCCTATGAGTTGTAAGTTTCCAACTGGACGAAAAATGTCCGTGCTAGAATTCGAACTAGAGTCCTGCATCGGGTTGGGTTACCCGCTTTTACCCGCACCCGACCCGACCCACGGTTAGGTTCGGGTCGGGTTGATGCTATATTTTTCTTTGCGGTTCGAGTTCGGGTCGGGTTAACTTCTACTTTTTTGTTGCGGGTCGGGTTGCGGTTTCGGGTTGTACCGCTTTTCCAAATGAATGTAAACAATATTTTTTCCGGTTAAAAATATGTATACAATAAGACCTTTACAACAGACACTCTTGAAAATCGACTTTTTACGCTACTTGGAAAGGAGGAAAAAATGCCATTCTTTTAATCACTTGATTATAACTCCCTTTTTTTACAAAATGTGTTCTGTGCAACAATTTGCGAATGTCAGAGACAAATCTCAGTTGCAGTGTCATAGATTTTTCCATTGACTCTTGCTTATAAAACAAAACAATCTGCTAATTCACGGAAATAATAAATTTTCTTGCGGTTAACAATTTATCTACGAAAGCATTATTATATCCATTGTTTTAATACTGGGTATCTTCTTTGTGGACTACTTTTTCATAATTTTATTGAAATATGGATTAACTTTCTGTTTCGGGTCGGATTCGGGTAGACATATTTTAGGGTTCGGGTTGGTTTCGAGTTGACTTTAAGCAGCATTTTCAAGTTCGGGTTGGTTTCGAGTTGATTTTAAGCAGCATTTTCAAGTTCGGGTTGGTTTCGAGTTGACTTTAAGCAGCATTTTCAAGTTCGGGTCGGTGACACAAACCGATCCGTGCAGAATTATAATTCCTTGTCCTCAATTTCGAGTGTAGATTGAATCTTTAGACAAAATCTAAAAGTAGTGAAGTAGTGACTATTTTTTAAAAAGTAGTTTGTTTTTGCTACTTTTTAAAACAAGTAGTTGTAGTTAACTACATTTTTGAAAAATAGTTGTAGTGGTAGTTCGCTAATAAAAAAAAGTAATTTTTCAGACCCCTGACTTATTTACATTCAAATACGTATTTATTTTCATAGTTCTGTTCAAACTTTTTTTGAAAATCCCGACAATCGGACATGCTGAAACCTAAATATGAGCTGGAAAAATTATTTCAGGTTGAACTTGACTCGTAGAAAGAAAATTAGAGTCATTCCGATCCGAAAAAAATAAATAGAAGCAACCCGATCCGCTGCAGCACTCTATTCAACGATCTCGAGGTGTCCACTATTCCGAGTTTTCACTATATTTGAATATTAAAGAATAAAGATTTGCCCATTTTCTATATATAAAACTGATATTAGAGGTATAATTGTACATTACAGCTTAACCTGTCTGACCGCATGTAATTTCTTCACTGGCTGTTCTATGTTCTTGTACTAGTCAATACGAAGCAAGCAGAATTCTCCTATCCATCCCCCACAAAACAAAACTGGGAATATTCTTTTCATTACCTATTATCAAGGTTAGACTCGTCTTACCCATTTCTGGGTATGTTACTCACGGATATGTTACACACGCGTGTACACGGGGATATGTTACTCACGTGACCAGTCTTTGTTTTTAATAAAATTCAATATTTTTTAACTCAGCTTTTGTTTTATTTAATTATTCTTTTTTACCTTATCATTTTGGCTACTCTTTCCTCTTCCGCATGTACTCCTCTATGATTGGTATTTTCCATTCGGATAGCGCCACCTGTCGCATTTTTTGTTAGCTCTACTCTCTGACCTTCTACACATTTTGGCCTTCTCCCCTTGCGGACACGTGTTCACTTTGGTTCATGACGGACTATTAAAAATTTCCAGTCCAAAACGCGTTTTGTTTTTACGGTGATTCATACAAAATTTATCATTTATTTTTATTGCAGTATTTTAATTAATAATTTAGCGAAATTTTAAAAATTTTATGGATTGAAAAATGTTTCGCTTGGAGAGCTAAAAATCAAAGGTTCATGAACAAATTACCCTTTTTAAAGCTAAATCATTTCTCATATATTTTATCGACGGAAAATCGTTTAATGTCCGACTCAAATGTATCTGCTGAATATCTGTGGAGGAATTTTCCTGTTACGACTCTCAATATATGATGCCATTAGGGATGACATGTTAGTTAATGAAGTCCACATAAAAATTCAAATTCGTAAATCATGAAAAAAGGAAATGATTTTAACTTTTCCAGATGATTATTTTGACATGCATTCAAATAATATTTCGATAAATGAATTCATAGACTAATGAAGCAAGCAATGTTTTGACTAATGATGAGAAAGATGTATATTCTACAGAAACTTTAGAGGGAAAAAAATCTGTAATCATGTTTTGTCGTATGTTGATTATTTTCTTTTTATTAATTCCTGTACTAAGATTTTTTTTTTTATACTTTCCTATATGAGGCTTAAAAGAAAAACTAAGATAAAAATTTAAAAATATATTTCAATTTATGCTGTTAAAAAAACTCTCACAAATGTTCGTGTAATATAGCATTTAACAATCTACGTTCATATCGAAAGCAGAAAAGTTGATATGTGGAAAGTTTTTTACTTGTTTAATAAAATACAATATTGTTATTTAATGAAGCCATATTTCCTCATCGTCCAACAATAGTACAGAACACATAAGCAGACTTTATATAAATTATTTTGAATATTTTAATTCAAATTAAAGACTATTTATTATTGAAGATTCATTTAACAATATATTTGCGTTTGTCGCAAGTTTAAACTAATGTTCAATATTTTTTATTAAATTTTTTAAATGGAGATTTTTTTTTTTTTTTTTTTTTACTTTTTCAACATACATTTCGCATTTTTGAGCTCCAAGAAAAACACACATATAAATTTGCTGGAGTTTTATTCCATACTTTTATACCAGTAAAAAAATCTCGTCGAAAATATTATCTATTATTTTCTTGCATTTTCAACTGTCTTGAGAATAAGACGATGGTACAATCCATTATTGCCTAATAATATGTGTTGTAGGATCACTCAATGTTTTTAATATTTAGCGTAATTGGTTAACCTACAGTAATTCTTAATCGATTAAGAGGGATTCAAATATTATTTTGTCGCAGAAGAATTACGAGATATTGTGCTACATGAGTATAATTTATGTCAAAATATGGCCCAAGCTTATCTAAATCAAGTCGAGAAATAAGCAACATACCACCGCTCCCTGAATACTAGGCGTGAGTGCTGACACAAAAATGGCAGCTGGCTGTCGTAAGCGGATATTTTCAGCGTTTGTCCGGTCCCTTGAATTTGAATATCAATAATTTCTAAAAGTTTTCTCTGTCTTATTTTTCTCAGAGTAAATAAGTCAAATAAAACTTTTATAAAATACCGGTGTCTAAGTTCAAGGGACCGTACAAATGCTTAAAAAATTCCGCTTACGATAGCCGTCATTTTTATGGCAGCGTTCAGGCCATATTCTCTCAATGGGCTGTGGACATACTATAAATCGATAATTTGGAAACTTTCTCCCCGGAAAAACTAGGTAAAAAATTTCAAAGTCTAATTTCACTCTTGATACCGAAGTGCTGAACGCAACTATGAATCCTCGACGTACAATTAGATAAATCACTGAATCCAGTTTAGTTATAACAGTATCGGCAATTACCGAGTAGCTTTGTCAATTGGAAAGGGCTAAGAAGCTCTATAAATAAGTAGCAGATGAATTAACTGAACATCAAAAGCAATATCAATTTGAAATTTGTAGTAATCTTCTGCTTCTGCATTAACCTTTTTGCAGTAATCTTTCTTCAAACATACGCGCCCAACTTACTATCTCCATATTTCTGTATGTTTATGCACTAGACCAACTAGTTTACTAGATTTGAACGTAAGTTTCAAACATATTAATAGTTCATATTTTGAGTAATATGCTGCATTTGAAAGAGTTTATATGGATAAATTTTGGCACCTACTGGAACATAACAGAAGTTCAATAGTTTTAAACATATTAGATACACCTCCAGAAATCTAATTAACACTTTGTTATCTTGCAATTTAATATGTAATCTCTTTTATTACACTTATTTTTACCATTATTTCTTAAATTCTGCCTTTTTTAAACGCAGATTTTTGGAATTAAATTAGGGAAAGATGATTATTCAGAATGAACGTCATCAAAAAAGCGTAAAATTCGGCAGCTATGCAAACACGAGTATACTCGTCACACGGCGCTTTTATAAGAAATATAATCATCGTGGACTTCCTAAGATGCTTTTTTATTAATAAAATAGAAATGGATACCATGAATTGGTATTTGTATAAATATCAAAAACATATTCAGGGATATTATTCAAAAATTTCTCTTATTTACACGTATTTCAACATATTTAAAAATACGGGTCCTTTCAAGAAATCAAAAAGTTTTTAAATAAGATAATTAATAATAGTTTATATTTAGTTTATAGTTTTTTTAGCAATAGCTTATATTTTGTTATTATTCTAATTCAACATAAAGAGGAGGTATAATTTAGCTTTTATATGTTTTTCTATTTTAAGATAAAAATTTCACACCACATATGTGAACAACTTTCAGGATGAGACTTATGCCAGGTTGTCATCCCGGTTTTCCAAAGGTGTAAGCGGTAGATCCAATTGAACATTTCCGTTGGCCATAACCGCTACTCATGACAGCTTCAGTCGCATAATTAACTTGGCAGTGTGCAATCACCATTGCGTATATTCAAGGCAATATTGCAAGTAGAACAATATTTGTGACACAGTAAGATAATGGATACGCCTTTATCTGTATAAAAATAAATAAAATTTATCAGATCACCATACAGGGTGTGTGCAGTCCTACTGTAATTTTCTAAGAGAATTTTTCGTCTTATTAGTTGTAGAAACATATTACTAATTCTATTATTAAATAAGGGGAATACAAATCCTGCTATTTAAATATTAATTGTAAAAATTGCTTTCCAAAGTGTTGGCGTCAGACGCTTTGGAAACTCCAAGTAGTGTGCGCAACTTGCTTTTGCATACATAGCATAGTGGATGATTTATATAAAAAATAAAAATTAATATGCAAATTGAAAATGTTCTAATTTATAGTAAACCACAGAAATTGATTGAGAAAGATCATATGAAAGTTACATGAAAAGCTTATCTGATGATTTTTCGAAAGATTTTACATCATGGGAATGATATCTTTACATTTTAAATGTTTATTTAAAATAAAGCAGCATGTGGCAAATATATATATCAAATAAATTCAAAGTGCTTTAGGTTAAATAGTTTTGTCTAACGTCCAAACATCAAACCAAATGAGATACTGGAATCTAGGATTAACCGTTTCTCAGGCAGTGGGGTTAAGAGAAATCCACAATATCTCACTCGAAACCCCTGTATGCAGCCCAAAAACCAGCATAGGAGAATGCTATGTATAAGAGATTTTCCGCAGATTTTCAGAAGAGTCTACAAATCTGCCGGTAAACATCAAGCGTTTCGATGCATCATAATTCAACTTCCACCTTGAAGTTTTAGAGGCAGCTACGATAACTGAAAAAAACGGGTGGCGCATCTTTCATAAATGCCGACAGACCGACCACACAGGAGTACATTAACAAAAGTGAAACAAGCAATCGACAGTACAGCGTAAGAAATCCTCTTTCTCCAATAATAATAGATGTTCTCAGTGACCACTTCTTTCAGAGTTCCTACTGGTTGAAAAAAACCTCTATTATTTTTAGGCGGAAAACAGAAGATATATTAGAATGCAGAAACCCTTAGGGAGTTCAGTTAGTTAGAGAAATTAGTGTTTTGAATTAGGATTCAGTCAATCTGATCAAGGATAACGGAGCAGTGGCTCCGGTTTAAATCTTCGGGTGATTATTTTAGAACACCGTTGGAAAAGCCTTTCCTGGCTAATGTTTTGAGGTTAAGGTATATCACCCTTGCCTACTCATGTTAATAGTAAAAATTGACTAATTTATAATGTAGTATGAAAAATAATTTTAATTTTAATACATTTTTTTCCAACCTAATCTATTTTGTAATTTTATAAATGTTTGAAGATAAATGTTAAAAATAAATTTTACAAATTTTACACCTAATGAAACAATAATTTTCAAAAAATTCAATAATAAAACAGAATTGCAAAAGGCACAAGTATAATTGGTCTTGTTAAATAGTTTAAAATATAAAATGATGTATGTGTTCAATATTTTTTTAATATAATAGTACTCCAGAAAAAATATATTCTACGTATGTCTTATTACTTTGATGTAACATTATATATAATGGATTAGAGATATAATCGAAAAATATATACTATATATGCGTTTGGTTGTTTTATATATAGCTTTTGGAAAGATATATTACATACATCTTCAGAATATTTATTAAAAAAATTTTAAATTTGAAAGGGGGCGGAGCATAAATCATATGAGATCAGTATTATATTTTATCCAAAACTTAATAAACAGAAGTGCATATATATACATATACATACATTTATTTTAGTTTTTCTTCTTTGATATCTTATAAACCCTCTCTATCTTTAGATAAATGGATTCTGGTCCATAATTTTTCACTGTATATTTCTTTGTTCTACACTATTAACTTAGATTTATTGAATCAAGAAATCTGATTTCCTTAGTGCTTTGGGGCTGTTTTTTAGAAAACGTTTTCTAAAAAAAATATAAATTATTGTACTAGAAATGATAAGAAAGGTTCTATAAAAGAAATCTCAATTCTTTGATTTTCGAAGAATTGCTAAATGAAAATCTTGAACATTTCTTTCTAATAAATATAATGGTATTCTATAATAACAGCTCTCTTCTCAAATACATTTATTTATTAAATAATTTATAAAACAACAAGTAATATTTCAGTAAATGTTTTCTGATTATGAATGTTTTTTAAACAAATATAAATTCAGTTTTTTTTTTTTTTTTTTTTTTTTTGAAAAAAAAAAGTCTAATGAAGCGAAATATGTCTATCATACTGAATTTGTCTGACAATTTCAAAAATAGTTTTTTCATTAATCCGATAATTTTATTATCAATAATTTTGAGATGAAATCAATCTTCTAAAATCAAATGTATTCTAAACTAGAGTGAGAATAAAAATATCTCCTCCAAAATTGCTGAGACATAGTTCGACCAATTTTTGAAAAACACGGACCGTTTGATTATTCTTTTTACACTCCTGACAGTTTTCATATAGCTATATGTCTCACAGAGTAAAAACAGCTGACTAAACGTTTCTGAAATAACTGTGTCCTTACTTAAGAATTAATGTAACTTAATTTTTACTTTGTTCTATCTTTACAAGAAGAAAGTATTGGATTCATGAAAATTTTCAACTTCTGATTTTCGACGGATTTATTCGTTTTAGAAGGTCTTGAACACGATTTGACTGTTTTTAGAAAACGTCTGTCTGTGACTCTGTCTGTCTGTATATGACAAAAATTTTGTGGGCGCTGTATCTCAAGAACTAATGCACAAAATTTAATAAAACTTTATATTGTGTTAGTCCCTGATATAAATGGGTGCTGATTAGTTTTTGGTGAAAATCACCCAATAGGTGGCGCTGCTATGCTGCATTTTTCGCGATTTCCGCAATAGCTCTATCTCAAGAACTAATGCACTTATTTTCATCAAATTTCAGATTCATTTAGGCCTTGACATAAATAGAAGCTGATTATGTTTTGGTGTAGATATCCCAACAGATGACGCTGCTATACCACTTTATGCGTGATTTTTACGATAGCTATATTGTAAGAACTAATGTACGGAATTTCATCATTTCGCGATTTCCGCAATAGCTCTATCTCAAGAACTAATGCACTTATTTTCATCAAACTTCAGATTCTGTAAGACCTTGACATAAATAGATGCTGCTTACGTTTTGGCCCAACAGGTGGCACTGCTATGCTACTTTTTTTCATTATTATCACGATAACTATATCTCAAGAACTAATGCACGGATTTTCGTCAAATTTCAGATCAATTAGACGTTGACATAAGTTGTTGTTGATTAGGTTATGGTCTAAATCTCCCAATAGATGGTGCTGCTATGCTACATTTTTCAGGATTTTCACGACTTTAGCAATAGTCATATCTCAAGAACTAATGCACGTGATTTAATAAAATTTAGATTCAGTTAGACCTTGATATAAATTGGTGCTGATTCTTTTAGTGTATGCGAAACCTGTGTGAGATAGAAGAAAGTTTTGGGATTGGCACATCCGACAGATAAAATGTGTTTTCTGAAAATACTGGTTATTATTCAAATGGTAATAAATACTTGATCTGAATTCATATAATTTTCATACAATTGCCACCGTACGCAAGAATTTGTAAGGTTATGAATTTATATTAGATTTATAGAAAAACATTTCCATGTTGTAAAACGATAATTATTAAATATTTAAAAAATTATATGAATCAACATTTATCATCCTGAAAAGTAATATATTTTTTCTGTAAAATATAACATTTATTAACAGTTTTCTGATTATTAGTTCAATATTTTTGTATAATTTACCGAATAATTCATTTTAAGTAAAAATTCATAAGTTTTATAAAAACATTTAAAAGTTTTATGAAACTATTATCTAGCTTTATGGATATTGTCTAGCTTTAGCTCTTAAAAGCTTTTAGTTGCTAGTTCTTGAGCGATTTTTCTGATTAGGCCAGAGCAATTTAAAAACGTAGAAACACATATTTATGTGTTTCATTTACACTAAATGTCTTTAAACGTGTCTTAGTTTTGAAGGGGAAAATAGGTTAACAATGTTGTTAGAAGAAATTATTACTCAGGCAACACAAGCTTTATTGTAAATTGGTTTTATATACAATACAAAAAAAAATTGGAGAAAAGTAATATTTATATAAACTAAAAAAGTCAGTGTAACATATTGAATTTTTATTGACCTACATTATCAATCTGATATTTCACAGTGAAAAATCAAAATCCAGTTTTAATTATAATGCATAAGGTTAAAAATAACAAGTTAGAAATTGTACGTCAAACGTGAAAAATGAGGTGCGTTCGTACCATAGCTAGTTATATAAATATTCAGATCTTGAGGATTTTTTAATTCTGTAAAATGAATTATATCGCCTGCAGATTAATTTCTGCAATAAAATAAGTATCTCGGTCGCTTGCCGGTTAAACTTCGGACGCTCCTATAACAAGAAAGCACCATTTTTTTTAATTCAAATTTCTTAATAAATATTTTTATTAATACCTTCTAAAGTTTTGATTCGATTTTCATAAAATTTGAAATCTCTTGAAGAAATTCTGCAAAGATAATATCTCTATATATATTTCTCTTACGTGGCGCGAAAATAGGGCTGAATTTGTAACTTATGGTTTGGCAACAACCGTAGTTTCCAGAGCTCAGACCAATGAACAGACTAGATTGTGTTAGATAAGCTCCTCCTCCAATATGCGGTCAGTGTGAGAGCAGTGAAACCATGAACCTATGAGTGAAACCATAGAATGAAACTCAAACTAGCAATTATTAAAAATAAAACAACATTTACGTAATCCAAAGCGTCTGAAATGATTCCACATTTTAATTAGGAGTAATATCGTTAATTTCAAATGAATTCTCAAGAATTCATTTACGAATTTCACTCACTCAAAAGTCAGAGAAAAAAAAAATCAACTGTCTAGATTGCACCGGGCGCCATCTGTTGCTGTATTGATGAAGTAAAAAATAATTTATTTTCAGTTTTGTTTTCCACGGAGAATAACTTTTTTACATTAACCCCTTGAGGGTCACCGGTATATAATATATACCACTTTTTAATATATAACTTTGCCACCAGTATTATTAAATAAAAATATTTATTATCATTTTTTGCAGATTGAGAAGGTAAAAATTCATTATTTAAATTTACTGGTGTCAAAACATCGCACAATTTAGCATTTTTAGACCACGTGCTTGCCCTCCAAGGGGTTAAAAAAAACTGTCAATTTCATATGTTCAAATGTTTTATGGTAGAACTTATTCCGGCTAGAATTGCTGAAAAATAAGAAGGGGCGAGCGAGCGAAGCTAGCTGTGACCGCGTAGCCGTGTCAATGTGAATTGCTTCGCAATTCACAGGGGGTTGGCGAGCGTTAGCGAGTAGGGGGCTGAGCCCCCTACTATCTTAAATTTCAAACCATCCGTTTGGGTAGTTTTTGCGTTGTTATATGGACAGGCAGACAGACAGAAGGACCAGACGACGACAATAGGGGCTACTTATTTATATAATTACGAATGCACCTAAAAATAGATTAATTTGTAATATGATGTTAACAAAATATACATTTTAATTTTAATATTTTTATTTTTCTGTTTGCCTAATCTATTTTGTATTTTATAAATAATTTGAAGGTAAAATATATAACAGAAAGTTTCGAAATAAAAACGAAATTGAAGTGGAATGAAAATGTTCACCTTGTATTTAAAGTTTATAAAATATACATTAAAATATGCTTAAAAGGTGACAAAATACAAATATAAATATTTATTTATTTACATCCCGAGACTTTCGAACACTAACGTGATCATTTTCAGTGGGGAAATGTTGATTGAGTTGAGATGAATGTCGCTTTCACTGTGCAAATATGTAACGGGGTTTTAACGGGGCCAGTCTATTATTTTGTAGGGGTGTATCAGGAAAAGTCCATTAGCTCCAGCGCTGGGGGTTCTTGATAATTTCAAAATATTAAACCAGATTTTAGGTATATTATAAGATAAGCAATCATTACAGACTCTATTTCCTTTACATAAAATCTCCAAAGACTCTCTGATTTTAGCTGTAAACTCGTTATTTGCAGGAACTATAATTTTTGCGTTTTGAAAATCAATATTTATAATCTGTCGCTGATGCAATCTTGATAAAGCTGTGGATGGACGGTTAAATTTAATGCCAGAAATGTGTTCTTTTAATCTTTCTTTAAATTTCCGGGTGGTCATCCCTATATAGGATAAACCAGTTTGTGTTTCTGTGCTAAATGGGATAGAGTATATTCCTGCGATTTCGTTATTGGGTATGGGATCAATTTTATTATGAACTAAAACATTCAATTTTTGCGGGGGTTTTGCAACCAAATTGATATCAAATTTCTTTAATGTATATCTTAATCTTTCGTATAACTGTGGTATGTAATCGAATTTGCATAATTTAAGAGACCTCTTGTGTGTAATATCCTTAGGGATTTTCTTCTCTGCTTCATAAATTAACTTATTTATGCAATGGAGGGGAAAACCATTTTCTGCTGCAATATATCTAATTTTATTCAACTCTTTATATAAGTACTGTTCTGTACAAATGTCGAAAGCACGCTTTATATAGAATCTGTAAGCTGCAATTTTATATTTAAGCGGAGAATTGCTGTCATAAGCGATGGTATTATATGACCTGCATTGTTTTCTGTATACTTTTCTTTCTATCGTTCCTTTGTTTATGTTTCTTATTAGTTCAATATCTAGAAAAGGCAAAATCTTGTCCTTCTCTAATTCCAACGTGAATTTAATATTCATGTCAATTTCATTAACTTTTTTAACAAAATCGTTTAGAGATTGGATGCCATGGTCCCAGATTACGAAAATGTCGTCCACATAGCGTAGCCATAGCGTAGGTTTCAAATCAAAATTTTCCATAATATGCTTTTCAAAGGGTCTAAGTTTCAGCTCTGCCATTAAACCGGAGATGGGTGATCCCATTGGGGCCCCCATTGTTTGACTGTAAAACTTTTGGTTGAATATAAATACATTATTATGTGTGATAAGATTAATAGCTGATTTAAGCGTGATCCGTGTGTCATGATTAAAAGTATGGTTGTTATCGATGGCTTCTTCTATGACTTGAACTATTTCATTAACATATATTGATGGGTAGAGGGATACAACGTCTAAACTTGCAAGTTAAATTAAAGATATTACCATAAATAAGAACAGTATACTTGCAAGTTTAGACGTTGTATCCCTCTACCCATCAATAGATGTTAATGAAATAGTTCAAGTCATAGAAGAAGCCATCGATAGCAACCATACTTTTAATCATGACACACGGATCACGCTTAAATCAGCTATTAATCTTATCACACATAATAATGTATTTATATTCAACCAAAAGTTTTACAGGCAAACAATGGGGGCCCCAATGGGATCACCCATCTCCGGTTTAATGGCAGAGCTGAAACTTAGACCCTTTGAAAAGCATATTATGGAAAATTTTGATTTGAAACCTACGCTATGGCTACGCTATGTGGACGACATTTTCGTAATCTGGGACCATGGCATCCAATCTCTAAACGATTTTGTTAAAAAAAGTTAATGAAATTGACATGAATATTAAATTCACGTTGGAATTACAGAAGGACAAGATTTTGCCTTTTCTAGATATTGAACTAATAAGAAACATAAACAAAGGAACGATAGAAAGAAAAGTATACAGAAAACAATGCAGGTCAAATAATACCATCGCTTATGACAGCAATTCTCCGCTTAAATATAAAATTGCAGCTTACAGATTCTATATAAAGCGTGCTTTCGACATTTGTACAGAACAGTACTTATATAAAGAGTTGAATAAAATTAGATATATTGCAGCAGAAAATGGTTTTCCCCCCCATTGCATAAATAAGTTAATTTATGAAGCAGAGAAGAAAATCCCTAAGGATATTACACACAAGAGGTCTCTTAAATTATGCAAATTCGATTACATACCACAGTTATACGAAAGATTAAGATATACATTAAAGAAATTTGATATCAATTTGGTTGCAAAACCCCCGCAAAAATTGAATGTTTTAGTTCATAATAAAATTGATCCCATACCCAATAACGAAATCGCAGGAATATACTCTATCCCATTTAGCACAGAAACACAAACTGGTTTATCCTATATAGGGATGACCACCCGGAAATTTAAAGAAAGATTAAAAGAACACATTTCTGACATTAAATTTAACCGTCCATCCACAGCTTTATCAAGATTGCATCAGCGACAGATTATAAATATGGATTTTCAAAACGCAAAAATTATAGTTCCTGCAAATAACGAGTTTACAGCTAAAATCAGAGAGTCTTTGGAGATTTTATGTAAAGGAAATAGAGTCTGTAATGATTGCTTATCTTATAATATACCTAAAATCTGGTTTAATATTTTGAAATTATCAAGAACCCCCAGCGCTGGAGCTAATGAACTTTTCCTGATACACCCCTACAAAATAATAGACTGGCCCCGTTAAAACCCCGTTACATATTTGCACAGTGAAAGCGACATTCATCTCAACTCAATCAACATTTCCCCACTGAAGATGATCACGTTAGTGTTCGAAAGTCTCGGGATGTAAATAAATAAATATTTATATTTGTATTTTGTCACCTTTTAAGCATATTTTAATGTATATTTTATAAACGGTAAAATATATTTTGCCCATGTTTTAATTAACTACAGATTTTATTATTTTGTAATTGCTCCAATATTCTTTTAAGTGCCTTTTTTTTCTTTTTTTTTATGTAATGAAAAATTAATTTTAAATCGATTTTCAAAATAAATAAGTATGATTGTTCTTCTTTACAAATAGTTTAAAATATAAACTTGAGTGTATGCTCAATATTCTTTAAATGTAAAAAAAAAACAACAAGTAATATGTTACGTATATGTCTTATTACTTTGATGTAGTATATATAATCATGTAGATATATAAGCTAAAAAGATATACTGCATTTGATTGTTTTACACATAGCTTTTTGAAAGAAATTTCATATATTTCTTTCCTAATATATATTCAAGATTTTTTATTCGAAAAAGGGAAGAGCATAAAGATTCGAGATCATTCGAGATCAGTAATACACTGCAGTCCAAAATTTAAGGGGTAGTGACCGCTTTTGCTTTTTACACGGTTTGTCGAATATCTACTGAAATTCGTGACAAATTGTTCTTGAAAGTTGAGGATGTAAAGCACATGCTTGACTTCAAGAACAGTAGAAACAATATATTGGAATTAAGAAATTAATATGTTGAATATTTGATGAGATATGGGCATTTGTATGAAATAATTTATAACTGGGCATGCGCGAACTATACCAAAGATCTTTTTTTTTCATGATTTAGTAGTCAATTCTATAGAGTAACGCATATAAAAAGACCAGTCAAGTATTGTGAAAACTCAGAAAGAAAGTTACCAGCAATACAATGGAATTTATATAATCCAATGTGATTTCCCTCCGACTTTGTTAATTAGCTCACTCTATTGCTGGTATTTTTCTGAGTTTTCACGATATTTGTTCTTTTATTTGCGTTACTCCATAGAATTGACTACCAACACATGAAAATAAAATTTGGTAAAGTTCGCCCATGCGCAGTTATATATTATTTTCCATCCCAAGCTCCTCGGTTTACTGGCGTCAATCTATTACTTTTTGATGGATCTCTCAATTTCAGCCTCCTGAGGTCCAGTGGAATGCCTACAGTCTCCATTAAACAATTTCTTAAGTAGCTCTTGTGGCAGTACTGCTCCGGCGTGTTTAATATGTTTTCTTCTGCTCCAGTCTTCTAATAGGACTGTTTTGGAAAAAAACCTATGTGAGAACTGTTGTTTATTCATTGAATAGCTCACAAACCACAGCTTTCCCAGTCCGCTGCCTTTCGCGTTGGGGCTATGTGCTCCAGCGGATGGGCTTTCTTATGTAAATCTGCTTCATTTTCTGCCTATCCCCTGCCCCTTGTCGCGAGGAGACCACTGACCTGGCAGGGCCGGCCACTTGGCCTAGTATGTATACTTTTCATCCCGCCTCCTGTCGCACTAGCCGGCGGATTCAGCTCCAGCTGAATTTGTATTTTTTTAAACTTTAATAAAGATACCAAGAGGGATATCTATGCTCTACAGACTTCGCCTCCTGAGCAGTTCCCCTTAGGCAGTGAAATGTCCATATCTCATCAAATATTGAATATATTAATTTTTAATTGTATTATACTCTTTCTCTGTTTTTAAAGTCAAACATGTGCTTTACATCCTCGAATTTCAATAACAATTTGTTAAAACTTTTAGTAGATGTTCAACAAACCGTGTAAAAAGCGAAAACGTCCGGCCACTGTCCCTTAATTTTTGGACAGCAGTATATATTTTCTCCAAAATTTAATAAACAGAAGATCATATATGCTGCATTATTAAATCTTCCTTCGCGATGTTTCTCTGTTTTATAATAAATTATCAGCAGTTTCACTAATTCCTTATTCCTTAATAATATAATAATATCTATCATTAATTCTATTTAATTCTATTAAATTCCTTTTAAATTCATTATTATTTTGCCCAATTCACTTAAATGTAAAGCTCTCAGTTACTCCTGAACTATATCACAAATTCTGATCATTTCTGCGATGTCGAATGTTTTTTCGAAAGCCATTTTTTTTTCTTTTCCTCTTTTCGAGTCTTCGTGCTTTGTTTTTTTTTTTTTTTTACTATAAAATGCATCCGCTCAGGATGTGTTAAAACTATTTAATTCAGCATCCTCATTGGTCATGACGTAGATTGTATACGTATTCCATCTTTCCGCATTGGCTTGAGTGCACGTTACGTCATGATTTGGTATCTTTCCGCTTATTCACAAAAAGCGAATGTAATCGTTCTTCACTCAGATTTTGGTCGTTTTTGCAAGTATTAAACAGTCCCTTGGCTGTTTGTTTTACTCATCGTGTACTCCAAATGATTTAAACCTAATAATTTGTCGAGAGTTATGATCATGTTCGATGCATTTTAAGAACATCTTGCGACAACTAATTGCTTGCGAGATGGCACTGCCCATTTAAATCATGTGAGGACTGCTTCCACGACGATTATTTAAATAAAAACATGGAATTCTGATTCGCCTTGATTCTTTTTACATCCTGGAGAAACACCCACTGTGTTAATTCATTGCCTGGATCCTTTACACGACTGCGACTATAATTATGCTCCGAAAGAACAACTGGTTTCACTTATATAATGCTGCTGCAATTCCATAAAGCTTATCGCCAATCTTCTTCATCGATTTCATGTATCATCACACACACACACACACACACACACATATATATATATATATATATATATATATACATTTATTTAGATTTTTCTTCTTTGATATCTTATAAACGCTATCTATCTTCTGATAAATGGATTCTTGTCCATAATTTTTCACTGTATATTTGTTTGTCTTGCACTATTAACTTTGATATATTGAATCGAGAAATTTTCTAGTGCTTTGGGGATGTCTTATAGTAAATGTTTTCTCAAAAAATATAATTTTATTTGACTACATATGATAAGTGAGACAGTATAAAAGAAGTCTCAATTCTTTGAATTTCGAAGAATTCCAAAATAAAAACCTCGAACTTTTTTTTAAACTAATATATACAATAATATTCTACTAACAGCTTTTATATCCAATATATTTATATATTAAAAATTTCATAAACCACCAGGTCTCAATAAACGTTTTCTGATTATGAATGTTACTTTGAATAAGTTTAATCTGAGTGTTTTGGAAAATAAAATAGTTTAATGCAATGTAATTGATGAGTTGCAATCTGAATGTATCAGTAAATTTCAAAAATCATCATGTTGGTATATTCGATAATTTTATTATCAAACGTTCTATGTTAAAATTGTTTTTTGATGGTCGAACGTCTTATAAAATACATAGAAAATAAAAAGTGACACCTGCACATACGCTGAGACATCGTTCGGTCTGTTTTTGAAAAAAGTCCTTCCGGCCTGTACCGGGAGAAATAGGCAGCTTTCCTATATCTTTATTTTAACATTTTAGCTATTGTTAAGTGAAAACAACAAGCTAAAATGCAAAGAATCCGATTACAGAAGATTCGTTAATACCGACTTTGAATAAAAAATTCGCGAAATTAGTCATTTAGAGCCAAGTTGGCTTCATTTATGGAGAGTTAACTTTGGTCGACAAATTTGGCAATATTTTGCAAAGGGTCGCCATGCTTCGCGAGAATTTGACATTAATGAATATGAATATAATTTTATGCGTAATTTTTGGGAAAAGGATTACAACAATGCAAGATAATTTGCGAGAAATCTCAGGTTCACTAAAACTCATAAATTAATCCAGATTTATTTATTTTAAATGCTAAAGGGTGTAAACAAAAAAAAAACATAATATACAGTAAAATAACTTTTATTAGATTGTTGATATGTTTTGGCTCACTCTGAGCCATCAAAAACAAATGAGACACGGTCTTTGAATTTCAGAATATTCTCATTTGTTTTTGATAATGGCTCGGAGTGAGCCGGAACATGTCAACAATCTAATAAAAGTTATTTTACTGTATATTATGTTTTTAGTTTAGACCTTTTAGCATTTAAAAGAAATATATCTTTAGAAGTTGTTATAATTTAGTACATTTCTAATACCAGATTTGTTTTAATCTGCTGTCTTGTTTGAAAATGTCAGCCCCCCCCCCCCTAAAATTTCAAACTGCAGTATCTCAGACATTTTTTAAGATAACGGCAAAACAAAAAATGCTTCAGAATCCTTGTATCAAGGCCTAACACTTAAACAAAAAAAATATCTTTTTCTAAATATTTGTATATTTTTTTTAGTTTTAAAGGTTTTAGGGACTATCATTTGGAAACAAGATGGCGAACCAAGCTAGCCAACGAACTCGGTCGAGAAATTGGTGAGCTTAATACGCACACTTAGGTACATCCAAATCGGTGCATAAATACGTGTGCTATCGTATGACATAGATAAGATATATATATATATATATATATATATATATATATATTCTACAGAATTTCTTTCCTCCGAACGGCTGCAATAAGTAGCTTTTTACTTTTTGTAATGAAAGCTACCTAAAAGTCGGATAGTTTCATTGTTCTACTTATACTTCTAACAGTTTCCATATGTAAGGCGGGTTCAAATGAAAGTGATTCGAAGCGTCGCATGCGAACAGTTTTCAATGTGTTTTCGTGAAACAAACGCAATGATAAAGGCGTATGTACCAAGCGTGCGATGCGTAAGTAGATTTGTAATAACATCATTCGTAAGAACGTGGCATTCAGTTAAAAATGGCTGGTGTGGATGCAACTGCGTCCAAAACAGATCAGCGAGCTTTAATTAAGTTTTTAACACTGGAAGGGTGTAAGCCGGTGGATATTCCTCGCAGAATGCCGGCTGTGTCGCCAAGGTGTGTGCCGAGGCACTGGCCCGTAAAAAGTGGGAAGTCCTGGAACATCCAACTTACAGTCCAGATCTGTCGCCTTATGACTATCACATCTTTAGACCGCTAAAGAAAAGCCTAAATGGTCAACGATTTCACTCCGACGAGGACGTAAAGGGTGCAGTTCTGAACTGGTTCCATGTTCTACCGACATCATTTTTCGCGGACGGAATTCTAAACCTTCTTAAGCAATGGGACGCCTGCCTAAACGTCATGGGTGTTTTTTTAACAAATTTGATATGCATTTCACTCATTAAATATTGTTTCTTCTATCTATGTATCTGTCTCATTTCTGTCTCTACGCATCTCATGGATACACACCTCGAATCACTTTCATTTGAACACCCCTCTTACATAGGCGTCTCATTTCGTAAAAACAGCTGACTAAATGTTTTTTCAAATAACTATGTCCTTACTTCTGAATTAATGTAACTTAATTTTTTTAATATATATTTTTTTTTGAAGTGCCAATAAGTACTTCAAGTGCCAATAAGTGCCTTTTCATAAGTCTCTTTTATTTTTTTTAAATATCTAATTCCACTTTCTCAACAAATTACATAGGTTTTCTTCGAAATTTTATTAATTATTCTAATATTTTTAGAAACATTGTTTTGCTAAGTTTTAAGGGAAAAATAATATTTTTATCTTTTTCAAAATAGTGCTATTTTCGAGTAAATTAGATTTTATTTTAAATATATGGTTTAATTTATATCTTTGTAGTATAGTTTATGAAGATATAAATAACTCATTTCGTGATAAGCCAAATGAAATCGCGGATTACGCAGAAATCATGATTTATTTTTCCGAGAGAATGATTGGAAAGTGGCTGAAAAGGGACAGTGTATCAAATATAAAATGTGTCCTTAATGTTCTGTTAGCATTATTAACTTTTGAACCACCTGATTGTCTATCTTGTCCAATCAACCTATAAACTCTAAACAAGAAATTAAAATCATACGTCAAGCATAGATTATGAAAACTTTTCCAACACATCAAGAATACTTTAACGAGACTTCACTGTTTAATAAAGTAAGTAAGATACCTAAGTGAACATTTTAGAAAACGCGTAACACATGTGAAAAACAGATTTCAACTATTACCGTCCATAACTGGAAAAATTCTCCAATTCTCTTGTATAATTCTGTATTTGATCTACAGATTTGTATAGATTCTACATAGTATGGTAAAATTCAACTTAATAAAAAAACGCATAACATGTAGAAAATTCACCTTCAGAAATTTCTACCAATATATAGAAACATGCGTGAATTCTTTTGTACAGTCGTATGTATTGTCTACACATTTTATATACGCCACATTTAAGTTAAAATTTAATTAAAGCTAAAATACGATAAAAACTACTGAAATCACAGTTCCCGAAATTATCATCCATAGGCAGGGCTTGACAAATGCAGTCTCCAGGTAGCCACTGGCGATTTTGATTTTTGATCTGGTGACAAAGTTATTTCATTTGGTGGTTTGTTTTTTTCTTTTCTTTTTATACAAAAATTGACCTAAGAACTGAGAGCAAACGGCATTTAGTATAGTTATTGGAGAATTTACTTTACTGGGGTAAAAGGCAGAAACCTGATTCATTTTATAATTATCCAAATTGGTGCTAAACGCGAAAAAAAAACGAACAAAAATTGTTAAAAATTCGAAAAATCGTAAAGGACAAAAATTACAATACCGGGTTAAAAAATTTAAATCGAATTTCTTTTACAAACGTCAAAAAACTGCCGCGGAACCCCTTCTAGCACAGAATATTAATCAAAGAATTATAGAAAAAACCAACAAATCACATAAAAAATCGCTAAAAATTCAAAAATCAGAGGGAACGAAATTTAAGATATTGGGCTAAAACATTAACAGGATTCCATTAAATAATGTCAAAAAATCGCTGCGGAACACGTCAAAACGCTAAAAATCACATAAAAAATTAAATTAAAAAATCCGGTACTGTTTAAACTATGTAATTAATAATTCTAAACTATGCTTGTTGTTATTTTTTTTTAACTTTAGTGTTTTTGAAAATCAATAATGGGGGAAAGGAGGGGTGGGTCAATATTTTGGGGGTGGGTCAATTATCATATTTGAAAAGCCATGCCCATAGGCGACCATGTATCTAGTTTTTTGCGTCCCCTTGTATAGAATATACGCATATATATATATATATATATATATATATATATATATGCTTATATATATACGCATATATATATACGCTTGTCTAGAATAAACATCTATGCCAAATATAGTGTAGTTTGAAAATGCGTACCTCAATCAAACAGAACCTTTAAGCAATTCACGCTTATATTCAGTAATGCATGCGAATTCTTTTGTGTAGCCTTCTATATGATCTATAAAATTTATACACACTATGTATTATGTAAAGATGTAACTAGGGAACGCATATCATGACTGAAAGCGCACTTCCATAAATTTTCACTAACAGACAGCACTTCTAGTACTGTATACGAAAGCATTTACAATCTTTTCTTTATATGAGGGAGAGTCATTAAGTCAGACACAAAAGATAATTAAATAATAACTTACAACGATATTCACCTCCAAACTATTTTTATTTCTCAACATATCCTCCACCGATATTTATGTACTTATATCGCCGTTTTATCAGTGCCCCAACGCCAGCTGCATAACTTTTTTGGGTTGCTGTTTTAGCTACATTAGGACTTCAAGTTGAACCTTTTCATCATCTGTGAACATCATTTTGCAACTTCTTCAATATCCACCATACAGCTTCGACTCAGCCCTAAGCGATTTTCATCTGTTTAGATCACTAAAAAAGCATTTTGGAAGCAAGATGATGTTCACAGATGATGAAAAGTTTCAACTTGAAGTCCTAATGTTGCTGAGACAGCAACCCAAAGAAAGTTTTGATTTTTATTTCTCAACATATTCTCCACCAATATTTATGCACTTATATCACCGTTTTATGAGTGCCCCAACACCAGTTGCATAAGATTCTTTGGGTTGCTGTCTCAGCAACATTAGGACTTCAAGTTGAAACTTTTCATCATCTGTGAACATCATCTTGCTTCCAAAATGCTTTTTTAGTGATCTAAACAGATGAAAATCGCTTAGGGCTGAGTCGAAGCTGTGTGGTGGATATTGAAGAAGTTGCAAAATGATGTTCACAGATGATGAAAAGGTTCAACTTGAAGTCCTAATGTAGCTAAAACAGCAACCCAAAGAAAGTTATGCAGCTGGCGTTGGGGCACTGATAAAACGGCGATATAAGTACATAAATATCGGTGGAGGATATGTTGAGAAATAAAAATAGTTTGAAGGTGAATATCGTTGTAAGTTATTATTTAATTATCTTTTGTGTCTGACTTAATGACTCTCCCTCATATAAAGAAAAGATTGTAAATGCTTTCGTATACAGTACTAGAAGTGCTGTCTGTTAGTGAAAATTTATGGAAGTGCGCTTTCAGTCATGATATGCGTTCCCTAGTTACATCTTTACATAATACATAGTGTGTATAAATTTTATAGATCATATAGAAGGCTACACAAAAGAATTCGTATGCATTACTGAATATAAGCGTGAATTGCTTAAAGGTTCTGTTTGATTGAGGTACGCATTTTCAAACAACATTATATTTGGCATAGATGTTTATTCTAGACAAGCGTATATATATATGCGTATATATATAAGCATATATATATATATATATATATATATATGCGTATATTCTATACAAGGGGACGCAAAAAACTAGATACATGGTCGCCTATGGGCATGGCTTTTCAAATATGATAATTGACCAACCCCCAAAATATTGACCCACCCCTCCTTTCCCCCATTATTGATTTTCAAAAACACTAAAGTTAAAAAAAATAACAACAAGCATAGTTTAGAATTATTAATTACATAGTTTAAACAGTACCGGATTTTTTAATTTAATTTTTTTGTGATTTTTAGCGTTTTGACGTGTTCCGCAGCGATTTTTTGACATTCTTTAATGGAATCCTGTTTAGTGTTTTAGCCCAATATCTTAAATTTCGTCCCCTCTGATTTTTGAATTTTTAGCGATTTTTTTATGTGATTTGTAGGTTTTTTCTATAATTCTTTGATTAATATTGTGTGCTAGAAGGGGTACCGCGGCAGTTTTTTGACGTTAAATTCGATTTAAATTTTTTAACCCAGTATTGTAATTTTTGTCCTTTGCGATATTTCGAATTTTTAACAATTTTTGTTCGTTTTTTTAGCGTTTTGAACCAATTTGGATAATTATAAAATGAATCAGGTTTCTGCCTTTTACCCCAGTAAAGTAAATTCTCCAATAACTATACTAAATGCCGTTTGCTCTCAGTTCTTAGGTCAATTTTTGTATAAAAAGAAAAGAAAAAAAACAAACCACCAAATGAAATAACTTTGTCACCAGATCAAAAATCAAAATCGCCAGTGGCGACCTGGAGACCACATTTGTCAAGCCCTGCCTATGGATGATAATTTCGGAAACTGTGATTTCAGTAGTTTTTATCGTATTTTAGCTTTAATTAAATTTTAACTTAATGTGGCGTATATAAAATGTGTAGACAATACATACGACTGTACAAAAGAATTCACGCATGTTTCTATCTATTGGTAGAAATTTCTGAAGGTGAATTTTCTACATGTTATGCGTTTTTTTATTAAGTTGAATTTTGCCATACTATGTAGAATCTATACAAATCTATAGATCAAATACAGAATTATACAAGAGAATTGGAGAACTTTTCCAGTTATGTACGGTAATAGTTGAAATCTGTTTTTCACATGTGTTACGCGTTTTCTAAAATGTTCACTTAGGTATCTTACTTACTTTATTAAACAGTGAAGTCTCGTTAAAGTATTCTTGATGTGTTGGAAAAGTTTTCATAATCTATGCTTGACGTATGATTTTAATTTCTTGTTTAGAGTTTATAGGTTGATTGGACAAGATGGTTTAAAAGTTAATAATGCTAACAGAACATTAAGGACACATATTATATTTGATATTTGTTCCTTTTCAGCCTCTTTCCCATCATTCTCTCGGAAAAAGAAATCATGATTTCTGCGTAATCCGCGATTTCATTTGGCTTATCACGAAATGAATTATTTATATCTTCATAAACTATACTACAAAAATATAAATTAAACCATATATTTAAAATAAAATCTAATTTATTCGAAAATAGCACTATTTTGAAAAAGATAAAAATATTATTTTTCCCTTAAAACTTAGCAAAACAATGTTTCTAAAAATATTAGAATAATTAATAAAATTTCGAAGAAAACCTATGTAATTTGTTGAGAAAGTGGAATTAGATATTTAAAAAAAAATAAAAGAGACTTATGAAAAGGTACTTATTGGCACTTGAAAAAAAATATGTATTCAAAAAATTAAGTTACATTAATTCAGAAGTAAGGACATAGTTATTTGAAAAAACATTTAGTCAGCTGTTTTTACAAAATGAAACGCCTATGTAAGAGGGGTGTTCAAATGAAAGTGATTCGAGGTGTGTATCCATGAGATGCGTAGAGACAGAAATGAGACAGATACATAGATAGAAGAACCAATATTTAATGAGTGAAATGCATATCAAATTTGTTTAAAAAAACCCACCATGGCGTTTAGGCATGTGTCCCATTGCTTAAGAAGGTTTAGAGTTCCGTCCGCGAAAAATGATGTCGGTAGAACATGGAACCAGTTCAGAACTGCACCCTTTACGTCCTCGTCGGAGTGAAATCGTTGACCATTTAGGCTTTTCTTTAGCGGTCTAAAGATGTGATAGTCATAAGGCGACAGATCTGGACTGTAAGTTGGATGTTCCAGGAATTCCCACTTTTTACAGGCCAGTGCCTCGGCCGTTTATTTAACGAATTTAGCAATTTAATCCAAGCTCAAAATGGCAACAGTTAATAAAAGCTAAAAATATACATAAACACTGCTAAAGTTTCTTTATCAGCTATTTCACTTACAGAGCCCCAAAGAAAGCAACAGCAGAAGAAGAAGTTATTTATTCAAGTTTCACGTTACATCTTTTGGCCCAGTGCCAGCTTGTTCGGCTTTAAAAGATAATGTGCTACTGTTAGAAGCAATTTCATTGAAAGTTATCTTCCATAATGTCTCCTTCTTTAGTCGAGCGAGCTCTACTAGTCAAATTCTTTTACCTCAACTAGTGCAATGCGCCAGCCGCTCTTCGTGCTTTTAGAAACCACAAAAAAATGCATAAAGGTAACGGTCCTTTGTCAGTTAATGGTTTAAAAGCAATGGTTGAGAAGTTTGAGAAAACAGGTTCTCTAAATGTTCAGTCAGGCAGATGACGAAAACCCTTATCACAGGATACAATCGAAGAAGTGGCAACGGCGATTATCGACAGAGCACCAGACAATATTGCTACCACTTCCAGCGCTCGTGGGATAGCTCGTAATCTGTATATGCCTTATTGTACGGTATACAAAATCCTACGAAAAATTATCCACTTCTATCCGTACAAGATTAGCCGTGTACAAGAGTTACGTCACACCAACCATGATAAGCGATTGACGTTTGCTCTCACTTTTCTTGCCAGAATGGAGTTGAATGATGCTTAGCCCTGGAAAATCTTATGGGGAGACGAGGCCCACTTTTACCTAAATGGAATTGTAAATACCCATAATTGCCGAATTTGAGGTAACAAGTCACCAAGAGCATTCAAAGAAATTCCTTTGCATTCACAAAAGATACCGGTTTGGTGTGGTTTCACAGCAGATATGATCATAGGTCCATTCTTCTATGAGAACATTACTCCGACAGGACCTGTAACTTGTTCTGTTATCGGAGACAAATATCGCCAAATGCTAAACAACTTTGTCATTCCGGCACTTCAGCAAAGACAGTGCCTGGAGAAAGTCATTTTCATGCAAAATGGAGCCCCTCCACATATTGCTTTGTGGATACAGCAGCTGCTACGACAGAAATTTACAACAGAAAGAGTCATTAGCCTCTGTTTTCCAACTGCATGGCCACCTCGGTTCACAGATCTTACACCCTGCGACTTTTGGCTATGGTGTTACCTAAAATCTAAGGTCTATCACGAAAGTGTCCAGGACCTGGCTACGTTGAAGGATAACATATCGCGAACTGTACGGGAGATTCCTGCGAACATGTTATTCTCTGCTGTTGTAAATGCTGTGCACAGAATGCAATATGTGGTCCACAAAAACGGTGGCCACATCGAAAATGAGTTGGATGTGCTAAATAAACGGTAATTTTATTTCAGTATTGATTCTTCTTTTCTGAAACGCTCTTTTTCGAATACACAGCGCCACAAAGGGAATTTTTCATTCCAAAATTCTGGTGCCAATGTAGCATTTAAGGATTTAAGTTACTTTACGTACGACACCACTGTGGTATCGTCGAACGGCAAAGTCTTAATAGTGTTCTTTTACATAACGGGGACAAACTTATCTCTGCATCTATTCAACGAGTGTGGTAAGAATACATAATTACGTATTATTGCTGGAAACATAATCTTGAAAACGTATAATATTTATATGATGTTAAAAACAAACAAATGGAGCTATACTATCAAAATAAAAATACCAGAAGACTTAACACTTTGCAGTCCGCATGTCTCGTAAAAATTTTTTTATTCGTAAAATGTTGAAATGATTGATTGACACCAGAATTTAGAAACAAATATATTCCAAAATATGTAAAATATTTTCTTCATGTACTTGGTAAAAGGGAAATTTTCATTCCAAAATTCTGGTGCCAATCTAGCATTTAAGGATGAAAATTAAGTTACTTTACGTACGACACCACTGTGGTATCGTCGAACGGCAAAGTCTTAATAGTGTTCTTTTACATAATGGGGACAAACTTATCTCTGCATCTATTCAACGAGTGTGGGAGGAATACATAATTACAAATTATTGCTGGAAACATAATCGTGAAAATGTATAATCTTCATATGACGCTAAAAACAAACAAATGCAGCTATACCATCAAACTAAGAATGCCAGAAGTCTTAATATTGTTCTTTTACATAACGGGAACAAACTGCATCTATTCAACAAGTGTGGAAGGAATACATAGGTACCTATTATTGCTGGAAATATAATCGTGAAAATTTATAATCTTTATATGAAGAAAAAAACAAAACAAAAATCCAGCTGTACTAGCAAAATAAAAATGCCAGAAGTCTTAATATTGTTTTTATTACATAACGGAGACAAACTTATCAATGCATCTATTCAACGAGTGTGGGAAGAATACATAATTACGTATTATTGCTGGAAACATAATCTTGAAAACGTATAATATTTATATGACGTTAAAAACAAACAAATGGAGCTATAATACCAAAATAAAAATGCCAGAAGACTTAACACTTTGCAGTCCGCATGTCTCGTAAAAAATGTTTTATTCGTAAAATGTTGAAATGATTGATTGACACCAGAATTTAAGAACAAATATATATTCCAAAATATGTAAAATATTTTCTTCATGTACTTGATAAAAGGGAATTTTTCATTCCAAAATTCTGGTGCCAATGTAGCATTTAAGGATTAAAATTAAGTTACTTTACGTACGACACCACTGTGGTATCGTCGAACGGCAAAGTCTTAAAGTGTTCTTTTACATAACGGGGACAAACTTATCTCTGCATCTATTCAACGAGTGTGGGAGGAATACATAATTACAAATTATTGCTGGAAACATAATCGTGAAAATGTATAATCTTCATATGACGCTAAAAACAAACAAATGCAGCTATACCATCAAACTAAGAATGCCAGAAATCTTAATATTGTTCTTTTACATAACGGGAACAAACTGCATCTATTCAACAAGTGTGGAAGGAATACATAGGTACCTATTATTGCTGGAAATATAATCGTGAAAATTTATAATCTTTATATGAAGAAAAAAACAAAACAAAAATCCAGCTGTACTAGCAAAATAAAAATGCCAGAAGTCTTAATATTGTTTTTATTACATAACGGAGACAAACTTATCAATGCATCTATTCAACGAGTGTGGGAAGAATACATAATTACGTATTATTGTTGGAAACATAATCTTGAAAACGTATAATATTTATATGACGTTAAAAACAAACAAATGGAGCTATAATACCAAAATAAAAATGCCAGAAGACTTAACACTTTGCAGTCCGCATGTCTCGTAAAAAATGTTTTATTCGTAAAATGTTGAAATGATTGATTGACACCAGAATTTAAAAACAAATATATTCCAAAATATGTAAAATATTTTCTTCATGTACTTGATAAAAGGGAATTTCTCATTCCAAAATTCTGGTGCCAATGCAGCATTTAAGGATTAAAATTAAGTTACTTTACGTACGACACCACTGTGGTATCGTCGAACGGCAAAGTCCTAATAGTGTTCTTTTACATAACGGGGACAAACTTATCTCTGCATCTATTCAACGAGTGTGGGAGGAATACATAATTACCTATTATTGCTGGAAACATAATCGTGAAAATGTATAATCTTCATATGACGCTAAAAACAAACAAATGCAGCTATACTATCAAACTAAGGATGCCAGAAGTCTTAATATTGTTCTTTTACATAACGGGAACAAACTGCATCTATTCAACAAGTGTGGTAGGAATACATAATTACCTATTATTGCTGGAAATATAATCGTGAAAATCTATAATCTTTATATATAGAAAAAAAATGCAGCTATTCTAGCAAAATAAAAATGTCAGAAATCTTAATAATGTTCTTCTAGATAACGGGGACAAAATTATCGCTGCATGTATTCAATGAGTGTGGGAGGATTACATAATTACCTATTATTGCTTGAAACATAATCGTGAAAATGTATAAATTTATATGAAGAAAAACAATGCAACTGTACTAGTAAAACAAAAATACCAACAGTCTTAACTTTGTTCTTTTACATAACGGGTTCAAACTTATTTCTGAATCTATTCAACGAGTGTGGAGGAACACATAATTACCTATTTTTTCTGGAAACATAATCGTGAAAATGTATAATATTTATATGAAGGAAAAAACAAACAAATGCAGCTATACTATCCAACTAAAAATGCCAGAAGTCTTTATATTGTTCTTTTAAATAAAGGGTACAAAACTATCTCTGCATTTATTCAACGAGTGTGGGAGGAATACATAATTACCTATTATTGTTGGAAACATAATCGTGAAAATGTATAATCCTTATATGACGGAAAAAAGAAAAAATGCAGCTATACTAACAAAAGAAAAATGTCAGTATAAGAATTTTGATTAATATAACTAAACGAATTTAAATCTATTTTAATGCATTTTTGTATGCTTATGCAGTGACCTCTCACTTATACGCGATGTTCAGTAATTACGTTTTCATACCACTTTTTTAAAACAGTAAAATTAGATTTATATATTCTGCGATTTAAGAAGCCGAAAATTACTTTATAAAAAAACTGATGCGGAAAAATGATTTCCGTGTATCGCCTATAAATGAAAGTTTACTGTACATACTTTTGTATAAATTTTAAAATAAAACAGTCTAATTTTACTGATTAGCCGTTATTAGGTTAACAAGTGCAACACATGTTGAAACAGATTGTAAAATAACGGTGCGTGATAGAAAAAAAATCGGATGTCATTTTTGGAATAAAACATCCAAAATTCCTAGAATCAGTATAAAGTTTTAGAAAAAGCTTCCGCAGACAAACTTTTGTAAGCATGGATTATTTATCGACCTGTCTAATCTATTTATTTTCCCTTAAGTCTGGTTATGTGGCAATAACTCTAGCTCACTCCTTTAGTGTAACCGGAATTATCATTTTCTGTTCTAAGATGATGATTAATGATCCTTATAAGTTAACCAGACATGGCCATATAGTAAAATGTCACTTTTGGCGACTTCACATCATGAGAAAAAATATTTGACTACCAGTTTACTGTAAAATGTGAACTGTACGCAGTATATTTTCTGTAACATAAGATCATTTATTGATATACATACATTTAATATTTTTTAATATAAAATCTCCACACTGTAAAACAAAAATCTGTAATTTTGACAGAAAAATACTTTTTTAAAGAAAAATAGTTTTTTCTGGTAAAAAATGCCGATTATGTAATTTCTACAAAAAAAAATCTACATTTTTTACAGAAGAAAACCGTTTTAATGAAAATATACAGATATTTTCTGTAAATTAAACGGTTTTCCACTGGCGTCAAAATTGACAGTCAATCGCAAAGTTGACAGTAAAAAATTTTCTGTAAATTTTTTAAATCTTTTTTTACAGTGTAAGACACTTCATATCTTTTATTTAGAACTACAAATGATAAACTATTTTTTGCTTGAAACAATATGTGTTAAAAACAAAGAACAGTAAACTCTTCAATAGTGTTTCTAATCTAATGATTCTTATTTAACCACTTACTTTGTTAACCCTACTTAACACGGGTACGCATAATTTGTAAAAAAACAACTATCCCAATTTAACTCGTGCCGTCAGATGAGACACAAGAATCTTTTTCCATAGCATAATTTTTATTTTGTTATTAGTATGAATATTTATATTTATATCTATATTTAAATTGATATATGTTTAAAAATATATATAAGTTCTCATTTTCAGTTACAAATTCCACTTTCTGATTTACAAGCAATGTTCAGTGATTTTAAAAGCGATGTGTATTATTAATCGTAATAGTATTGGAAATGGTAAACAGCCATATAATTACTTACCATTCACTTTATTATTTTAACTCAATCATACTGATTATTAAAGATATCAGACGAATTGAATATATTTAATTGAGTGAAAAAGTCCACAGGCTTTAGTTGAACCCAAGACCTTTGACTTAAATTGCCAACACTCAACTTATTGATCTACCTGGACCGTCAACCTTCGGTCACATTTCACTGAGCTAATCCTGTTGGCAATATTCAACTTTATTGACCTTATTTTGTAACTCAGTTAAAAAAAAAACTTTTCGTATGATGTCTTTACTAAGCAGTATGATTGAGTTAAAATAAAAAGGTGTATCTTCGTATCCATCGTTTAATGGTGTTCCATTACGTGCGGTTTATTCGAAGTGTCTACATGGCAAAACAAATGAAATTGCCAAAAAAGGTTATCTGTGAGAAATGTGTCTGGCGGTTGACGGTCCAGGAAACTCAATAGATAGAGCGGTGATAATTTAAGTCAAAGGTCTTTGGTTCGACTCCCAGCTTGGGGATAGTTATCACTCATTTGGAAAATATCAGTTCGTATGATAATTGCCATTCATTTTTTGTCACAAAACATTTTGGAATATTTTGATAGAAAATAATATGCTTATTTTTTCACTCGGTTGAAAAAAAAAACATTTCATATGATGCATTTACCAATCAGTATGATTGAGTTAAAATAAGAAAGCGTATTCTCGTATCCATCGATTATTGAAGCTCCATTACGTGCGGTATGTATTTTTGAGCTGTCTGTATCACAAACCAGATGTTATTGCCAATAATATTGGTTATCGGAGGGAAATGTGTCTGGCGGTTGACGGTCCAGGAAACTCAGTAGGTTAAGCGTTGGCAGTTTAAGTCAAATGTCTTAGTTTCTACTCACAGCTTGGGGATTTTTATCACTCAGTTGGAAAATATCAGTTCGTATGATAACTACCATTCATCTGTTGTCACAAAACATTTTCGAAAATTTTTATAGAAAACAATATGCTCTAAAGCACTTATTAAAAATAAAGAAGAAAGCAATACATATTTTTTTGAAAGAAATTAACACAAAATAAGAATCTATGAATGAAAAGCATGGTGTTTAAATAAACATCATTTTTCAAGTTTTTTTTTTTTTTAAACTTGCTTTAGAAAGAAAATTTTCATTTTCCTGAAATTTATATTGTATGTACAGCTATTTATTAATTATTGAAGGTATACATTTAAATAATTTATATTTTCAAATTATATATAAATAATTACAAGGTAATGCTTAGTTTCATTTTAAAAATTACTCGGCTACTAATGTAATAATAGATACACCGATTCGGAATATAAATTTTTGATCCTGAACTTTTTCTAAAATTAAAACATTATTTATTTGGAAAGCATTTATTTGAAAATAATAATGGCTTAGAAAATTCTTCAAAACTGTTGCAGTGATTCCCACAGGGCTGGTTCACTTACTCCACTTGAGTTGCCTACAAGTTACAGAGAATTTTAAAAGAAAGTAAACATCAAAGTGAATTCCCACTTTGACAAAGTGAAGAAATATTTTTCAGTCAACTGGGATTTAAATTAAAATTGGTGGTTTTCCAGAAGTTTAAGATATATAAATTAGTATATCTGTTTTCAGTTTTCAACACAAAATAAGCAAATATTTTTTAGAAAAATATGATCTGTATAGAGAATACGGCAACATTTACAAATTAAATTTCACATGTTGAACTTACACAAATAAATTTTGCTATGTAGTTTAAATTCTGCATCTTCATATTAATATCAAAAGGTGAATGTTTGAATTGATAGAAAATCTTAACATACTCCTAAACTTCTAATAAAATATGTTTTATTTAAATTAATCTTATTTAAATATACATACAAGGTACTTTACGTATATATTTTTAGTTATTTCTATAGTAAAATAACTTTTAACTGAGCACTATTGGAGATTTAACTTACGCTTTAAGAAGGTAAAATTAACTATTATAAGAAACACAATGTCTGGCTTTACAGATCCAGACCGATCCCAGGGTCCAAACCTGATCTGAGCCAAAAAACGACCAGGGCTTATTTTTTTTCTGCAGACTTGTGTTGGCCATGGCTACTACTCTCGGAAAGTAGCCCGAAATATTATCCTACTACTTTCCGGCCCGTGTCGGTACAAAAAAGTTTTTTGGTATGGAATTAATAGTGATGTTGTATATTTATTTAACGGCATCTTCGGAAATTATAGAGAAATATTTTTAAAAATTACACTTTTCCTTTATATAGCTTGAAAATCATGATTATTTTAAAAACCTTTTGTATCATTGTAAATTATATTATTTTGTCTAATGAGTCTTCATTTGAACGTATGTTTTTAATTATGTTATTACAGCGTATTTCAAGGATTGCCAATTTCAGCTGAAAATTGTTGTATTTTTTGTTGGAGTTGTGAGGTCATGGTGCTATATCGTAGAGTATTAAATTCTCAAGATCACTATTGACTACTATCGATTGTACATCAAAATATAGAGAGAAAAGGAAATCGCTTACTTTTTCTATGATCGATCGCATTGTGAGTAATTATTCACTGAATTATCCAATAGATATATCCTTCAGATATGATGATAGTGCACAACACTAATAAGTATACCCTTTTGAGATTTGTAAAGCTAACAGAAACTTTTTAACATTAATATTAGTTTCATTGAAATAATTAAATGGAGTTCTGGAACTTAAATATTAAACTTATATATATTATCTTGATTAAATTACAATTAATTGAAGAGTTAACAATTTAAGAAACATTTTTCTTATTTTGTCAGGAGAGATTACTCCTGCGTCTATACAGCATGGATTTTTGAAATACACTGAATAACCATCATTAAATCTGGAAAGTTCAAATATATATTGCGAATGTTCTTTGAAATAATCAACGTCACTATTGCATATCTCACAGGTGATTGGGATTTTCACATTATTTGATAAATAGTCAGTATAAAGAGTTTATTAGCTCATATAGTATATTTAATGTTTAATAACTGTCTTATAAATTGTCTTTAAGATCGATAATAAGTTTATAATAACATGATTACAAATATATTTCACTTTTATTAGATGAGAGTTGAAAATAAGATTATAACTGTCTATTGCTTCACGTTTTGAAAGTTGAGAGGGTGAAAATGGGTAACTGGTTTCAACAGATGTGTCGATGAAAGAAATTTATAGTTCGGTTTTTTTCTTTGCGCACTTTCACTTTCTTCTTTTTATTTATCTTGAGTAGAAAAATATTAAGTTTATTCGAATGAATGGATTATTATTTAATATTTTTCTGATAAATATGTGTGAAATATTGTTTGTGGAAATTTTATTTGAATGAAAATGCCAGTAAACAAACAGCGGCTTCTTTTTAGAAACGTCGTCTGACCCCGATTAAGCCTCTTCTCATTAATTGTTGACCGTGTTGGTTGAGGCATTTATTACGAAAAACAAAACGACCCGTGACAAGGAATGAAACTTTCTGGCAATGCACACATCTAAATGAGATACTTCCTTATAAACTGGGGTAATCTGAACAGTAAATGGTTAAAAATTAGTATGTTTTTACTTTTTTCCTACAATTTTAACTTTGTTGATCATATGAAAAACGTTAGCTTGAATTAGCTTCAGTCATTACAATATCATCCAGTGTAATGACCAATTTTTCTTGTCTCTTGGTTTTACTACTGTTTTTTTATGTGTGTGTGTTTGCAATAGAATCCTATATGTCCCGATTAAAAAAATATATTCAAAGCCCTCTTGTTATAAAATTTTCTTTATGATATGAATATAATACGGACTTACAAGGAAACCACTTTTGGTGCAGCTCGCACCTAGCATTGAGAGCTGGTGCATTTTAAAGCCTTATATTACGAAGTTTCAGAATCGATAAAATTTTTCTGTTAACATTATAATTTTTTATTTTACAGCAGCATAACTTTCTGAAAATGTAATTTTCGAGACCACTTACCGGACTAATAACATATAAGTTTTTTTGAAAAAACGTACTTTAAAGTACGAATTAGTTAATAATAAGAATAAAATATTGAAAAAAGTTTAAAATTTCCTTCAAGAACCTACAAATTTCATTTTGAAACAATATAACATTACAATTGCACTTTTTGCGGTGTGAAATTGGCTTTATTTGCTACCGTATAATTTATCCCAGTCGTCCGTCCGCTGTATGCTATTAGTGGTCTGCATCATTTTTGGCGATTACTTGCATCATATTTGGCGACTTAACTCGCATTTGGCGTGAAATTGACCATTAAAAATATAATAATAAAGAATTTAACGTATAAAAAAATTATATAAAATATGATTTTAACAGAGAAATTTAATCGGTTCTCTAACTTTTATGTGTAGGGCTACAAACTGCACCAGGTCTCGATGCTAGGTGCAAGCTGCACCAAAAGTGTCTCCCTTGTTACTAGAGAACACTTTTATGAAGACACTTTTAGAATTCCCTCCAGTCGACCGTCTGCTGTATGTGATTAGCGGTTTGGATTCGTTGCACCATATTAGGTGACTTAACTCGCTTTTGGCGTGAAATTAATGATTAAAAATATAATAATAAAGAATTTAACGTATACAAAATTATATAAAATATGATTTTAACAGAGAAATTTTATAGGTTCTGTAACTTTTATGTGTAGGGCTACAAAATGCACCAGGTCTCGATGCTAGATGCGAGCTGCACCAAAAGCGATTCCCTTGTTATTAGATAACACTTTTATAATTTAAAAAGTCATTATTAACAAAAATCATAATTAATCATCAAATTATCATAAAAGGTTTCGATTCGTTGCACCATATTTTGCGACTTAACTCGCTTTTGTACCTGAAAATCACGATTAAAAAAAGTCCTTCCGGCCTGTACCGGGAAGAAAAGGTAGCTTTCCTATATCTTCGTTTTAAAATTTTAGCTAATTTTACACGAAAACAGCAAGTTAAAATGCAAAGAAACGTTTACGAAAGATTCGTTAATACTGAATTTGAATAAGAAATTCGCCAAATTATTGAGCAATAGCATAATTGGCTTCATTTATGAAGACCTATTTTGGTCGCCAAATTTGACAAAATTTCGCCAAATGTAGCCAATTTTGCCACCAATGTCGCCAATTTTGGCGCTAACGGATATGAATATATAGTTTTATGCGTATGATTGGGAAAATTATTACAACAATGAAAGAAAATAATTTGCGAGTAATCGCGTTAATGTGCTGTTTCGTTTCAAAATGTCAGCCACCCTAGAATTTCAAACTGCTCTATCTCAGCCATTTTTTAAGATAGAGGTAAACCAAAAAATGCTCTGGAATCCTTGTATCAAGGCCTAAAATGTAATTAAAAATAAATTTAAATTTTTAATTTTTTTGTATATTTATTTTAGTTTTAAATTTTTAAATGGCCGCCATCTTGAAACAAAATTTCATACCAAGCTGGCCCACGAACTCTGTCGATACATTGGTCAGCTTAATACACACAATTAGTTTCATCAAAATTGATTTATAAATGCGAGCGTTATCGTATGACATAGGTCAGATATATATATATATATATATACAGGGTGTTCCGTTAAAGGGGTCCAATATTAATAGGGGTAATAGAGGAGATCACATGGAGCATAAATCAGTATATAAAGCCTGGTCGGATCTCAATAGTTTTCAAGTTACAGCAAATAGAATGAAAATTCGGAAAATTGTAAAAGAACCCTCATTGCTAAACTATCGATAATGCTACATAAAAACGAAGCACATATTTAAAAAGAGCAGAAAAAAACCTACAAAATGACATCAATTGTATTAAAATAGCAATATTTATTGACGAGTTACAAGCCCTGAAACAGTGAAAAAAGTACGAAATCCAATATACATCAAAATAGTTAATCGTTAATTCCAAAAAGACAACTCTAGCTACAACAAGGAAAATGTAGTAAAATTTGGTCCATTCCGAAAACTTTCGAAAAAGCTTACAATGAACCATATCGGTTTAATTGTGTGAGAGAAATTAATCAGTTTCTTAGTTACAACTCCGCTTTCTTTGACACTAGCAAAGGTTAAACTCCGCCCATCACGATTGGAAACACCGCCTTTTTAATTACTCTCAACTATACATTTTCGATCATGCTTCTTCTGAGATGCAATATTTTTAATTATTCAAGAGTTGAATGAACCAAAATAACTTTACAATAATAGTCTACATTTTAAAGTGGTCTTTTATTGATATAAAGCTTAAGTTAAATTCCTTAAAATTAAACTGGTGGTAAAAATTCGGAAATAATTAAAAATATTGCGATTTGTAACTATGCAAGAAGTTTCAGTACATGTTTTACATGGACAATTATTGTATGTATATGTGCATCATAATTTATGATAGGAAATAATAATAACAAATAGCTTAATAATTTTATTAAATATAAATTTTAAAAAGACACTAAATTTTAAATTAATTGATACAAACTTTGTAATTTACAATTTGAGTACACCACAGTCTGTGACTTACAAAATACTGTGCCAAAAAGTGTTGAAAATAAAAGAAAAATGACAAATAAAGAATTACATTCCACGTACTTTATGACATATGTGAAGCATAGTCTTCTGGCCTGCGCTGCACAGTTCAATGTCGGAAGGCAGACGAACGGACATTATTATAATAGGTGTTCGAAGTTGCGCCCATTAACAGAATCGCACAGCCGACAGCGACGTCGTAAAGATTGGCGAACACGCCGAAAAACTCCGACGGAGTTGGGAATGTCTCCTGCAGCGACAACGATTCGCGCTAGTAAATCCTCCGGTGTATCCACAGGCGTTTCATACACCGGCGATTTAAGGTGTCCCCAAACAAAAAAGTCTAACGGATTGAGGTCTGGAGAGCGTGCAGGCCAAGCAACAGGTCCACTGCGTCCAATCCATTTCCCAGGATATGTTGAATTGAGGTGATTGCGAACACCTATGAAAAAATGTGCCGGTGCGCCATCGTGCATAAACCACATATTGTGGCGCAATGTTGCTGGCACATTTTGCAGTAACTGCGGTAAGATATCCCGTAGGAAAACCAAGTACGTACTGCCATTGAGTACATCTGGGAGTAAATATGGTCCTATGAGATAATCGCCGAGGACACCTGCCCATATGTTCACACTGAACTTTTGTTGTGCGTTCGACGGGAAAACAGTGTGCGGATTTGTATATGACCATGTGTGCATATTGTGCGTGTTTACCACGCCCTCTCTCGTAAATGTTGCTTCATCAGTAAATAAAATATTTTCCAGAAATTGTGGATTATTTTCTGTTACATTAAGCAACCAGCGTACGAATTCTGTCCGCTGAGCACAATCTGTTACTGATAACAGTTGTACCCGCTGCACATGAAAGGGGTGCATGTTTTCTGCACGCAGAACACGCCACACACTTTGGTGAGAAACACCGACTTCAGACGCAGCAGCTCGTGTACTCGTGGAGGGGTTATCTTTAAAAATATTCAGTACATCTTCTTCCATTGCAGGTGTTCGTACATGTCGAGGTTTCCCTGCATCAATGCTTGCTGTATTAAACGATCCAGTCTCCCGTAATCGTCTATCGATTTTTATGAAGAGTTTCGAACTTGGGCAACGTCTCCTTGGAAATTGCTCACGGTACATGCGCTGTGCTAGACAAGCATTTCCATGAGCTTGCCCGTACATCAGATGCATGTCCGCATATTCTTCGTTAGAGTATTCCGGCATAATTATTATACATCAACTTACTACAATCCCACTTACAACAGCCTCCCTTTAACATAACGCCCACTGATGACTGCTGTTTTATTACACTTTTCTTCCTATACACATAGAAAATTTGCATAAAAAGTACTTCTTCTTAATCATCCTGAAAGTTCATGGAGGAAACGCAGCAGTCACGGAGTTTGCTTTAAGACAAGGCGAGAGCTGCACAATATGTCATTCACTTGACCAGACTGAATAATGAAAGGGTATTGATAGAGGTTGATCGGAAATGTATAATTGAAAGATATTAAAACGGGGTGTTTACAATCGTCATGGGTGGAGTTTCGCTCTTTCCGAGCGTACAACAGTACAGAGTTGTAACTAGAGAACTGCTTGATTTCTCCCATACAATTAAACTGATATGGTTTATTGTCAGCTTCTTCGAAAGCTTTCGGAATGGACCAAATTTTATAACATTTTCCTTGATGTAGGTAGAGTTGCATTTTTGGAATTAACGATTAACTATTTTGCTAAATATTTGATTTTGTATTTTTTCACTGTTTCAGAGCTTGTAACTCGCCATTAATTCTCAATATTCTAAAACAACTTATGTCATTTCGTAGGATTTTTTCTGCTATTTCTAAATATGTGCTTCGTTTTTATGTAGCATTATCGATATTTTAGCAATGAGGGTTTTTTTACAAATTTCCGATTTTTCATTCTATTTGCTGTAACTTGAAAATTATTGAGATCCGGCCAGGCATTATATGCTGATTTATGCTCCGTGTGATCTCCTCTATTACCCCTATTAATATTGAACCCCTTTAACGGAACACCCTGTATATATATATATATATATGGATATATCTTATATAAGGGTGGTTTTGGGGTCTGGGGGTCATGATCGGTGAAAATATATCGATATTTCCCGGAACTGCTTTCCTCCGAACGGCTGCAATAGGTAGCTTTATACTTTTTTGTATTGAAAGCTACCTAATATAATAATAACGAATTTAACGTATAAAATTATATGAAATATGATTTTAACAGAACAAAATTATCAGTTGCCTAACGTTTATGTTTAGAGCTACAAAATGCACCAGGTCTCGATGCTAGGTGTCAGCTGCGCCAAAAGTGGTTCCCTTGTTAGAAGAGAACACTTTTATAATTTTAAAAGTCATTATTAACAAAATAACACACCAGATAATTTGCATTATCATAAATGGTTTGGATTCGTTGCACCATATTTTGCGACTTAACTCGCTTTTGTACCTGAAAATAACGATTAAAAATATAATAATAAAGAATTTAATGTATAAAAAATATATGAAATATGATTTTAACAGAACAAAATTATCGGTTGTTTAACGTTTATGTATAGGGCTACAAAATGTACCAGGTCTCGATGCTATGTGCGAGCTGCATCAAAAGTGGTTCCCTTGTTAGTAGAGAACACTTTATAATTTTAAAAGTCTATTAACAATATAACACGCAATGTAATTTCCATTATCATAAATGGCTTGGATTCGTTGCATTATATTTTGCAACTTAACTCGCTTTTGGACGTGAAATTAACGATTAAAAATATAATAATAAAGAATTTAACGGATAAAAAATTATATAAAATATGATTTTAACAGATAAATTTTATCGGTTCTTTAACTTTTATGTGTAGGGCTACAAAATGCACCAGGTCTCGATGCTAGGTGCGAACTGCACCAAAAGTAGCTCCCTTGTTACTAGAGAACACTTTTATAAAGACACTTTTAGAATTCCCTCCAGTCGACCGTCTGCTGTATGTTATTAGTGGTCTGGATTCGTTTCACCATATATGGTGACTTAACTCGCTTTTGGCGTGAAATTAACGGTTAAATATATAATAATAAAAAATTTAACGTATACAAAATTATATAAAATATGATTTTAACAGAGAAATTTTATAGGTTCTGTAACTTTTATGTGTAGGGCTACAAAATGCACCAGATCTCGATGCTAGGTGCGAGCAGCACCAAAAGTGGTTCCCTTGTTAGTAGAGAACACTTTTATAACTTTAAATGTCATCATTAACAATATAACACACAATATAATTTTCATTATCCTCCAAGTCTTGTGCAAGGAATGTTTAGATTAACTTCAATAGCCTGAACTTTAGGCTTGCTTAATTTAAACAAACAAACCAAAAAAATAAAGTTGAAAAATTTAAATCACTTTCATTATGTAAGGAAACGAAAATTGTAATTAAATAACCTGTCCTTTACTTCAGTTAGTTCATGTATATGATCTTTCTGAGGCCACCGCTTGCGATATTTATGGGACAAAAATATATATGCAGTTCAACTAGATGCCTTTAATTTAGGTATTTGTTAGTATAAGTTATATTGTTAGGTGAATAGTATTTTGCTTCCATGTAGTAATCTGTTAATTTTAAAATAAATAAAATATTGGTGCAGTTCAGAGAAACAGAATAAAAAAAAACTTGCATAAACTATTGGGTTCTTGCAACAGTTATTCCAATATTTGTCACTTTATTCAAAGTAGTGCTTTGAAGTATTGGTTTTTTTTCTGGCATTTTGGTTATCGTCCCGATTTAGTTAAAAATATATAGAGGGAGGGCAGTATATTATTTCAGAGCAGTTTTTATTTTAGTTACATTAAAGATTATCAAATTGTTTGTTCAGTTATGGTCTCATTCTATCAGAAATAAAAATTTATTTTTGTTGTTGTTGTTCTTATTCTTCGAATTTGCGATTTAACTAAATCGTTCAAAGATGCAGACTTAAGTTAACATAGCAATTATACCAAGTTATCCAATTATTGTTTTCTTTTCGCCCTAGGATGTCCATAACCTATCAGAATTTTTGTTTTAGTTCAGGATTAGAGTTGCAAAGGGCGGAAAAAAACGGGTTTATTCCCGGGAATAAACCGGGTTTTTTGGGAGGGAAATATTGAAAATTCCTGGGAGTTTTCAGAAAGTTTTAGACATGAAATTTTTAATTTGTAAAAAACAATGTTTTTTACAAATGTAAACAAAACGAATAACACAAATGCAGAAAAATAGCACAGTTTACATGAAAACGCACGACATACATGGTTAAGCTGCAGAAATATTAAGTCAGATAATTAAAATATCATAAGTAATTTGATATTTTAATCGTGGATAAGTAGAAAGTGCGAGAGGCAGATGACAGATTCATCTTGCCTGACATGACTATAAATATCACCCTGTTCTCTGATTCCGACAATGTAAACAGAAATAAAAACGAACAAAACTAATAGAAATTAATGCAAAAATGCGCTATCTCACAAACAAATTCATATTGAGTATGCCTGAATAGTAAATATGCCAGCTAACAGAAGATAAACAATTTTAATTTTTAAAGAAATATTCAAATTTTTACAAATTCACAGCCACCATTGTTTTGAATCAAGTGAGCTATAATAAATCATAAAAACTTAGAGCACAAAATCCTGAGTTTTGTGAATTCATAATGAAAAACCTATTTTATACTTTTCAGAACAGTGCTTGAAATTTCTTAAAAATAAACTGAAAAATACTAGTTTTGTTTACTTTCAAAACTCCTTCAAAATTTCCAATATTCCCCAAAATTCCGGGTTTATTCCCAAAAATTCCCGGGTTTATTCCCGTCCCTCAAAAACTGCGGGTTTTTTGCAACTCTATTCAGGATATTATGTATTCTCATATTCCGTTCTTAATGTGAATGATAATCATACATCCTTTCCTAGCCTTAATATTGGAGACAAAAAATCTTTCTCTGGATTCATAATTTAGACTCATGTGTGCTGCGATGGTGCAGTTCATTTCTATATCTTAGTTAATAAATATTTGATGGTTGGTAGTTTCATTAGTTTAAGTGCACAAATTTAACGTTGGACATACATTATATCAAAAAATTAAATACAAGAATTAAATGATGTCAATAAGCTTTGTATTTCGTTTTTACAAACTTGAAATATTATACAGTATGCCAACTAAAGTCCCTTGCCGCCCTCTTAACTTCAGAACGGCTGCTGCTATATTCATAAAAGTAGTGTCTAGGTATAATAAAGTAGGCATGCGCCATTGAATGAAATCGCCTACGGCGCCACCTTTTGGAACACTTGCGAGTTAGCCTTCCTATCTCGAAAACGGAAAGAGATAGGGAAAAAAAGGGATTTACAAATTTATAGAGCACCATCGATTTAGTACGAAAAGTCACCTTGTGGACATTAATGCGAAGAATAGAACGGTTAAAACGCGCATTTGTTTTTTCGTGATTTTCTACACTGTGACGTGACAAAACGATCTTAGAAAGAAAAAAAGAAAACTAGTTGAAACAATATATCTTTATATGAGATGTTCAAACTTCTCACCGTCAGGTGCAATGCACATTTGGATCCTTGTTTGAATTTCACGTTGTACACGTTGTAGCATAGATAGTGACACGTTAGCACAAGCGACCGCATTGCGTCGTTTTGATTGGGAATCACAAGCGATACCACTGTGTCACATTGCACTGTCCTGTTTAGTCCTAAAGATAATCATTTCGCCTTCCGTTCAAGATTCTTGACGTCACAGTGTAGAAAATCACGAAAAATCAAATGCGCGTTTTAGCCGTTCTATTCTTCGCATTAATGTCCACAAGGTGTCTTTTTGAACTAAATCGATGATGCTCTACAACTTTGTAAATCACTTTTTTGCCCTATCTCTTTCCGTTTTCGAGATAGGAATGCTAACTCCGCAGTGTTCCCCCAGGTGGCGCCGTAGATGGTTTCATTCAGTAGCGCATGGTTATTTTAATATACCTAGACACCACTTTAATAAATATAGCAGCAGCCATTTTAAAGTTAAAAGGGTGGCATACGACTTTAGTGGGCATACTGTATATTAATTTTTTAAAAATAAAATGGTTTTCGCGTTTCAGTATAGGAGCGGAAAAATTATTTTATTTCAATTCCGAACTGAAAAAAAAATTAGTTGGGACTTTCCGTCCATCATAAATAAAATTTTCTGAGATTCGATTCCCGGTACGTTTTTGGTTCAAATCCTGGTTTCAAATCTGTAGAATAGATACTATAACTTTTCTTAATTATTTTAATTTTGTATTTTGCTTAAGTAAAGTTTTTAAATGTCGTTTTTCAAATGCCAAAATCTATACGGGAAAATAAATTTATTTTGTCCGCTTATCCCTAGGGTTTTTTTAAAACATCCGGAGTATTTCAAAGGAACTAGAATATTTTTCTAAATAACCCTATCGGTCTTTGGGTTAAAACGGTTGGGGAGTATAAATCTTATGAATAACAAATCTGTCTCATGTAGCTGAATATATTTTTTTCTATTTTGCAAACAAAAATCTATTATTTTAAAAAGAAAACAAAAAAGTATTTCGTTTATTAATGTTTGATAGTGTTTTCAAGTGAATTATATTTATGTGAAATTAAAAACTTGAAACTTGTACTTTAAATTTAAAGCAAACTTATTTTGCTTTTTAAATACGTATATCTCAGGATTAAAAATGTAATTAAGTGTTCTTACTCATATTAAAGAAAAGTGTATACTTTTCTTATGTAGAAACATATAATAAATAATATGCAATAATTAATATTCTATGTAATGTTAATTAATTTTCATTAAAAAAAAGAAATATTAAGAAAATATCTTTGAATAAATTGTACTTCAGTTTAGATTTTTCGACGATACTTTTGGCAAGTGGTTATCCTGTAATAAAAGGTAATATTTTTATATGATATGATAAAATGTAAATGACAGTTCGGCATTGTTTATGAAAAAAGTATATTAAAAATTTTACTGTGATTATATTGATTCTCTTTAAATATAATATCAAAATCGAAAATATATAATTTAACACAAACTGAAAAGTTCGAATATTTCAAAATCTTTACACAAAAAGGAAACCTGCACAATGAACAAATGCATAGCGCTAATGATTATTAGAAATATGTGGTCAAATTTGTATTAATATATTTTTTCTACTTGTAACAAAAGGTTGTGAAATATCTAAAAATCTCCAAAAAATGAAACAGCATTATATGAATAGCTTAACTTCATGGATATATCATTTAGTCCTAAATCTGTCTAGGATATTTCAGCTTCGTGATAAATTCTTATAAGGCTGCTTAGAAGAAAACGCTCTTCCTCAGAAGAAATGTTTTTTATCATTTCAACAGCATAAAAATGATATGGGAAACGCTATATGATGGAATTAAACTTATCATTTTACCTTTTTGGTGAAAAAAAATAGCTAGTACTAATATGTATATTTTTAAATATTTTGCAGAATTAGGTGAAAATTAAAGAATGAATTTTTAGTTTAAGACAATATTAATCGTGCTCCAAAAATTACTGTTTTATTTACAAAAATAATTAAAAAAACACATATTATTATAAGAGTGTTGAATTTAAATCAAAATATGTGTAATAAAAGCTTTTTTTATGAAAGAAGAAATGATTAATACATTTAATAAAGAATGGTGTGAAACATTGTAAGCAAAAATTTGTTTATAACTTGCATTTCCATATAGATTTCTTCAGCTTTTATAGCATACATGCCAGAAAATTCCGTTTAATCCCTAGAAAAAAATCCATGTAAAATTATTTTTCCGGTAGATGAAAATTCAATTGCCATTTTTAAATCGAACTTTTCGAAGCCATATCGAAATCTTACATCAAAATTTGTCCGTAAAAATTTTTAGTGTTTCAGATAAAAACAAAAATAAAATTATATCTTGCATTTTGGTGCAATACAGACCAGTTATGCAATAGCTATTTAACTATAATTTTTTTTTGTTTTTTTTTAATCTTGGTTTGCCGCATGCACATATAGTATAGATATCGTTAGAAAAAAATAGCTGATTTATTATAAAGCAGAGTTTAAATAAAAGATATTTTATGCCAATTTATACAAAAGAGATCTTGTCAAAGGTAATTCTAAATTTTTATTTTTATTTTTTATAAATGATAATTGCTCACTATATGTTAAATGAATGTTTATACATTTACTCTAAAAACAAATGCATTTTCTAATTCAAATATACAACTTTCGTTTTGAATAATAAATGTTTTATAATAATAATAATAATAATAATAATAATAATAATAAAATACTTGTATTAAAAGATAGATTAAACATAACACATAAATTGGTTTAAACATAGAAATGTTTAACCTTATTTTATGAAAAAACTCTTTAACGTCTTAAATGATTTTTCAATAAAGGTATTAGTTCAATTAGAATTTTTTTTTTAAATAAAAGAGTATACATGTTTTGAATAAAGTAATAAGTTTTCTCATATGAAATATATAACTGTATATTTGGATTATAAAGTAATTTAATTATTATTTTTATACAATATGTATTTTCATTTTAAACATGCTACTTTCATTTAAAAATATGACAAATTTATTCATAATAAAAATAAATATTTGTATAAACAATATCTTTGTTTAAATATATATTTTATTGAAATGTTGTTAAAACTTCTGGAGTTATTAACTCAAAGTGTGTTATGCATGTTCTGTTTTCCCATTAGCGCAAAAAGATAATAGAGAATTAATAGAGAATTATATTTGGTAATGGTATTTAAGCGATTTTTTTTTTTTTTTTTTTTTTTTTTTTTTTTTAAAGACGAATGGGATGTTTATAAGAATGTATTTTAATTTGAGTGATGGGAAATAAATTTAGTACGAGATTTTCTGGTACAACTTCTAAGTTTTAAAGTGTTTGAAAAGAAATTGTTTACATAACATTTTTCATTTTTTTCTGAATCACAGGTCTTTATTTAGGAATAATAAAATGTTGGTGTATTAGGAATAACACCAAATAAGTTTTATTTAAAAATGCTTCGTTTAAAACCCTTACATTTTCAATATCCACTAGCCATACAAAAATATATTAGCTGAAAGGTATTCTTTATTTTACTGTTTATTACATTACTGTGAGCTAACTTTCATCTTTTAAACATGAAGCCCCAATGATGGGCTTTAACCTAACACGACACATTAATTAACATTTTATTAGGTATGTTGCATTATTTAACAAAAACCTTTTCTGAGTTCGTGTTTACATTCAAATTAATGTATATATATAATAATGGTACTGTTTCTAATCGGAGTATTTGTGTGTATATTAAACTAAATACAAATATTGTGTCTATTTGTTGAGGAATAATATAACACATATTAATGCAAAAGTAATACCCGTGGGTGGAGAGTCACATATCCAAAATACTATATAAATCCGAAGTAGCATTAGACGTCAGCAAAGTGTGAACATATTATTAAATGTGATAGATTACTAATAAGGAGGGTGTTCCAAACTCAGAAATTAAAGTTTTCTTTTTCAAGAAAGTATGACATATTATTAAAAATGCATCTCAATTCAAAATACATAAATAAATATATTATTTATTAGTATGCCTCAATTAGAGAGCAACTACAGATATATTGGACGTAATGGATAAAAGTAATACCCGTGAGTGGAGCTTCACATATCCAAAAGACCATACATATCCGAAATAGCATTAGCTGTCAGCAATGTGTGAAAATAATACAAAATGGGATAGACTACTAATTAAGGACGGTGTTCCAAACTCAGGAATTAAAGTTTTCTTTTTCAAAGAAGTATGACATATTATTAACAACGCATATCAATTCAAAATACATAAACAAACATAGAATTTATTAGTATGCCTCAATTAGAGAGCAATTAGAGATATTATTGGACGTATGCTTACAATAAACATTTTGGTCCATACTAATGCAATCTGCATTTTATGATAGCATTTTCTTCTTTTTTATTTTTCAAAATATATTTTATGATAAATTATAATCGATTCAAAAACATAAGTAAAAACATGAGAATTCAGGTACTGAAACCATATTTTGTTAATGTAAATTCTTTTTATCAAATTTAGTTACTAAGTATATTTATTTAAATCAATACATTAACGATAAAAACGTCTTCACTCAACCCTTATAACTTTACAAACCACCAAAAATATCTTTTGATATAATATCTCTTATATTAATATATATATATATATATATATATATATATATATATAAATGTTTGCATGCGAGGTAATTTGGTTGAACAGTAACGCTTTTCCAACTTTCTTTAGCATATTTTTCTTGCTCCTGACAAAATCTAATAAGTCTACTTATGCCAAAACTCTTATCAGCGGAAATGTTTCACTTCCGTCAGCTTCCGAAGAAAGAAATTGTATTAAATAAATATTTCCAAATGATATTCATAGAAAAAAATACATAATATAGAATGTATGGCAATGTTTTAAGATGTTGAAATTATAATATTGTGTAATTACTACTTTTGGTTGTTATTAGAAATTTTCAGAAATTGAATTGTTTAGAAATTTATGAAAATAATGGAATTTGACTTTTTTTTTTAAACATACATTTTATAATTCCCTTCTCTATTAAAGATCTGAAATTTAAAATACAGAAAATGAAATGTAACGAAGACGATAAGTTTCCCAAAATACATATCGATGAAAAATCTCTTTAGCATTATCTCAAAATATATTGTTTGATTCAATTTATTCACAACATAAAATATAATAAAATATTTTTTCAAAGAAATTCCCCAAAGGTTCTGAAAATAAGAGATTTTTCGAAAAGACTTCGTGATATTTATTACAATATCTAGTTATCCAAAACACTAGGGATAGAATTCGTATTGGTATGTTTAGTATAAGATCTGTGTTATTCTAAACGTATGAGAGATAAACCGTTTATCCAAGTTTTCTACTAATTTTTACACCAATCGCTTAACCTAGATACTGAAAGTTTTTCAATGTATTCTAAACACAAAGTATACTGAACTATTTTTTCTTGCATTATTTAACAAAAACCTTTTCTGTGTTCATGTTTATATTCAAATTAATGTATCTATATAATAATGGTACTGTTTCTAATCGGAGTATTTGTGTGTATATTAAACTATAATTCCTATAATTATATTAATAATATATATATATAATTAATATATATTAATCTATATTATATAACCTATAATATATATATAGGTTAAATATATATAATTATTCCTATTAAATTATAATTAAACTATAATTATAAACAATAGTTCCCCCAAAATTCTGAAATAAAACAGATTTTTCGAAAAGATATCGGGCTATTTATTACAAAATCTAGTTATTAAAAGTACTGGAGGTAAATTTCGGATTGATATGTTTAGTATAAGATATGTGTTTTTCTAACTGCATGATAGACAAATCGTTCAACGAAGGTTTCTACTAATTTTTGCAGCTATAGGTTTAACTATGCATATGCGGGTGTTCAATTGATCCACAGCCATGTTTTCTGCTAGTTTTTACATCAATAGCTTAAGACATGCTATAACTTTAATAATTAACTAAAATTTCTCAATATTTTTGCAAATTTTGAGTGCAGTTATACAATAATAATAATGGGTTTTTTTGAAAAGGAAAGAACATATCTTTAAGTTTCAAAAACATTTTTTTATTTGGAAAGAGGTTGAAAAATGGTACTCTGGCAGCTTTTGATATAAGAGTGTGCAAAAATTGAAGCGTTCCACAGTACCAGAGCAATTGAGGAATCTGCTTATCTGTAACAAAAAAACAGAAAAAAACCCTTAAAATTTACGATATTTTGTAATCTTTCTTGGATGGGTTTATAAATTTTTTTATCCTGAAGAAAATGGCCGCCGTTCAAAATTCAAGTTGTCGATTTTAGAGAAATATTTTCGGATTTAAATCGCGCAAAAGATATTTACTATTCGAAGATTGAAAAACGCGTCCGCGAGGGACTAAAAAATAGTATATATTGGAAAAGTATGAAAATTTCAACCAATTGGTCGATCCAATCTCGAGTTCTACTTCATACCGATTTGTAAAACAGAATTTCGAGAATAACAGGTTTAAAGTTTTACAACGTTTTTAAACAAACATAGATAACAGTGACAGTTTTCAACTTACATATAATTATCTATACCATATAATGAACACCCCTGGATTTCCTCTTTCTTAATTCTTTTGTTTTTACATGTACGCAGCACACAATATGCTAAAAATGGACCAATTCACTGCATCACCAAAAGGCGGATAATTTTTGAACCAATACGAATTTTGAAAAAACTGCTTTACCACAAAGGTTTTGAGGGTATAAAAAGTGAAAAGGTGTAAAAAAAAATCAAACTTTTTCCAACAAAAGCTATAACATGCTTTGACCTACATACTGGAGAATTTTCAATGTATTTAAAACACAAAATATTCAAACTATTTTTTCTAAATAATTTCCCAACTTCTGAAATAAAACAAAACTTTCGAAAAGACTTCATGATATTCATTACAATATCTAGTTCTCCAAAGTACTAGAGATAGAATTCGGATTGGTATGTTTAGTATAAGATCTGTGTTAGTCTAAACGTGTGATAGACAAACCGTTTAGCCAAGTTTTATACTAATTTTTACATTAATAGCTTAACGTAGAAACTGGGAAGTTTTTCAATTTATTCTAAACACAAAATATACTGAACTATTTTTTCCTAAATAATTTCACCAAAACTTCTGAAATAAAACAGAACTTTCGAACAGACTTCATGATATTTATTACAATATCTAGTTATCCACAGCAGTAAAGATGGAATTATGATTCGTATGTTTAGTATAAGATCTGTGTTATTCTAAACGTATGATAGATAAACCGTTTAGCCAAGTTTTCTACTAATTTTTACATCAATAGCTTAACGTAGATACTGGAAAATTTTCCAATATATTCTAAACACAAAATATACTGCACTTTTTTTTTCTGAATAATTCCCCAAAACATCTGAAATAAAACAGATTTTTCGAAAAGACATCGATATATTTCCTACAATGTTTAGTTATTAAAAGTACTGAAGATAAATTTCGAATTGATATGTTTAGTATAGGGTCTGTGTTTTTAAAACCATATGATATATAAACAGCTCAGCCAAGTTTTCTACTAATTTTTGCAGCTATATGCTAAGCTATACATATGCGGGTGTTCAATTTATTCACAGCCATATTTTCTACAAATTTTTACATCGACAGCTAAACCTAGATACTGAGGAATTTTCAATTTATTCAAAACACAAAATAAACTAAACTGTTTTTCTAAATAATTTCCCAAAACTTCTGAAATAAAGCAGAACTTTCGGAAAGACTTTGGGACATGTAATACAATATCTAGTTCTTAATTGCACTGTAGATAAATTTCCGATTGATATTTTTAGTATAAGAGCTGTGTTTTTCTATCCGTATGGTAGGAAATTGTTTAGCCAAGTTTCCTTAGAATTTTTGCAGCTATAGTTTAAACTATATAGTGGGTGCGTATTTTCAATTTATCTACAGCCAAGTTTTCTAATAATTTTTGCATCAATAGCTTAACATACATACTAGGTTTAGAGGGAGGGGGGTGTTCAATTTATTCACAACATAAGACTAAAGACAACTTAAACTGAGCTATTTTTTTCTAAAAATTCCCTAAAGATTCAGGAAAAAAAGATTTTTTGAAAAGGCTTGTGTTTTTTATTATAATATTTATTTATTCAAAGCAATAGAGATACATTCTGGACTGATTTGTGTAGTATAGGATCTCTGTTTGTCTTAACGTATGATAGACAAATTGCTCAGCCAAGTTTTCTACTAATTTTGCTTTAACGAGTTACCTTAATTACTGCGGAGCTTTTCAGTATTCTTTTACAATTGTATAAAAATCATTTTTGATGATATTGATTTCTTAAATAGAATAGAGACAAAAAAAAAAAAAAAAAAAAAAAAAAAAAAAAGGTATTTTGACATTAGTCTTTTTTTAACCACAAACTTGTTGTTTTGACTGGAATTATGGGTCATTATAGATAATCCGTTATACCCTTCTTTATAAATCGGATTTCATTTCAGAGCATACCTACATGTGTTTTGTAGAACTTTAGGCTAGATTTAGAACTAGTCGGTGCATGGCAATATTTATGCGCATGCGAGTAAAAGGCAGACACGATATTTGGGTGACTGGTTGGGGGTGCTACGGACATATTTGCACATAAGAAATAAACAGACCCAAGATGTTTCGTAATTATCACAGGAAAATCAATGGTATTCTAACGCATTTGGTTTATAATAGTGAGCCTTATTGCTGTGTTATCAACTGAAGGTTTTTTCTCTAGTTTGTTGTCTTTCGGAACAAGTAGTTGCTTTAAAAATGTATCGAGCTGCTCTGAGTGACCGCATGATTGGAAGTAGCGGTCTTGCTTTTCGTCTAAACTTCGAAAACCTCATGCACTTGAGGACGCAGCTATATGGCTATCTCTCAGGCTAACCATCTAAAGACGATAATAAAAACAAATTAATTTCGTCGAATCAAATATACTCAACTATAGCAGATCGAGATGCTGAGTCCCAAAACCAAGCTGACATACGCAGTCCAGTTTTAAATGGTCGTCCATTTAAAAAACCAAATAAGTCGCAGAATCAGAACTTTTCAGATATTAAAAAAAACTGTATTATTCATAAGTAAACGAATTTTTATGAGGGTTTTTTGAGAGGGAATGACTTTGGACTTCAAAGTTTGTAAATATCGAATAATTTTTATAATTTATTATGAATAACAGAATAACAGAAATACAGAAAAACTCTTCTTGTCTTATGTTTTTTTAGCAAGAAACAAGATTAGGTGGCAATTAATTTGAACAAAACTGTCATTTTAGACTTATTCCTAATCAAAGTTAAAGAAGATAGCACTTATATGGGAACATTTTTATGTTATAATATGTATGCAAATGGTAATATGATAATGTAATATGGTATCCGCATGTAATCTGGTATTGCATGCAAAAACCACTTAAGTCGCTGACTTTATGTCGCTTAAGTAATGAACGAAAATTAGAAGGTATTGTTTGAAGAGGAAGGAATACACTAACTTATGTGGTTATTACCCACATCATGGATGTATCTTTAAGAAAGCATTTGCGTCAGAAAAAGTATATTTGGAAAAAAACTTGACGTATATGGTTTTTAAAATGACTGATAAACCATATCATATGTTATTTATGACCAGAAAAAAAAATTCTAGTGTTTCCAGGATAACAATTCATTACATTTTAATTGATATTGGGTTATTTCAAATAAAGAAAAGATGAAAATAGATACTTTTCAGTTATTAAAAAATGTACCTTGGATTTCTCTAAAATATTAATTCATATATCATTAAATGTAAGTAAATATTAATCGCATTCCCTGTAGCGTTTCAAAACTAATAGTTTAAGTATTTATAATAGAAAAAAGCTATAAAACTTTGGCAAAGAACTATCTAATATTCTGTTTCCTCTAAGATGAAAAGAAAACCATTATTTTAAAATTAAATTAAGAGAAAATCAGTGTTGATTGTCGAATTTTTTTAATCTAAAAAGGTATGTTTCACTAAAATATTTATCATTAAAATGCATACATTTATGAGGCTTTAAAAAAATACTGATTTTTTATTTTTATTTTTTTTGTTTCAGATATAATATATTATGTTATATCTGATACCTATAATATATCTTATATCTATTAAAAATATTAATACTTTATTTATTAATGCATTTTTTTTCTTACACAACTAAAGTGTGCTTTTTATATGATCAAAAAGTCACTTCTCTTCTAAATCCAGTTTTTATTCGTTGCTAAAAATAAACTTAAAAAATACAAATGAATACTGTTCTTTATTTTTATGTTATTGTTTACAATTTATATCTAATGCTTTCATGTATAGCCAAATATAATGTTTTTTTATGTCAAACAAAATGTTTAAAATGAAAGCAAATAGTCATATTAACCAAGTTACTTTCTAATGTTCTTTTATCTTTCACTGTTAGATGTTTCACAATAGAGATTTAAAAACAAATGGACGAAGCAAATTCTCCTTCATTCGCAAAGCTTGTAATATAGCATCTTTTTCTCTTATATTATCTACTTTATTTGAAACTGCAGATTTCTTGTTTATCTTTTATGAAACAAAAATCAGAAAGTTTATTTTATTTCAATCAAACAAACACAAACATCTGCGGCTGTTACACACCAAAGATGTGTTTTAGCAATAGGAAAACTAAAGAAAATAAGTCAAATGCTACTTTGTTTTCTTATAAAGATTTTCTATTATATGTAATAGTTCGAAATACTGAGATTATTATTTTTTGTTTTTATTATGTTTCTTTATTGAGAATGGTCAACAACTATTTCCCACATTAAACTAAACTTGTTCTAAATAATGAGAAAGTTGTAACGGAAACATTTGTGAAGCTATTTTGAATGAGATAACTTATTATTATTTTTTATAGGAGCGTTTATTGATAAAACTTCATAAAGTGGAAAACGTAACAGTCTAAAAACAATTAACAGTAAAAGATTTACTTTTTATATTTTATTTTCTTCTTTAATTTTGGATTATATAGTTTGCGATGTCAGTCTGTCAATTTAAAAATTAAAAATAAATGAAACATTATGAAAAATCTCAAACTTAAAAAAACTACATCGCTGCATTGTTGACTAATCATTACACAACATGGAACTAGATACAGAGCTGCCAAGTCTCTAGATTTTTTAATACTAGTAGTTTCGTATAGAAAATATTACTTTATTTAATCTCATAATTCTCCAATCAAATAAAGTAATATCTGTTATTTAAAATTCCGCAAATATAACAGCTCAACAGGTATGAAAAGTATCGATTCATTATTTGAATTCCATATTTTAAAAGTACGCAAATAATACGCCCTTTCGAAAAATTTGTATAAAAGATTAACTAACTTGTCTTTATTTACATTTTAGTACTCTTTCAAGTTCTGCTGAAGCAATAAATAATTTTTAGACGAAGAACAAAAGATTGGGCCTGATACCATCTGTGAATGTAAATTTAAACCACAAACGAGCAAACTTGACGAACTCCAAATTGTTCCTGCTTATAGACTTTAAACTGATTTCTAAATAAATAAATCTTGAGTGAATATATGGTCTTTGCCATCCATGGAGCTCGATGCAATCCACCTGGGACTCTATACTGAACACCTCTTTCGGGTACTCCTCCTAGCAAAATGATGGAAAGCTCTAACAGTTGTAATCGTCTCTTGGTTGAAAACCATTAAGTTGATTTTGAGCAAAATATGATTTCTGATGCATTGTCTGTTATTTTTTCATTGATTAAATTGTCAGTTATATAAGTCTGAAATATGCCATGATCAATAGAGATCTACGAAGTTTAAATCGTTTGAATAATAGAATGTCTTGTCCGCTTGAAACTCCGAGTGACTTAACAACAACTGTCTGACGTATAATTTCAAGGATGTGATGACGGCAAGCCAACCAAAGCATTTCTTTGTTCATATTCTGTTCCAGAAGAGTACAAGCTACTCTTAATAACCCGGTATTAACAAAGGTTGTATCAAGACTTATACATTTTACTTGCTCTGAAATTCTCCACGACTCCAATGTTTCCGTTAACAACAGAAGCTATTGCCTCACCTTTCCTGGTCAATACCTTTACCTGAAACAATAATGGGTAATCTGTCTACAGTTTCAGATCCTGAAATGTCTTTTAAAATTTTGCCATCCAAGTGAACCGTCATAGGAACGCTTGCCGAAACTCTTTTTGTAAGTCTTGGGCTCTGCTTTCTCGGCTTTTGATTCTAAGGCGCCGATTAGAGGATTTGTTAACATTGTAATCGGCAGGGTCACAACCCACACTTTTTACTCAGAGTTGCCAAGTCTCCGGCTTTTTGTACACCAGTAAATTGTTAAAGAAATATATTGTTCTTTTAAATCGCAGAATGCTCCGATTAAACAAAACAACATTTTCTGTAATAAAATACTGGTGTCCAAAAAGCCAGAGACTTGGCAGGTCCGTTTACTGTTGTAGTCAAAACAATAGCTGCCTTTCTATCACTTAACTCTGCTGCATCAAGGCTTGCAGCTATAGCTGCAAGCCTTGAGTATACGCTATTGTCTAAAATATTCATTCTACGTCTTTTTTTAGGAGGTGGATAACTGTGAGAACATAAAGCTGCTTCTACCTTTTTTGGAACAAGTTTTACTATCACTTGAACTTGATTCCTCTTTAAATATGTCTGAAAGAATGGTTGTTTGCTCAACAATCAATTTTTACTTTCTTCTATCTTTACAAGAAGAAAGTATTGGATTCATGAAAATTTTCGACTTCCGGTTTTCGACGGATTTATACGTTTCAGAAGGTCCTGAACATGATTTGACTATTTTTAGAAAATGTCTGTCTGTCTGTGACTCTGTCCGTCTGTCTGTATGTGACAAAAAGTTTGTGGGCGCTCTATCTCAAGAACTAATGCTCGGGGAATTTAATAAAACTTTATATTCAGTTAGTCCCTGATATACATTGGTGCTGATTAGCTTTTGGTAAAAATCGCCCAGCAGGTGGCGCTGCTATGCAGCATTTTTCGCGATTTCCGCAATAGCCCTATCTCAAGAACTAATGCTCGGAATTTAATAAAACTTTATATTTAGTTAGTCTCTGATATAAATTGGTGCTGATTAGTTTTTGGTAAAAATCGCCCTGTAGGTGGCGCTGCTGTGCTGCATTTTGCAGGATTTACACGATTTTAGCGATAGACATCTCAAGCATTAATGCACGGAATTTAATAAAACATGAGTTTCATTTAGACCTTGATATAAATTGGTGCTGATTCTTTTTAGTGTATGCAAAACCTGTGTGAGATAGAAGAAAGTTTTGGGATTGACACATCCGACTAGTTTATATACCTCTTCACGCTCTTTCATTTGTTCAAAACGTTTTTTTTTTCTTGATTGACTCAGCTGTTTTTTTTTTAAACGTTTATCAAGACTTCCCATTTTACCAGGTCTTCTTTTTTGTCTCTAAACAAGTAAAAATTCCTTATCCTCTTCAATTTTTGTCATATTAAGGGCATTCGCGTGTTCAATATCAAAAGGTCTTCCAAAGCCATCTTCCAATCTTCTTTATTCTTCAAGCCTTCTGAGCGTTTTGATTTGTTTTGTTTGTTCTTCTTAAGCTTTGCCATTCCTTAAACAGTCCTTCAATTTTATCAACTACATGTTTTTTCAATCTAGTAGGAATGTCAGTTTTTTCCCAAACTATGAGGATATCACTTGCAATACAGTGCAATGAATCTCTGATATATAAGTTAAGTTTTTTTTTTTTTTTTTTTTTTTTTTTTTTTGTAATGGAAAAAAATACTTTTACTTGGCAACTTCGTTTGGCTTAAAAATGACGAAATTTGACCATCAAGCCAAATATCCGTAGATTTTCTTGTTGCGAAAGATATTTAATATTAGCTGCCATGCTGTCTCATAAAACATATAAAGATATTCGTATATTAAATCAAGACTCACCAAACACGACAAAAAAAACAGTATTAATGGAACAAGAAATAACAATAACAAAGTAACGACAATAAATCAGTATCAATAGAATATGGTCCAGTTTTAGATTAAAAAGAACTTTATTTAGACAAAACTTACACAACATTTACTTAAGGTCAAGAGAATAAGCCTAAATTTAATTAATCTGAAGTTTTTAAAAAATCCACTTTTGTTAAAAAATATTTTAACACTTTGATAAAAAATCACTCAAGTTGCACAGCGACACTCTACGTCTTCTGCATTCACTAGCTGACAGCACACTCAGACTGAGCTAGATGTTTGACTCAATGACTGGAGGCGAGGAACACGTCCTGACATGAAAAAATCCTGTCAACACTTCGTTACCTTCCTGTCTACACATTAACCGAATCGCAGCTGTTGACGTAGAAACCAAGGTTTGGTCTAAGATTAGAGGTTTATGGACTACAAATACACAAAAAAGCACCATTTTGGCGAAAAAAATATTGCGTGTACAAACATGAGTAATTTTAATTATAAATACTTATTTAGTTCTTATGAAATTAATTTTATTACATAATCATTTATTAAAGTAAAGAATTGCTTGATTATTCTTTTCTTACTTTTATTGATTTAAGCAATATTTTATGTTAAATTAACTGATCCGTGCCGGTATTGCCCGTGCCCGTTAAAAAATCGCACAAAACGCGAAAAATATTTAAAATTTGCGGGAAATTTTAATAACGCTGCACGAATTACGGAACAGAACTTGAAACAAATGACAGTTTTTACAGCCTACACTGTTAAAAATTTGCAGCAAACTGTCCAGTCATTTGAACTTTTTTTTTTATAGAAAACGGTTACATAACCGTAATTTAACTCTAGTCTGAGCATATTATGGTAAGAATATAATTAAATTACTGTATTATGTAGCCTTTTTCTATAAAACCGGTCAAATGACCGGACAGTTTGTTGCAAATTTTTAACAGTGTGATATCATACTATGTCTCAATCTGGTGATGTCTATGGATATGTATCAATAATTTATAATTAGATTACAAAATATGTCAAATTTGTCAATTTAAAATTTTTTAAACATTCAAACCTTGGTAGCGACCCTTAAAACGTGTTTTGACATTTTGAAATAAATTTTTGTGGAAGGCTTTATTTTATACATATAGAAAAGTAAGAGGGTGCCACATACAAAATTGAAATGTTAATTTTTAGGGACCACCCTAATAAACATCACTATAAAGTGTATCATACAACTGTTTTGTAACACGTAATTGTGGTTAATGACAAAGCGGCAAAAAAGAGAAAAAAAACTTAATATTTTTTAATCTGTTTCTACCACTGCAACAGAAAAATCTTTAAATTCGTAAAATGAAAAATTTAAAGATGTATTTTAATTTATTGATTAAACTTTAATACACAGTGAAATATTTTACTAAACATTCCTAGTAAACTATTCAAATAACGTAAAACATACTTCAGAGATAATGTAAATTTTTACCAACAGTTTTAAAAATGCTTTATTTATCCCTGCCTTAAGCTGAAATTTAAGTACTTTCCAAATATTTTCGAGTAAATAAATTTTACCTGATGATGCAGCGCAATGACAACATAAACTGAAGCCAATTTTAATTATAAAATACTTCCATGTGTCTTTTATACGGAAAATACATAAGATTTTCCCTCCAAACTGTATTTTTCACATTTTCACCTAACACATGCTTATAAAAACGTGCATTTAAAAAAAACTACTTTTTTATTTTATGTATATTTAATTAAAATATAAACACCACCATAAAATGTATCATGCAACTATTTTGTACCGACAATGTTTATTGACAAACCTGAAAAAAAAAGAGTAAAAGTTCAACATTTTTGCATCTGTTTCTGTTTCTGTCACTTTAAAAGAAAAATCTTTACTTTCTTAAAATAAAAAATTCTAAGATTTATTTTAATTTATTGATTAAACTTTAATACACAGCGAAGTATATTACTACATAATCCTAGTAAAATATTCAAATAAAGTAAAACATTCTTCAGAGAGAATTTAAATTTTTACCAAGCATTTTAAAAATGTTTAATTTATCACTGCCTTATGCTGAGATTTAAGTACTTTCCAAATATTTTCAGGTAAATAAATTTTACCTGATGATGCAGCGCAATGGCAACATGAACTGAAGCAAATTTTAATTATAAAATACTTCCATGTGTCTTTTATACTGAAAATACATAATATTTTCCCTCCAAAATGTATTTTTCCCGATTCCACCTAACTATAACACATGCTTATAAAAACGTGCATTTAAAAAAAAAACTAGTTTTTTCTTTTATATATATTTAATTAAAATATAAACACCACCATAAAATGTATCATGCAACTATTTTGTACCGACAATGTTTATTGACAAACCCGCAAAAAAAAGAGTAAAAGTTCAACATTTTTTCATCTGTTTCTCTCACTTTAAAAGAAAAATCTTTACATTCTTAAAATAAAAAAATCTAAGATTTATTTTAATTTATTGATTAACACATTGACACTAGCCCCCCAGCACGTGCATACTGAAGCTGCAACTCGTATAACAGGTGGAAAACGAACTTCAACCTAAAATATTGTTTCCAAAACATGACACTGGGCTTCTACTTGTACGCCGGTACATGCACATTTGTGCTAGTATAGCCGTAGTGTCTAAAAACGACCGTTTCGTTTTGGACGGCTATTGCAGTCATGCCACATAGTGAACTTCGCTTTGACGGCTATAGCCGCAAGTGTCCGTCAACGTGTTAAGCTTTAATACACAGCGAAGTACTTTACTAGAGAATACTAGTAAAATATTCAAATAAAGTAAAACATTCTTCAGAGAGAATTAAAATTTTTACCATGCATTTTTAAAATGTTTAATTTATCACTGCCTTATGCCGAAATTTAAATACTTACGAAATATTTTTAGGTAAATAACTTTTACTATTCGTATTGACAATAGAAACTGTAGCAAATTTTAATCATGAAATACTTCCATGTGTCTTTTATACAGAGAAACTTCAGATTTTCCCTCCAAACTGTATTTTCTCAATTCCACCTAACTATAAGACATTTTAATTCTTTTTGATAAATGTTTCACGTTAGATGGATTTTTAAGGTTCTCTTGTGAAAATAAAATGCGTTTATTCAGAGACTTAATAAAAAACAGTTAATGTGTTTTTATATGATTCTGGCAGTGAATTTTTTTTATATCTTCCAAAAAGTAAAGTAAATAAACGTTAATGTTTTATAAAAATATTTTATTTTCTTTAACAAACGGGAACGTCTCCAGATGTTGCCTACCTAAGTTGTACGCTTTTAAAGAAAAAAATAGATAAGTGGGAAACATTATTTAGTTATCTTATAAATGACTCTGTATCATATGTAGTTTTTTTTTTTAACATGAAGATTGATATTATTTGTTCTTTACAAAGCTTTTCTCAGTGTCAGGTTGACAAAAGTCAACTAAATTTTTTTGTAAGTAAATAAAATTATTTTCAATAATTTTTGCTTTTATCAGAAACAGATTTGTGATATAAACAAGTAGAAAAACTTTATAGTTGATTCAAAAACATAGTCGGAAACATAGTTTTTGCTAGAATAATGAAAAAAAAAATAAAACATGATATAATCTTCCGTTTATTGTCTTTTTATTTGTATTTTCACTTTTTTATAATGTACTCCTAATACTGCTATTTTAAATGGAATATCTAAAAACCTCAATCTATTTTAGTAACATTGTCAAAAGAGACAAATATTTCTCAAGCTAAGAAGGTAGTAGTCGGATATGCCAATCCCAAAACTTTTTTCTATCTCACACAGGTTTTGCATTCACTAAAAACGAATCAGCACCAAATTATATCCAGGTATAACTGAATCTAAAGTTTTATTAAATTCCGTGCATTAGTTCCTGAGATATGAGTATCGCTAAATTCCTGAAGAATGCAGCATAGCAGTGCCAGCTGTTGGAAAATTTAAACTAAAACCTAATCAACAACAACTTATGTCAACGTCTAATTGAATTTGAAGTTTGATGAATTTCTGTGCATTAGTTCATGCATATAGCTATCGCAAAAGTCATGAAAAAAATAGCATAGCAGCGCCACCTGTTGGGCTATTTACACCAAAAATTAATCAGCATCTATTTATGTCAAGGTCTAACAGAATCTGAAGTTTGATGCAATTTTGTGCATTATTTTTTGAGATATACCTATAATAAAAATCATGAAAAGAGTAGCATAGCAGCGCCACCTGTTAGAATACCTACACCAAAATGTAATCAGTGTCTCTTTTGTCATGGTGTAACTGAATCTGAATTTTGATGAAAATCAATGCATTAGTTCTTGTGACAGAGCTATTGCAAAAATCACAAAAAATACAGCATAGCAGTGCCACCTGTTGGATGATGTACACCAAAAACTAAACAGCACAAATTTATATCAGGGACTAACAGAATCTAAAGTTTTATTAAATTCCCTGAATTAGTTTTTGAGATAGAGCGCCCAGAAATTTTTTGTCACATTCAGGCAGATAGACAGAGAGATTTACAGACAAAAACTAACTCACAACATCAGAGGCAGAGATTTTATAAAAACAGTTAAATCGTGTTCAAGACCTTTTAAAGCGTATAAATCCGTCGAAAGACGGAAGTCAAAAAATTTCATGAATCCAATCCTTTTTTTTTTTGCAAAGATAGAAGAAAGTAATAATATAATTACAACTGACGTATACCAATTTCTATACATTTGAAATAACGTAGCATCATTAAAATACTTTGCGAACGATTTCTTTTGAGTGTCCGTGTAAACGAACTCGAAATTCTAGTTAGTTCAATTTCAATCCAGAACATGTCATAGTGAACCTCAATAACATAAGGTAAAGCCAGGAGAGATGGCGCAGTCGGAGAGATTGCGCACATAGAGGTTCAGGAGGAAGGAGTAGAGTGAGCGCGCAGCGACTCCAGGTAGTTGTACAACAACAGTAGTGGAGTGTCTACTTGAAAGTGCAGGTTAATTGCTTTGAGCGTCTAAGATAAAGTATTGCTATCTTGTTTTGTTTTCCCAAAGTAAGTGCTTGAATTTTCATAGCTATTCATCATAATTTCAATACAATGTCAATAGTACAAAATATTTTAAACTTAAACGATTTCTCATAAGCTACTAATCTAGACTAACAATGTGAACATCAACTGTTCGTTTTAGAAGAGGTCATGTTTAAATAAAAGGCCGTGCAATCTCTCCTACCGAAATTGGAGAGTTTGCGCATCTGCTACTTAGGAAAGATGGCGCAGTGTTTCCATTAGTTTCCATGCTAGGAAAGATTACGCAGCTTATTGGTAAATTTGCATAAAAAATGAGAAGTGAAAATGGACTAATTTTCAGTTAAACGTATTATTAAGTAACGTAATTTTATCTTGTAATCTTATTTGGACTTGCTTTTTCTGATTCTTTAATTTTTTTTTCACTTTAATTAAAATTTTTTAATCGTTTTTAAAAAATTTTCTTTGATTCTTTAATCATTAGGTTAAAATATTCACTCCTAATACAATAATATTTGTTCACAAAAACCTTACAGCAATGTCATTTAAGTGTAATTATTATTGTTAACAATTTAATTGTAGTTATTATTAGTAACAATCTCTCCTACCCATGTGAGCAATCACACCAACCCTGTAAGGACAGATTTCGCAAAATAACTTTCTTGGTTTTATTACAACTGTTCTATTAAATTGAACCGTAACAACAAAATAGCAATGGAAATGCATAAAAAACAAATGAAATAAAAATTATTCATGAATAGTTTAGCAAAAAAATAATATTTAGATATTTTATTGCTATTCTTTTGAATTGTGCGCAGACTCTCCTAGCTTTACCTTATATAACATGGCACTCTGAGTATACGTATGTACGCGAGTTAAAGCGGTGACATTCAGACGACCAGGCATACGTATACCGAAATCATAAACACTTTTAAAATATGTTGGAAAATGTTGAAAAAATTTTATAGGAATTCCGTTTAATTTCTGCTGTATTTTCTTTTTAATTCTTGTATTTGAAAAAAAAGAAGTCTTGATTATAAAGTTTAATATTATTCAAATTTAAAATTGTTTGTTTCTGCAGCATAATTCATGATTTTAAAAAACGTTTGTTTATGTATGAATCCAAAAATGCGTGCCATCACATTATATATTATAATATCATTATTATCTAAAGAGTTACGCTGTAACATTATATAAAGCAAGGAGCAGTTCATAAATCTTCAATTATTTTGACGTAAATTGAGAAAATTTACTTACGGTATAATGGTTCTTAAATACAGAAAAGTGCTTGATGAGAATTAAGATATATCATTAATCATTTTAAGAACCAAATACCTTTTTGTCAACTAAATATTGTCTCCAATCAATATGTTCTTTCAAAAATGTAATCCTAGAACTTTAGGAAGATAACAATGAGGTAAGTTTTTTATCGACATATTAAGGAGACGATGACGTATTGATGTCTTTGAAAAAATAACTGACTTTATGTTGAAATTTCTGAAAGAGTTTTTTGATATTTCAGAATAGTTTTTCTAGGAATTCATAAAAGTTAGATATTAAAGTTTACATTTTATATAAAAAAAGTCATCTGTTTGGAGTCTCATTTCGCGACTAATATTTCCTATTCTTCTTTGAACTTTTGAGTACCACTATTTTTTAATAACGTATTTCACTTATTGTATGGTGTGTCGACTGCTGTGACTTATAAGAGTAGGCGAAGTTTGGATTGCGAACGTAGTTTTTGTCCAATAAATGTCAATGTGTGTAAAAGTTATCAAGGCTATCCTTCTCTAACTTTCGATGAATGAGTGTGAAAACCTCGGAACTTATGATTTTTCTCTCCGTATCGATATTTATGCAAATTTATACATCTGGTCAATCGATATAACAGTATTTAATCGCTGACACGCGCTGAGAAAGTCGAATTCTAGATCGGTTCTTACTCTTGTTGGTACGTCAAGGTCTGCTTTAGTTGCCTCAACTAAGACGTAGCAAAGAAGGAATATTGGCCATTGGTAAGAGTATATTTTACTTTGATTCGGAGATACTTGAACAAAATTAATTGGCTCTCACGGAGTGCCATTTCTAGCCATCTGGAAGTTGGTGTTGAACTTTGGTAGCTTGTTCGCATTGTGAAATGACTCTTGCGGAAGTCATCTTAACATCCGTTGGACGTTACGAGATCGTAAGTTATTATAAGTTAAATAATTACTGATATTGCTAATTTGAAGATTAATTGTTTCTTTGGGTGAAGTTATGTTGGGAACTGATTTCTTTCCGGCCTTAGGAAAATCGCAGAGATTTTCTCAAAACCCTGCCCTTTTAAGATTTTAATAAAACTGATTTGATTTTACGCAATTTGTGCTCATTTTTCGTTTATTGAAGTAACAGTTTTTGGATAGAAATGTAAGTGGACGCAGCTGTCAATATGATTCATAGGCGTATTTTTTTACTGTTTGATAATTGAGTCTAAATGATAGCCCTTATTACAACTTACAATAACTTATTTATAAACAACAGTGTAAAGAAACAATTTGTCTAAATATCGGAAGATATGTGTCTTATTGCCCTTATTACAACTGACAATAACTTCTTTATAAACAAAAATGCAAAGAAAAAATTTGAAAACGAAACAAAACAAAGCTGAAATTTTTGTTGCCGTACTTTATATCTGTTCTACAAGACTTATTTCGGACTCAGAATAAAGCCTTAAGTCAATGTTTTCTGAGCGATAAAGCAGCTGTCAATATAATTCATACGCGTATGTTTTTCTACTGATTGATAATGGAGTCTAAATGATAGCCCTTATTACAACTGACAATAACTTATTTATAAACAACAGTGCAAAGAAACAATTTGTCTAAATATCGGAAGATATGTGTGTCAGAAGTCTAAATGATTGCCCTTATGACAACTGACAATAACTTCTTTATAAAAAAATACAAAGAAAAAATTTGAAAACAAAACAAAACAAAACTGAAATTTTTGTTGCCGTACTTTATATTTGTTCTGCAAGACTTATTTTGGACTCAGAATAAAGCCTTAAGTCAATGTTTTCTGAGCGATTCTGAAATGAAAACTGTATTGTTCTTTATTTTTACCCCCTCTAAGCCAATTGTTACATGCAGCAGTTACTTGGATATGTTACAGACGGTTCTGCGTTAATTCGTCGCGAACAATTCATCGCAGAACAATTCTTCGGCGCGTCAATTCGTCGCGGCGACAACTCATTGCAGCGTCAATTCGTCACGGTGTCAATTCGTCACAACGTCAATTCATCGCAAAGTAGGGAAATTCCTCAAAAAATTGCCAGTAAATTGTTAGTTATAATTCTCTATACCTAAAAAACAAATTATCATTAAATAATTTTACTAAATTATCTTTATTTTATAATCATAGTCTTCAAAAACATCTTCATTGCAACGAATTGACGTCGCGACGAATTGACGCTGCGACGACTTGACGCTTTAATGAGTTGTCGCTGCGACGACTTGACGCTTTGATGAATTATCGCTGCGACGAATTGACGCTGCGATGAATTGTTCTGCGATGAATTGCGCGCGACGAATTGACACGACACCGTTACGGACATGGTTCATGTCACAAGTTGATACAGATGTTGAGTGTCAACGATTATGTAGCATTCTTTGTAACACCCGGCTTGAAGTGTATTATCGTTTGTGTTATGTTCGTATGACAAAGCAGTGACAAACAACAGTTATAAGCACACAAATAAATCTTTGAACTTCCTTCTGTATTGAGTTCAGATTGTTTCTTTCTATCGTTGTTTATAACGATTGTCATTTGTTATCAGGGCAATCATTTTGACTCACCCTGTATAATCTGTAAACCTCATTAATAGTGGCAAATATCTGGTTAAGGACACTCTCTTACGTTTAATTAGAGATAGCTTACATTGAGATGCTATTATCAAAAGGCATTAACGATCACATACACTGTAAAAAAAATGGGTCGATCTACTAAAAAAAGTTTAGTTTTTCTAACAGATTTTTTGGAAATTACTAAAAATTTTTTAGTATATTTGTATTCCACAGATTTTTTTAGTAACCGGTACTAAAAAATCGGAATCATTGCTAGCTGTTTTCTAATAATGTTGCTAGCTGTGTTCTAGCAATTCTTACAAATTATCTTATAACTGAGTAAGAATACAAAAAATTTTTTAGTCTTTTTGTACCGATTTTTAGTACCGGTTACTAAAAAAATCTGTGGAATACAAATATACTAAAAAATTTTTAGTAACCTGAGAATTTTTTTTACAGTGTAGTTTATGAGAAAGATGCAATGCAAGACACAACAACTTAAATAGAATTAAACAAAAAAGAAAAATCATGAATCTGACATAAATAGTGAAAAACTTTCAAATACTAAAAGCCTACTATCAAGAAATTTTATTTTTTATACAATGAAACTAGTTTAAATACCCGTTCTAGGACTCTGGGTAGAATTTGGTTTTCACTTAAAATTGAGATTTTGGACATTTGAAATAATTTATAGTCTGTGTGCTTCATTAAAAAAGTCTGTATGTTATAAAAAATTTAATATTTTATTTGCTAATGTTAAATATTAAATTCTTATTAACCCATTTTTAGGTGCATTCTTATATAAATACGTAGCACCTATAGTCGTCGTCTGGTCGGACCGTCTGTCTTTCATACAACAGCGCAAAAACTAACCAACCGAATGGTTTGAAATTTAATATATACTATCGTTGCAGAATTATTGTCGAGTCATTTCAAATTTTATGAAAATCGAAACAAAACTTAAAAAGATATTAATAAAATTTTCTTTATTCTATTAAATCCTCTCGTACGTAATCTATATAATAAAAGCGCAAGTCATGTGACTGAGGAAAACAAATACGGGCAAACCACTTCTTTTTTCATATGCCAGGCGACCATTTTTATTCAAAAATATTTTTTCGAATAAAATTGCATAAATTTACATTTTTAGAAAGATCGTGGAAAAAAATTGTTTGTTTGAGAGATGAGTTAGATTAAAAAATAGATTCTGAGATAACTTAAATGGAAATTACGTTAACAGCCGAATATCTCAATCCATTAGAGTAAATAAACACAGGAGATTCGTTCATTATGAGTCATAAAAATATTAAACGATGGACGTAATTATTCGCAAAGCAAGATCGCCATGGTGAATTTTACAGTGCTGTCTGGTAAAGAAAAAAATTCGCATTTGTAAACGTGGCATACGTAATAAGAAAAAAAAGTCCTTCCGGCCTGTACCGGGAGGAAAAGGTAGCTTTCCTATATCTTCGTTTTAAAATTTTAGCTAATGTTACACGAAAACAGCAAGTTAAAATGCAAAGAAACGTTTACAAAAGATTCGCTAATACTGAATTTGAATAAGAAATTCGCCAAATTATTGAGCAATAGCCAAATTGGCTTCATTTATGAAGACTTATTTTGGTCGCCAAATTTGGCGATATTTCGCCAAATGTCGCCAATTTTGCCGCCAATGTCGCCAATTTTGCCGCTAGCGGATATAAATATATAGTTTTATGCGTATGATTGGGAAAATTATTACAATAATGAAAGAAAATAATTTGCGAGTAATCGCGTTAATGTGCTGTTTTGTTTCAAAATGTCAGCCTACCTAGAATTTCAAACTGCTCTATCTCAGCCATTTTTTAAGATAGAGGTATACCAAAAAATGCTCTGGAATCCTTGTATCAAGGCCTAAAACGTAATTAAAAAATAAATTTGAATTTTTATTTTTTTTTTGTATATTTATTTTAGTTTTAAATTTTTAAATGGCCGCCATCTTGAATCAAAATGGCGGACCAAGCTGGCCAACGAAGTCGGTCGAGACATTAGTTAGCTTAATACACACAATTAGTTTCATCAAAATTGATTTATAAATACGAGCGTTATCGTATGACATAGGTCAGATATATATATATATATATATATATATATATATATATATATATATATATCAACATTTGAACGGAGGGTGGTTTTGGGGTCTGGGGGTCATGATCGGTGAAAATATATCGAAATTTTCCGGAACTGCTTTCCTCCGAACGGCTGCAATAGGTAGCTTTATACTTTTTGTATTGAAAGCTACCTAAAAGGGACTCTCATATCGCTCATAGCAGACGATATAATTCATTTCACTGAAATAATAAAAATGATTTTTTTACATTGTGAAACTAGTTACAAAACGAACGTCAATCCTATGTCACATTTAACGTACAATTTCCAACTCGTTCCTCTTGCCAGGCTTTCTTGCGAACATATATTTCCATGATTCGTGCTGCTAATTCTGAAAAGTAATATTTTTCTTATGTAAGGATTTGACAGGGATTTGCGTTTATATAAGGAGAAAATTTCTATTTAAAAATAGATATATTCAAAAGTGAAAACAGTATAGATCCAAATAATATAATTAGCCGGAAGTGCCAATCCCAAATCTTTCTTCTATCTCAAACAGATTACGCATACACTAATAAGAATCAGCACCAATTTATATCAAGGTCTAAGTGAATCTAAAGTTTTGTTCAATTCCGTGCATTAGTTCTTGAGATATGACTATTGCGAAAATCGTGTAAATCCTGCAGAATGCAGTATAGCAGCGCCACCTTTTGGAAGATTTAGACCAGAACCTAATCAACAACAACTTGTGTTAACATCTAACTGAATCTGAAGTTTGATTAAAATCCGTGTATTGCTTCTTGAGATATAGTTATCATGATAATAATGAAAAAAGTAGCATAGCAGCGCCACCTGTTGGGCATGTTACACAAACACGTAACCAGCATCTATTTATGTCAAGGTCTAACAGAATCTGAAGTTTGATGAAATTCCGTGCATTAGTTCTTGAGATATAGCTATCGTAAAAATCGAGAAAAATGTGGTATAGCAGCGCCACCTGTTGGGGTATCTACGGCAAACTTTAATCAGCGTCTATTTATGTTAAGGTCTAATTGAACCTGAAGTTTGATTAAAATAAGCGCATTAGTTCTTGAGATAGAGCTCTTGCGAAAATCGCGAAATACGGAGCATAGCAGCGCCACCTGTTGGAAGATTTTCACCAGAAACTAGTCAGCACCCATTTATATCATGGACTAACTGAATATAAAGTTTTATTAAATTTCGTTCATTAGTTCTTGAGATAGAGCCCCCACAAATTTTTTGTCACATACAGACAGACATTTTCTAAAAATGGTCAAATCGTGTTCAGGACCTTCTAAAACGTATAAATCTCTCGAAAACCGGAGGTCGAAAATTTTCATGAATCCAATACTATCATGAATCCAATACTCATGAATACAAGAAAGTAATAAAATCACTTATAAACTTTAAATTAAAGTGTAATTATTGCTTAAAGTGATGAAAACATAACACAAAACGTTTAAAAATACCTTTTAATATATATTACATATGTTTCCTTCGCTCAAACGGTGATATTTTCAGATCAAAATGATAAATAAAATATTCTCGCAAAGTTTTTGAAACTTCTCCATCATTTTTCAAAATTTCAAAAACTTTTGCGAGAATATTTTATTTATTATTTTGATCTGAAAATATCACCGTTTGAGCGAAGGAAACATGTGTAATCTAAATTAAAGGGTATTTTTTAACGTTTTGTGTTATGTTTTTTATCAATTTAAGCAATAATTACACTTTAATTTACAGTATGGATCCTTTTTCACTTTCTGCTATCTTTACGAGAAGAAAGTATTGGATTCATTAAAATTTTCGACTTTAGGTTTTCGACGGATTTATACGTTTTAGACGGTCCTAAACACGATTTGACTAGTTTTAGAAAATGTCTGTCTGTGAGTCTGTGACTCTATCTGTCTGTATGTGACAAAAATTTTGTGGTATCTCTATCTCAAGAACTAATGCACGAAATTTAATGAAACTTCATATTCAGTTAGTCCCTAATATAAATTGATGCTGATTCGTTTTTGGTGAAAATCGCCCAACAGGTGGCGCTGATATGCTGCATTTTTCGCGATTTTTACAATAGCTCTATCTCAAGAACAAATGACTTATTTTCATCAAACTTCAGATTCAGTTAGACCTTGACATAAATTGACGCTGATTATGTTTTAGTGTAGATATCCCAACAGATAGAGCTGCTATGCTACTTTTTATATTATTATAACGATAACTATATCTGATTAACTAATACACGGAATTTAATAAACTTTACATTCAGCTAGATCTTGATATAAATTGGTGCTGATTCTTTTTAGTGCATGCGAAACCTGTATGAGACAGAAAAAAGTTTTGGGATTGGCACATCCGCCTAGTTTTACATTGTTTCAAATACACAGAATATAAGAGCAACTGCAATTCCATTTTGTTACTTATTTCTAACTATCTACTATTACATTTAGTCTTTGTTTCTAAATAAAGTTCATATACTAGGTTCGATGTTGTCTCTTGAACTTTTACGTCATACGACTGTATCGTTTCCCACTGGGCAAAACAAACTATAATTTAACAGTAAATGACAACAAGTTGGAAATTGTACGTCAAACGTGACAAATGAGGTGCGTTCGTACTATAGCTAGTTATATAAATATTCAGATCTTGGTGTTTTTTTATTCTGTGAAAGGAATTATAGCGTCTAAAGATTAATTTCTGTCATAAAATAAGTATCTCGGTCGCTTGACTATTAAACCTCGCAAACTCCTGTAACAAGAAAGCACCAATTTAAAAAAAAAATCCTATTTCATAATAAATATTTTTATTAATATCTTCTAAAGTTTTGATTCGACTTTGATGAAATTGGAAATTTTTCGACAAAATTCTGCAAAAATAATATATCTTAAATTTCAAACCATTCGGTTTGGTAGTTTTTGCGTTGTTATATGCAGACGGACGGACAGACAGACGGACGGACCAGACGACTACAATAGGTGCTACGTATTTATATAATTACGAATGCACGTAAAAATTTCAGTAGTCATCAATAATAGATGACTAAGGAAAGAGTTGTATCTATAAAATGTAAAGACTCTCAAAAAATAAGTCTTAGAATATATAGGTTAATGTAATAATTCACAAAACTATAACATTTTATTGACTATTATTTTAAAATCTGTATACATTGTTAATAATGGCGGATATTCAACACTCATTTCTTAACAAGTAATTAAAGATGACTTAAACGTTAGTTGCTATGTTTCAAAGTCATTGAACATCACTTCGATTATGAAAGAAAGATAGTCTATAGAGAAAACGAAAATGCTGCATGATAAATTATGCATTGAAAAAAAATGTAGTAGATGATTCTTCAAAGTTATTATTTTGTTTCTGATGCATAAATAATGATTTTAAAACACTATATGCGAGTTTATGTTTTAGCATACTTGAAAAATATTTTGCTCAATCCATTGGGGCGTCCCTGTTACATTTCCATGTGTAAGGAAGATGGGGGATGAATGGGACATTTTCTCAAAAATGTTTATTTTAAATAATTTATTTAAGTTATTATCAATATTATATATCACATTTCATACATTAAGTGTTTGACCACATCTTATGCGCAATATTTATTCAAGATTATTTTGATACAGAAATATATTATGAAATAAAAATCAATTCTTCTATGTCCCAATGATCCCCACAGCAGGGATGAATGGGACACAAATATGTTCCTCCCTTTATTCAATGTTAAGGACTAAAAGCTAAAAAAAGCCTCCTGGGCAAAAGATGAGAGATTGTAAATTGTAATATGATCTCAAGAATTATTTGTTAGCCAATCATATTGGACTCATCTCAGCTTTACCTTAAAAGGCCCATAAACGGAAGCATTCAATGGCTGAAGACGATAACTAAAATGAGGATGAAATGTTAAAAGAATAATTAACATAAATTATTAATTTATCAAACTATATAATATTATTTAGCTAATAATTATATTTTTCAGCATCCTCTAGGGATGAATGAGACAGTCCCATTCATCCCATTTGAAATGTCCCAATCATCCCCATGATGCATATATTCAATTGTCAGCCATTTTGTCTCAAAAATTATTTTGTCACAATGGTTAATATGCATTCATTTTAATTACCAATATTGAGCCTTGAAATAAAAAACTACACCATATCTTAATTGTTTATATTGCATAAGATATTTAAGTAACTTCAAATGTAAAAAAAAAAAAATTACTTTTAAGCAGAGTTTTCAGGAAATGCAAATTTGAAGAAAACGGAAAACAGCCATGTGCTCTTGCTTTTGGTTCTGAAGCACACTATGGTAGTGAAATCTATGAGGATAAGAAGCAACAAAAAAGAAATGTTTATTGCCTGAAATATTGAGAACGTCCCATCCATCCTTTGTCCCATTCATCCCCCATCTCCCCTACATACCTATTTCAGGTGCAATGTATTTCTATTGCTATAATTTAAAAATGATTGAATGACACCAGAATGTAAAAACAAATTTATTTGAAAATAATTAAAAGCTTTTTCTTCACACACATAATATAATATCAATTTTATTTCAAAACTCTGTTGTCATTGTGGCATTTGGGAATTAAAATTAGGGGTACTTGATGACATAACAAACACAAGTAACGCTTCTAACGTCAAGTGAATGTGACGCCCCGATCATACATTTTTGCCCTTTTAAAGTCAGTTTGGCAATAGTTTTTTGTTATGAAAAGTGATCGACGGGATAGTGGAGAAGTACCAAATTTAGTTATATAAAGATATTCCAAAGGGTTGAAGAGCTGAAACCTATATTTTCAAAATAATTTTTTTTAGATTTAACCAACATTAGTTTTCTTTTATACAGCACCATGGATTTCAAATAACATCATTTTCATATTTAAAAAAAAACTGTAGTTTTCTTTTTTTTTCGGTTGTGAAATCGATTTTACACGCACAAAAAATAAAAAAAAACTTTTATCAGATATGAAAATAATGTTTTAGTCCATGAGCTCTGTTTTATTCAGGTAAAATATATATATATATATATTGATTGAGTATAAAAATATTTAATAAAAATATTTTGACTTTTATTACAAATCTTTATTTTGTGTGTAAAAGTATCAGACACGCCCACAATCGTCCGCATGGATTATCTACTTTATTATCCCCCTATTATCTACCCTAATAAAATCCGTGCGCGTATCTATCTATATAACCTCAAAAACTCGGAAATCACAGGGCTCTAAGCTACGAAATATAGCACACGGATTGCTGGTAGGGGGCCCATGATCGATTGGTGCCCAAAATTCGAAAATTTTAAATTGAATTTTTTTGACGAATTTTTGACTTTTTATGTTCAACCTGTAATCGCACCAGTTCTAACCAGTTCTAAATATTTACTGCAATGTGAGATATACATATTACGTACGCCACGCTGCAATACTAAGAAGCTGTAGCGGGTGTTGTGATAATTATTTTACCTCGCATGCAAATAATTAGAGATTATTTAATTTCGCTAATTATTACCTTTTTTTAAAAAAAATAAAGAAAAACATTTTATCACGAACATCGACAAAACTTTTTATTATATTTATTCCCTTATTCTTATTCCAAAGATGTAGTTTTATCGTCTCCTGCCATAGCAACATGATAAATTAAATTTCATTAAAAAAATGCACAGTAGTCGAAAAATACAGGGTCATTCATAATTCCCTCCGGGGTTTCGAAACGTTATAGTAAAAAAACGAAGACGAATATGAAAAAAAGAAACATATGAAATTATTCCGAAACTATTCAAGGTTTACTTACATACATTACAGGTGTTCTATGTGTGAACCCTTGGTCACACGGCATACATCCATGCGATAGTCCAGTTCCTGCCATACTCCGTTTCTTTAAATCTGAATCAGTGGTGTCAGTTCAACGGGCCTTTCGTAATAAATATCGAAAACAGGGACCAACTGACAAAACAATTCATGTGTGGTACCGGAAATTTAAAGAAACGGAGTATGGCAGGAACTGGACTATCGCATGGATGTATGCCGTGTGACCAAGTGTTCACACATAGAACACCTGTAATGTATGTAAGTAAAACTTGAATAGTTTCGGAATAATTTCATATGTTTCTTTTTTTTAAATTCGTCTTCGTTTTTTTACTATAACGTTTTGAAACCCCGGAGGGAATTATGAATGACCCTGTATTTCTCTACATATTGTATAGATACATTTGGTTGTACTGATTTTTATTTTAAAATTTGATTTTAGAATACAATTCATGAAATCCCGTGCGTAAAACGGGTTAAAGAGCTAGTAACATTATTAATATCCAACACAGCTATACAGCAACGTAACATGAAGTGATGTAATAGTAAATGAGTCTTTAATATATTTCGGCGATTAATCAGAAAACGTGCTTACTTTGTATAGCGGTTGATAAATACAGTTTAATGCTTGATTAAAGTTAAGATTTATCATTAATCAATTTAAGAAAGAAATATACCTTTCATAACAAAATAGCATCTGCAATAAATATGGCCTTAGAAATATTTAAACAAGAAATATTTATCAAAGTGACAATAAAGCTTTGTTCTTTATCGACGTATAAAAGAAACGATGACATAATAATTAGGTGGTTGAAAAATATATATTCGATTAAAACAAAATAAAAAGTCGATTATATGAAAATAATTCAGCTAAATGCACTGATATTTCTCGTGATTATTTGATATTCCTGCGTAGCCCCATTAAAATAGAGCTGTATTATAATCTGAATGTCGATATTTATATGTCTCGTAGAAAGGTTTAGATTATTATATTTAACCTAATGCTTTGATAATAATATTGGGAAGTAATACCATTTTAAAATTCTTTTCGGAAATTTTCTGTTACAGAAATGCGTAGTTTGTATAAAAATACAAAATTCTTTATACAAAATTATTATACATGTACTAAAGTAGAAATTGTATATATATATACTAGTCTATATTTTAAAAAGGTGGTTTGCCAGCAAATAGGTGGTAGCATTTGGAAAAAAGTGGGTCAAGTTGTCGACACGATAACATATTGCAGACTTAACCGAAACAAACAAACAAACAAAAAAACAAATAATTAAAAGGAGTTTTTTAATCCAACTGCTAGTGCTAAATATAGCAGTATTATATATATATATATATATACATATGTGTGTGTGTGTGTGTGTATGTGTTTGTGTGCGTTTAGTGAAATGTAATCAATTCAAAGAGTTCATTTCAGAGAGATGAAAATTTTCAACGAAAATTTTCTGCACAGAAAAGCAATATATCAATATTTCGAAAAATACTTACGTATTTCACTGCATAAAATTCGCCGTAAAAACATGTGATGAAAAAAATCACTCGAAGTTTTCGTTATATATTACTAGTTGTGGCGAACTCTACTTTTATAGCTCCAAAAATGACCTTTCATTTCTGCTATTGATTTCTAACATGTAAAATATGATATTCATCTGCATGAAGAGTAAGAAATTTAACCGACAGATAAAAACAAATTTGGAACCGGTTAAGGTTGTGTTATTATTAATGTTTTCTCGCCTCTTTTCTAGTTATAAAATTTGGAACAGCTGTCGCAGACATCGAGTTTGGTGCGATTTTTGTTTTGGGCCAATTTGGCGAGAAAACCCCGAATTCGGGTACCTGTTAAGCCTAGCTTGCTAAAACAGCATGTTAGTTTTACTTTATTATGAAACAGTTTATCTATACTAATATTATAAAGTAGTAAAGATTGTTTTTTTTGTTTGTTTGTTTGTAGGGGGTAATCTCTGGTACTACTGAAGCGATTTCACAAGTGATGGTGGCAAATTGATGGTGACAGTCCCTGCTCCAACATAGGCTATATTTTATGTCGGTGCCACTACTCCTAGGGGCGTGCAGGAGCGAAAAACGTTATAAAATTTCGATTTTTTTATACTGAAGGCGCGAGAAACTAGAAATTTGGCATGGTAGTTACTTACCAGATGTAAATGCTCTCTAAGAACAAATTCTAAAAACATTCGCAATTTAAAAGGGTGAGATGAGGAAAAAGCGTTCTAAAAACATTCTAAATTACAATTTCTATGGAATCTCTGGAACTACAGAACCGATATCAAATGTGATGGTGGCACATTGATGGTGAATATCCCTGCTCCAACATAGGCTATATTTTATGTCGGTGCCACTACCCCCAGTGGGGTGCAACAGCGAAAAACATTCTAAAATTCCGATTTTTTTTATACTGAAGGTGTTAGAAACATGAAATTTGGCATGGTACTTATTTATAAGATGTAAATGCTCTCACAGAACATATTCTAAAAAAATTCGAAATTTAAAAGGGTGAGATGAGTGAAAAGTGTTCTAAAAACATTCTAAATTACAATTTCTATGAAATCTCTGGAACTACAGAACCATTTTCAAAAGTGATTGTGGTAAATTGATGGTAACAGTCCCTGCTCCAACATAGCCTATATTTTATGGTGGTGCCACTACCACAGGGGTGTGCTAGAGTGAAAAACGTTCTAAAATTTCGATTTTTTTATACTGAAGGAGGTAGAAACTTGAAATTTGGCATGGTAGTTATTTATAAAATGTAAATGCTCTCTAAGAACAAATAAAAAAAAATTGAAATTTAAAAGGTTGAGATGAGCAAAAAGCGGTCTAAAAACATTCTAAATTACAATTTCTATGGAATCTCTGGAACTACAAAACCAATTTCAAAAGTGATTGCGGCAAATTGATGGTGACGGCTATATTTTATATCGATGCCACTAATCCCAGGAGGGTGCAGCAGCAAAAACGTTCTAAAATTGAATTTTGTTTTATACTGAGGGAGCTTGAAATTTGAATTTTGGTATAGTAGTTACTTATAAGATGTTATGCTCTGTAAGAACAAATTTTTAAAAAAATCGAAATTTAAAAGGGTGAAATCACCGAAAAGCGTTCTAAAAACATTCTAAATTACAATTTCTATGGAATCTCTAGAACTACAGAACCGATTTTAAATGTAATGGTGGCAACATTGATGGTGACAATCTCTACTCCAACATAGGCAATATTTTATGCCGGTGCCACTAACCTCAATGGGGTGCAGGAGCGAAAAATGTTCGAAAATTGCGACTTTTTTTATACTGAAGGAGCTAGAAATTTGAAATTTGGCATTGTAGTTACTTATAAGATTTAAATGCTCTCTAATAAACAATTTAAAAAAAATTCTAAATTTAAAAGTGTGAAATGAGCGAAAAGCGTTCTAAAAACATTCTAAATTACAATTTCTATCGAATCTCTGGAACTACAGAAACGATTTCAAAAGTGATGGTGGGAAATTGATGGTGACAATCCCTGCTCTAACATCATCTTTAATAAAAAGCTATGCGTTACTGACGACTGGGTTTTTCACTAATCGTTGCCACAGATTAATCTCGGAAAATGAAACATTTGAAGTTACTGAAAAAAATAATAGCTCGAAAAGTATTTGTCAGAAAATTGTTTGACAAACTGCGTTTGAAAGGTACAAAATTGTATTTTTTTTCTCATATATAAATTTCAAATCTAATAATTATGCCGTTTTTTAAGTATTGAATTAAAAAAATTACCAAGATTCACAATGGAGTACCATAGCAAAACTTTCAGGCTTAAAAAGATAATGATAAGGGCTACGTGTCCTGACGTGTATATTGGCTATTGCACGAGTTACAAATTATAGTAGCCTTATTATTCTCTTAAAATATAAAAGTGAATTATGAAATGTCAATATTTTGTTTGATTAAAGGTTCGTTAAGAGAAATTGACCAGCGTAGCGGGCGTAGCTTGCTAGGTCTATTATAAAATACACGGAATTTTTATTATAAACACACACAAAGTATTGTATTATAAAACACACAATATTTAATTTATTATAAAACACACGGAATGTGCTCTACTAGGTTGCCATACGAAGCAAAATCTCGCCAAAATCGACGGATTGCCCAGGCATAAAACGGCCATTTTAGCGCCAAAAAGATACCCCCGGTGCGTCTGCGACAACTCTACCCAAAATTTTGCTTTGGTATTTTTTAAATATAAACTATACATAATTATTTTGAGTTGCCCTGCATATGTTCTGTAGATTTGTATACATACCATATGACTTATTGAAATTTAATTCAGCTGTAAAATGTATAACACATTTTTAAACTTATTTTCTGCATTGACAGTCACAGAAGGAAACTTGTATTTTATTCTGCACCCTGTATATGAGCTACAGATATCTATACACACCACTTTTAAAACTAAATTTTAGTTCAGCTAGGCAATGCCCAACACAACTAAAATCACATTTCCAGAAATTACCATCCATAGACGACAATATATTCTGTTATTTGCGAAGCCCCGTACATGAATTTATTTATAGTCTACAAACATATATTAGTATAATAAATATAGTTAACCCGTCAGCACACGCGCTGGGATAAAATCTACCCCAGCTCACACATATTACTTAAAAATGTGCGAAAAACGTTCGTGATCATTCTGAGCTTTTATAGTACCTTTCAAGCTGAACAATATCAAGATGTGGCCAAAAAGAATTTACCTCCGGTTGTGAGATTTTCCATTGTTTTGTTATAAAAATGTCACGTGGGAGGAAATTTACCCCACGCGTGTTATAACGTAACCCATAATGATAGGAAAATGTTAATGTAAATGTTTATGTAAAAAATATAGTGTGCAAATAATAGTATATTTTTTCTTTTAAACGTTAACAACTCTTGAACATACAGTTTCTATATATCAGTTTCATATTTTTTTGTATTTTCATGGCTGAATTTGGATTGTAAAATCTTTGTATGTAATGATATGCAAAAAAAAATCTTAGTGCTAGATTTTTTTTTTTTTTTTTTTTTGCTTTAAATATATCTCCTTTATTGATTTACAGTTTATTTCAAAATATAAATTTTTGTTTATAATCAAATCGGGGGGAAATTGACACAAGAAAACCCATTGGGGTAAAATTTATCCCGAGCGTGTAGTAATGTAATGGAAAGGGGCGCGTGTGCTGACGGGTTAAGATAGAAAATGCATAACGCAATTATAATATACCTGTAAGTACACCTATAAGTAATTTACACACATAGACAGTAATGCTTACGAACTATTTTGCGCAGCCCTGTATATTAGATATACGATTCAACGTAATAAAATGAAATTTGTTTACGCTTAGAAAAGCATACCACATCTAAAAACGCAGCTATAACGATTATCGTTCATAGACATTATTGTAACTGAATTATTTTTTGAGTTCCTGTAAATAAACAAATACGTGCTATGCATTCCATATTCTACAGTAAGCCTATTTTAGTGCATCTCATCGATACACATAAATTTTATTATGATTGAAATAGTGTAACATCTTTAAAATACAGTGCTAATTATTTTTTCCAGATAGGCCATAATGTAACGGAATACTTTTGTGTGTCACTTTTTAACACTTTACAACATAGTTGAAAAGTATTTATAAATTCGGTTTGTCTGTCTGTCTGCCCGTGCTCTAACTTGCGTAAATATATACGTATTGTCATGCAATTCATATATGTTATTGAGGTTTACTATGTCATGCTCGGTATTAAATATGAAGTGTGTATCACTTATAGTTTTTTTTTTTTTTACAGGGACACTCAAAAGAATTCCGCTACGGTCTATGGAGGGAAAAATTATTTGCGGCTTATTTTAATGATGTTACACAATTTCAAACATATCAAAATTTATATATATCATTGAGGTGCACTACAAGAGGCTTACTATAGAATATGGTGTGTATAGCACTTTCTTTTTTACAGAGACACTCAAAAGAATGAGAAAAATCGTTTGTGTTTTATTTTAAGAATAGTCAACTGTATCAAACGTATTAAAATATATGTATGTCACTAAGGTGCATTGCATGAGTCTTACTATAGAATATTGTTGGTATAGCATTTATCGTTCATTTTCAAGGACATACAAAAGAATTTGGATTTGGTACTGTCTGTTAACAATAATTGCTGGAAGTGCTGTCTCAATTCCTGAATGCGTTTTTAAATTTAACGGATTTTTTGTCTATTATTTGGTGTGTATAAGCTCTACAGATCATATACAGGGCAGCACAAAAGTTCTGGAGTACATTTACGTTTATTGACGGAAATTCCGAAAGGGGAACTTTAACTGTGCTACGCGTTTTCTATCTGAACTAAAATTTAGCATTATATGTAATATATATACAAATCTATAGATCATATACAGGGCTGCACAAAATAATTCGGATATTTTTTCCGAATATTGTTTCTTGTTAAAGATGTAAAAGAATTATAAATACTTTGCATTTCATATCCCACAGGAATAATGTTATATTGCACCTCAAAAATCACATCAATTTTATTTTGTTTAAATAAGTTAACTTTATTAAAATACACTGTAAACAATTTTTCTCCATAGACCATCAGGTAACGAAATTCTTTTGTATATTCCTGCAAACGAAATATACAATCTAAAAATAAACATACGAATAAACATATGAATATAGTATGATGTAAATATAACTAACGAAGATACAAAACAACCATTTAGCCTTTTGATTATCTATAGCCAGAGATGCCAAGCTCTCACTAATCTTTCGTAATATGTGGGTTAATTTAATCCAGCTTCAATATGTTTCGCACCAGAAATTGTTTTAAGAAATGAAATTAAATATATTCCATGTTGCCGAACAGTTGATGTCGGTTAAGGGGCTTCCGAGTTGCAATCAACTTAACGCACAGTCTATTAGTGAGTAGCGTGCCTTGTAATAAATTGGGCCGTTGGGAAAAGTTAAGATGTAGTATTGACTACATGACAAGAGAACATTTACAATGAAAAGGATAGATGAAAAATTAAGAAAAGAGATAATAACAAATTTGGAATAAGAAAGTAAAGTGAAGGAGATTAGAGATAGTATAAAAATTGGAAGAAAGTGAAATGGTATAGCTGTAGTTATAACTAACTACTAGTTAAATTTGAAAAAGTAAAAAATAGGGTTCGGAACATGTTCGTAAAACAGCACATAAGTGCCAGGTGGTGAAAAAGGCGGGCAAAGCATAAACAAAAAAATTCACTTAAGGGGTCTTGTACCTTTTAAACACGACAAAAATCAACAAAAACCTTCTAAATTAGAATTAGTGTATCTTAAAAACCTTTTTATGTTTAAACATAAATTTTTGACTATTTATTAAACATATTGGGCTTTTTAATATATTACCAATAGAAACTGACTAGCCTTTTACAGAATTTGTGAATTGTTGAAATTAAAATAACTTCTTTGTTTTACTTCGTAAGTCATTGCGTGCGTGATATCTTGAGGAGGTATGTATATATTGTTATGAAATTACATATGTAATAAGCACATATGTGTGTTTAAAATGATCAACTTTTAAGGATTTACAGTGAAAAGATTTTTAGTTATACCTATTTTTACTCATTATAAAATGTATTTTTTTACAAATTAATTTTTTTAATGTTTAATAAAATAATTTTGATCTCGAAGTAGATCATTTTCAAAGCACATATGCATTCATATTCTAAATCAATTTTCATAACAATCCATACATTCGTTCTTAGGGCTTACGCAGTAGAAAAAAAGAGCTATTTTAATTTCAACAATACACAAATTCTGTAAATGACTAGTTAGTTTCAAATGGTATTATATTATAAAGCACAATCAGTTTAATCAATAGTTCAAATTTTATGTTCATACAGAAAAACGTTCGAAGATACACTAATGCGAACTTTGAATGTTTTTGTTGATTTTCAGATAGTTAAAAAGGTACAAGACCCCTTAAAATGGGCCATACATTTCTTTTTTCCATTGGGGTATAGTTTAGGTAATAAGCTTAGAAATCTGTAATTAACCCGTCAGCACACGAGCCCGTTTCCATTACGTTACTACACTCGCGGGATAAATTTTACCCCAATTGGTTTTCTTGTGTCAATTTCCCCCCGGTTAGATTATAAACAAAAATTTATATTTTGAAATAAACTGTAAATCAAAAAAAGAACATAATTTAACTTAAAATAAAAAGTTCTTTTATATTTAAAGCAAAAAAAAAAACATAAAATCTTGCACTAAGATTTTTTACTGCATTTCATTACATACAAGGTTTTACAATCCAAATTCAGCCATGAAAATACAAAAAGACATAAAACTTATATATAGAAACTGTATGTGCAAGAGTTGTTAACGTATAAAAGAAAAATTATATTATTATTTGCATACTATATTTTTTACATAAACATTTGCATTAGCATTTTCCTATCATTATGGGTTACATTATAACACGCGTGAAGTAAATTTCCTCCCACGTGACATTTTTATAACAAAAAAAATGGAAAATACACAACCGGAGGTAAATTCTTTTTTGCCACATCTTAATATCATTCAACTTGAAAGGTACTATAAAGCTCAGAATGATCACGAACGATTTTCGCACATTTTTAAGTAATAGTTGTAAGCTGGGGTAGACTTTATCCCAGCGCGTGCTGACGAGTTAACTAAATAAAAATTCATCTTATAATTTTTCTGGCTCAAAACTTGTTAAACTGGGTCAAATTAATCCACGTATTACCGAAGATTAGTGAAAGCTTCGCACCTCTGTCTATAACTCAGCTTCTTCTCGTCAGTTTCATTAATTCACTGGACAACGCAAATTTGAACTTTTGTTCTGTCCCAAAATCGAAATCAGTTTTTAGGTGCGTTCGTAATTATATAAATACGTAGCACCTATAGTCGTCGTTTGGTCCGTCCGTCTGTCCGTCCGTCTGTCTGTCCGTCCGTCTGTCTGTCTGTCCGCATATAACAACGCAAAAACTACCCAACCAAATGGTTTGCAATTTAAAATATATTATCTTTGCAGAATTTTGTCGAGACATTTCAAATTTTATTAAAATCGAATCGAAACTTTAGGAGATATTAATAAAAATATTTATTAAGAAATTTGAATTTTTTTTTTTAAATCGGTGCTTTTTTGTTATAGGAGCTTCCGATGGATGTTAAATCGTCAAGCGACCGAGATGCTTATTTTATGACAGAAATTAATCTGCAGACGATATAATTCATTTCACAGAATTAAAAATCATCAAGATCTGAATATTTATATAACTAGCTGATACATATATATCTGAATATTTATATAACTAGTTAAGATATTTGTATGAACAGTGTCATAAAATATATACTTAACTAGCTGTTTAACCCGTTCTACGCACGGGATATCATGAATTTAATTCTAAAACGTGCGTACGAACGCACCTCGTTTGTAACGTTTGACGTACAATTTCCAACTTGTTTTTATTCAGCTTTTTGCGCTGATTCTGAATCCACTTTTAGATTTTTTCCAGCACGTCCAGTTTTTTAGGTGTTTCCATGTTTCGATTTATGCAAATTTTGGAATTTGCGTACAATTACATGGAAATTTGAGTCATAAAGCACAATCAGAATAGCTTTTTATGTGCGTCCGTAATTATATAAAGACGAAGCACATATAATTGTCGTCTGGTGCGTCCGTCTGTCCGCATATAATAGCGCAAAAATTACCCAACCATATAGTTTGAAATTTAATATATATTATCGTTGCACAATTTAGTCGAGTCATTTCAAATTTTATGAAAATCGAATCAAAACTTAAAAATATATTAATAAAAGTTTTCTTAATTCTATTAAATATTATCGTACGTAATCGATATGGTAAAAGCGCAAGTCATGTGACTGAGGAAAACAAATACGGGCAAGCCATTTCTTTTTTCATATGCCAGGCGGCCATTTTTATTCAAAATCATTTGTTTAAATAAAATTGCATAAAATTTAAATTTTTAGAAAAATCGTCCAAAAAAATTGTTTGCTTGAGAGACGAGTTACATTAAAAAATGTAGAGATTCTGAGATAAGTTTAGTTGAAATTAAGTGAACAGCCGAATATCTCAATCCATTAGAGTAAATAAACACAGGAGATTCATTCAATTATGAGTCATAAAAATATTAAACTATTGAGGTACTCCTTCGCAATGCAAGATCCCCATGGCGATCCCCATTTGTAGCGCGGTTTGGTGTAAGGGAAAAAATTGTAAACGCGGCATACGTAATAAGAAAAAAAATGTATGCTCATTTCGCTTCATAGTAGAGAATATAATTCATTTCACTGAAATAATTAGGATTATTTTTCTTTTTTTTTATATTTTAAAAATAGTTATAAAACGAACACACCTCATATGTCACGTTTAACGTACAATTTCCAACTTGTTTGTTTTATGTTATGATTACTTGCCACTTTATTTTACAAAAAAATGTGTGTCTAAGATTATACTGACATGTGACCGTGAAATATTGTGCCTAATTTGCATATATTTCATGTTTTTCTAATAACGTTTCTTGACGTCCAAATATTTCTGCTATATGAGTACGCTAACATGTTTCTAAATCAGTCTTTTAAACGCAAAATTTCAAATTAAATGTCCATTTTATTTCTATAACGTCTAAGTTTTAAAAAACGGATTTTTTTTTTCTCAAAAAGTCCAGAAAACGCTTTTTTATGCTACTCTGTGATCTACTTCAGCTATTTAGGATATATCCTTCTACTTTTTTTTTTCAATTGTTTTTCGATTATTATTTCCCTGATTATGATATATTTTTTATCAAACGTGTGCCAATACCATAACAAACGTAGATATTCATTTTGCTCAGAAACTAGACGTGATAGAAGGGAACGGATTACAGATTCGAAATCAACATAAAAATCTAGTATAGGAAAAAAAATAGGTAAATTCTGTGGCAACTATTTTAAAGTTGATAGTAATGTAAACATTAAACCATTGAAAAACTAGTCGTTTGGGGACACAGTAATACTTACCTATCATAGATATGCAGAATATAAAATATGAAAATAAAACATGTGTAAACTAGTTATAAAATGCATGGGAATTCGAATAAAATCGTGACTTGATAACGTTATAATCTTTAAATGCTCTATTACTGGATTGTGTAAAAGAAATATTCTTATAACTCCAAAATTGATAATCCTATTAACTGACGGTTTACTGCGTCGGATTAAGCGTCCCATCTCCAATTAAAATATATCTTTTAATTGAAATTTGAACGAAATACAGGGTCATAACAAATCGAAGACTGTGGAAAATAGGATTACAAACATCTCGGCAACTGATTACCCGATCAACTTCATTCTCAATGTAAAATTTATGTTTTTTTTATTGTCTTTCATATTCACTCCTTAAAATAAACAATTTCGAAAATTTTTATATACCTTTTATCAGAACGAATATTTCGAGAGTCCGAAAAAAATAGTTGCGGATAATCGCGGTTACTGAAATTCAATAGACTTCTTCTCATTATTACCTACAAAGTACATACCAAATTTCAAGTCACTATCTCAATTTGTTCGGGAGATAGAGCGTTTACAGAGACACAGACATGCAGACAGACGGATGGACGGCAATTTTTTGTTTTTCTAAAAATATGTTTATCAGAATCTCCCGTGTCTGAAACGTGAAAATCCGTCAAATTTTTTTTTTCCATTTTAAAACGGTCACAAGACTTACCCTACACTACGTTTGATGGGTAAGTAATACGCAAATTAGGCTGAATAACTGACAGGTAAATGTTAAGAATATGCAGACTGTGACATTTATCTGAAGCACAAATGGTCTAGTAGTCATATTCTAAAAAACGTAATTCAAGCTGACGTTTATTGTACCTAAAATTTGTATAAAATGGCACAAAAAAGGCTTAAATTTGAATACACATAAATATGCAAATTTCTCAAAAACTGGACCACCTAGCGAAAAACTGAAAGTATATTTGTAATCAGCGCAAGAAACTGATCTAGGATCAAATAATTTCATTTAAAGAACATTTTTCCTGTTGTACAGTGAATATTCATTTTTAACGGTTCAGGCAGGTTTTCGTAATAGAAAGGTTTAATCTTAGCCGTTCTTACTGTATTTAGTAAATAATGAACATTTATATTAATCGAAACTCGGTTCATTAATCATTAATCATTTATTCATTTGTTATTTATTTATTAATATATTTTGTAATTATCTGTTTAATTGACATTTCCGTTACGGACACATTTTATATTTAAAAGTTTTACTGTAATTTATTAATTAATACGTATTTTTAGTAGATAATAGATTTAAATAGACTTTTATTGCTCATTTATTTATTCATTTTTAAATATGAATTATTTTCCATTTACCCTGGATTTCGTTATAGAAAGTTCCGCCTTAGCAGGTTTTACTGCATTTAATAAAAATTATGTATTTGTAATGAATATAACTGATTAAATTTGTCATTTATTCATTTTACCACTCGTGTATTTATTAATTTATAAATTGTTAATTAAGTGTCATCATATAGCATTTAAAAAAAAATAACTGAAATTGTCATCGCCTATAATAGACAATGACATATTTTAAGTGTTTTGTATAATTCCGTCAATGAATTATAAATCTCAAATCTTACACATAAAATTTCCATTATGGGGATAATACATACTAACACCAGATAAATTTAAGAGTTATCCACGTATTTTACAAACTTTAGAGTTTTGAATTAAACACGGACAAACATACCCACAGACAGATGAACTAAAGTGATAAACCTTTTTCAACTATTTTGTTATACGTAAAAAAGTATATATTTTTTATCATAATCGCAAAAATAATGTCACCGAAGTTTGAATTTAGAAATTTTTAATGCTATTCTCGGTAATGTAAATTTTATTGCATTCACTTTTTCTAAACTTAGCAAATAGTAATTTAAAAAAAAATTATTTTTGAATTCAACGGAAACATTCCGTATTACTATACCATAATAAATTCCGTTGATGTATTTTTTTTTTTAATCCTGTCATAAAAATCTTGAATGAAATGTCTCAGAATCAAAAATAAATTAAGCTTCTACCACTAGATGGCACGACCATACCAATATTTTGCAGAGAGAGAAGTACTCCTTTCCCAGATCAAAAGAAAAAGGTAGAGCAGGTAATACACGCTTTTGGTGCTCGATTTCCTTCTTTCAGTTTTGGCTTAGCCTTTCAGACCGTTTATCCTATGAAATTACCTGTGGGCGTAAGGGAATTGATTTTGGGTGAGAATTCACGCTCACAGAGATTGATAGATTTTTATCTTCACTTTTATGGAAGGTGATGATGGACTCATTGCCTTAGGAAATATGTTTTACGACCAACTCATATTTACTGAGAAAATAAACACAGTAATTAAGTGTGCTGCGGTGATTCTCAACCGTTGAGTCGTGACTCATAAATGTTTTGTGTGAATGCCGTAGATGCGGAACGACAAATCACGCATTCATTAAAAGTTTATTCATTTATTTATTTAATTTTATCTTCATATTTTAATATAATCTATGATGAAATTGCATAAGAATTCACGCTCGCAGAGATTGATAAATTTTTAGCTTCACTTTTATAGAAGATGACGATGAACTCATTGCCTTAGGCAATATGTTTTACGATCAACACATATTTACCCAGAGAAGAAAAAAGTTAGAAAATAAACACCGTAATTAATTATTCGGCGGTAATTGTCAACCATTGTGTCATGACCCACAAAAATTTTGTGTGAATACCGTAAATGCGGAGCAATAAATCACTCATTCATCATTATTATTATTATTATTATTATTATTTATTTTAAGATTTAAATATAATCTGTGATGAAATTGCATGAGAATTCACGCTCGCAGAGATTGATAGATTTTTAGCTTCACTTTTATAGAAGATGACGATGAACTCATTGCCTTAGGCACTATGTTTTACGATCAACCCATATTTACCCAGAAAAGAAACACAGTAATTAAATAGGCCGCGGTGATTCTCAAGCGTTGTGTCGTGACCCACAAATGTTTTGTGTGAATACCGTAGATGCGCAGCGGCAAATCATTCATTCGTTAAAAGTTTATTTATTTATTTATTTATTAGATTTAAATATAATCTATGATAAAATTGCATGACAGTTCACGCTACGCTTTAGAGATTGATAGATTTTTAGCTTCACTTGTATGGAAGATGGTTATGAACGCATTGCCTTAAGCAGTATGTTTTACGACCAACTCATATTTACTGAGAAAATAAACACAGTAATTAAGTATGCTGCGGTGATTCTCAACCGTATGTCGTGACCCATAAATGTTTTGTGTGAATGCCGTAGATGCGGAGCGACAAATCACTAATTCATTAAAAGTTTATTCATTTATTTATTTATTTGTATTTTTAGATTTAAATATAATGTATGATAAAATTACATGAGAATTCACACTAACAGAGATTGATAGAAATTTAGCTTCACTTTTATAGAAGCTGATGATGGACTCATTGACGTAGGAAATATGTTTTACGACCAACACATATTTATTTAGAAAAGAAAAAAGTGAGAAAATAAACACAGTAATTAAATATGCTGCGGTGATTCTCAACTGTTGTGTCGTGACCCACAAATGTTTTGCGTGAATATTGTAGATGTGGAGCGACAAATCACTCATTCATTAAAAGTTTATTTATTTATTTATTTTTAGATTTAAATATAATCTATGATGAAATTGCATGAGAATTCACGCTCGCAGAGATTGATAGATTTTTAGCTTCACTTTTATGGAAGATGATGATGGAATCATTGCACTAGGCAATATGTTTTACGACCAACTCATATTTACTGAGAAAATAAACACAGTAATTAAGTATGCTGCGGTGATTCTCAACCGTTGAGTCGTGACCCATAAATGTTTTGTGTGAATGCCGTAGATGTGCAGCGACAAATCATTCATTCGTTAAAAGTTTATTTATTTATTTATTTATTTATTTTTAGATTTAAATATAATCTATGATGAAATTGCATGAGCATTCACGCTCGCAGAGATTGATAGATTTTTAGCTTCACTTTTATGAAAGATGATGATGGACTCATTGCATTAGGAAATATGTTTTACGACCAACACATATTTATTTAGAAAAGAAAAAAAGTGAGAAAATAAACACCGTAATTAATTATGCGGCGGTAATTCTCAACCATTGTGTCGTGACCCACAAAAATTTTGTGTGAATACCGTAGATGTGGAGCAATAAATCACTCATTCATTATTATTATTATTATTATTATTATTATTTATTTTAAGATTTAAATATAATCTATGATGAAATTGCATGAGAATTCACGCTCGCAGAGATTGATAGATTTTTAGCTTCACTTTTATGAAAGATGATGATGGACTCATTGCATTAGGAAATATGTTTTACGACCAACACATATTTATTTAGAAAAGAAAAAAAGTGAGAAAATAAACACCGTAATTAATTATGCGGCGGTAATTCTCAACCATTGTGTCGTGACCCACAAAAATTTTGTGTGAATACCGTAGATGTGGAGCAATAAATCACTCATTCATTCATTATTATTATTATTATTATTATTATTTATTTTAAGATTTAAATATAATCTATGATGAAATTGCATGAGAATTCACGCTCGCAGAGATTGATAGATTTTTAGCTTCAGTTTTATAGAAGATGGTTATGAACTCATTGCCTTAGGCACTATGTTTTACGATCAACCCATATTTACCCAGAAAAGAAACACAGTAATTAAATAGGCCGCGGTGATTCTCAAGTGTTGTGTCGTGACCCACAAACGTTTTGTGTGAATGCCGTAGATGCGGAGCAACAAATCATTCATTAAAAGTTTTTTTTTAATTATTTTTTATTTAAATATAATCTATGATAAAATTGCATGAGGATTCACGCTCGCAGAGATTGTTAGATTTTTAGCTTCACTTTTATGGAAGATGATGATGGACTCATTGCCATAGGCAATATGTTTTACGATCAACACATATTTACCCAGAAAAGAAAAAAGTGAGAAAATAAACACAGTAATTAAATATGCGGCGGTAATTCTCAACCATTGTGTCGTGACTCACAAATGTTCTGTGTGAAGCCACCTGTAGTAATTTTTTTAAATATCTGTCGCCGTTTGGAAGTTATTGAATTTTAAAATCAGTCAGTCCATTTTTGCACACCCGGTACATGGACATACTAAAAATAAATTTAACTCATTTTGTTAAGTTTGTAGAAGCATCCCCTGAAAAAGTTTAGTATATTGTTTTTAATTTTTTTAATAAAACTAAAAAATTAGGATATATATTTAGGATTTCGGCCAATGATTTTTACAAAAATCAGGCTCACAAGTGGCAAAATATCTGTTTTTAAGCACACTGATATTATAATATCATGATATTGATTTTGAAATTGATATTAAAGGACATTTCTTCCCTTGTACCATAAATTGTGATGTAGAAGCTTTTTTTTTTAAACTTTTTTTTAACATGAAAATTTTCACACTTATTATTAACAAAATATTACAGATAGATTTATTCCTGCGATATTAGCATATTTTATACAAACGCCATATTTATTTTTCTTAATCAACATACAGACGGCAATTTTTATTTATTTGTCATCTCTGAATTCTGCTGAATAAATATGATGTATAATACACGAGGTGTCAAAATGGGAACATGTAAGAAAAAAATCTGTTGTTCATATTACTTCATAGGCCCAATTACACAAGAAGAATTTTTCAGTTTAAACTATTAAATCTTCAGAAAAATCCAGGAAAAAGATTGAAACATCGATTTCAAAGTTTTCGTATCGCATTATAATAATTTATATATATATATATATATATATATATATATATTGTTTTACACACATAACATTGACTTATCTTATATACAAAATATATATATATATTTCTTCCTCCAATAGCATCAATGTCTTACAGAAATGAAATCAATCATTCCTAATTAATAAATTTGAGACAATTTTTATTTGCTTGTCAAGATATCCTCGCTACCATGTGAAACTATCAAATATTAAATAATGCATTTTTCACTACTTTTAAAAATAGGCCGCTTGTCACCACTAAAATTTATTAGAATTATTAGCTTAGTAAAAATAGTAATAAAATTTCTGCGAAGAACAAGGCTACCACAAAATTGGTCTTCTACTTTTATTCAGGGATGCCGAACTCATACCGGAAATTGTAATTAAAAAAATTACTTTAAGTGATCACGAAATGTCTGTCGTTAAATGAAAAAAAAAAATCTGTTTAAAATTTCTGGTATGGATTCTATATTTTTAAATAAAAAAGGGAGGTCAAATTGCCAACCCTCGTGAATAATACTATTAAAATTTAGTGGTGACAATCGGTCCATTTTTAAAAGTAATTAAAAAATGCAATTTTTTCACATTCGATAGTTTGACGAGTAGTTAGTTTGTAGTAGTAGTAGATGAGTAGTAGTTAGAATAGTTAGCGACGATATCTCTAAATCCTGCTGAATAGATATGTTATGTATCGAATGATAAATTTAGGAATATCAAATAATTGTCTATTGTTCGCCTTACTTTCTTCAGTATTGGCATGCGAAGAAGTATTTTATTAAGTTTGCCGAATCTTTTTGAAAAAATAAGTAGCATTTTGATTTGGAATATTAAATTTACATAATGAAGATGAAGCAATAAATAAATGATGAAAATTACAACATTTGTTAAGAAAATGAATGGTGAAGAGAAAAATTCTTTTTAGATACTTCGTGCCTACGCGTGTCTGTATGCGTGTATAGATAACTCTTAATTTTGTTAAAATAGTTCATTCTTAAGAAATTTCCTTATAGTTTCTTAAGAGATTGTAACTCATGCTAGATTTCTCAAGAGACTGCAACTGAATAAGTATGTTGTATATTGTATTTTAAATTCAGGAATTTCACAAAACTGTCTATCGTTCACCATACTTTCTTCTGTATTGCATGCGGAGATGTATTTTATTGAGTTTGCCGAATCCTTTTGAAAAAATAAGCAGCATTTGGATTTGAAAGATTAAATTAATGAAGATAAGCAATAAATGAGTGATGAAAATTACAACATTTGTTAAGAAAATAAATGATAAAGAGAAAATATATTTCTTCATACTTCGTGCCTACGCGTGTCTGTATACATGTATAGGTAAATCTTAATTTTGTGAAAATATTTCATGTTTAAGAAATTTCATTATATTTTCTTAAGAGATTGTAAAAGTTCATTTTAGCTTGAAATATTTCTGTATTATTTTCCGTCATTTGATACTTGGATAATCAGTATATATATATATATATATATATATATTTGCAACACTAGCCTGGAAATCTTTGTTATTTTAAGTCTCTCAGACATTCTCTCAAACATCCGTGTGATCCCATGACTCTGTGATGCATTCAAATTCAAAATTCAATTTCAGAAAAAGCATTCGCTTTTCAGTCATGCGTTACGACCCTTTCTCCTTTTTCATTTATGTTTTTTTTTTTTTTTTTTTTTTTTTTTTTTTTTTTTTTTTTTTTTTTACTGAAAGAGCAGTAAGCATCAAAATGTTTAATTTGATTACACGCTGCATTATTTTTTATGTGAATTATTGAAGTATAAAAGGGATATTAATTAAAGAAAAGTAATATGTATGAACTGTATTCTAAAAAAACCCACAGTTGTGCTGAGTGGTTCTCTTAATCTTGAAAAAAGTTATTGTAAAAAAAACTATTCCACATATAAATTATCAGTTTATAAGTATTTAAAAATATATAATTTTATTTGTGTAAAAAGTTAATTCTATTAAAATATATCATAAACTTAAGAAAATTTTCTTTAACTTTTTTAATATAACTTTTTTCCAACTTTAAAATTAAAACAATTTATTTATTTATTAATTTTTACTTATAGAAACGAAATCAGTCATTCCTAATCCATAAATTTAAGACAATTTTTATTTGCTTGTCAAGATATCTCTAAATTCTGCTGAATAAGTATTTTGTATATCGTACATTAAATTCAGGAATATCAAATAACTGTCTATTGTTCACCTTATTTTCTTCAGTATTGCATGCGGAGAAGTACTGTATTAAGTTTTCCGACTCTTTTTGAAAAAAAATAAGTAGCATTTAGATTTGAAAGGTTAAATTAACATAATGAAGATAAGCAATAAATAAATGATGAAAATTACAACATTTGTTATGAAAATAAATGATGAAGAAAAAATATAAATTTTACATACTTCATGCCTACGCGTGTCTGTATACATGTATAGGTAATTATTAATTTTGTGAAAATATTTCATAATTAAGAAATTTCATTATAGATTCTTAAGAGATTGTAAAAGATCATTTTAGCTGGAAACATTTCTGTATTTTTTTCTTCTTTTGATACTTGAGTAATCAGTATTTTTTTTTTTTTTTTTTTTTTTTTTTTTGCAGCTCTAGCCTGGAATTCATTGTTATTTGAAGTCTCCCAGATATTCTCTCAAACATTCGTGTGATCCGATGACTCTGTGATGCATTCAAATTCAAAACTCAATTTCAGAAAAAGCATTAGCTTTTTGGTCATGCGTTACGACCCTGTCTCCTTTTTCATTTATGTATTTTTTATTTTTTACTGAGAGAGCAGTAAGCATTCTAATGCTTAATTTGATTACACGCTGTATTATTTTTTATGTGAATTATTGAAGTATAAAAGGGATAATAATTAAAGAAAAATAATATATATGAGCTGTTTTCTAGGAAATCACACAGTTGTTGAGTGTTATTCTTAATCTCGAAACAAAAGTTATTGAAGAAAAAAACTATTCAACTAATAAATTATTAGTTTACAAATATTTAAAAAAAATCTTTACATTTTCGAGTGTAAAAAGTTAATTTTTTAAAAATTTATTATAAACTTAAGAAAAACTTCTATAAGTTTTGTTTTAATACCATATTTTTCCAATCTTAAAATCAAAACAATATATTTATTATTTAAAATTTTATGTGAATTATTGAAGTATAAAAGGGATTATAATTAAAGAAAAGTAATATGTATGAGCTGTATTCTAGGAAATCACACAGTTGTTGAGTGCTGTTTTTAATCTTGAAACAAGAGGTATTAAAAAAAACTATTCAACTAATAAATTATCAATTTACAAGTATTTAAAAAAATCTTTACATTTTTGTGTGTAAAAAGTCATTTAAAAAAAATTATTATACACTTAAGAAAAACGTCTATAAGTTTTGTTTTAATATCATATTTTTTCAATCTTAAAATTAAAACAGTCTATTTATTATTTCAAATTTTAATTGCTTAATAGGCGTATAGCCAACATAGTGAAAAAGTACCCAAGCCGGGACTCGAACCCGGGATGTCAGTATAGCGCACTGACGTTGGGAACGATACTCAGCCTGGCCTATAACTTTCTCACTATAACATGTTGGGAAGGCTACAAACGCAGCACAAGATGGAATATTTTCGTGAGCCACCAACTCTGGGGCAAACACGAAACCAAAGAAAATCCAGCATCGACAATTGAATAAATCTATATTTAATACTTGGAAAATTTTCCATAGAAAATCCGACTGATGACCCGGGTTCCAGTCCCGGCTTGGGTACTTTTTCACTATATTGGTCATACGCCTATTAATCAATTAAAATTTGAAATATTAAGAATGCAAGGCGGATTTTCTATGGAAAATTTTCCAATTATTAAATATAGATTTCATCTATTATTTATTCATTTTTACTTAGTTACATTGCATTTGAACTCACAACTTTTGTTATTCACAAAAATATATACTACATATATTTGTTTCTGGTATAGCACCAACGTCTAATACAGCCATAGTCAACCGGCTGCCCGTGGGCCACATGTCTTTATGTGCAACCGGAAAGACACAATCATTAATCCAAATTTATAAAAACTTAAAATAAGCATAAAGGTATTTAAAAGCTTCACTGTTATCTATATATATAAAACTCTAATCTACGTGGCGGTGAAAAAGTGGTTATTTATCTTTTACTGATGGCAACGAGTGGTTTGTTCAGAAAATCAAAACTACTAAACTTTACTTTAGCCGGCTTCTTTATAGACCGGGAGGCGGCAGCGCAGACAATCACATCATCGAGTTCACGGCTGAAATTCTAGAATTAGTTAAAACTCGATTCGCATATTAAAACGCAATCGGTCTGCCAAGTCATATCTTGGTGGAAAACACGTGAAAACCCGATATTAGCGGTTGACTCGTAGGTTTACCATTGTGTTTTCCTGCACCCAAAAGTATGAAAACATGGAGAACTGAGTGCAGGAAAACACAATAGTAAACCTACGAGTCAACCGCTAAAATTGGTTTTTCACGTGTTTTCCACCAATATATGACTTGGCAGACAGTTGGCGTTTTAATATGCGAATCGAGTTTTAACTAATTCTAGAATTTCAGCCGTGAACTCGATGATGTGATTATCTGTGCTGCCACCTCCCGGTCTATTATCTATTGCACTAAGAACACTATTAGAGGTATCGATTCGAAACTCACAGTATATACGCAGTTAATTTTCCTGATTTGAAAATGTAAATTTTGTGAAAATTGGACGATAACTTTTTTAAATTTTGGACAAAATCTGTGCCGCCGTTAATCAGATGACCCAGACATTTGAGAGGGTTGTATTGAATTTACTTAAGAGATTCAAAGTACATTTCTCTATTTACTTTCCGACAGACGAAAGGGTTAATAGAGGAAGGGTTTCCGGCAGCGATTTTTAGTGTTTTCGCGTTTCGTTTTGACGGGACTGGGCAACGTAGCGCGGATCAGTTAGTTTTATATATTTTTATGGTAAGAATTATTTAAAATTAAACAAAAATTATGTTAACAACTGCTAAATGCCATTTGCTATGTCTAAAGTTACATTTTTTAATGTAGTCGTGTTTATATTACAATCGTGTGTAGATTTAGAAATCATCTTGAACACTAATTAAACATATAAAATTAATTAAGTTTACTCTACATATTTTTGCATTTAAAAAAGGTAAAATTTGTTTGCATAGAGAAAAGTTTGACTTAACATTGAGAAAAATGTCTCCTGATCATTTACCTTTAAAACTTTAAAATTTTGCTTTATTATATTATTACTTTTTTTTAATTAGTGTTTCGTCCCTATTCGTCCCACAACATTGTTTGTCCATCACAAAGCCGGTTCTCAGAAACTATATAACTATATAACAGACTGGAAATTTTGTGTACTTATAGCTGAATACCTACTTTGAAGCTAAAAATCATAAAATAACAAAAAATCGTATTATTTTAACATAGAGAGATAAAAACCAAAAATCTAACAGCCTTTTCCTATTAAAAATAAACATTTTTCGTTATAGCAGTTGCCAACAATTAAAAATCCACAATATAATTATATCTATAACAATTAATTCTCTATTGAAAGATTTCCACGTGAAAAATGAAAATGAAAAAAAGTTTCACCAATTGAAAAAAGATGAATATGACGTCATATTGGTAATAAAAAGGAAATTTAGTACAAGGAGTATGAGTATGCGTAAGCACAAAAAGCAAGTTAATATGATGTCATTAGAGAATTAAAAAGAAAATTAATCTGATGTCCTATTGGAAGTTTAACGGACTTTTTCAAATGTTTGAGAATAATACAAAGAAAGTATCAATATGAGTAATAAAGAAAGCAAGTAGATATAACGTCAGCAAGTGATTATAACGTCATATGCGTTTGAGGAAGGTATTGAATCATGATAAAAACCCGATTATGGATATATTGGCGTATTTTAACATTTTGAAGGTCTCTATACAACATGCTTAATTTTGAAATTGATTTTTTTAAATATCGCATTTAGTCCACATGACAGATATTATTATGACAGAGTATAATAGCGGGCTTCGCTGGCTATCGGACAGGTACGAGAAATATAGACCGGTAAATTTTTACTTTATAAAAAACATACCTATTTTTTTTCAGTGTTTTCAAAGTAATATTAAGCGAAACCCTTTGTGCAATCTTTAATCACACTTACCCACTTATTGCATACACTGATTACATTTTATTACAGTACTTTGTTATACTATTTTTTTACATTCCTATTTTAATTACCATTGCTTTTTTAACATCATCATATAAGTATAATGTACCTGCCGTAGCAGGCATGTCTGTACGTCCCGCGAAAAAATATTGTTTGAAATATGGGTAACTAATATTTCCTTTCTTAATTGGTACACCGACAACAATTTTTATTTACTTCTAAATTTAATTCGAAATTCAGCTGCATTTCTGGTGTGCTTGGAATGATTAAATCGGCGGAATGTAAATAATTGTCTATCCATCGCATTATTTCATTTGTTATTGCGCTTAAAGAACTAAACTAAGGTAAGCATACCAGTAATGGGTCAAGTACCTATAATGATTACCTGCTTTGACAAATGTGAAACAATTATATATATATATATATACTTATAATAAAATCCGAAGGCAAGAAAGTGCCTGTAACCATTCCGGATGGGACCACTTTTGTCTGCGAATCCATCGTAGTTAAACGCCATGCTAGGCTTAATGAAAAACCTACGCTATCATATTACAGCACAGCTAAATGATAATATCTTCTACTTGAAATCATGTCTGCTCAGCATATTTTCCCTATAAAACATGTATATTATATCCTCTTATAATGTTTTAAGTTCTTAATTAAAAATCCAGATTAAACATCGGAATCACAGATATAAACAAACGGCACTGTTTTGAACAATATTGTTTTGGCGCCATCTACCGGCTTTAAAATGTACTTTTCTTCCATACAAGCCTTTCAATAGTAAAATATTCATGCTGTTTGTATGAAGTCCTATGAAAATGGAACGCAGATCAACAGTCCGTCATTTTTTACGGGGATTATATACTAGTATATATATATATATATATATATATACTGCTAACCAGGCCCTTACCTGCCCGGCATGAGAGCCTAGCTTGACGGGTTAGTACCTGGGAGCGGGGCGGAATTCGCCTGATCACAGCATGACTGTGATCAACCTGACTATAATTTTGTTGGCATCGTTGCAGTGCTCTGTAGTGGTTTGATACAGTTCACTTTGTTTGCCGGTTCAAGGTTTCTATTTAACTTTGTTGAATTGGCAGATTTAAAAAAAAAGCAAAAATTAATGAAGAGAAAGTAATTGATCTCGTAATTTAGAACCATGATCAGGTGACGAGACCTTCACCTTACTAGGCACCACCAGAGGCATAATTCAAAAACAGATTTATTTATCAGTCTCACAAGCAATTAAACAGATAGATGATTGGTTAAAACTATCACTTTATTACCTGGCACTTTAGTTGCTTGTGACAGAGATACATAAAATTATTTTTCATTTCGGATAACACATAGTCCATTATAGGTCATGGGTGTCCTATCATGGGGTCATTGGGTCATTGTTTGGCGTGTCCCTGTAAGTGAAGGATTAACGCTAGACACACATTATTCTATAGTAATCATTTTGTAGTGTACCTCAGTAATATATACTGGATGTCCTATATTGTACTGACTGATTTTAAAGTTCAATAACTTGCATAAGGTGATAGATATTATAAAATTCTTGCAGGAGGGTAATGTATGATGTAAGAAGCTTTTTTTTTTTTTTTTTTTTTTTTACTGCGATTTCCGGTTTTATTTTCAAATAGCAGCGTTGGATGGCGCTGAAAGCAATAGGTGCTCAGTCAAGGCCAAAACTGAAATCACCCAACACTGATGCGAAAGAAGAAGTTTAAATATACGGAGTGGGTCTCATTCGCCAATACCATCTTGTTCTTAGGTCCCGATTCCGAACTCAGTCGGTCACACTCCATATATTTAAAGGCCTTCCTTCGCATCAAGGCTGGGTGATTTCTGCTTTTACCTCGATTGGATGTCTGTTGCTCACAACGTCATCTATTGCTGATAATTCGAACTAAAATCAGAATTTAGACTAAAAAACTCCTGACATCTTACATCAGTCACCTGTAAGAATTTTTTTAAGCCATTTTCGGCCAAAGGTGCGTAAACGCACCATTTCAATAAATATTTTTCTATTAACACTGTGACGTATATTTTTCGCTAATTTTATTGTTCTGCTATTTTTGAGGGTTCTGGAGACATCTATAAAATATTAGTAATTCAATTGAAGTAATCACTTTCTGTTGAGAAATTTTCAAAATACGCTGGTTCCACTTGAGATTAATCATATCTTTTTATAATGGAGTAAAGTTGCAAGTTCTGTAAGTAAAATAAAAATGAAACAAATGCCATAAGAAAACTTAATTTTTTTATTTAAATTTAATATTAAATTAATAATAATAAATTAATAATGGTAACGCCAAATTAAATAAAATATTATTTTTCATGCACGAAACTTTTTTAATGTCTTAATGAATGTAATTTAAGCAAATTTCTATGCAAATAATACCACATTTTATAAAATTTCTATGCTTGGCCGAAAATTGGTTAATATATATGACCATTTGCACATTATTGGATTTTAAAATTGGTCAGTACATTTTAGAACTCCCGGTACATGGCCCATACTAATAGTAAATTTAACTAATTTTGTTAAGTTTGCAGAGGCATCCCCTGAAAAAGTTTAGTATATTGGTTTTAAAATTTTGTATTAGGATTTATATTTAAGATTTAGGAAAATCATTTTTAAAAAATCATGCTCAAAAGTGGCAAAATAGCTGTTTTTAAAAACATTCATATTATGATGTTATGATATTGATTTTGAAATTGATATTAATGGACATTCTTTCTAAATGGTGATGTCGAAGCTCTTTTTTTTAACTTTTTTTAACATGAAAATTTTCATGCAGTTTTCCAAGTAATAAAATTAACAGCCTTTTTATTTAAATTAAAGAATATATCTATTTCTAGGATAAAAGCTTTAGCCTCTGACGTTTTGTAACATCTGGACACATATTATTAACAAAATATTACATGTAGATTTATTCCTGTGATATTAGCATATTTTATACCAACGACATCTTTCTTTTTCTTAATCAACATACAGACGGCAATTTTTATTTATTTGTCAAGTTATCTGTGAATTTCGCAGAATAAATCTGATGTATAATATACGAGGTGTCAAAATGGAAACATGTAAAAAAAAATCTGTTGTTCATATTACTTCATAATCCATTACACAAGAAGAATGTTTCAGTTTGAACTATTAAATTTTCATAAAAATCTGAGAAAAAAGTTTAATACGTCAATTTCAAAAATTTCGTATAGCATTATAATAAATTAAAAAAGAAATATTTTCTAAAAGAAATGTCAGAAGAAGCAAAAATACAATAAAAGTCAATCTGCCTAAATGTTATGAAAAATAAATGCGACAATGTTCTTGTATTTAAAATCCTAACGCAAGAATCGTATATAAATGTGACATAATCAACCATATTTCAGGAACAAAACTTAAAACATTAAATCTAGGAGAATTCCCCATTGCAGCATATATTTTATTAATATTGAAACGACAAAAACACTTCTTAAAATTTTTTTTCCCTCCACAAGTAAGTCTGATGGACACATTAACGAAATACGTATTATGAATAAATGCATGACATTTTCAGAAATTAGTATTTATATGACGAAGAATCGAACAACGTTTTTCAATTTCCTATAAAAGGTGTACATTTAAAAATATAATTGATTCCTTCCTCATAACAAATTTTTCGGGATTGTTGTGTCCCTGAAAATCAACTTTAATCTTTGACATCGTTATCTGAATGATCCGATGCTTTCATAGGAAAAGAGAAAGCACTGCTCGATTGCTTTCTATCCGAATTATATCTACTTACGATTGAAAGTGACTTCGTGGGTGTGCAAGGCAGAGTTCACAATGAAAAAAATATATATAAACCACTAGCGTTATTTTATTATGAAGCGAGAATATGATTCGTACACAATATTAAAATTCGCAAACCTCAAGTTAATTGTTTTTTACTACAAACAGAAGAAAATTTTATTTTCGCGTAGTATCTCTAAATAAAAAAAAAACCCAAACCAATTAAAAAAATATCCTACTCTTTATTTGTCACAAACGAAATCACGGTGGCGCCAAAGCGGTACAAAGACTTTGGTGGCTCCTCTAATATTGGCGCCATATCAACAAGTGGCCGGGCCGCCATCAATGTCTGCAAATAACACAAGTATATTTTAAAAATAGCATTTTAATATTAGAATAGAAAAACACGATTTTTTTTTCTCTTCATCCTGATCAAAATATGATTAAAATGACTTGAAATAAAATAAGTAATTTTTAACGAAAAAAGTTCTTTTTATTTTTTTATACGTGAATAAATAAAATAAATAAAATTTTCAGATTTAGAAAGAATGAGCTCGAGCCCATCCGATACCGAATGCTGGTATAAAAATCGAGCCCGAGCCCGTCTCATCTCTAGAATTTACCCACTTCCAGTCGCGTAAATACATTATTATTTTGTGTTATTCACAATTTAGCCGCGGTCCGTACAAAACTTGCTGGCGGTCCGGATCCGGACCGCGGTCCGCCATTTGGTGACCACTGCTCTATAGCATGAAAGAAAGTTTAATAGACATTAGATATCGGAATTAATCTCTAATAATTAAATGATTGAATTTTACGGTACGAATCAACTTTACCAAACGGAAAATTCTTTCCGAACAACCCAATACATTTTAGTAAGAAATCGAAGAAAAAGGTGAAGATTTTTTCGTAGAAAATGTGCGATTGTGCATGCATATGTGTAGGTGTGTATATATGAATTTTAATATTATATACAATTTTCACTATTCATGAGTTAGTTTAAGAATTGGCAAAAAATTATTTATGGTTAAAGATTTTTGTTTTTTTTTCTTTAATTAAATTGAAATATTCATTTCATTTCAAATATTTTTTGCCTCTTGGTTCAAACACTATACAGTGATCTCTCAGTTATACGCGATGTTCAGTAATTACTTTTTCACACCATCATTTTAAAACAGTAAAATTCGATTTATAAATTCTGCGATTTAAGAAGACGAAAATTACCCTAAAAGAAAACTGGTGCTGAAAAATGATTTCCGTGTATCGCTTATAAGTGAGAGATCACTGTATTTTTTAAAACGTTCACAGCCGGGTTAAAATTACCAGAATTTTATTTTATTTAGAGAGTTCGAATTCACTTTAGAAAATACTACTAGCAATATTTACTTTATTTAATTACAGACATTTCGTGATTACATAAAATAAAAAAAAAATTCTTTTGAAATTTCCGGTGTCAATTTGTGATTTTAAATGGAAGTACCTAAAACTGTTACCACGGCGAATGGGTTAAATTATCTCAAACACGTGGACGTTTTGTTTTTCAATGTGGTCCGATGATTATGATTCCCATTCAAATTCAAAATTTAATTTTAAGGAAAGAATTCTCATACATTTAAAAAAATGACACATTTTAAATATGGCTCATTTTTAATTTTTTTTACAAGATGAATAGGAAATATTATTGCAATCTGTTTTATTTAAATTAAGAAAATAAATATAATTGATAATTTGTTACACAGAAAAATATTCCACTTCTGTATAATATTCTTCTGAAAATATTCCACCAACAACTAACTTTTATTCTTAACGTAAACAAACAGTATTTGGCCACTTATTATTCGCCAAAGTTACTCAAATTCATTCGTGTGTTACCAGCAATGTTTCACGGACCATATTTTGTTCAATTTCTTTCTAAATAGTTATTTTATTATCAAGGTTCTGCTCCAGGTTCTTTCGAATAAATCTCATATGTATGGAATGTTGAAATAGTAAGAATGTCAAATACTTTTGTATCATCCACGTTATTTCACCAGCCAGTGCACGGCGAATTATTTTAAATTATTTTAATTATTAATTATTATTAATTATTATTATCTATTAATTAATTATTATTAATTAATAATTATTATGAACTATTAATTAATTATTATTAACTATTAATTACTTATTATTAATTATTATAAACTGTTAATTAATTAATATAATATTAATTATTAATTATTATTAACTATTAGTTAACTATTTTAAACTTTGCTCTTTTTATAAAGATGAATAGGAAATATTATTGCAATCTATATTTATATTAAAATCATTAAAATTACAGACATTACATTACACTTACATAAAACATTTAAAAACATATTAAAATTGGACGTTTCGGATTTACATGAAAATTCCTCATCAACAAACATTTTTCTTAACGTAAGTCATACTTTAAAAATATCAACAAATAGAAAATGCAAACTATTTGTTGATATTCTTGAACTATGACTTACGTTAAGAAAAATGTTTGTTGATGAGGGATTTTCATGTAAATCCGAAACGTCCAATTTTAATATATTTTTAAATGTTTTATGCAAGTGTAATGTAATGTCTGTAATTTTAACGATTTTAATATAAATATAAATATGTTCAGACGTAATATTTTTGTTTACTTCAAATTATTGCAATCTGTTTTGTTTAAATTAAAAAAATAAGTATAATTGATAATTTATCAGGCAGAAAAATATTCTAATTCCGTATAATATTCTTCTGAAAATATCCCACCATCAACTAACTTCTATTCTTATCGTAAACAGTATTTGGCCACTTATTATTCGTCAAAGTTACGCAAATTCATTCGTGTGTTACCAGCAATGTTTCACGGACAATATTTTGTTCAATTTCTTTCTAAATAGTTATTTTATTATCAAGGTTCTGCTCCGAGTTCTGTCGAATAAATCTCATTTGTATGGAATGTTGAAATAGTAAGAATGTCAAATATATTTTTATCATCAATGTTATTTCACTGGCCAGTGCACACGGAGAATTATTTTATTATTTTCAAAAACATCTTGAAATATATATTTTTTGCTCAATTTTGAAGATTTCGTACAATATTGAAATAAAAATGAAAAGCTCTATAATTAAGGAAAAATAATAAATGAAGCAAAAAAAATTTTTATAGTCTTTTCATTACGTGGATTTCTTGAATAAATAGCATATAAATATTTATTATTCAATGATTATTTAATAATTATTTAACACTTCGTTAATACCAAAACGTATACATATTAAGCGTTTAAAGATATATGACAGAGGTGTCCTCCGAGGTCACGACAATGAAGGTCGTACGTCACGTAGCGGAAGGGGGATGAACTACTGGAGGTTAAACATACAGCTTGTGATCGAAATATGGAAATATTAGTTATAATGTAGTGAAAGTTTGTGGTAAATGTGGTAAATTGTTTCGATAAAATATGTACATTTAAAAACATTCACAATATCATTTTAATAGTTTCAGTAGTAAAGGTAATAATATATAAGCATTATGTGAGCACTATTGCCTTTTCTCCCGAAACTAAAAATATATAGTGAATGTTTTTATATGTACATATTTTATCGAAACAAACTGTATCAAAAATATTGGCAATAAATCTGGTAATCGAGATAAATCTTCGAGTGAGTAAAGATTCACGATATATGCTCAGGAGAATGCGCAGTTTGTAGATTTTGTCATACCTTATGACGCCATCCTAAAAGTGCGCGCATTGGCATTATGCACCCAGTCCACAAGGTAGTGCAGTTGTTTCAATTTTGCGTACCTATTCTACTATTAAGTTGGAACGCTTAATATCTATACGTTTTGGTTAATACTTTGTTAATTAATTTAATAATTATTTTATATTAAACTAGGGGGCTCTGCCCCTTGCGAGCTACGCTTGCCAACCCCCGTTCTGACACCACATGATTTAAAAACACCCTGATTTGATCAACTCTAAAACGATTACGGAAGATTGTATTATAATTAAACGACCAGTGGCGATCTGCTGTAACCGGGTTTCCATTCATTTTCCTTTGACTGAAGGATTTTAAGGTCGAATCAACTGCTGTCGAAATATCTAACAACTCTTTTCCAGATTGATTAAATAAGATCGATTAAACATTTAAAAAGTAACTTGTGTTAAGTAAACAATGTCGCTGCATTGTAAAATTTTAAAACGATGCTATAGAAATTTGGTAAATAAATGAATAAAATAAAATAAAATAAAAATAAATAAATAAAATACAAGAAATTCGGAAAAAGACCCACTCAGCAAAGTGTCAACTATCAGTAAGTTTAAACAATAAAATTTACAATATATTAATGAAAACATAAAAAAAAATAATCTTGGATATTTATTTACATTATTTTTCTTAATTATCCCTCTCGATTAGTGAATAAATGTGGCACAGATGTCATATACGCACCACGTTGGCGCGATTTGTTCCCCCGCCAAATTGGCGAAAACAAAATTGGTCTTTATTTACTTTTATTTTTTATTTTAATTCTATAACTATTTTTTATTATGTATATCAATATTTATTTATATCAAACTGTCATTTATTTATTTTTATTTCCTTTTTTTTTAATTAATAGAAGCTATTTCATTTATTACGTTATTTTATTTTTATATTGAAATAAAAAATTGCATGCTATTTGTAACTAATATTCAAAAACAAAGTTTTCGCCAAATTGGCGAGTGAAAAAATCACGCCAACGTGGAGCGTATATGACATCTGTGTCATAAATATTTGTGACGTCAGTTGAAACTGACCTATTGTATGTAACTGTTCATCGAACATTTTAAATGCTTTTTCTTTTTTTTTAGTATCATGTCACTGCCGTTTAAGGATGCAATTGTTATTTTAATTAATGAAATAATTAATAAATCAGTAAAACATAATGAAAAATATAGGTAAAGTATTTGTCGAAATAAATTAATTTATCGTGTAAATATATTTTTTAATTAAACTTGTTTCGAAATATTGTAATTTGAGCATTTTAAATAGGACGTAAGTTCCCCTACTTAATGCTTTGAAAACGCGTAATAATTTAAATATTTTTCTTTTTAATGTTCACGCGCAAGTATATTTTTTATTACGTAATTTTCTACATTTACTGCTTTTAACACGGGATCATTTAATTATTATTTTAAAGCTTTATTTCTGTTTTTAATAGTCACGTGTAAATACATTTCTTAATTGAAAGGGAATATTATTATGTGCGCTGTTTTACAGATTGGCAACAATTCAAATAATTGATTTTATGAAATATAAAATAAATCTTCATAAAAAATAATGAAACTTTTGAGTAAAAAATTGAAATATAACCTCAAACAATTAATCAAATTAAAAAAATAATTGCAGTCTGCACACCGCAATCTTGTCAGCTATATTCTTATAAATTTTGGTTAGATTCCTGTGCATAGTTTTCGTTCCTATAAAACCTTTTTAAGAAAACTATTTTGACCAACTTTAATATTAAATATCTCTTTAAATAATTCTTCGCTTTAAAAACTGTCTGCCTCAGCGTGTTTATCGAACATTTCTTTATAAAACTACTAATTTTTAAATTTTTATATGCAATAGTTTTCTGGATATTAGTCCAGAAAGACTTCAAGGCACAAAATCTTGATTGACAGCGGCTGCGGCGGCGTTGTTTACTTTTTTTTAATATAGAGAGATATTTAATGGTTCATAAAATAAATTTAATTTTTCGACACTCGTTGGAATATTTATTATTATTTTTTTTATACTTTTCTTCAGACTAATAAATTTTTATTATTTTGCACAAGGCTGGAAAACAAATTTTGTATTTCTTCTAGATGCCTGAGAGTTTTTTTCAATGCCATTTAGTGATTCTCTGATCTATTTAACCCTTTCATGAGGATCGTTCTTTACGAAATTTTTAATATTTGATCACCGGTGGCCTGTATTTTTTTAATTCCGAAATTTCACATTCATACCAGAAATGTTATATAATTTTTTTTTTAATTTATTGACAGACATTTTGTAATTGCTTAAAGTAAAAATTCTTCAAATAAAAATATATAGAAAAATCTATATAATACGAACGTCAAATTCACCCAATAAAATATTTATAAAGCACAATGTAAACACATTGATAAGTTACGTTACTATCGAGGTGCAATAAATCAAAATACAGCTTCAAAACATTAAAACTGTAAGATGTTAAAATTTCATGAGCTTTCGGCTAAACATTAGCCTTCATCAGATGAACAACAAGCAGTCAAGGAGACGCCGCTTCGAAATGGCGCGTTTTGGACAGGCTGGGAATGGGCGAAACCAAACAGACATGAAATGAAGGGGGTGACTGAAGTCCGGAGGATACCATTACCAGCTGGGGTGGGTCAGGAGAAACGGAAAACCCCAGTGATACCTAGTATATTGTACCATAAACGAGGGATCTGATAAGATAATACATCATTACATGCATTATCACCTCTTTTCAAAATCTCTAGGGACTCTCTGATTATGCAACTATTATACTGTGAACCTCGTGAAATTATTCTAGCTTTACTGAAAAATACATGTGCCGAAAGCTCATGAAAAATTTTAACATCTTACAGTTTTAATGTTTTGAAGCTGTATTTTGATTTATGCACCTCGATAGTAACGTAACTTATCAATATGTTTACATTGTGCTTTATAAAAGTTCTTCTGTCAGAATTTCCGATAAAAGTCGAAATTTTTGAATTAAAAGAAAGCCATACTGTCAATCGTGGTTGGAAGTTCCTACGAAGTTCTTCATACCTTCGTCCACCTTCTATTGAAGTAGAAAAGTCGAAATACCTTGTTGCATAGATGGATTTAGCATGTAGTGGATCTTTTCAAGTAATATACAGTGTATAATTTTCAGACTATATTACAATATTTACATAATTTTTCAGTAATAGAATTTAAATTTTTAAGAATACTAACATTTATTTATAAGAATATATTTAAAAGAATGGGAACAAATCTATATTACAAAATTTAAACTAAAGGATTCGACTGTCAACATCAATAGCCAATCAGAATGAAGCACGCAGCCAATGAAATTTCACTGACCAAAATGTGTCAGAAATAAGTAAAAAAGCTTGAAATTTGAGGAAATTTAAGAAAGTGAATTACATTTGGTGCAATCAACTAATTTAATCACTGAAATGCTTTTACTAAATGAGCCAAAATTTTCTTTAAAAATTGCTGGTACGAACAATCAAGGATTCTGAGCTCTTTAGGTGTTACGGATAGGTAGTGTTCATCCGACAAAATTCAATTTCAGGAAGTCTTTTTCAGATTTCAATGCACTGCAACCTACTTTAAACATTGCTATTCTTTCTTTCTTTTTAACACTTTTCAACATAGTTGAAAAGTGTTTATGAATTCGGTTTGTCTGTCTGTCTTCCATCTATCCATCCTCTAACTCTCGTAAATATACTCAGATTGCCATAAATTTTTTTATATGATATTGATGGATACTATTGAATGTTCGGTATTAAAAATGAACTGTGTAGCATTTATAGTTCGTGGACAAGGATCCACAAAATAATTCTTTCACATTATGGTCTGCGAGAAAAAAATTTGCGGTACATTTTATTAATGTTAAGATATTTAAAACATAATCACATTGATATGCATCATTGAGATTTACTACAACATACTTTCTCAGAGGTATAGAATATATATCATTTATAATTCGTTTATAGGTACGCACAAAACAATTCCATTTTATTATGATCTATGGGGAAATCATTTGCGGTGCATTTTAATGATGTTATGATACTTCAAACATAATGGAATCGTTAATTGCACTACAGTATGTTTTCTACAGATTATAGTATGCATAGCATTTATTGTTAACTTAAAGAGACATGCAAATAAACATTTTACAGGACTGACTAAGATAGATAAATGCTGGGTCTGGGAGTGCGTTTTTAGGTGTGATATGAATTTCTAATTTTAATTGTATTGGGTGGTGTGTTTATCAAGATCGCATGCAGGACTACATGAATAAATTGGCATGCATTATTGGATATAGACAGCAATTGTTACAAATAGAAATATACTGAATTTACGTACTACGTATTTTATATATGTGTGTCGTTTTATGTTACTTATTTAGAAATATCATTTCATTGTATGAAAAATTTAAATTTCTTAATAATAATATGTTAGTGTTCGAAAGAATTTTATAATCTATACCTTACGGATGGTTTTTGTTCTTGTTATTTATTTAATAGGAATAAGTATTGTAGGAATTTATTTTATATCAAATCGTAGTCCTTTATTATTTAGTGGTGTTTATTGAAATATGATATGAATAAAAAACATAGAATACACAAAGAGAAATCCGTAAAATAAATGAGGGGAATAAATCAAAATATATAAATGTTTTATACACAATGTTTTAAACACAAATAAACTAAAACATGAATTAAAAAAAGTTTTATTACATTCTGAGCATTTCGTATAAGATATCAACAATACACTTTTACAGTCTGTACAATATTGAGTACAAAATTCTTTTTACCATTACGTAATGCAAAAGAAAACGGTAAAAACTACAGAATATTGAAATAAAAGCAGAAGTCTGGGTAAACGTGTCCATTAAAACATGCACTGCCTTTAAATTCAGAAAGAGTTAATGTTAAAAAATATCAGTTTTGAAAAATAATATAGATTTATCATCTCAGTCACATTTAGAAATAGATTGTGCCTGTGTAATACTGAAAACATACGACATTTCCCATAATACGTTGAGTATAGTATTCAACCAAATATACTTGCGTATCCATCGTAACGGTAACATAAATATATACCGTATATTCCGTCGTATAACGCACACTTGTGCAGCAAGAAATTTGATTACATTGTACAAGTGTGTATCATACGTTGCGTATAAAAATTAAATATTAGTTTGTAAGAAATGATTAACATAAGAATTTAGAATTCTATAGTAATGGACAATAAAAGATAACATGATCAGTGGAATGAACTAATGAACGATCCCAAATTTCATGTTGATCAATGGACATTATCTTTTGTTAGCGAATCATATTTTTCTTAATTTCTTTATGTTCCTACTAGTTATGATACTTTTTAATGATAATTATATTATCATTATACCGTATATTCCGACGTATAACGCACATTTGTGCAGCAAGAAATTTGTTTACATTGTACAAGTGTGTGTCATACGCTGCGTATAAAAATTAAATATTAGTTTGTAAGAAACGATAAACATAAGAATTTAGAATTCGACAGTAACGGACAATACAAGATAACATGATCAGTGGAATGAACTAATAAACGATCCCAAATTTCATGTTGAACAATGGACATTATCTTTTGTTAGCGATTCATATTTTTTCATAACTTATTTTTGTTCCTACTAGTTATGATACTTTTTAATGATAATTATATTACATTTTAATGTTAAATTACTAGTGAAAGATCTTATAGTGAATTTGCCTAAATATAGGGACTTTGCCTAAAAATAGAAAAATTGTATAAAATAAAGGGTGCGCGTCAAGAGCTTTAGCGCCTTAAACGCCGAAATAGGCGATATATATATACAATGGTGCAAAATTCTAGGCGCCAATGGGCCCACTAAATTTTTAGTATTCTTCGCGTAATAAGAATACTGATAAAATTTAGGCGAAGTATACTAATAAAATTTGACGAAGAATACTAATAAAATTTAGTGGTGGGAATCAACCCATTGGCGCCTAGATTTTTGCACCCCTGTATATATATATATATATATATATATATATATATATATATATATATATATATATATATATATATATATATATATATATATGTTACGGTCAATATGATTAATCCGGTTATATTAAAAATAACCGTTATTATTAATAATGACCGGACATAATTTCAGGTTATTATTAATAATATATTAAATTATAATATATTAATATTATTATTAATATTAGTAAGTAGATTATTAATAATAACCGCGGTCATTATAATTAATAATCGGTTATTATTAATAATGACCGGATTAATCATATTGACCGTAATATATATATATCGCATCACCTGTATCAGGTCGATTTATTCCATCTCTGTTGGTTTTTTCATTGTTGCTGTACTTTGTTGAGATTTCTAATTTCGTGTTAAATTAGTTTGTTGAGATTTCTAGTTTTGTGTTTAAGTAGTTTGTTTAATTTTCTAGTTTTGTGTTAAAGTGGTTTACAGGTTTTAGTTGACTTTTCTGATGTTGATTCTGCATGAGATATATAATTGTTTAAAGAGTTTATCATTATATATTTGTATATATATATTGTCAGATTAGTTACACATTTCAAAGAATGTCAGTGTTGTATCGAGATTGCATCTCTTGGCTGTCACTATCTAAATCATTATACAAGGAAAAAAATATATATATACATTATCGGATGACTGCACTATTAATGAATCAATCTCCACTTTTTTAATCAGTTCTTATTATTATAACGTATTCAATGAAGTATGTATATCTTTTACCGATTGCTTCGTAGTACATAAAACTACATAAGACGTGTGATAAACTTCTGTATCATAATTAATAAATAAAAGCAATACCTAATTAGGTACTAGCGAAACTGTGATTTTTACAGTTGAAAGAAAATCACGAGATAAATGCCGACTTTTATCGAGAAATGACGTTCTCAAGCAATTGTTAAACCATTAGCAGCGTTCTCTTCAAATTTGTCGATTGCATATCAGTATTTTTAAATGAATTTTCTTTTTAGATTTTGCATAGGATAGCGGAAGTCGATCCCCAATCGAGTATTTTTTTACTTTTCTTTTTCTTTCTTTTTTTTAAAGGATTCTTTCATATTTATGTATGTGATTCGAAATAGAAAATAACATCTTTAAAAAAATCTGCAACCAAAATCAAAAAGGAAAAAAAAATAAAATAGTGCTGGGTTAGAGATATATCATCTTCATTGGTCCTAAGCGAAAAAGGGAAATAAAAAAATGCTGTTTAACATTAGCTTGGGAGTGTTTCCGCGTGATAGAATATACTCTTAAGAACACAGCGTTGATGAATGTGCTATATTACAGATCTATTTAGCATAAAAATGAATTAAAACATAATTTGAACATATTTTTACGGTTATCTGACCAGACGAAAACAGCTGTGTAAACAGAGAATTTCTCAATTTCTCAATTTTTAGTGCAATTTTCAAAATTGTCATTTGATTTTTACAGAGTACAGTGGATGATCGGTTAACGAACTGTTCAGTTTACGAACAGATCGGTTAACGAACACTTTAGCGAGAGATTTTTATGTTCGGATAACTAACACATGTTCGGTTAACGAACACTTTACAAAAAAAAAAGCCAAGAAGCAATTCTATGTTTCAGATTAGAAGAGTTGTGTTTAATTGTTACTATTATCGACTCAGAGAACATTTAAAAATTTTATACTTATGGCCTAATTAATTCAAGCGCTGCCGGGGGTTCGGAGCCTGCATTTTAGGGCCCTCAGATTAGAATGAACAGTACAAAAACATTATTTTTCATATTTTGTATCCCTTTTTAAAGAAATATTTTCAATTGGAAGTTAATTATTTTAACTGAAATTTAGTTTCTAAATTATTAACAGGCTCTAGGCTCCACTTGAGCTTTATCGGGCTCTGTAGTAAACACAATCTTTTAGAGAACAATAAAATTTTTGATAGGTCAAAGTAATAAACTTTAATGCTGTAGTCAATGAATGCGATCCTAAAAGTTTTTACAAAGGGTATGTCAATTATTTTTTTAAGTACGGTACGACACGGACAAAGCCATGAAACTGCCATCTGTCCATAAAAATATGGACGTACTATATTAACCATATTAAAATGGGAAGTTTGAAAACTCCAGAAAGAAAAAATAAAGCTTTTGTCAAATAATTAATGCCCCAAACTCAAAAAAAGCATGACTGAAGAAAGGACAATACTGTATGTATGTAATGTATGTTTTATTATTATTACATTTAAGTAAATTTAGGGTAAAATTACATAAGTTTTTATATATTATTTAGCTTTCAAGAACGAATTAATTGAATTCCCATGCAAATCTATACTACATTTATGATCGGTTAACGAACAATTCGGTCAGCGAATATTGTTTTGGAACGGACTAAGTTCGTTAACCGATCACCCACTGTATTTTGGTACGTCTTCTAGCCATTTGCATTAATAAAAGATTACATTAATGCATTATCTGCGTCGCGAACTGAAGAACAGATAGAATTAAAAATTGCTGCGCTGTTGTACAAACTGTTGGCAGAACGGAAGTGTCACTTGACGGAAAATATAACTATGTTGGCATTAAAATTCCACGAATTTCCGTAGATCTTTTTAAAAACAAAAAAGTCCTAATCTTTATATTATAATTTAGACTTATTGAAATTTAAATATTTCTCTTACTTCTGGGCCAGTATACGTACATTAATTTTGAATAGTTTAATCTTAAAAAGATTAATCATAATATCTGAATGTTATTTCATACGAATTATAGAAGTTCAAAAATAAATATTTTACATCATAAATTTAATTGTAATAATGCTAAGTTATTTGTGTTTGTATGATAGTAATGTATTAATATCTAATTTCAAACATTAAGTTACGCGATAGCCTTGATCATTGAGATATAGGTACTCATGTATTACACTGTTCCGAAGAAAAATAGACAAAAAACAGAAAAAATATTCGTCATAAAATGCCCAGTAATTTTTCTAAGCAAGGGTAACTTTAAAAATAATAATTTTTACTAATCTTTAAAAAAATGTTTCTCTTTCTTTCTCGCTGTCTACAAAATGACTAAAATTTGAAAACTTTTGTGAAGAGTGTACATTCTAAAAAATAAATTAAATGTCGAAGTCTAAATTATGTATTTTGGACTTCTTATAATTAGACTTTGTACGTTTTGGAATTAATCTATGTGTATTATAATGTATATTCGTGAAATGTGTTGATTTTGCCATTGCTTTGATCCCTAGATTTTGTTAAATGAGTGTCAGATATGACTTTAATCATATTAGAATCATATATTAAAGCAGTGAATTTACTGTTGCAAACAAACGAATACAGCCCATTTCATGGAAGTGCAAAACACAAGTTTCGAACCTTATTTACCTAGAATTATGAAAAATCAACTGCACAAAAGAAGTAGTTATTTGTTGTCATTTTCATAGTTATGAATTTTTAATCACATTTGTGTTAGGTTTAAGCTTTTTACTATCAACATTAACCTTTCAGGATCACTGCGTAAGAGTTGAATATTGAAATATTTTAATCGAAATATTTTAAGTGAACAATTTGATAAATAATGCAAACTGTGGTACGAAAAGGAACTTTAATATCGTCCAAATATATTCTAATGATAAAAACCGATCAAAAGTTTTAATTAATAAATATTTTATTCATTTTCTTTAAATAACTATTTTAAAATATACAATTATCTTTTATAAATTAATTTCAAATATTTTCTTAAATTAATTTAAAAACAAATATTACAGTTTTAATTTTTAATTTAACAACATTTACATTGAGTTGTTGTTATGATGCAATACGCAATATTTAATAAATGTCCATTAAAACAAGAACAGGAAACTTAAATTTCTCTTCTATTAGCTATTTAAAATATATTTAATTAGAATTACAGATTGATGAAGTGGTGTAAAAAACAGTTTGGTGGTACTAAAAATGTATTATTTTGTTTCTCAGGTGTCAAGAATTTCATAGTAGATTTATCACATGAACTCCTTTAGCTGTCTTAAAAACAATTATTATTCCTATAATTCAATGATTATTATTCATTGTTCTTTGAATTTTCTGTTTTTTCAATCTACTGAGAACTTAGTGCTTCGCTATATATTTACGCAGGAATCATAGAGTTCTTGAAATTGGGTATACTACGTTTTATGAAGAGTAATGTAAGCTTTGTTTATAAACAGACATCGAACAGAAAAGCAAAGTACCTTTAAATGCAATTTAATTGGGAAGAGTTGGTCATTTTAGTGACTTTTTATGACTATTAAAAAATGTTCAATCATGATTTTCATGATAACAGCAAGAAACATTAGTTTGCTACAATTAAAAACAAATGTAAATTAACAAGTGGAAAAGTTACTAAGTTACTTAATTGATTGTTCGAAGAAAATTAAAAATAGAAAAAAGCTAATTACCCATAATATCAGATTAACTATTAATCACCAAAATTCGGTGTAAACCATAAATTGTCATCAAAAGACAGAATTCCATTTTATGCTGAACATAAAATTAATATCATGATAAATTATATAAATTAGTATAATATTAAAATAGTTAAAAGGAATGTTGCATAATAAATGGTGCTCTGAATAGTATTTTAATTTAAGTTTAATTTTTCATTTGTATATTTTAGTCGTTATGTAAATAAATTATCTTTTAAATGTCCAACTATACCGTTTAAAGATAATTTCAAAGCGATCTTAAATACTATATTTTCACTACTATTGAAAATTTTACTGCATAGGTAGTTCCTTGAATTAGAAAATTCAGTGAATATATAAAGTATATTGATTTATGTATCTTCATTTAAGAATTTATTAATATTAATTAATACATGAACCGAATTTAGTACAGAAGCAAGTCGCTTTATATTTCAGTTTTACGTTTTTAAATTATGCAGAACCAAGTTCATATTTTAAACATTTCTATTTCAGCCAGAAGTTATTCTTTTAACACAGAAACTGTTCATTGTTGTATTTTGAATATATTTATATCACGTTTGCGACGATATTATGGGAAATGATGTATGTTATTTGCCTAACTAATTTTTATAAAATGAAGACATTGCAATATGTGATATTATTTATATTAAAGATTTAAGCAGTTTTTTAAGTTGATTTTTGCTATTGTTAATTTTGTATGCTAATATATATATATATATATATATATATATATATATATATATATATATATAATAAAATAAACTGTTGGTGTTATCATTAAATTGAATCACCGTGAAAGCTTGAAGAAAATTATAGAAATATTTTTTTAAATATTACTTATTAATTAGATTGGTGATTCAATATCAATCTTACCACCTGTAACAAACATTAACAAAGGAATGAAATTTGATTTATATTTTTAATAATTTATATTTCTTTTTATGTTATGCATAGAATACACACTAATTTGATTTTCAAATAAATAGCTATGAAAATTATTCACTTTATTGTAATGAGAATATTCATTTATATGCAGGAAAAAAGGCTTTAGACATTTCATATTTTATTATTGATTGAAACCCTGTTTTTTTTTTTTTCGATATCTGTATTTCTATTAAAAATAACAATAATAATTTTTCTCGTTAAAATTTAATTTAATTGAATAAAATTTAATTTAAGTGTATATTTTACGAATACCCACATTTATTCTTTAAAACATAATACTTTTTCGTTCTTCATTAATGAAAATTGAATCTTATTTTATTTGTATTGTTACCTAAAAAATCTATTATAATACTAAATACTTATTCCGATTTATAAGTATCGCATTCTTTAAAGAATTTGATTCATTTGTTTGTTTTTTATTTATTCAAAGAATTTCATAAATTTTTATTTGATCTCTTTAAAAGTTTCATTGAATACATAGCTATAATTGTTATTTTATGATAAAATAATTTTTGTTACTGTTATTTAAAAATGTGGTGTTATTTGAAGTGCTATTCTAATTTATTTTAGTACTATTTTAATTTATTTGGATTTTAAATAACATTGCAACGTCTTCTTGACAAGCTGGAGCCTTAAGAAAAAAGTATGTACTTTCGCTTTTTTGAAAGTTTAATCATTATAATTTATTTATGATAATTATAATTATTAATAAGGACATGCCACTTTAAAAATGTTTTTAAACGCATAGCTTACTAAATACTTAAAGATGTATTTGTATTGTTACCTAAAAAATTAAATTAATTTAATTTAAATAAATTTAAATTAAATTAAATTAATTTAATTTAATTTAAATTATTATAAATTATTAAGTTATATATAAATGAGTGACTGAATAAGATCACAAAATTATAAGTATACACAAATCAGAAACAGGATACTTTATTTCAAGCAAAAATGAATGAAAAATTGTGCACAAGAATGACTTTGAGATATACACATTTTGAAAGTATAAATTACCGTCTCTTTGAAGCATAAGAACTTATACCCGTTTGCCATTTATAGTTTGTATAAGAGACATGAAAAAAAAAAAAAAAAAGAAAGAAAACAACACAAATCCGTGACTGGTATATTTATGTAATTAAATACATACATAAATAGTTATATAACTACTTAGTTATTTTATGAGATTTATTTATTTTTTATTATATTAATATTTTACATTATGAATTATTTTAAGAATTAAATAATTAAGTATATGTTTAATTTTAAACAGAAAATAAAATTTTATTATTTTTGTAAATTATAATAGATTTTGAAAAAAAAAAGTTCTGATCACTTTTGAGCACACGAACCTATAGCCTTTTGCAATTTAATACACTAATGTGGGGGGAGGGGGAAATCATTGAAAATTTTAAATTATAGTCATCAGATTATTTACATAGTTTTTTACATATTATTTTTAAATAATAAGTGCTTATGCTTACTAATGTGATTAGTTTCGGAAATTTTTTATTATGCATTTTATGTTTATTTTATTAATAATTGAACAATTATTAATTAATTTTAGTTTTTAGTTTTTAATAAAGATGTTAGATTTATAATGTTAAATAAACTCTATTTTCTTTTCAAATCAGGTTATTTTTCAAATTTAATTACAACATCAAAACTTATATTCATGTAAAACTATCATACATATTTATTATATAATATGACTAGTAATGGTGTAATATGAGACAAAATTAATAACAATAGAAAAGAATTGAAATAATATATATTACTTATGATACATTTTCCGTTGCTTGAATAAACAATTATTCATAAATGTCCAGTGGTTAATGTATAATGAATGATAATGGTTTATAATAAAATTATGAGAATTGATAACAAAAAATATCTTTTTTTCCCTCAGTATGAGGATTTATTTTTAATTTTTAATTAAGAGTGGAAAGAATATATATATATATGCAGGGTGATTATAAAAAAAAACTATCCCAATATATTAATCCTTAACTATCACACCGTTCACAGAAACTGACTGAAATTTTGGTTTTAAGTATTTTGAGGTATGCGCTCAAAAGAGAGAGAGAATCGTATGAAAAACAACAGTTAAACTCTAACAGTTGCGGTTACAGTGACAAATTTTGAAAATTCAAATGACAACACCTATTTTTTTTTTATTGGAATGTGATTTTCATAGTGAAAAACCATAAAAAGCGTTGGAAAGGTACCTGTAGCACGACAATTGCTACGACAATTGCCGGCGTTAGACAGACTAAGAAGAAAAGTGAAAACAACGAATAAGGACAGAGAATCAACAGAAAACAAAACATTTTATTGTGTTTCACAAATTTTCCACGTCACACACGAAGACACGTTGCATGCGGCAGATGGTGGATAGCACTGAATAATAAAATGTTTTACTTTCTGTTGCTTCTCTGTCCTTTATTGGTTGTTTTCACTTTTCTTCTTAGTCTCTCTAGCGCCGGCAATTTTCGTGTTACAGGTACCGTTTCAACGCTTTTTATGGTTTTTCACTATGAAGATCACATTCCAATAAAAAAAGTAGGTGTTGTTATTTGAAATTTTCAAAATTTTGTCCCTGTAACCGTAACTGTTAGAGTTTAACTGTTGTTTTTCATACGATTCTTGAGCGCATACCTCAAAATACTTAAAACCAAAATTTCAGTCAGTTTCTGTGAACGGTGTGATAGTTAAGGACTCATATATCGGGATAGTTTTTTTTATAATCACCCTGTATATATATATATAAATTACTCTATTTCAGTTTTTCTAATTCAAAATGCAACATACTTTAACCCTTTGTGACGATCGTCGTGTATATGTAAAACACAGGGTGCTCAGTATGCTTGATTATCCGTAACAGTAATTATCAATAGAAAATATTACCTTATTTAATGGCAAGATATTTTGAGATTACATTAGATAAAAATATTTATTTAAAAATACCGGTTACTAATGATTAAAAATTTTTTAAAATACACAAATGGGTTAACCTCGCTAAATCTGATTTTCACGGCTTGAAAAATTATATTTTATTTAACTTTGTTAAAAATGCGTACGATAAAGAAAATGTTCTACATATCGTAAGATCTTGTATCGAGTTTTCTGATATTTTATTTTGAATTTGTTTTCTCGATTTGATAACTATTGTGAATAAAAAATATGTCAAAACGTTTAAAAGAAAGATATTATTTTTGTTCAAATAAAGTCTTTAGATATTGTCATATTATTTATTATTGAATTCTCTTAATCTTGAAAATTAAACTTTCATAATATTTAGAATTATATTTTATTGGATTTATTTCCTAATATGCCGAATGAAGAACATTTTGCACATCGCTTATGTAATTTGATCTTTTGAAATAATATTAAAATGTAAAAATATAAGTTATATTTAAAAGAATTTCTTTTTAAATTTTTTCTATTCTTGATCAATTAAAATTATCTTTAATGTTTAAACTAATGATACAATACAATCTATTAAAAATGAATGTAATCGCTGAGTACAAGTTTGCACTATGTCGTTAAAAATGTTATGTAGATATGCATGCTAAAAATCAAACATTTTAGGTATTTTCAATCATTTGGAAGACGAAATGTGTAGCAATATTTTCAAAATGAAATTCTAATCTACTGGATTATATATAGTCTGGTGCCTTTTAAGTAATTAATTTATGCATAAATAAACAATTATTTATTTATAATACATTTGTTTAAATAAAAAAAATTAAAATAAGCTCTATGATTTCTGTTTTCTGAATTATGTTCATAAGTATTTTCATAATTTCAAAAATGGATTTATAAAATCTTTAAAATTAATTTCAGATTATTGAAAATATTATTAATAATAAGGTATGTTGAAATTAACAGTGATAAAATTTCGCGTTATTTATTATTTTAAACGTAAGTTATTTCCTTTCTTTTATCCTTGAATTAGAGCATACAGCAAAAATGTAATCATAATGTAATACGTTTCAACTGGCAGTTTTGCATACTTATTTTCTGATCAATCATACTTATTTGGAATAAAGAAAATTTTAATATTATATTAAAATAATAGGAAATATTCAAATAATACAATAAGTTAGTATAAGTATGCTTAATCCTTAAAGTACTTTTCACATGTTAATAAACTAATTATAATTTAAAAGTCCAAATGACACATATAATTTACAGTCACGTGTTGGAAAATCAATGTATAACATATGACTAGGCAGGCCAAAATTTTTAGTTACATGAGAGTAAACTCAAAAAAATTTAATGGAAAGAAATACATGAGGCTATTCAACAATCCAATATGTTTCAAAATGAGAGTTGATACAAATGAATATTTTTTGATTTCTCTTAACATTTTTTTCTAGATGAAATGAATGCAAGTGATTATAAATACATAGCAACTTTTTCTTCAATTTGAAAATTTAAAGTGATTCTTACACTAATGTAAGTATTTTTTCATACATAGCAGTGCTTTTTGAAATACTCATTTTTTCCCCACAATCCTTTCATAATGATATGTGTGGGTATGTTAAATAGTTGATGTAATTTTGATAAGTTGTCTTGACACCAATTGTGAAAGATCGCATTATTATGCTGCATTTACAATTTTTATTTGTAAAATACTATATTTCGCTATTTATATCCTTTCATAATTATATTACTACAGAAAGGTATCAAGTAGTTTCCGGAAACTTAACTGCTGTCAAGCTCGATTTAGGATATTGGTTGTTTATATCTGTAAATTTCAGTTAAAAATACTTCATTCTGAGTGAAAACAATTTAGAAATTGTAAATAAAAAAATATATTGATTGATGACTTAATTTTGTTTTTGAGTAAATACGTTGTTCGTTTTGAGAATTTTGATATAATTTTTTAGTATCCGTATTTAGTAATAGTTATTCATTCATGGATAAAATGTTTGATACTTCTTTGTTATTATAAATATTGTCTTCAGAAAGTGCGATTTCGAAGCAAATATTAAAAAACAATCACGAAAATGAAACTGCAACAAATGAAAAATGTCTAAGCTTATGTGGTTTATTTATGTTATATATTTTGGATTACATCATTATATGGCTTATTTATGTATAAATTAAACAAATTGTTTTTCAATGTGTGCATTAACCCATTCGCTGACAACCACGAGTATACTCGTTGATGTCAACATTCAAAATAAAAGTGCATGATAAAAAATAAAAAAAACCTGCCTAGCCATCACTATTTTAATATGTTAAAAAATACTTTATTTAATGACAAAAACTGTGCTATTAAAGTTACCAAATGTAATCTTTCAAAAATTTTGGTGGTAAACGCATTTCAGTAAAAATATTGAAATTCGCAATTATGACCACGCTAATTCACACATAATTCTGGCAGTTAATGGGTTAAATTGTGTAAATATAAAACAAATTGTTTGTGCATTTTGTACATCTAAAGTTATTTCATGAAGCTATTACAATCTGATGAAGTTTAAAAGCGTAAATTGAGCTCGAATGTGTTTCTGAAAATTTTGGTTTTCTCACCAAATTCAACCTCGCCGTTATCTATTTCACTCCAACAGCCCTATAATAAACAAAATTTTAATAATTGAGGGACTCAGTTTTTTCCCATTTTCACAATAAATTAAAATTTCAGTCAACATAAATATCAGAATAAGTTTAATATATTTTTACAAACTTTCTGTAAATCCAGTTGTATTTTTAAGCTTTTATTAGACATCTGCCTCTCAAAATATTTGTTACACGACACTGTTCGAATTTTTGCATGATTAGCTATTCAACGAGAGAAAAGTTCTAAGTGACACGCACTTAGAAATCCTTCTATATTAAAAAAAAAAGTAATCTGGAACTGAGCCAAAAACGAAATGGACCAATCAAATTCTGCGTAGATATTCCGGGTTATTCTCATCGCTTTTTTACTAGGGACTTTTTTGAAGAGCTATTACTTTCTTTCTAGCCATCCTACGGATTCGAAAATCATACCACCAGACGCGAAATATAACAAGGTTTCAGAAATTAAAAAAAAATTATCAATGTCGGACAATAAAAACTCAAAAAATTCTTAAAAATCGAGTAAAAAATCTCTTATTGAAAAAGTCATTTTTTTATATTGTTGCCAATTTCTAAATAAGCGCAAAGGATTATGTTTTATCTCAAATAAAAAATGTATTTGCGCGAGACTATTAAAAACAATAATGAAAGTTTAAAATAATAATTAAATGATCACGTGTTTAAAGCAGGAAATAAAGAAAATTACGTCATAAAAATAGTGTTTACACATGAATACTAAAAATAAAAAAAGATGAATTAAATGAAAAAGCATTATAACCAGTTAAATGAAAAAGCATTATAACCTGATTACAGAAGAAGGTCGCCGTTCGCGATATCATCATCATCACCTTTTTAAAGCAGGATACATTGCCAGGTTTTAAGAGGCTGTGAAATCAGAACGTGGGTTGGTGAGCGTAGCGAGCAGGGGGCAGAGCCCCCTAGTGATCATAAAAATATACAGATGTTAGAAATTGCATTCTTGAGAAATCATCCCACATTGAATTAATAACTATTTAATCACTTGTAATAAATTCATTTCATCCAGAAATTTTTGCCTCGTAAACATGATAATATACAAAGATATTATGATTATGAATCTGTTACAATTGAAAACTAAACTATAATAAGCCAACAGGTAAATTATTATTGCACAATATATTTCCAACCTGTCACTTTGTGATTAAGAAAAGAGTTAGTTAGCATAAAATAAATTAATAACTTATAAAATTCAAATTTAACACTTACACAGCAACTACCTATTTGATAAAAATCTAATAATTATAATTTAAAAAAAAACATTGTTAAGATCTATGTAGAAAAGGAATTTTTAGGTTTTTAACATGCGAAAAATGCAGTGCAGAAAATTTAACCTAGACAAAATACTCTTTTTTCTCTGGACTTTGAATGATTATGAAAATGAAAAAAACATTACAAAATAAATATAAACATACCATAATTTTCCAAATGCAGTTAAATATTCACTTTTTTCTTTAGTTAAGTTTAAACAAATAAATAAATAAATAATAATTTTAAGACAAATAAATTAGTTTTAGCACCAAATTCAGAACTAAATTATCATTATCGGTAGAGTTTTAGGAAAAAGCATATTATGAAGTTATTCCAAAACGTATTAGTTTACGTCCTTTCTATGAAAAGTTTTTTTCAAAATATAAGTTAATGAATTTCTTGCTGTAATACTTGTAATCGTTTAAAATATTTCATAAATAAATTAGATTCTAGGTTTGTACTTGCAGTCATATTCTTTTTAAACCGTTAAACTCGTTATCCGTAGAAAATAAAAATTTTAAATTTTAAAATGCTAAATGAATCTAGAAACCGAAATGGCGAATGAATCTTGAACTGTTAAAATTATTAAGAAAAGGTCTTTTTAATGAAAAAATTAACTAAAATAAATGTTTGATAAAATTGTATTAATTACATTTATTATTGGTGGAAACTTCCATCCTAAATTAAAATAATGTAAATAAAAATATGTTTTAAAAAATACCTGCATTTAATTATCTTCGTAACATATGTAAAAAGTTGAATATAAAAAAACACCTTCTTTTGGAAACTATAAATTTAAGAATAGTTACGGAAAATTATATATATTTCTTCGAAATATATGCATCATGTAAAAACATTTTTTAACATAGTAGTAACAATAATTCCTAATAACTGTTCTCACAAATGTATCATAAAAGAATAAAGATCTGGAAATTTTACCATAAGCACCTTAATACGTATGAACTTCATGCAGATTAACTCTTCAGATGGTTTGTCCTAGCAGATAGGGACAATGTTATAGATATATGTATGGTAACAAAACCCAAATGAAAATATTACTGAAGATAATGAAAACTGAAGATAATGTTCTTAAAAGAATGAAGAATTATCAGAATTAAATTCAAAATTTGCATTTTGCGATGAATATTAGTTCTATACAAAATGGATATTTACTTCATAGAATCGAATGAAAACCCCGAATGATACTTTATACATATGCAGAATTTATTTTAGTTTTTGTCTAGCACATATAATCGAAACAATTCTGAAAACAAATTTAAATGAAGAATATACAGGATTTTTCACACAGGACCCCTAACTTTAAAAATCAATAACCCGGAAATGTTGACACATAGAATCCTGAAACCAGTGGTATGTTTATTAAAAAAATCGTAAGAATCTTATACATAAATCTCAAAATTTAGTTAAAAACAGAACCGATAGATGGCGCTGAGAGCGTTAAGAATCTTTCTAAAGAGAGTTCCGAAGCATGGAAAGACTAGCCGTTGAAGATTTCGCCATTGAAATCTGACCGCTATTAGCGTATAGTGAAAATAATTGGCATCGGCTAAGTTGCCTGTCTGTTGAAATTTTTTAAAAAGCTCACTTATTTTTTTCTCATCTGGGTCTTTTGCGACTTGAAGTCGCGTTTGAAAACTTCGTCTTGTGGCAGTAGGACTCTGATTTAATCGATGGTACACCAACTCAATAAACACACATTCCGCCACGGTATGCATCACTTTCGGGATTATTTTCACTATACGCTAATAGCGGTCAGATTTCAATGGTGAAACCTTCGACGGCTAGTCTTTCTATGCTTCGGAACTCTCTTTAGAAGGATTCTTAACGCTCTCAGCGCCATCTATCGGTGCTATTTTTAACTAAATTTTGAGATTTATGGATAAGATTCTTACGATTTTTTTAATAAACATACCACTGGTTTCATGTTTCTATCTATCACCGTTTCCGGGTTATTGATTTTTAAAGTTAGATGCCCTTTCTGAAACACCCTGTATGATAATCACTGCCTTGAATATAGCAGTCCTATAGCTGCCAACCATCAGAATGTTTTTCCAAGTCAAACCATCTTAATATAAGCCAGAAATTTATTCAATGAAATACTTCATCTTTTTTTGCGTTTATTTATTAGCTACTTTTATTTGAACAAATTTCTGGCTTTAATTGACTTGAAAAAAGAGAAGGTTTGTAGCTATGCGTTTCTTATAATCCTAACCGTTTAATGTGCTGCATTTGAAAAATTACGGTTTTTTAAAGAAACATTATTCTTTCAAAACAATAATTGCACCAACATGCGAATCATCTTTTGTTTACAATAAGAACAAGCACTCTTGACTTTGCAGATTTTGAAGAAACATTGTCGATCATTTGGCGATAAACACATGTTGCTTACATAAGACAGTTCTTTTTTATCCAAACAGTAACATTCATTGACTTTCTCCACGGTGCAGTGAACAAAAGATTAGTGCAGCTTTTTAAAACTGAAAAGCATGAAGACAATAAACATCCCGTGTTTGTATGATCACATGTACAAAATCTGAAAAAAAGTTTCTAGGAAAGCCTTTTTTCTGCATCCAGTAATCAACTGGCTACGAAATTTGTGACTTTCCAATTAATGCACTTAATTGCACTTTGTTTGGTGCTTTATTTGTGGTTTGTTAGTTCATTTCTACTATAGTTGTCAGTTGACACATTTGGAACCACGAAGCTCTCAATATAACTGGGAATCAGTTTTCTAAAGCACTTAACTTTTACAAGCACTATCAATATAAGTCCATTTTACAAAATTACCCATCTGTAAAACAGTTTGGAGTAACAATAGAACACGCTGCATCCTTTAAAATATTTCGAACTAAGAATTAAAAAAAATAATAGTGATTTTCTTTAAATGGATAACACTAAAAAAACTTTGTTATGAGATAAATTTTCGTCTATTTCAACAAAGGACTTAGTTAACAAAATTTTCTTTTCTTCTCACATAAAGATCTTGACTCAAAAACGTCACAGAAAATGGAATTGTTAAAACATGTAAATCAGAATACTTAGGAACCAGTGTAGCAGTAAGTAATTTGACCTGATGTTTGATGGAATTTCACTGAAATTAAAGCCTTAAATTTCATTAGAAATAACTTTCTCGTGAAAAAGAACACATAATTCCACTCTTGTTGATTCGTGAATGCATTATGTTCATGCCTCAGACTTCTCAAGGTATTTTCCTGTTTGCGTATTTGTGAACATTATGGTCACCAATAGAAGTAACTATAATCATCTCTTCATATCGGATTCATAAGTTACTCTTTGTACCTTATAAAAATATTGTGCCAGCGCATGACTTGCAAAATGTTGTACATGTTTCCAACTTGAAGAACTTGTACCACAAAACATAAATTTTAATTCCTAGGTTAACTATAGTAATAATTATTTTGTGCTCTAACTGGAGCCCTAGGAAAACTACAGTCATCGTCTTCTATTGGCTGAGCTCTGCGAAGAGATGACCTGGTGGCGAAGCGGACAACTTCGACCCCGGAATCTCTTGCCGGATTGTCAAAATGATCTAAATCTGTGCAGTCCTCTCCAAAAGGACTGATCCCTCCACCACCAGGGGGCGTGTCTGGTATTGGAGGCTTTGGTGGGCCACTTCTGTCCTCTCTGCGCCTTCTAGATCTTCGGACATAGAATCGAACTGTCAGCAGGGCTAGGACTGTAACTAATGCTATGCTTAAACTGAGAGTTAAGTATAAGATGAACTTTTCTTTGTTTTCTAGAAGAAAATAAAAAGAAATTAATAAAAATCAAAAGAAATTCACAGTGTGTTATTTCACAAACATGTTATTTAAGCTTTCAAATGACAAAGTGCAGTTAAAAATGGCAATAAGTTATGTTTTCCATGCAACTAATTAGTTACTACTGATAACTTGATTTTCATCTTAACCCTTAATTGCATAGTGATGTAAATTTCCATCACTTTTTATTTAACTTTTAATAAATAAATCAACTTCTTCGCCACCACTATATTTATATGGAAATATTAATGCAGTAAATTTCCCGTGAACTATGTTGCTGAACAAAGTTAAAAGTCTATCTTAAAATTTCTGGTGTCTAATATTTAATATATGTATAAAAAAAACACAATTGTAAAAGAAAAACTCATGCAAAGAAGGGTTAAGAAAGAATATAAGTAAGCGACCCTATTTTTATTACAGTTTACATAATATTTTTTTAATATTTGATTATTTTGTAATAAATCGGTATTTGCCTATATTAAAGCAATTTTACAAAACAATGTGTAAACGTAAAGAATCTTTATATTTTAGATCGGCATAGCTATGATCACACAATATGTACTGAATATTTGTGAATATAATGTCTGTTATTTACAAATTGATCTCCATTATTTGTGAAATATTTTCATTAAATTTGAAATATTTCTGATACATTGTTAGCATTGTGACATTACATTATAAATAAGATACTTGGTTTTAAAATAAAGACGTTGTCTAGTGATGATTAGTTTTCAAGATTAGACATAAAAACTTATTATGATTTTCCATAATAGGTTATCAACCTTTCTTTCGCTGAGTAATTTATTCACATTTATGCGTAACTTAATATCCGTGTTAAGGCTGTTCATAAGGCATAGAAACAACTTTATCTACAGTATATACTATATTTTATTCTCTTAAAGATTCCAAGGTAATATTATATTAAATATATCATTAAATTGGATATTAAATTGGAAGTATTTTAATCCAAGAAATTGTATATTATTTATCATATTCTTAGTTTGCGACTACGGTTATAGATACCAAAATTTTATATATTTTTGTAAGAAAATTATGGACAGGAAGTCAGGTTTTTGTCAACACTTTTGTATTTCATTGTATAAAACGTATATGTATTTTTGTATCAGTCCATTTGCTATATTTTTTATGAGTTCTTGTTTTCAAACAATGTTTTCAAACGTAGTATAAAAATAATTTATAAAACCTTTTTTTCATTGCTACGGTGTTAATATTCCTTCTGCAGTGAACTAGCAACTGTCTTATAGAGGTATTCTAGTGTTTTGAATAAGAAAGTGATGTAATAACTTAATATGTGTTTGCGCAACAGCGACCTCTGTACTTCATTTTACTTTAACTTTCGAGGAATGCATGTAGCCTTCGGAATTTGTTTGTGTTCTGTGTCTCGCAGTATTTTATGTAAATTTTAGCTGATTTGGTAAATCAGCAATTGTATATAAGCAAGGATGAAAGCTTGTTTTAGTGGATTGAATCGGATCTCTCCTTTAAGGTGTCTTAGACCAGCTTTAACAGCGAATATTTTAGTTGCTTCTTGCAGTGGTGATTTTATTGAACAAAGAGTATCAGTTCGTAAGATAGTTTGGAATTTTCGTTCGCAGCCACGGATTGCTATTATTTAGAAAGTTAAAATTGCTTTAACGAATTTTAGTCAGTGCTCTTTTATTAGCTGAATGCGTCTAGAGTTTCTTGGACTTAGTCGTGGACTAGCTGTGATCTTCACGTACGTGAATCTTTGTTTTGTTGAATTTTCTAGTTATTTAAAGTGAAGTGCGGGTTAGTAACTGGATATTTGAGATCATTGTTCAGTTTAGTCAAAATTGTGAAAAAGTCTCTGCCACAGCCTTGCCCAATTATTTTCAGTAAACATAGTTTGAAACCTTAAGTTCTTGCTATAACTGAGTAATCCGGCATCGGTAATAACCAGCACCCCACAATTTCACCTTCACCATTTAAGAATAAACTTATAAATAAATAATTCATGTGTTATTGAAAAATCTAGCTGAAATTATGAAACTTAAATTGACAAGTTCTGTAAATATTATTGCGAAAATGAATACTTTGATTGAGAATTAACAAGTCCGAATATCTAATTTCCAAAATAATGTGATAAAAAGTAAAATTGTATGAGGAATTGGCAAATTAGTTTTATGTTTAGCCATAGAATGTTTGAAGAAAGCAGTTATATTCATTTAATATTTTGATTGTCTAGATTTAAGCGAAATTAAGCATTAATTTAAATTAAAATATTATTTTACGTTAGACTGAGGAAAAAGGGAGCGAAATTACTGTTAGAATAACAAATATGTTTTGAATGTAAATATCATTGTAGTAAATAGTAAATTGTTATTAAATGAATGCAATATGTGTTTTGTTAAAACAGGAGCCATGTAGGGTAAATTCAATAAGTGATCAAAAAGTTATATAAAAATTGTAAAGTGTTTTTATAACTAATGGGCTTTGTGCGAAATTTTCGGTTTTTTCGGTTAGAAACTTACATCTGAATCATCGTAAAGGCATTAATACAAATCTAAAACACTTATATTGATTTTTATGATTTTATTGAAAATAAATAAATCCCACTTACACTATTTGAAATAAAAATACAATATTTAATGATAATTTTGTTTTATTTAACAAAAATAACCAAAACTTTAAAATCAAACTAAATTTATTTAATCTAATCTGGTAATTTCATCTGTATAACTATATTATATTTGAATTACCAAAATCATTTATCCAAGTAGATTGGGATAATGTTGAGTAAATTAATTTTTGATTTGAAAGAAATTTTATTTTTATTTCCTTTAACAAACATTTAAATTTATAAATCTTTTAAATATAATATAATTAACGAAACATGAAAAACTATTTTTAAAAAATCATGACGTTAAATACACTGTGGGATACAAAGTTCATGATTTTAAATTTAACATTTCTGTACGACAGTCTTGTTATTTAAATGTCTGAACGTGAAATAGAAATAACAAAAATATCGAAAATAATTTTTATTTAATTTTTGAAATAAGCATATCTTTGAAGAGTTTAATATTTTTGAACTCAAACACAAAACGCTTGTAAATTCAAGGCAAATGTTTAAACAATACATATATGTATACATACATATATAATTATACTTTATAATACTTAGAAAAAAAACTGACAGAATAGGAACCCGCAGAATTATTTGTTCTTTTTAAATATATTTCTTATGTTATTACATTCCTTTTTCCCCCTCAAGCACCTCAAGTTAATTAATGTACTCATTTGCTCGTATAAGTTAATTTGAATCATTTAAAATGAAAAAACAAAATCTGTAATGTGAAAAGGTAACTTCACTGCCTGTCATGTTTGCACCATGCCATTGTAGCAGAAATAGAAGCATAGAAAGTAGTATCCAAGTAGACATTCTTTTTTCAAAAGCAAGCAAGAAAGAGAGAGAGGGAGAGAGTAAGAGAGAGGCACACTCCATGCAACAGTTTCGGATGCTTGTTTTGTGAAATAATGTTTGTTTGAACAAGACCATACCCTTGATGAAATTGTAAGCGGATACCCATTCTGTCACGAATCCAATCACTTTCTGGTCCCCACCTAGATTTGCCCGGGCATCTCCTTCTTCTCCAGAATTTTCGTCGCTCTGCATGTCCGTCTTCACGGTGGTTTGCTGTATGTCCGTCTTAGTTACGCTTTCTTCTGAAAATTGAAAAGAAAAGAATATAATGTACCAAGCAATAACGGATGCTATTATTAACCTCTAGAAAGATTTTTGTTTACACACCCCAAGCGTTTATACACCCCATGTCGCCCACCAAGATTCAGCTAAATCTTTCTCCTGGATATCAGCCACTTGTATTAATTATGCAATAAAATTTGCGGTACATATAATGTAATGGGTACTAGAAATTAGGGTTTCACGCGGTCCTTACTAAGTCCCTTGTGCGGAGATACTGGCTGAGGCCAGGAAGAAAAGAATAAAAATCTGAAAATTGAAAAGAATATAATGTACCAAGCAATGACGGATGCTAATATTAACCTCTAGAAAGATTTCCGCTTATGCACCAACTCGAACCCACCAAGATTCAGTTAATCCCTTCTCCAGGATATCAGCCACTTATAATAATTATGCAATAAAATTTGTGGTACATATAATGTAATGGGTACTAGAAATTAGGGTTTCACGCGTTCCTTACTAAGTCCCTTGTGCGGAGATACTGGCGGAAGCCAGGAAGAAAGGAATAAAAATCTGAAAATTGAAAAGTAAAGAATATAATGTACCAAGCAATGACGGATGCTAATATTAACCTCTAGAAATATTTCCGCTTATGCACCAACTCGAACCCACCAATATTCAATTAATCCCTTCTCCAGGATATCAGCCACTTATAATAATTATGCAATAGAATTTGTGGTACATATTGTGTAATGTGTACTAGAAATTAGCGTTTTACGCGGTACTTACTAAGTCCCTTGTACAGAGACACTAGCGGAAGCCAGGAAGAAAGGAAAAAAAATTCTGAAAATTGAAAAGTAAAGAACATAATGTGCCAAGCAATGACGGATGCTATTATTAACCTGTAGAAAGATTTTCGCTTATGCACCAATTCAAACCCCCCAAGATTCAGCTAAACCTTTCTCCTGGATATCAGCCACTTGTATTAATTATGTCATAAAATTTGCGGTACATAGTATAAAATGGGTACTAGAAATTAGCGTTTCGCGCGGTGCTTACTAAGTCCCTTGTGCAGGGACACTAGCGGAAGCCAGGAAGAAAGAAAAAAAAAATCTGAAAATTGAAAAGTAAAGGTACCAAGTAATGACGGATGTTATTATTAACCTCTAGAAAGATTCCAGCTTACATACCAATTCAAAACCCCAAGATTCAGCTAAACCCTTCTCCTGGATATCAGCCACTTATATTAATTATGTAATAAAATTTGTGGTACATAGTATGTAATGGGTACTAAAAATTAGCGTTTTGAGCGGAATTTACTAAGTCCCTTGCGTCGAGACACTAGCGAAAGCGAGGAAGAAAGAAAACAAATTCTGAAAATTGAAACCGGACGAGGGGGAGACATATAGAGAGAGAATATTAAATGCCGATAGGGGGAGCTCTTCTTCGACCAGCAGTCATGTATATAAAGGAGAAGAGGATAGTTAAAGATCACAACTGATGATGCCCTAGCGGGGGGTGTAAGCGCTTTTGTGAACTGGTAGAGATTTTTATTGAAGACTGTTTTTTACATTTTTTAAATGGGGGAAGTTTTTAGTAAGAATTTTTAACGAAGCTTTTTTAAATAATGACTGAAAGAATTGGTAAAATGTACAAATAATAAATGTACATACATTAACAAGTGAACACCTGTTTTTAATGCAATGTGTATTTCAATAATTAAAAGTTTAGTTTAGTTTTTTCTTCTATTTTTACCCAATAAACTAAAAATAAGGTCACAACAGCACTTTTTCCGTACTAAAATATTTGTCTTGTGCATAGTAAAAATGTTTGCCAATTATTAAAGAGAAAATTACAGTTAAAAATTAGTGGTATCCTAGGCTTTTAGTAACGAAGCAAGGAAATTCTTGACCGACTTCCTCTTTGATATCCTAGTTTAATATTTTCTGAAAAATCAAAATACGATGTTAAAACTGGGTGTTTACATTGACAGTTTCTGAGTTTGGTTACATTCTGAGTTTGGTATAAGTTCTCTATGAAGATGACTCCCTAAGCCTTTTTTAAACATAAATTGAAAGACATTATTTCCAAAGGAATGGCTGTTTTCGTGTTTTTCGGCGAAAATTTGGCGATTGAATTTTAAGCGGTATATATATTTTTTATACTAACTTCACAGTTCTCGATATATCATTGATGCAAAGTATGAATGTACACACATTAAACGTAGACTGAAACAAGTGAATAAATCAGAAAAAAATACACAGAGAGATACAGAGAGCCAATAAGATTCTTTTGTCTCTTATTATCTGTGCAAAAAAAAAAAAAAAGAGCATACGAAGATACTTTGCTGAAAAGGCTTATTCAAAAACCTTTCTAAAGTACAATGTAAAATATGAAATAACATCTTATTATTCAAAACCTGACATATAAATTATATATAAAATTTTAACTAATTTTACATTATGTAGCTTTTTGGTGAAAGTTTCTTCATTTATTATGCATAGTAGTGAGCCAAAGTATTTATGCAAAAGTAGAAATGATTATTTTTTATTGCACAGCTAGAAATTATTTAAAGGTAAAAACTATATTTTAGCATATTTTATTATATTTTTAAATAAATATTTAAGAAGGTATTTTTTTGCCCCACTCTAAATTGCCATTGCCTCTTACCAATGGATTTACTCCAATTACCCTATTACAAATATTTCCAAAAATGTATTCCAAATTATCTGTTTTATGGTTATTCAAATTAATATTTGTTATAAAATAATATCATAATTTAAATTTCTTGTTCACTGGAAATCGTTGAATGTATGCGCAAATTTGTCTTTTAAAAATTTGAAATAATCATTTCTATTTAAACTGTCAAAAAATGGAGATAGAAATGGCAATTAATCTAAGATATAGTTTCCAATATGTAAGTCATTAAAAGGGATTATTTTTCTCCTTTATTATTTTTACAAGCAATTATATGTCATTACAGCAAATGAAGCAATGTTTTGCTTAATAAGAGAAAATAAATTGGTTTCTGTGTATTCTAGAAAAATAATAAGGAGAAATAATGTGATAATTCAAGTTATACATTCAAAGTTAATTTTTTTTTCTATTTCTTCCATCGACTGAAAATCTTTTAATGTTTAGCTCATATTTCACTATTAAACATTTGAGGCAATCGTTTATGTTGAAACTGACAGTAAATTATGCCATGACGAGAGACGTGGTAGTTAATGAAATCCCGGGAAAAATTCAAATAATTAATCAAGAAGACAAAAGTGGTTTTATTTTCACGAGTTAATTATTTCGACAAACACTCATACGTAATTACAAGACATGAAATAATATTTTGAATAATGAGGGGAAATATATATGTTTATACATTCAAAGTTATTTTTTTTTCTATTTTTTCCATCGACTGAAATTTTTTTAATGTTTAGCTCATATTTCACTATTAAACATTTGAGGCAATCATTTATGTTGAAACTGATAATAAATTATGCCATGACGAGAGACGTGGTAGTTAATGAAATCCCGGGAAAAATTCAAATAATTAATCAAGAAGACAAAAGTGGTTTTATTTTCACGAGTTAATTATTTTGACAAACACTCATACGTAACTACAAGACATGAAATAATATTTTGAATAATGAGGAGAAATATATAGGTTTATACATTCAAAGTTATTTTTTTTTTCTATTTTTTCCATCGACTGAAATTTTTTTAATGTTTAGCTCATATTTCACTATTAAACATTTGAGGCAATCATTTATGTTGAAACTGATAATAAATTATGCCATGACGAGAGACGGGATAGTTAATGAATTCCCGGGAAAAATTCAAATAATTAATCAAGCAGACAAAAGTGATTTTATTTTCACGAGTTAATTATTTTGAAAAACACTCATACGTAATTACAAGACATGAAATAATATTTTGAATAATGAGGGAAAATATATAGGTTTATACATTCAAAGTTATTTTTTTTCCTATTTTTTCCATCGACTGAAATTTTTTTAATGTTTAGCTTATATTTCACTATTAAACATTTGAGGCAATCATTTATGTTGAAACTGACAATAAATTATGCCATGACGAGAGACGTGGTAGTTAATGAAATCCCGGGAAAAATTCAAATAATTAATCAAGAAGACAAAAGTGGTTTTATTTTCACGAGTTAATTATTTTGACAAACACTCATACGTAACTACAAGACATGAAATAATTTTTTGAATAATGAGGGGAAATATATAGGTTTATACATTCAAAGTTTTTTTTTTTTCTATTTTTTCCATCGACTGAAATTTTTTTAATGTTTAGCTCATATTTCACTATTAAACATTTGAGGCAATCATTTATGTTGAAACTGATAATAAATTATGCCATGACGAGAGCCGTGGTAGTTAATGAAATCCCGGGAAAAATTCAAATAATTAATCAAGAAGACAAAAGTGGTTTTATTTTCACGAGTTAATTATTTTGACAAACACTCATACGTAATTACAAGACATGAAATAATATTTTGAATAATGAGGGGAAATATATAGGTTTATACATTCAAAGTTTTTTTTTTTTTTCTATTTTTTCCATCGACTGAAATTTTTTTAATGTTTAGCTCATATTTCACTATTAAACATTTCAGGCAATCATTTATGTTGAAACTGATAATAAATTATGCCATGACGAGAGATGTGGTAGTTAATGAAATCCCGGGAAAAATTCAAATAATTAATCAAGAAGACAAAAGTGGTTTTATTTTCACGAGTTAATTATTTTGACAAACACTCATACGTAATTACAAGACATGAAATAATATTTTGAATAATGAGGGAAAATATATAGGTTTATACATTCAAAGTTATTTTTTTTTCTATTTTTTCCATCGACTGAAAATTTTTTAATGTTTATCTCATATTTCACTATTAAACATTTGAGGCAATCATTTATGTTGAAACTGACAATAAATTATGCCATGACGAGAGACGTGGTAGTTAATGAAATCCCGGGAAAAATTCAAATAATTAATCAAGAAGACAAAAGTGGTTTTATTTTCACGAGTTAATTATTTTGACAAACACTCATACGTAACTACAAGACATGAAATCATTTTTTGAATAATGAGGGGAAATATATAGGTTTATACATTCAAAGTTATTTTTTTTTCTATTTTTTCCATCGACTGAAATTTTTTTAATGTTTAGCTCATATTTCACTATTAAACATTTGAGGCAATCATTTATGTTGAAACTGACAATAAATTATGCCATGACCAGAGACGTGGTAGTTAATGAAATCCCGGGAAAAATTCAAATAATTAATCAAGAAGACAAAAGTGGTTTTATTTTCACGAGTTAATTATTTTGACAAACACTCATACGTAACTACAAGACATGAAATAATATTTTGAATAATGAGGGGAAATATATAGGTTTATACATTCAAAGTTATTTTTTTTTCTATTTTTTCCATCGACTGAAATTTTTTTAATGTTTAGCTCATATTTCACTATTAAACATTTGAGGCAATCATTTATGTTGAAACTGACAATAAATTATGTCATGACGAGAGACGTGGTAGTTAATGAAATCCCGGGAAAAATTCAAATAATTAATCAAGAAGACAAAAGTGGTTTTATTTTCACGAGTTAATTATTTTGACAAACACTCATACGTAATTACAAGACATGAAATAATATTTTGAATAATGAGGGGAAATATGTAGCTATTGGGTATTATGCAAAAATGTCGAGAAAATATATGTGATGATTTAAATAACTTTTTTTTAATTAAATCTTTTGTGACATACTATATAGACCGAGAGACGTTTAACCCTTTCTCTCCAGTGTATCTATTTGTGGATAAGTGCTCCGTAGAATTATTCCATATGGGACGAATATTAAGCTCGAAGCCTCTTCGGTTGTCCGATGATCTCAGAAAATATGTCGAGAAAATATATGTGATGATTCAAATAACACTTTTTAAATTAAATCTTTTGTGACATTACTTATAGACTGAAAGCCGTTTAACACTTTCTCTCCAGTGTATTCACTGGTGGATAAGCGTTCCGTGGAATTATTCCATATGGCATGAACATAGTTCGAAGCCGCAGCGGTTGTTCGATGATCTCAGATATGCGAACAAACCTTTAACGCTTCTCAATGCATTAAACTTATCGAGTCTGGGTTTTACTTTTTACCGGTGGTGTCTTTATTTTGCGTCTGTACTATGGTCAAATGTGTCTGAATAAAAGGCATAGGGACGTTGCACGATCATGAGCAGCCTCCTCTGATACATATCACAATTTGTGCAATATATATATATATATATATATATTAGAGAAAGGAGGAGCTCGAATCCGCAGCGGTCGTCCGAAGACCTCAGAGCCCCAAACCAACCCTTCACGCTTTTCGAGCCATTAAATTTATAAAGTTTATCGTCTAAATTTTTGCGGTACTGGATTAGGCTTTTAAAGAGTCGGATAATAAATATATTTCGGACCCAAATTTATCTATTTAACATTTGGGATATTTTTTTTCTTTTAAAAAGTCAACAAATTATATCATTAGAACTGACTTGCTATCTAATGAAACTCTACAATGTGAAAAAGAAAAATGTTTCTCAATCTAAGAAAACATATTATAACCACGTACGAAAATATACAATAACCTCTTCGATTTACCCATAATTCTAAAAAGCGTTAATTCATCAAAAAACAGTATATTTTCGAAATTTAAAAAACAAAAAATTAAAAACCCAGTTTCTTTTACTACTGCATATTTTCGGAAATGTTTCATAGTAATTTTTTATAGTGTATTAACCCTTTCACGCTCAAGGGAAATATTTTTCCCTTCTACAAAAATGTTGAAATAAATGATTGACACCGGAAATTATGAACATTTATTTGTATATAAGAAAAAAAGCGATATTTCACATTCATAATAAATGGAAAACATTTCTATTAAAATTCTGCTGTCATTGTTGAATTTCGTAATTAAAATTTTGTGGTAAAATTTTGTGGTTTCATAGGGAAACCAATGTCCGTTAAAGGGTTAAAGCGTATCACAGAGACATGGTGATATTCTTATACTTTACACCTACAATAGCTAAAATATTGTGTTGTATTGACATATTTAGTCTTGGACATCTTATGGTACTGTAAGGGTTAATACGTTTTCTCAAACTGGGATATCAGTTTTCAGGATGGTACCTATATCTAATTAAGAATTTTCAGACGCGTAATTGAATTTATACATGCAAGAATAACGAAATAAAATTAATTTTATGTTAACTTAATACTGTTAATTTATCAAGTGGTTCTGAAAAGCATGTTTCTTGAAGATAAAAATGTTTAACTGAGATAGCTTTCGAATAACCTATATGACAGGTCCAGAAAGCTGATTAATACACTATAAAAACTACTCGGAAACGTTTTCGGAAATCCGTGCCAAAAAAGCAAATTTTGCTTTTCTAAATGCTTTTTTAAATCTAAAAATGTATTAGTTACCAAGGTTACAGAATGAGATACAAAACGATTTCCGGAACAAAACGACTCGGAAAATTCGATTGTACATTTTCATTTGTGGTTATAGCATATTTTCCTACATTAAGATTGTCCATTTGTACAGAACACTATTTATTAGTCCATCCCGCGAAACTCGTCTATGCTTTTAAACCTCTATTTCTTTTATGTTTGTGTACAATATTAGCATTAATCGATGTCAAAAAGATTAAAATACTGAAAAGGTTCAACAGTTACGATAATGTAGTATATTATTAACGTACATTTTCTAAATATAATTATATTAGAAAATTGTATTGCTGTTTTATTGGAAGCTACAGATTTATTTCGAAAACCTTTGTCCTGGGAAACTGTATTAGTAGAATACATACAGAATTTTACAAATATATACATAAACCTAATCATGATTTGGTTACTGAATTTTCACTATTTGAATATTATTAGTAATGGAAAGTGCGATTAACAACTTATCGCTATTTAATGAAACTCCGAAAAAAAAATCAAATAATTAAATATTGAAAAAATAAATTGTTTTCCTTTTATTTAATATTTATTTTTTAAGCATCCATACATTATTATAACAAATTAAACAATTTTTTGATTAATGAAGTCTGAACATGTAAGTGTATTTTACAAAAAATGTAAAGAACAAATTATGATGATTCAAATTACCCTTTTATAGTTTAATAATTTCTGACATTTCTTTTTATGTGAAAATCATTTCATGCCGAACACAAATTCATATGTTCAATATTTCAGGAAATCTTTTCTTTTGAAACTGTCAGAAAAGCTTGTCAATATCCGATACATACTATTTAATAAAACTCAAAATAGTATACCGGAAAAAATAAGTTTTTTCACCAATTTCTTTTCATCCATTGAATTTTTCACCCAATAATTTGGTGAAAACTGACGTGTCACTACGACAAATGCCACATATATATTTTTTTCAATTTAAAATATTTGATATATGAATTGAAAATATTCATGCTTCCAAGCTCCCAAAAATATCCCAAAAGTTATGTTTTAGTGCAGGTTCCATAATTATTGTAATGTAAAATTAAATCATATAAAGTATTGCAGTACAAAACATTGCAGTATTGTAATTTTAAAAAATAAGTTTTTTCACCAAATTTTTTTCACCCATTGGATTTTTCACCCATTATTTTGATGAAAACTGGCGTGTCACTATGACAATTGGCACATATACAATTTTTCAATTTAAAGTATTTGATATATAAATTGAAAATATTCATAGAAATATTCATGCTTCCAAACTCCCGAAAATATGCCAAAAGCTATGTTTTACTCGCAAGTTCCATAATTATTGTAATGTAAAATTGAATCATATAAAGTAATGCAGTACAAAACACTGCAGTGTTTTAATTTAAAATGTGACAAAATTTTATAGACAGAATTGATTGTTAAAAAATGTGGGTCTTAAGAGCTGAAAGTAAAAAAGTTCATGAACAAATTGCACCTTTTAAAACGAAATCATTTCTCATATATTTTATCGACAGAAAATCGTTTAATGTCCGACCCAAATTTATCTGCTGAATATCTGAGGAGAAATTTTCTTGTTCCGACTATCAATATGGGATGCCATTAGGGATGACATGTTAGTTAATGAAGTTCACATAAAAAATCAAATACATAAATCATGAAAAAAGGAAATGATTTCAACTTTTCCAGATGATTATTTTGACATGCATTCAAATAGCATTACGATAAATGAAGCAAGCAATGTTTTGATTAATGATGAGACAGATATGTATTCTACAGAAACTGAAGAGGAAAAAATTGTGCTGTAATCATGTTTTGTCGTATGATGATTATATTAGTTTTTTTAAATATATTTTTTTATATAAGACTTAAAAGAAAAATCAAGAAAAAAATTCAAAAATGTATTCTAATTTATGTTTTAAAAAACTCTCTAACAAATGTTTAGATAATATATAATTTCACAATCTACAGTTCTATCGTACGATGGAAAATTTATATATGAATAATGTTTTAATTAATGATGAGACAGATACGTATTCTACAGAAACTGAAGAGGAAAAAATTGTACTGTAATCAGGTTTTGTCGTATGATGATTATATTAGTTTTGTTAATACTTTTACTATTTTTTTAAATATATTTTCTTATATAAGACTTAAAAGTAAAGTCAAGAAAAAAATAGAAAAAATATATTCTAATTTATGCTGTAAAAAACTCTCTAACAAATGTTTAGATAATATAAAATTTCACAATCTACAGTTCTATCGTACGATGGAAAAGTTTCTATATGAATAATGTTTTGATTAATGATGCATAGTTGCCAACCTCCCGAATTTTTTCATGCCAGTATTTTTATGAAAAAATATTTGTTTAATTTAATCATGCAATTTCTGCTATTTAATAAAGCGAAAATTTTTGTATGATTTTACTGGTAATCAAAAAATTGGGAGGTTGGCAACTATCGATGAGACAGATATATGAATTCTACAGAAACTGAAGAGGAAAAAATTGTACTGTAATCATGTTTTGTCGTATGATGATTATATTCTTTTTGTTAATTCTTGTACTATTTTTTTAATATATTTTCTGATACAAGACTCAAAAGAAAAGTCAAGAAAAACATTCAAAAATATATTCTAATTTATGCTGTAAAAAAGCTCTCTAACAAATGTTTAGATAATATATAATTTCACAATCTACAGTTCTATCGTACGATGGAAAAGTTTATATATGAATAATGTTTTGATTAATGATGAGACAGATACGTATTCTACAGAAACTGAAGAGGAAAAAATTGTACTGTAATCATGTTTTGTCGTATGATGATTATATTAGTTTTGTTAATACTTGTACTACTTTTTTAAATATATTTTCTTATATAAGACTTAAAAGAAAAGTCAAGAAAAAATTTCAAAAACATATTCTAATTTATGCTGTAAAAATCTGTAACACATGTTTAGATAACATAAAATTTCACAATCTACAGTTCTATCCTACGATGGAAAAATTTATATATGAATAACGTTTTGATATTTCTCAAATTTTATTATAAAGATACAATAACTAAATTAATTTTTATTAAATAAATAAATAAATTTTAAAATAATAAATAAAATTTATTAAATTTAAATAGGGACTAAACTTGCTTTAAGGCATTACAAAACAATTGAAGTTTTCAATTTTCTTTATCATGCAGTTAAGAAATGCTGTTTTAAATATAATAATACTTGATTGATAAAATACAATATTGTTATTTAATTAGTACAATAGTATGCAAGAGCATTTATATATAAAAAAGTCGTATCTTCATTACTTGTAAATGCCTGTTATTTCTAAACGACTGAAAATATTTCAATCCCTAGACCAAATGAATTTAATAAAATTTTGAGGCAATGCTTTCTAATAAAACTAACAATAAATGTTATAATTAACCACTATCATGTTATTAAATGAAACTCAAGTTATGTCAAATAAGATAAGTATTTAAAGATAAAATAATATCTATTTTATTCTTTGATTATTTTGACAAACACAGTTATGTCATTAATATTAAATTATAAAATAACTTTAAATTAAACAATATAGTATTTTAGGTACATTTTCCACAAAATATTATAAATATTATTTATGAAATAAATTCTAGCTTGTTGAAATAAAAATAATATGTCAATGAACAAATCACTCTTTTAAAACTGAATCATTTTAGATATGTCCTATCAATGGAAAATGATTTAAAGTCTTAACTAAATTTAGCTACCAAAATTTTGAGGGGATCATTTCTTTTAACCCTGCCAATAAATGGCCTCATTATCAATGACATATTATTTAATGACATTCCGATAAAAAAATTCAATCGAATAAATCATGAAAATGAAATGGATTTATTTTTTCCCCGTTGATTATTTTGACAAGCATCCATATATTATTACAACAAATGAAGCAAACGTTTGATTAATCAGAGAAAATACATAGATTTTTGAGAATTCTAAAAAGAAGAAGCAAACAAACATGCTGAAAAAAATTGTTGTGTGTTATTAGTTTTTTCGGGTTATTTCTAGATTAAAGATTGGTGGATTTCTCTTCAAAATTTCTTAAATGAGATATACATTACAGAACAGATGTTTGTAAATCAAATAGTTTTTCTTACACTCCCTAGATGTAATTCGTTTAAGTCAATACATTAATACATAAAAGCATCGCATTAAATCATTCAAAAGCATGACATAAATTAGATTAAATAAATCACAAAATGTTTAATAATATTTAAACAATACTAAAAAATACCTAAAATGTTATCTGATTTCTGCTATCAGATAAAATAGTTAAATTTTTTAGATGAGCAGGAAAGCAGATACCTTAAAATTGGATAAGCTCAAATTTAATCTGTAAATGTTTATTAATATTTAAACAATACTAAAAATACCTAAAATGTTATCTGATTCCCGCTATCAGATAAAATAGTTAAATTTTTTAGATGAGCATGAAAGCAGATACCTTAAAATTGGATAAGCTCAAATTTAATCTGTAAATGTTTATTAATATTTAAACAATACTAAAAAATACCTAAAATGTTATCTGATTCCCGCTATCAGATAAAATAGTTAAATTTTTTAGATGAGCAGGAAAGCAGATACCTTAAAATTGGATAAGCTCAAATTTAATCTGTAAATGTTTATTAATATTTAAACAATACTAAAAAATACCTAAAATGTTATCTGATTTCCGCTATCAGATAAAATAGTTAAATTTTTTAGATGAGCAGGAAAGCAGATACCTTAAAATTGGATAAGCTCAAATTTAATCTGTAAATGTTTATTAATATTTAAACAATACTAAAAAATACCTAAAATGTTATCTGATTTCTGCTATCAGATAAAATAGTTAAATTTTTTAGATGAGCAGGAAAGCAGATACCTTAAAATTGGATAAGCTCAAATTTAATCTGTAAATGTTTATTAATATTTAAACAATACTAAAAAATACCTAAAATATTATCTGATTTCCGCTATCAGATAAAATAGTTAAGTTTTTTAGATGAGCAGGAAAGCAGATACCTTAAAATTGAATAAGCTCAAATTTAATCTGTAAATGTTTATTAATATTTAAACAATACTAAAAAATACCTAAAATGTTATCTGATTTCCGCTATCAGATAAAATAGTTAAGTTTTTTAGATGAGCAGGAAAGCAGATACCTTAAAATTGAATGAGCTCAAATTTAATCTGTAAATGTTTATTAATATTTAAACAATACTAAAAAATACCTAAAATGTTATCTGATTTCCGCTATCAGATAAAATAATTAAATTTTTTAGATGAGCAGGAAAGCAGATACCTTAAAATTGGATAAGCTCAAATTTAATCTGTAAATGTTTATTAATATGTAAACAATACTAAAAAATACCTAAAATGTTATCTGATTTCCGCTATCAGATAAAATAGTTAAATTTTTTAGATGAGCAGGTAAGCAGATACCTTAAAATTGGATAAGCTCAAATTTAATCTGTAAATGTTTATTAATATTTAAACAATACTAAAAAATACCTAAAATGTTATCTGATTTCCGCTATCAGATAAAATAGTTAAATTTTTTAGATGAGCAGGAAAGCAGATACCTTAAAATTGGATAAGCTCAAATTTAATCTGTAAATGTTTATTAATATTTAAACAATACTAAAAAATACCTAAAATGTTATCTGATTTCCGCTATCAGATAAAATAGTTAAGTTTTTTAGATGAGCAGGAAAGCAGATACCTTAAAATTGAATAAGCTCAAATTTAATGTGTGGTGAACACTTCTGGGTCTTTATTGGTTTGACAGTTCAGATTGTAATTCGCAGTCAGTATTTACTTATTAAAAATACCTACGAGGATTTTCAATTAATAACCTTTGCCTTATTTAATCAATGGGTATAAACAAATTCCATGATAAAAACGCAAAGATTATTATTTAAAAAAATCTAGTAAGTTCTTTAATAAAAAAAATATAAATATGCCCGCAGGTTGCGAAATTGCAGCACTCTTTTGGCAGATTCGAAATCTCATAAAACAAATTTCCAAACTTAATCTTCAATGACAATCACACCTACCAAGATCTCCAAACATATATACATTTTAATTATTTATCTAGTTGTTTGTAACCAAATAACTACTCATCCGATTTTTCAATAAATTTGTTAAGGTTTGCTTACCAGCAATAAAATTCTGTGCAGCTTCTGGAGATGACTTTTTAAAATTAATCATGCGGTGCACCATATCTTAAGTACATTCAAATTTCCTAAAAATCTGAATACTATTGAGAAAAGCTAAAAAAACGTGGACATAAAAGGAAAAAAGATTTGAAAACGCTGATATTTTTTTATAAATTGTATGTAGCTTAGAAACGTATTTTTTCTGAAGAAAAATATCAAATGTTGTTAAATAATAATGTTAAGTGTTTTAAAGATTTTTTTTATCAGTATCATTATACATTTTATTTTGAATAAACATACCTATGATTGGTTTCAGTGTGGACGCTAATTTATTTGGAGGTTGAGTAGCTTCTAGAAGAGGTCCCATTGTAGCTGGAGGAACATACCGTGGCTCTTCAATGAAGCCTGTGTAATCACTGTCATCTGGTTCACTATCCTCATTTCCTCCGAGATCTAGATCTTTCAGTATTTCTTTTGGAACTAAAATTAATAGTAACATATTAATAGCTTGACAAATTCAATCCATAATTGAATTAATTATCACTTGCGAGAATGAGTACAAATCATATGTGAATAAAATGGAAATATAATGAACTGAATAAAAAGTTTGTACTTCTTTATTATAGCTGAATTCATCTCCAAGGATGAGTTGCCAAGCAAACGAGATGCATCGCAAAGTTGTGTTAAATGTATGAGTTATATTTATACGTCAATATATATGACGTATATGACTAAGTTATAGTGTGTATACGTGTGTATAAGACATATAAGTATATGACATATTAGACATAAATATTACTTATATGTATGACATAGAAGACGTACATATTACGTATATATCACACATATATTACATATATGACATATATGGTATCTATAAGGCGTATACTATGTATATATATGCGCTTGGAGACGACGTTGGCGAAATCATAACTGTAATCTCGGCGTAAACGTAAATGCGGGGGACGCTATCATAAAAAAGTACCAAAGATCTTCATAAATAAAATACTTAAATTCTGAGATCAACGAAAAAACTTTATACACAGACAAAGCATTAAAATTTAACGCAAGCAATATTTCTAGGAGAACAAGCTGAAACTAATATATTCACCCTTTATACAGTTTAGAATGCAGCTTTTATAACACCGACATTCTTTTTAAATTATTATTATTTTTTTAAATATTGTTGGCATTACTGATGTTTCTAAATGCCGTTATCTGATATTTACTGGTACAAAAATCGTGTTATGTACTTATAATTTTAAGAATCCAAATTGTAATAATCAGGGGAGAAAAATACATGGTTTTATATACATTTATAGATTAACAGAAACTGGAAATTTTCTGACATTCACAGTGTAACAATAAAAACTTTTGATACATCTCTTCATTATAATGTTAATTTAAATTATCAATGCAAAGAATGGGATTAAGTGGTATTATGCTTTGTGATTTGAAATGATTTGGAAGTACATATTTTTGCAATATTTATGTCAAAATAAAATTGTAAATTGTAAATTATTTACAAATGTTTATTTCAACTCATATTCACGATGCTTTGATTCCTTGCCGAACAAATGATGAAAGAGGAAAAAAATTGCAGGCGCGACTGGGACATGATTCTATTTTCTTTTTAATTCTATTTTCTTCCTGAAAACTCTCGTGAACACAAACACTTTTTTCGCTTTTCTGCTTTGACCTTTCAGGATTAATTCTTTGTTAAGTGTAGTGACAAGCAGTTATTTGAAATTTTACGCAGAGGTTTTTATATCAGATTGTTCGGCAAATGATTGCCGATTTATGATTGTAAAGTATTTCATTTCCTTCCAACGCGTGTATATTATTCCAATTATAGCACTAATCATATGTGTTGTAGGTTCACTCAATGTGTTTAATATATGACATAGTTAGTTAAGCTACAGCAATTCTTAAAGGATACTTAATGGATGGAGAGTGCTTCAAAAATTAGGTTGCTGGAGTGCTAATTATGTTGCTTATGTTTTGCCGTTATTGTGCCGTATTTCATGTCCCTCCAACATGTGTGGATTAAACCAATTACAGCACTAATCATGCATGTTGTAGGTTCACTCAATGTGAATAATATATGACATAATTGGTTAAGCTGCAGTAATTCTTAATGGATACTTAATGCATGGAAAGTGATGCAAACATTATGTTGACGAAGAAGAATTACGCGCAATTTTGCTTCACGAGTACAGTTTGTGTCAAAATGCGACCCAATTTTATCGAAATGATTTCGATGACTGGAGCCAGGCGATAAATCACAACGGACCACAAATCTTTTGCAAAATGGTTTGTAAATTTTCGCTCCGACGAAACAAGTTTTCAAAGTGAAAAAGTCCAAAGGCAACACAATTCTAGGTAACTAGTATGTGCTGAAGCAAACTGTGGAAGACACATTTCGATACACAGTTCAGGAACTCGCCAAATCCAGTTTAATCCTAATAATATTAGTGAATTCCAAACAACTTTGTCATTTAGAAAAAAGCTAAGACGTTCGATATATGAATAGTAAATCGATTAACCGAACAGCAAAACCAACATCGTTTTGAAATTTGAAGTAATCTGTTGCTCCTGCGTTGATTTTTCAGCAGTATTTTTTATAAAAACTTACTCGCTCTTCTTACCATTTAGTGATTTCTATATGTTTATGAACCTGACCAACTTTATAAAGCAAAAAAATAATCAGAAATCGAGAAGAGGAAGAAAATGCCTTTCTTAAATCTTATCATATCTTAAAAAGCCAAATTTATTTCTACATGGTATTGAAAAATTAGTAGCACTTTGCCATACGTGTTTAAATGCCAGGGGAACCTATTTTGAAAAAAACAAACTCATTTATTATAACGCATATTGCTTTTCATTTCTCGCCTCTAAACAAGTAATTATTTTCCGACACACCTGGTATTTAGTTTATTTATTTATCATTATACAGTATGAAGCACATCTGTTATTAAGCTCACGCACCTGACCAAATTTATAAAGCGAAAAATATTCAAAAATCCAGAAGAGGAAGAATATGCTTTTTTTAAATCAAATCATATCTTAAAAAGCCCAAATTCTTTTTACATGGTATTGAAAAATTAGTAGCACTTTGACACACGTGTTTAAATGCCAGCGGAACCTATTTTAAATAAAACAAACTCATTTATTATAACGCATATTGCTTTTCATTCTTCGCCTCTAAATAATTATTTTCCGACATACCTGGTATTTAGTTTACTTATTTATCGTTATACAGTATGAAACACATCTGTTAATAAGCTCATGCACCTGACAGAATTTATACAGCGACAAATATTCTCAAATACAGAAGAGGAAGAAAATATTTTTGTTAAATCTTATCATATCTTAAAAAGCCAAAATTCTTTCTACATGGTATTTGAAAAAATAGTACCACTTTGACACACGCACTGAGAAAAAAATCTGACCTTCTCAACTAGAATCTAAATTGTGGCTCTAGAAAAAATAGTTCCATGTCATCCCTATAAATTCTAGTTCCCTTTGCCAGAGAGTTCTAGTGTCTCCTATTAGAACTCAAGAGTGTGTTCCTATATTCTCGTGGTCAAACTTATTTAAAAATGTCTGCAAATAGATGCGAAAACAAGACGCTAGTTTTAGTAACTATAATGCTAGTTCATAAATCCATTCCAGAAATAAAGTGATAATTTCTCGCAATTTACACTATTCATTATCGTTTCGTCACCTAGAAACAAGAGACTAGAAATTCTCGATCATTTCGTCTATTCAGGTTAGTTGCTTACCCTATTCGCATAGCTCGGACTTCTATATTTCTAGTTTAGGGATTTAGAAACAGTCTAACTATTCATTCTAGTTGAAGGATGTATATCTTTTTTCCCAGTGCGCGTTTATATGCCAGCGGAACCTATTTTGAATAAAACAAACTCATTTATTACTCATTTATACTCATTATAATCATTCACACAGTATAAAGCACATCTGCTAATAGCCTCGTGTGCTTCCTACTGTGGAATAGTTTATGTGAAAAGATTAAAGATTGCTTTTCCAGGAGGTTTAGTGAACTAAATCTTCACTTGAGTTACAATAAAATTATTAATTCAGATTTTGACTATTATGCAGCATGTATAATAGATAATATTGATAAGTTCTTATACCTATTTAAAAATAAGAGAAGATAAATAATTTAGGACACATAAAATACACTTACAGAAATCTAATTAAGACTTTATTGACCTGCAATTCAGTATAAATACTTTTTGTTATTATTAGTTTTTACTTTCCACCTTTTAAAATCGTAGATTTATGAGACTAAATGAAGGCAAGATTATTATTCATAATCAGTGGTATCAAAAGAGCGTACAAGTTGGCAGCTATGCAAATACGAGTGGACTTGTCACACTAACAACAATGTATTACAAATGTAATCAGTTTCTAAAATGTTTTCCAGATGGTCATTAATAAAATATATAGAGACCATGAATTAGTATCTGTATAAATATCAGAAACATATTCCGGGATATTTTTCAAAATGTCAACATTACTTCACATATTTTAGCTTATTTAAAAATACTGGTCCCTTCAAAAAATCAGAAAGTTAAAAAATAATAATAATAGTTTACATTTTAGAGTTCCTTCAATGCACTATATGGAGGACGTTTAATTTAGCATTTAAATGTCGTATAATTCATTTTTTAAGAAAGAACATACATACCACATGTATGAACAACTTTGAGGAAGAGTCTTGTGCCAGGTGGACATCCAGGTTTTCCAAATGTGCCAACGTCAGCTCCAATAGAACATTTTCTTCGTCCATGACAACTGCTCATGACGGCTTCAGTGGCGTAGCTTACTTGGCAGTCTGTAATAGAGAATCATAATTTAGGAACCATTGTGTATATTCAAGGCCACTTTTTAAAATAAAATAATACTTGTAACGCAGGAATATTATTAATACACCTCTATCTGTTTTTCTATCTATCTATATATCTATATGCATATATAGATATATATATTTATTATATTTCTTTACAGGTTGCGTACAGTCCTATTAGAATTTTTTAATAGACATTTGTATTTAGCTACAGAAACATATTACTAATTCTACGATTAAATAAATGGATTACAAAGTCTTCACATTAAATATTAAATGTAAGATAAGCTTATACATTATGGAATCGAAATTTTTAAAATTTTACATTTTTAACTACATGATTTTCGTCGTCCATGACAAGTACTCATGACGGTTTCAGTGGCGTAACTTACTTGAAAGTCTGTAATAAAGAAGCATAATTTACGAACCATTGTGTAAATTCAAGGCAACTTTTAAAATAAATTAATACTTGTCACACAGGAAGACTGCGTTAATACACCTCTATCTGTTTTTTAAATAAATATATACAGGGTGATTTTTTTTTAAAGTTGTGAAAGCAAAACCCTATAACGAAAGAACCACTGATCCAAATAACCGGAAATTTTACCAGTATGCTCCCAAAGCAGTGGGAATTTTTTTAGGCATGGTTAAAAAAAACTTAAAATCTCACCGACAGATGGCGCTGTATATGCAGTAAAGTCGGGAGAGGAGCTAGTACAAGACACAGGCACAGTGGATACTCTTCACACTGTTGTGAAACATGCGGTTTCACGTTTCCAACTCGTAGCGGAAAACATTGGACAGCACACTGAAAATCGTATGTGTTAGTTGCGCAGTTTGTTTTACTCCATATTTTTATTTCGTTCTGTTTCTGCAGGTGTTTGCAGTTCCTTTTTCCCAATTACTGCATTCTGTATATCAAAAACATACAGAATGCAGTAATTGGGAAAAGGAACTGCAAACACCTGCAGAAACAGAACGAAATAAAAATATGGAGTAAAACATTCGTAAAGAACTGTGCAACTAACGCATACGATTTTCAGTGTGCTGTCCAATGTTTTCAGCTACGAGTTGGAAACGTGAAACTGCATTTTCCACAACAGAGTGAAGAGTATCCACTGTGCGTGTGTCTTGCACAAGCTCCCCTCCCGACTTTACTGCATATACAGCGCCATCTGTCGGTGAGATTTTAAGTTTTTTTTAACCATGCCTAAAAAATTCCCACTGCTTTGGGAGCATACTGGTGAAATTTCCGCTCATTTGGATCAGTGGTTCTTTCGTTATAGGGTTTTACTTTCACAACTTTAAAAAAAATCACCCTGTATATATATATATATATACATATATATTAGATCCCTTTACAGCAGGGTTGGGTTTCTTCCAGGCCAGTGGAAGAAACTGGAAAAAACCGGAAGAAACTGGAAAAAACCGGAAGAAACTGGAAGAAATAGAAAAAACTGGAAGAAATGGAAGAAACCAACAGAAAACAAAACAGATGCTCAAAATTAAAGTATATTAACTGTATAAAAAATTAAATTCAAAACCTAATTATATGAAATTTAAATTGAAAACTTTAATTAATATTTAAAATATTATTTATGGAAAAAAGTTATTTTTTACTAAAACTTCAGGTTCAACAGGTATTTACAGGTAATTGTTTTTACAACTTTAGAGGTAGTGAATATTTTTTTTATTGTTTGTCATTTCTGTTAAAAAAAAAAAAAAAAAAAGAAAAAACCTACCAATTCTTTATTTTTTATATAAAAATGCAATATTTTAAAAACTATTGTGCAACTCTTAAAATAAACAAATTTGTGATTATGTATAGTAGTAGCATGCATATCTCAATACTGATTTTAAAAGATAAATGTGCTAAAAATAAACTCTACGGGTATGCCAAAATTCTTTTAAACTCTCCATGTTTTGCAAGAATAGAAAAAAAAATTTCATCTTTTGCATTCATCCATTTTAAGTTGAGAAATTGATTCCAGCATCCTACTGCTAAAATACTTTTGTTTTGTTATACCATGTTGCACTGTAGTAAGGAAAATGCAGCTTTTAACGAAATCTTTCAATACAGTAATGATTGTATATTAGTTCCCTTAATAATATGGATGTAAATTAAAAGCACTGTCTTTTATTTAAAGGAGTTTCATTATTCTAGAGTAGGTAAATGATCCACATACTATTTACTGCTGGTTACAGAAGTTTAAATAATAAAAAAATGTGCCTCTTTTCTTTTGAATTGAATTACTTTTAATTGATTTTGTGTATTTTGAATAAATTTGTTTGGTACATTTCTGTTATACCAACACCACTGTCATTGCCAAGCGTAATAATTAACACAAAATGAAATTCATGTAAAACGATTCATTAAAAAAAAAAAAAAAAAGAAAAAAAAAAGCACACAATTCAGCAATTAAAAATATAACATTTGAAAGTAAATTACAGACTTTCACGGACTATTTTATTAAATCAATACAAATATAGACTTAAAATAAAAGAACAAACAAATATAAAATAATAAAATAAAACTCAATTTAAACTACACACATAGAATTGTAAATCTCTCTTAGCATTGCAGTAAACATTTCATTTTTTGAATGAAGTTTGCTCATGGTTTTTGAATAAAAGCTTTTTATATGTATCCAAAGGCCTGAAACAATTTTATTGCAGCTTCCTCATGATCTGGTAACTGCCAAATTGTAAAATCCATATCAGTGTCAACAATAAATATAAGTTACAACTAATATTAAATATTCTCTATTTGAAAAATAGAAAATTAAGATGTTTTGTGAGGCTACGATTAAGTAATAATAATAAAAAGATTCATGTTCAATAAATAGTAAATCACAATATTTGGTATGATTTGCAATAAAAATTCTTTGCATGTTAAGGGTTGAAATAAATGGCACATTAGCATTCATTTTGGCATGGTGTTAGTATAACGGAAAAGAACCATTTATTTTATTCAGGTGCTCAAGAATGGGAAGCTTTAGACAGGTGTGTGATCTTGGCTGAAAAACTGATGTAATTATCAATTTATCATGTATAATTAAATTTTTATAGGTCTAATTAAATTTACTTAAGGTTATCTATTAGAAAAATGCATTTATTTTTATTGTATCTTACAAAGTTACAACTTATATGGTAAATTCCTAAAGAAAAACAGTTTCTTCCATTTCTTCCAGTTGGAAGAAACCTATTTCTTCCGTCCGGTTTTTTCAATGGTTTTTTCCGCGGTTTTTTCCACTTTGGAAGAAACCTGCCAACCCTGCTTTACAGGGTGCGTACAGTCCCACTAAGATTTTTGAATATAAATTTTTGCCATATTTAGGTGCAGAAGCATATTACTAATTCTACGATTAAATAAGTGGAATACAAAGTCTCTGAATTAAAATATTAAATAGAAGATGAACATCAGGAAAATGTGATATTTCAAATTTTACATTTTTAAGTGTCTATATTATAAAGGACAAACGCGTCCGTGCGTAACGCTGACGTCTTTTTGCCGATGACAACAGCTGACGATGAAATTTCGGTTTTGCGATTTTTGTTACTGCAATTTTTTTTTCTAAACATTGCACATTTTTAATTTTTACTCTGTTATATAGGAAAAAAATGTACTTTCAAATGCAATTTGTTTGAAAACTGTATCTTAATTGACTGATTTGTTATAGCATTTAAATTAAATTTCAAGCATGATTTTTTTTCTTTAAACCTATCTCTATTGCTTGCAGACGATTAGAAAATATTAATCCGTTTGCACTCTAAACAATATAAAAAGTTCAGCATTTGTTTTCAGCTAATATTCAATAACGAAATTAAAATTTCATTAAACAATCAATAAAATAGTATGCATAAAACACAGATTTAACAGACATGTAACTGAAATAAGCGGTTAAAACTGCTGAAATTATCAGAATAAAAAAATCTGCTGTTGATAACGAAATTTTTATCGATTTCTTCGGCTATTAACTTATGACTGAATGACAATACAAAAATTACAGTTTTAAAAAATTTCGAAATTTTATTTGAATATATAATTGACATATGTCATATAAAAGTGCTCTATTAAAGTTTTCTATTAAAGTTTTCAAAAAAAAAAAAAGGTTTTTACATGTATTCTCTATTCCGGGGAGCCCAGGTTGGATGCGCTAGTTACTTTAAAGTAACAGTATTTGACTAAAATATTCATAAAAAAATTTCAAAGTGATTATAAAGTATTGTCGTCCAAAGTCTGAATTTCAAACGAAAGTCTAGAATCTAGGATTAACCCTTTTAACCCTTTGGGGACGAGTGACACGTATACGTGACGCATAAGATGCTCAGAATCACCTATTATTCCCACCAGTAACTTTTTATTGTAAGCTTTACCTTATTTAATGACAGGATTTCTGCAATTCAATTAGGCGAAAATTTCTGTTTTGAAAAACCGGTGGTAAAAGATTAAAAATTCTGTAAAGACGCTCGTCGCGAAGGGGTTAAGGCAGTGGGAAGTATTTATCCAACTTAATTTTAAACCCTGCATGGCAACTTTGTACAAGAATATTTGAATATATTTTTTTCTTTTATAGTGAACGTGACGAAATGTATTCACTTTCAAATCAATTATTTCTTAAATTCTTGTGAAATTCAATTATTTATAGATTCTACCGACGGCAGAAATATTTTGCTTTAGATGTAGTTAACCAACGCTCGCATTTTGATTTAAAATATTCATATGGAAATCTCATTTCAGATTTTGTACAATAGCAAATAAATTTCTATATTTTCTTTTTTAATTAGCACTACGTCAATGAATTGTAACGAGGGCATTGTTCCTATTGTAATATTTAAAATTCGAAACCTATTTGTTTTGTTTATAAAACTACATACACTGACATATATATATTTTTTTTAATTTAAGATATATATCTATACCTTGTCTTAACAATTTAATAAAATCAATAATTTTATCAAAAAGTGTGGCATCAAATAGTTGTGAAATAGTGAGACAAAAAAATAATTTATTTTATTTTCAGAGAATTGCCATCTTATACAAGAGATTGTAAGCGTATGGGATTATAGAATTAGTTTGAACTATATATGAAATTTTTTCCAGGTATTTTTAAAACCTTAATAATTATTTTTTTAAACTATAAATCTAAAAGTTATCTTTCAGAAAATGAATGTAATTTACTTACAAACATAATAATTTCTAATGTTTTTTTTTTTAAATTTATAAATCAATAATTTTACAATTCATAAAATAACAGCAATATATATATATATTGTATAATTTAAATATTATGGGAGTTTTAAGTAAATATTCTTAAATATGCAATACATTTCAAACTTATTATAAAGTATGGTATTGCCTGTTCAGTGTTAAAAAAAGTTTTACCTACTCGTGGTTGAACAATATTCGTGATTATGCAACAATATCATATTAGCATAATAAGATATGTTTACGTGGTTCATTATCATTAGACATCTTTAACTGTGTTTTAGTACTTAAAAGAATTAACCAAGATTTTTTATAGAAATTAGAAGCTAGTGAACATAAATTTTACTGAAAATGAACTTTATGGGTCATTCCACCGTATTCATGTGTTACGTACGGGACATTTCACAGCAAATTTTTGAGATATTTGTACTTTTTCAGTATCAAAATATAATTGAGAAAGTTTGCAATTATTTTTAATGCATTATATATCACTTCAACTAGATTCTTATGAATTTTTTTTTTGTTTGAGCCAATACATATATATTTTTTAATTAATAAAGTTGTGTTACGTACGGGACATCACAAAAAATTGTTTTAAAAGTACCTCTAGCAATTTGGATTTTGCTCTGAATTTATTTAATATTTTCACAAATAAATTTAATGAGTAGAAGGAGAAATATAAATTTTATTAATTAACTTTAAAATTATTTTTTTAAATTGCGTCATTAATTAATGAAATCTAATTATTTCTGTTACGTACGGGACAAAGCTATTTGTTACGTATGGTACCTATGACCAAATTTTTCTACATGGCTGCAAAAAAATGCTCTAATTTTTATTTGATTTTAAAAAAATAATTATATTTTGGATACATTTTAATAGAAGAGATTTAAAGCTTTAAAATGATGTATTACACTTCACTTTTTATAAAACTTTTTTTCAAACTTGTGAAGCCAAATACTGTGGAATGACCCTTATACAGGGTGTTCCGTTAAAGGGGTCCAATATTAATAGGGGTAATAGAGGAGATCACATGGAGCATAAATCAGTATATAAAGCCTGGTCGGATCTCAATAGTTTTCAAGTTACAGCAAATAGAATGAAAATTCGGAAAATTGTAAAAGAACCCTCATTTCTAAACTATCGATAATGCTACATAAAAACGAAGCACATATTTAGAAAGAGCAGAAAAAAACCTACAAAATGACATCAATTGTATTAAAATAGCAATATTTATTGACGAGTTACAAGCCCTGAAACAGTGAAAAAAGTACGAAATCCAATATACATCAAAATAGTTAATCGTTAATTCCAAAAAGACAACTCTAGCTACAACAAGGAAAATGTAGTAAAATTTGGTCCATTCCGAAAACTTTCGAAAAAGCTTACAATGAACCATATCGGTTTAATTGTGTGAGAGAAATTAATCAGTTTCTTAGTTACAACTCCGCTTTCTTTGACACTAGCAAAGGTTAAACTCCGCCCATCACGATTGGAAACACCGCCTTTTTAATTACTCTCAACTATACATTTTCGATCATGCTTCTTCTGAGATGCAACATTTTTAATTATTCAAGAGTTGAATGAACCAAAATAACTTTACAATAATAGTCTACATTTTAAAGTGGTCTTTTATTGATATAAAGCTTAAGTTAAATTCCTTAAAATTAAACTGGTGGTGAAAATTCGGAAATAATTAAAAATATTGCGATTTGTAACTATGCAAGAAGTTTCAGTACATGTTTTACATGGACAATTATTGTATGTATATGTGCATCATAATTTATGATAGGAAATAATAATAACAAATAGCATAATAATTTTATTAATTATAAATTTAAAAAAGACACTAAATTTTAAATTAATTCATACAAACTTTGTAATTTACAATTTGAGTACACCACAGTCTGTGACTTACAAAATACTGTGCCAAAAAGTGTTGAAAATAAAAGAAAAATGACAAATAAAGAATTACATTCCACGTACTTTATGACATATGTGAAGCATAGTCTTCTGGCCTGCGCTGCACAGTTCAATGTCGGAAAGCAGACGAACGGACATTATTATAATAGGTGTTCGAAATTGCGCCCATTAACAGAATCGCACAGCCGACAGCGACGTCGTAAAGATTGGCGAACACGCCGAAAAACTCCGACGGAGTTGGGAATGTCTCCTGCAGCGACAACGATTCGCGCTAGTAAATCCTCCGGTGTATCCACAGGCGTTTCATACACCAGCGATTTAAGGTGTCCCCAAACAAAGAAGTCTAACGCATTGAGGTCTGGAGAGCGTGCAGGCCAAGCAACAGGTCCACTGCGTCCAATCCATTTCCCAGGATATGTTGAACTGAGGTGATTGCGAACACCTATGAAAAAATGTGCCGATGCGCCATCGTGCATAAACCACATATTGTGGCGCAATGTTGCTGGCACATTTTGCAGTAACTGCGGTAAGATATCCCGTAGGAAAACCAAGTACGTACTGCCATTGAGTACATCTGGGAGTAAATATGGTCCTATGAGATAATCGCCGAGGACACCTGCCCATATGTTCACACTGAACTTTTGTTGTGCGTTCGACGGGAAAACAGTGTGCGGATTTGTATATGACCATGTGTGCATATTGTGCGTGTTTACCACGCCCTCTCTCGTAAATGTTGCTTCATCAGTAAATAAAATATTTTCCAGAAATTGTGGATTATTTTCTGTTACATTAAGCAACCAGCGTACGAATTCTGTCCGCTGAGCACAATCTGTTACTGATAACAGTTGTACCCGCTGCACATGAAAGGGGTGCATGTTTTCTGCACGCAGAACACGCCACACACTTTGGTGAGAAACACCGACTTCAGACGCAGCAGCTCGTGTACTCGTGGAGGGGTTATCTTTAAAAATATTCAGTACATCTTCTCTTCTTCCATTGCAGGTGTTCGTACATGTCGAGGTTTCCCTGCATCAATGCTTGCTGTATTAAACGATCCAGTCTCCGGTAATCGTCTATCGATTTTTATGAAGAGTTTCGAACTTGGGCAACGTCTCCTTGGAAATTGCTCACGGTACATGCGCTGTGCTAGACATGCATTTCCATGAGCTTGCCCGTACATCATATGCATGTCCGCATATTCTTCGTTAGAATATTCCGGCATAATTATTATACATCAACTTACTACAATCCCACTTACAACAGCCTCCCTTTAACATAACGCCCACTGATGACTGCTGTTTTATTACACTTTTCTTCCTATACACATAGAAAATTTGCATAAAAAGTACTTCTTCTTCATCATCCTGAAATTTCATGGAGGAAACGCAGCAGTCACGGAGTTTGCTTTAAGACAAGGCGAGAGCTGCACAATATGTCATTCACTTGACCAGACTGAATAATGAAAGGGTATTGATGGAGGTTGATCAGAAATGTATAATTGAAAGATATTAAAACGGGGTGTTTACAATCGTCATGGGTGGAGTTTCGCTCTTTCCGAGCGTGCAACAGTACAGAGTTGTAACTAGGGAACTGCTTGATTTCTCCCATACAATTAAACTGATATGGTTTATTGTCAGCTTCTTCGAAAGCTTTCGGAATGGACCAAATTTTATAACATTTTCCTTGATGTAGGTAGAGTTGCATTTTTGGAATTAACAATTAACTATTTTGCTAAATATTTGATTTTGTATTTTTTCACTGTTTCAGAGCTTGTAACTCGCCATTAATTCTCAATATTCTAAAACAACTTATGTCATTTCGTAGGATTTTTTCTGCTCTTTCTAAATATGTGCTTCGTTTTTATGTAGCATTATCGATAGTTTAGCAATGAGGGTTTTTTTACAAATTTCCGATTTTTCATTCTATTTGCTGTAACTTGAAAATTATTGAGATCCGGCCAGGCATTATATACTGATTTATGCTCCGTGTGATCTCCTCTATTACCCCTATTAATATTGGACCCCTTTAACGGAACACCCTGTATATAATAACAGGATTCCTATATTTCCGAAAATTTTCCATGTTTGTACCAGTATTTTTTTAAGGAAAGATTTTCTTGAGATGTACCAATGCAGATATATAGAAGTGCTGCCGAAGTTTGTACTGACTTCGTTTACCTTCATTCGACAGTGATCAATCTGATTGTCTTATTCATAGATGGTTGAGCAAAAAGATTGGATTTTGCTTTCAAAATCCGTTGCATTGGGATTGGTTTGCCAAGCATGTGAGGGTAAGGGAGGGAAAACGACCCCAGAGCCATATATTTTTAATTTTCGAATAATACTTACATTAAGTTAGTATTTTGAAAGAAACAATTAATAGAATTGGGATAAATAATACTATAATACAATATTTACCAGCATAATTAGTTAAAGAGATAAAAATTATAAGAATATTATCGATTATAATAGCAAAAAAAAGAAAAAATTATAAAAATGCTACATTACAAAATTTACATTAGAGGATTTGAAGTTATTCACGAACAGTTGCCGAACAATTGATGTCGGTTAAAGGGGCTTCCGAAATGCAGACAACTTTACGCCCAGTCTATTTGTGAGTAGAGTGTCTTATATTAAATTGAGCCGTTGAGAAAAGTTAAGATGTAGTATAAACTACAAGATAAAAAAACATTTGCAATGAAAGAGTTAGATATAAAATTAAGGGAAGAGATGGTAACTAATTTGGGAAAAAAAGTAAATCGAAGGAGATTAAGGATAGAGTTTAAAAAATTGGAAGAAAGAGAAATGGCATAGCTGTAGTTATAACTAAAACTAGTACGGAAGTTGAAAAAATGAAAAATAGGGTTCGGAACATGTTCGTAAAACACTTAATCACGCGAAACTTCGCTTCATTTAAGATTTTATAGTATCTTTAGTATTTTATAAGAAAATACTGGTTCACATGTTTTTTTTTTTTTTTGGTCTGAAAATTTCCTGACCTGCAGAGACCCTGAATAAGAAAACCTTTTTGGAAATTATCCTTATTTTTAACTTACATAATCTAATTTATAATTTTCTAATATTTTTTTAAGATAAATGTTTACAAAAAATTCTGGTCATATTTTAACTTATTATAAATTTTATCCTTTTATAATTATTCCAATTTTACACTTTTCTTTTTTTTTAATATAATGTGAAATTAATTTAAAACTGGATTAAAAAATAAAGAAGTGTATTTGGTTTTATTTACAAATATTTACAAATATAAAATGGCGTATTTGCTCAATATTTTTAATCTGATCCCTAGAAACAAAAAATCGTGTATGTCTTATTACTTTGATGTACTATATATAATTGATTAAATATATAATCTAGAATGATATGCTGTATTTGCCTTTGGTTGTTTTACACATAGCTTTTTGAAAAGATATTTTCTACATATTTTCATAATATTATTTCTAGATTTTTACATTTGAAGGAGAGAGAAGCATAAATCAAATAAAATCAGTAATATAGTTTCTCCAAAACTTAATAAACAGAAGTGCATACGTATACATTTATATACATTTATTTTAGTGTTCTTCTTCTTTGATATCTTATAAACGCTATCTATCTTCTGATAAATGGATTCTAGTCTATAATTTTTCACTGTAGATTTCTTTGTTCTATACTATTAACTTAGATATATTGAATGAAGAAATTTGATTGGTTAGTGTTTTGGGGCTGTTTTTTAGAAAACGTTATCTTAAATATATATATATATATATATATATATTTTTACTAGAAATGATAAAAAAGATTGTATAAAGAAAATCTCAATTCTATGATTTTCGAAGAATAGCTAAATAATTAAGTAAAAATAACAATTTAATTAATACTAAATAATAAATTAACTAGTGATAAATAATACAAAAACTAAGAATTGCTATATTTCTAACAAATATAAAAATATTCTACTAACAGTTTTTTTTATCAAATATATTTTTTTATGAAGCACTTTATGAATCATAATTTAATATTTCAATAAATGTTTTCTGATTATAAACGTTACTTTGAATAAGTTTAACACTAGAACTACCGGAAATTTTTATCAAGTTTTTAATAACTATTTAACACCAAAAATTTTATTTAAAACTAATTAACTTATTCATATATCGTATTTCTGTGAGTTTTATATTTAATTTATTTTAAAAATAAATTTCTGGTTCGAATCGGAATATATTCATTTGGTAACCGTCAAAATGACGGCTCATGGTAGTTCTAGTGTTAAATTGAGTTTTTTTCAAAGACTCTCTAATGCAAAGAAATATCTGTGCCATATTGAATTTACATGACAATTTCAAAAATCCTTTACCTTTTTAAAAACCGATTATTTTATTTTCAAACACTTTGAGTTAAAATTGTTTTTCGACAGTCAAATGTGTTATAAATTACAGTGAGAATAAAAATAACACTTTCAAGCACGCTGAGAGGTCGTTCGGCCTGTTTTTGAAAAAGACGGATCGTTTCATTGTTCTGTTTACACTTCTGACAGTTTTCATAAACACAGACGTCTGTCTCATAGCGTAAAAACAGCTGACTAAATGTTTTTGAAATAACTGTGTTCTAAAATCTGAATTAATGTAACTAAAATTTAAAAAAAAAGAGTTTCTCTTAAAATACTGTTTTCTTTTTTAAAGTTGAAAGTTTGATCTCAAAATCTAATCATATCTTTTAATTTTTAAAAAAGTATATCTAATGTCAATGTCACTTTATTACAAATTGCGTAGGTTTTCTTCGAAAATTTTATTAATTATTCTAATATTTTTAGAAACGTTCGTACGTGAAGTTTTAACAGGGATGAGATTTCTCAGACTTTCTGCATACCAGTAAAATCTTAGAAATTTTTTTTAAAGGAACATTCTGCGATTTAACAGATCAAAATTCTCTCTAAGATTATACTGATATGCAAAAAGTCTGAGAAATCTCATCCCTGTTTTAAGGAAATAATGAACGTTTTTGTTTTACAAAATCTTGTCATTTTTTAATACGTTATAGTTTTTCTAAATATTTTCATTAATTGGTATATTTGTAGCATATTTTACGAAGAGAGAAATTAATTCTTTTTCTTATAACCAAAGTGAACTCGAGGATTAGGCTGAAACGCTAAATCACGATTTCTTTTTAACATTATAACTAAAATTATAACTAACGGAGTATTTGGTGAAAATGTTTGTTCTTTTTGCTGAGTCTTCTGCAATATCTATAGTATGTGTGTCAGCACTCAAAACAATTCAGCATTTGCGCCAATTGTTACCCTCAATATCTCAAAGCGATACTTTATCGTCTGCCATACAATAATTAACGTATCAGGAGTTATACATTCCAAAGATTTTGTTATTCGTTTCTTTAACGTCGTATAATGAAGAAAAATAACACTAGTTTACAAAAAAAAAATTTTGTTCATGAAATGAAACATATATTATTTATGTAGGCTATGGACGGTAGTTAAAAAAAAATATATTTTTATTTTTTGTAGCACGTCACAATTCTGATATATGAAGGTTTTTGTTTTTTATGTACCCGCAATTGTTTAACCCTTTCCGGCACAGACAAATTCTGTTTGTAAAATGAGAAATTACTGACTGACACCGGAATTTACAAACGACTTTTTTAGTAAATAAGGGCTCATTAATTTAAGCTTTCATTGTAGAAACCAAAGTTTGTTAAAATATTCTTGATGCCTATTGTTTATTTGGATGTAGTTTTTTGCAAAAATCTTCTTAATAAATATTTCAAAAATGTGACGTGCTGGATTTTTTAAAATATTTTTTCCTAGATGTAGATACCCAAAGTAACGTAATCTTTTACTTCATGAACAAAAGTCATGTAAACTAGTGTAATCCCTAATTTTGGAAAATACAATATAACCACGAAAAAATTATGCAATAGCCTCTTCCAAATTACGAACAACTCCAAAAAGCTCTTTATCTTTAGAAACCTCAGACACCAATATATTTTCGAGATTTGAAGAAGTATTTATAAACTTTTGTAGTGTATTAATCAGTTTTCTCATCCCAGCATAGTGATTTTTGAGACGCTATCAATTCTCAAATAAGCATTTTCCTCCTTCAAAAAACACCTGTTTTACAGACAAACGTGATAAATTAACTAGTGTAATCCCTAATACTAGTGAACCCTAATAAACTAGTGTAATCCCTAATTTTGGAAAATACAATATAACCACGAAAAAAATTATGCAATAGCTTCTTACGAGTTACGAACAACTCCAAAAAGCTCTTTATCTTTAGAAACCTCAGACACCAATATATTTTCGAGATTTGAAGAAGTATTTATAAACTTTTATAATGTATTAATCAGTTTTCTCATTCCAGAATAGTGATTTTTGAGAGGCTATCAATTCTCAAATAAGCATTTTCCTCCTTTAAAAAACACCTGTTTTACAGAGAAACATAATAAATTAACAGCATTAACATATATATTATAAAGGACAAACGTGTCTGTGCGTAACGATGACGTCATTTTTTGCAAATGGCAACACTTGACGATGAAATTACGGTTTTGGAATTTTTGCTACTGCATTTTTTTTTAATTTCTAAACATCGCATATTTTAAATTTTTAACCCAATATATAAAGAAAAAAAAATCTTCTTTCAAATGCAATTTGTTTGAAAACTATTGTAATATTTACTGATTTATTATAGCATTTACATTACATTTCAAGCATGATTTTTTTTTTTCAAATCTTCTCTATCGCTTGCAGACGATTACAAAATATTAATCCGTTTGCACTTTAAACAATATAAAAATATCAGCATTTGTTTCCCGCTAATATTCAATAACGAAATTAAAACTTTATTAAGCAATAAATAAAATAGCATCAATAAAACACAAATTTAACAGACATGTAATTGCAATAAGCGCTTAAAACAACTGAAAATATCAGAATTTAAAAAAAAAAAAACTGTTGTAGATAACGAAATTTTTAGCGTTTTCTTCAGCTATTAACTTTTGGCACGAGGCCAATACTAAATGACCGCTTTTATCAAATTTCAAAATTTTATTTGAATATATAATTGACATCTTTCATTTAAAAATACTCTTTGGTGTTATTAGGGAACAATCTAAAAAATTACCAAAATGTAAAAAATCTATTAGAGTTTTCAATAAAAAAAATCAATGGTTTTCACATATATTCTCTATTCCGGGAATCCCGGTTAGGATGACCTAGTTATTATTAAAATTAATATTATTTTGTAATTCTTTCATGTTTAAATTCAATTACAGAGTTCGTACGGGTCCTGGAATTTTAAGACCAGGAATTTCTTCGGTACCAGTATTTTCTTATAGATAATCTCTTCTTAAATAATGTGAAATTTCGCACGTCTGAACTTGATGTAATTTTTTAGAAAAATATACTGGTATTTCACCTGGAAATATAACGGTACCCGTACGAACCCTGAATTAAGAAACTGAAAATATTTAACTGAGAATACACAGCATACTAAAATCCGATATTCCGTTTTGAGAAAACTTTTTACAGGGTTCGTACGGGTACCGTTATTTTCCAGGTGATATACCAGTATATTTTTCTAAAAAAATACATCAAGTTCAAATGTGAGAAATTTCACCTTATTTAAGAAGAGATTATCTATAAGAAAATACTGGTACCGAATAATTTCCTGGTCTTAAAATTCCAGGACCGGTACGAACCCTGGTTTAATACGCTATAAAAACTACTTGGAAACATTTCTGAAAATCGTAGGCAGCAAAACAAACTTTGTTTTTATAAACAATTTCTTAACCCTTAAATGCCTAGAGTATCAAATTTGCAAAACTTTCTACTTAACATTTAATAAATAAATCAAGTTCTTCGCAACCACTATATTTATATCGATATATTAATCCTGCAAAATGAAACATACTTATGCTACTAAATAAAGTTAAAAATATACCTTAAAATTTCTCTTGCATAATCCTTAACCCTTCAATGTAAGAATTTTTCTTTCAGAATTGTAGTTTTTTTTTTAAAACTTATATTAAGTGTTAGATACCGGAAATTTTAAGGTAGATTTTTAACTTTCTTTAGTAGCATAAGTGTGTTTGATTTTGCAGGATTAATATATCGATATAAATATAGTGGTTGCGAATAACTTGATTTATTTATTAAAAGTTAAATAGAAAGTGTTCCAAATTTCATACTCTAGGCATTTAAGGGTTAAATCTCGAAAATATATTTCTTTCTGAGGTTACTGATGACAAGGAACACTTTTCGAAATGATGGGTAAATTTGAAGAGGTAATTGTATATTATCATTCGTGGTTATATTGTACTTTCGTAGATTGAGAAACATTTGTTTTTTAGGGTGTAATGTTATCAACTTGAATGTATACATTTATAACATATACCCAGAGACGGATCTAGACTAAATTTTAGCCGGGGCAAGATTGTAGATTTCCCCCCCCCCTACTCCCAAGAATATTAAAATAAAATCTTCGTAAACAATTGCTTAAGGAAGTAATATTAATACTCAATACTCAAAATCTATATTTTTACTATGAATTTTTTCAATATAAAACGTACAATATTGTACAATACGAAAGTTACAGAAATATACCGGTTTTACCATCTACAATACCTATTAAAGATTTACTTTGCGAGCTTTCTTTGACGCAAAAGTTTTTATTATGTCGTCATAAGGTAATTTGCAAGCTATCTCATTTTCTAAATTTATTATACGTAAATTGGATAATCGTTGTTCTTTTGTTAAATTTCTTAACTATCTTTTAATCAATTTTAATTTACTGAAACTTCTTTCATAAGAAGCGACGGATACAGGTAGTTTTATGAATATTTTTAGACAAGTAGTTAGATTTGAATAAGCATTCTGAATGAAGTCCATATAAATTTATCATTCTTAGCAATTCAATAGCCGAACTTGATTTCATCTTTTGGTCTAACTCCAGTGCTTCTGAATCTTTCGACTTCCAGAAGAAGTTCCTCTTTATCTATATCGTTTTTATATATATTTGCCAACTGCTCAGTTTCCGCTTATACTAATTCTTCTTTTGAGATTTTGAATAGCTTCAAATCTGTTTCTTAATTCAGTTAGGATTCTGTCCACTACTTCAACGATCTTTAGTTTGAATTTCTCCTCATCACAAATAGCACTACTTTCATCTTCACAAACCTCAACAAAAAACCTATACTTTTTTGTCTTCCTCGTTTTCCTAAATTTTGCCTCAATACCAATATCAGTAGCAATGCCATTTGCATCCTGTATTGCATTAGTTGCAATACTTGCCCTTTCTGAATCTAACATTTTAATGAGACCATTTAAGTGTTTTACAGATCTGTCAATCGTCATGTCTTCCCTTTGAAAAAGTGTATTCACTATATCGAGTTGTGTCGGCACTTTACGCCAGAAGCATGTCATCACTACGAATTCAAATTTGGTAATATTAAAGAGTAGTGAAGAAGTTTCTGTTTTTGTTTCAGGAGTTGCTAATGGGTCAGTTTGTAATCCCTTTAGAACATTTATGATCTTTCCAATATGTTTATAAATTACTTTTACAGCTTAACGTTTTGATGACCACCGAGTAGTACTTTGTAATTTTAGTGAAAGAGGAACATGTTTTCTTAGAATGTCCCATCTACTAGTTGAGACACAAAAAAATTGTAAAGGCAATTTAAGATATCAAAAAAAGTCTCAGCTTCTGGTACAATTTTGGCAGCATTTACACCAAGATTGAGGGTATGAGCAGCACAAGGAACAAAAAACGCTAAATCGTTTGCTTGCAATATTCGGGTTTGGACTCCTTTATATTTTCCGGACATACTGGAGCCATTGTCGTAGGATTCGCCCCTACAGTTATTTATATCTAGACCATCATTTTCTAATTTCTGTAAAATGAGTTCAGTAAGGGCTTCTTCTGTTTTCTTGCTGAAATTGAAGAAGTCAATAAAACTTTCGATTATTTCAGGACCATTTTCACTCATCTTTACATATTTAATAACCTGTGTCATTTCATCTAAATGGCTTACATTAGGAGTAGAATAGAACATGATGGTGAAGTATTTTGCTTTTTTGATATCACTAAAAATATGTTGTCTCATTTTCGCAACAATAATCTTTAGAAATTCATTTTGAATGCCATGTGAAAAGTAACTAACTTGACCTGTCTTATGACGGTTAATATGATCGCGAAGATCTGCATAATAATGTGATACTAGCTCAGTTATATTTAAGAAATTCCCGCATTTAGGATTAGAGAAATCAAGATTTTCATGTGATCCTCTTAGAGAGCAACCTATCTTTGCCAAATACGTTATTACATCGACTATTACATACAGAACAGATTTCCAATGATTCTCCTCTTCCAAAATTTTATCTTGAAAATCTTTATCAATACCACCAACTTTAGAAAGTGAATTTTCGAGCGTTTTCCACGAACAAAAGTTTCTTTTATGAAACAAAGAATGTTCGTGCTCGGGAATTCTCGCACTAAGTTTTTTCCACTTAGTAAACCCTTCTTCTTTTGCTAAAAATGACAATTTATGCTCAGGAAACACGCTTGGAAATAATTTACATGGAATACAATACAATGAATCTTTTACTGGTGCTGTATAACTAACAGCCAAGATAACAGCAAGCTGTGAATCCTACTCTTCTCTTTTTTTTAGACTTCTTTCTGTAATAATCACCCGAATGTCTTTTAGACATAATCGAAATAAAATACTGTATACGCTGTAAAACAACATAGAACAAGGTCGGAAAAAAGATAACGCAAAATCTTTGAATTTTAAATAAATAAAAATTTCTTAAAAATACTGGTGGCAATGTGATATTTTGTATAATGTAATATAAATTAATTTATTTTTTATTTCTGATCTTTATGCAACGAAAGTAAACCGCCGCTGAAGAAAATAAAATTGAATATTTTTTCATGTGAATTTTTAATTTTCCTTTTCTTAATCTTTTACGATTCCTCATTTTTGCGCCCTTCCAAGTCTTGCACCCGGGGCAACTGCCCCGGCTAACCCCCCCTTAGATCCGTCACTGCATATACCAATACTGAAAATTTGCAGATGTGATATGCGGTAAACGGGCCTGAAGGAGCCACTTGATTGTTCTACATAGTATATTACATATAGATATATATGTAGACATATAGATATTCTACATAGTATAGTACATCTTTTAATTTTTCATACTCAAAAGAAAGTTACTGCAGAACATTTAACCAAAAAAATAAATACCATCTATTTCATTGATTATAACGTTTTGAATGTTAACAAGACTTTAACAAAACTCTTTATTTCCAGGAAAAAATATTTTCTGACATTTAAAACAAACGTTAGCAATACACAAAATGTGCACTCTAAAATCGAACTTTTCAAAATTGAGCAAAAAATACTCAAATCTGAGTATGTCGCATAGTCAAAATGACTCCGAATCAAAATGACTCACGTTTGAAACAAGTATAGACTCATTTCTGAAAGCATGCACACACCACGAATAAAACATTGTAAGCTCATATTTGAATATGTCCGTCCATGTTTCAAAAATGAGTATGGACTGACTTCCATGTGATCATTTTTGAGTATTTCCATGTTTTAAAAATGAGTTTGAACTGATCCTAATCCTTTTTAACACTTTCCAACCTATTGTTGAAAAGTGTTTATGACTTCGGTTTGTCTGGCCGTATGGCCGTCTGTCCGTGCTCTAACTACCGTAAATAAGCTCGGATTGCTCTGCAATTTTTATATGTTATTGTCGTTATCTGTAGCATGTTCCCTATTTCAACGGAAGTGTGTAACACTTACAGTTTTTTTACAGGGACACTCAAAAGATTTCCGTTACATTGCGGTCTATGGGGAAAAATAATTTGCGGTTTATTTAAATAATGTTTCACTATTTTAAACGCATTGAAATTTATATATATCACTAAGGTGCATTAGAAGAAGCTTAATATGGAATAGGTTGTGCATAGCACTTATACTTACTTTACAGGGACAGTCAAAAGAATTCCGTTACATTACGTCTATGGAGAAAAATCGTCTGCGGTTTATTTAAATAATGTTTCCCTATTTTAAACGCATTGAAATTTATATATATCACTAAGGTGCATTACAAGAGGCTTATTACAGAATATTGTATGCATAGCAGTCATCGTTCATTTACAGGGACACACAAAAGAATTCTCTACTGTCTGTTAACAATAATTCCTGGAAGTGCGTTTTAAGTTACTGAACGCGATTTTAATTTTACTCACTTTTGTCTATTACGTGGCGTGTATAAATTCTGTAGATCGTATACAGGGAAGCTCAAAAGTTCGCGAACACATTTCCGTTTATTGACAAAAACTCCAGAAGGAGAATTTTAAACTGTGCTGCGCGTTTCCTGACTAAACTAAAATTTAGCATCCTATAGTATGTATACAAATCTATAGATCATATACAGGGCTGAATAAGAGTATTCGGATATTTTTCCGGATATTGTGTATGTTGGAAATATATGTCGGAAATTTCTGAAATTACGTTTCTAAATATGTTATGCGTTTTCCAAATTGTTTACTTAGATGTTATCTTTTAGCTTATTAAACGGTATGATTTGTAAAATTATTTTGTAAGCGTTGTAAAGTGTTACATAATCTATGCTTGACGCATGATTTTTCGTTCTTGTTGAGTATGTCCATGTTTTAAAAAAGAGTACAAACTGACCTCTATGTGCTCTGTTTTGAGTATGTCCATGTTTCAATATTCTGAGTATTTCTGGTATTTCAGAAAGGAAAGTATTGTGTCGTCCTATTTGAAACAAAAAGTTTCATAACAAAATGAAAACATCGATTTACTCAGATTTGAAAGTATCGTTTTTTCAGTGTATCATTTGTTTATTTTGTATCTAATTCTTGAGTATTGCGATTCAACTTACCTTCAATGTGTCCTTCTCCGCCTGGTTGTGGGCACTCGGGAACTCCGTAATGGGTGGCGCCGAATGCCGCCGAATAGATGGCTATCCTTAGGTTTCGGTGGCACCTTAGACGAAGTCGGTCACCTTCGCACACCACTTTGTTGGAGAATTCATCTGGAATGGCACCATAAGTTGTCATAGATATGTTAACAATATTTGTTGTTTTAAGAATTGTGACAGAAAATAAAAATAAAATACAATTCCAATCATTTTCTAACGCTGCGTATGGTTTCAACGCAACTTGATACTAATTTTATGTGCAACACAAAATTAAAATCTATACTTTCGTTCACAGGTTTTAGTTTAGCGCTAAAGTTCGATCTGTTAAGTTTTATCTTTCGTGACCGTGTCCGCAGCCTTAATGCAAGAAATGTGATTTGATGCGCAAATCTTTTAAAAATCATGAAAAGTTTTCGCTTTTACTTTTCCAATTAATGACAAAGACTCATTAACGAATCATTGATATTAAGTTGTATGTATAGAACAGAAACGAATCAAACGTCAAGGAAAATGTTTGTTTTTTGCGCTAAGTATTTCTGACGAAAACAGAAATATATAAATGTGTATATTTAAAATTATTTTCGAAAGAAATAGGAATTCTAACCTATGAGCATTTTAATAGAAATTTATTTCTGCAATCTACAGTAATGCGAATCCCAAATTACAGCCCATTCCACCAAGTAGTTTTTGAGTTATGCTGTAAAAAATACCATTAGGAGTTTTAACTTTATTCCTGGATATTTCCAAAATTACTAGACCGAATAACTTCCTGTTAAGTATCTGAAGGTAATATGTACCGAAGAATTTAAATATGATGTCAAAAAAAGGGTGATAACGTTTAAAATGTTAAAGTTTGTTACAATATCCATATGTAGACGACTCCCTAAGTAAAATTTAAGTATGACAATTTTTAGTAGACAAAATTATTAATAAATTGATGCCAGTCACATTTTTAGAAGATGATTTACAGTAGTATTAGTTGGGCGTGATTGCTTTTGTTTACAGAACTGTGGAAGGTAAACAAAATGTTAAGGTAAAAAGTATGTATTTTGTCCAACCTTCTGCGTTTTTTGTGAGGAAAATGCGAAGAAATGGAAATTTTTTGCGAGAAAATTACGATACAATGGAAATGTTTTGCGAGCAAAATTTATTGATTTGTAATGATTTGATTAGAATAAGGGTACAAGACACCTTAGCTAAGAAAACTGTGGGAAACAACCTACTCCATAGTGTGTGTCTGTGTACACCTTTTCTCATGTATCCCTTATTGTAATATGTGCAGTAGTTTCAAAAATATGACTTTTTTAAAATCGGGTCCATCATTTGTACTCCCCCTGTATATTTATTATTTGCAGACAATGAGGTTTCAGTGGGAAGAAAAACATAAAATTTGTTAAAATTTACGAACATGAAGCGAGAATAAAACGGATATGACGTCGCAAGTGTTGGCTAAAAAAGATTTTCATAATACTGAAACCTTCATAAGTTTTAAACATGGTATTCGACAAAACATTTTGTTGTGTATTACATGGTGTCTGAGGACGGTATATAAGGATATAGAAAACTCTCTTTTACAAATTTCTTGGTTACACACAATAATTTTCTTATAGACTAAAAAATAGCAAAAAATTTTAATAATAACATATACAAATTTACTCACTGGGTCTGCACTTGTAAGCAACTTCAGCGTACTTTCTGACTCCGGGACACGGGTCGCTACCGAATGTCTGAGGTGAGGTCTTTACTTTGCATATCCTTTGCTCCCTGCAGGACTCCTCCACTGTCTGCAAAAAATCATACTAGAAAGAGTGATCAAAACTATCCGAACGGTGAATACACAAGACAGAAATTACAATTTGCAAAGAAATGTAAAGCTTATGTCTTAAATTACACGCAAAACTCGAAGCTTAAAAACTCGAGCCTTTAACACTCGTTTTTAAAAACTCGACTCTTAAAAACTCGAGACTTTAAAACTCGAGCCTTAAAAATCATATCCTTAAAAACTGGAGTCTTAAAATTCGGGCCTTAAAAATCCCGAGTCTTAAAAACTCGATCCTTAAAACTTCTTATCCTTAAAAATTGGAGTCCTAAAAACTCGATCCTTAAAACTTCTTATCCTTAAAAATTGGAGTCCTAAAAACTCGAGCATTAAAAAAAAGTATTAAAAACTCGAGCCTTTAAATATTGAACCTTTAAAATTCGAGGCTTTAAAACTTGATCCTTAAAAAATCAGATCTTAAAACTCAGGTATGAAAAAATTATCAAAAGATATAACTAGTTATTTATTCGAAAATTAAAAAGATAAAACTACAGACGTAAATTTTCGGTCTATTTGATGGACAAACTAAACGGCACAAAGAAAATAAATTTTCTTCATGCAGTAATTAAGGCACAGAAACATTTTAAAAGGTAAACAAAATGTTATTTTTTTGGTGTATTTAATGGTATTTTAACAATATAATAAATTATAACACCTTGTAATAATATATTCCGTTTAAATGCTAAAGGTGTAAATTAGCAACATAATATAAATTAAAATAACTTTTATTAGTTGTTTTACATGTTCCGACTCTTTCCGAGTCATTTTCAAAAACAAAACGAGAATATTCCAAAGTTGCACTCTTGGTGGCACTCAAAGTGCAACTTTGGAATATTCTCATTTTGTTTTTGAAAATGACTCGGAAAGAGTAGCAACATGTAAAACAACTAATAAAAGTTATTTTAATTTATATTATGTTGTTAATTTACACATTTAGCATTTAAAAGTAATATGGCATCATTTTATAACAGCAAGATAATTTTTTTAATTAAAACAATACGGAATAGCACGCTTAATTTTACTAATATAATACACTGGCGGAAAAAAATCCCAACACCAAGAAAGACTTGTGTTAGATAAACGAAATTTGGTCATCTGAAAGATGACATCGATTCAAATTTCGCGACTCGCGCATAAGTGTGGCGCTAACTTGCAAATCAGGTTTGCTTTAAATGCGCGCTGTAAAGTTCGTGAGCGTTATTTATCTTCGAAATTTGACGTATTGAGTGTTGATATTAACCAAAAATGCCTTTAAGAAGACGAAGAAGCCATTATAAACAACTCACCGAGGTTGAACGATCTATATATATATTTGTCTTACGTGGCGCGGAAATAGGGCTGAATTTCTAACTTATTGTTGGCAACAACCGTAGTTTCCAGAGCTCTGACCAATGAAAAGACTAGATTGTGTTAGAAAGATAAGCTCCGCCTCCAATGGCGGTCAGTGTCGGAGCAGTGAAAATCAAGCCAGCACATATTAAAAATAAAATAACATGTACGTAATCCAAAGCGTCTGAAATTATTCCTCATTTTAATTATGAGTAATATTGCTAATTTCAAATGAATTCTCAACTCTTATTTAGAATTTATTTATGAATTTCACTCACATGAAAAATCGGAGAGAAGTAAAAATATCAACTGTCTAGGTTGCACCTGCTGCCATCTGTTGCAGAAATCTATAATCAATTAGAATAGTAAAATGTCGAACGAAATTTAAACAACCATTGATGATAAACTATCTTCCTATTACGTAGTTTTTTTTTTTTAAATGAATAAGCCGTGCTGTACAATATTATAGGTGCAATAAGTTTTAAACAAATTATGTTTCCAAGATCCTTTATTCATAGTATTTAAATGATTTATATGATAAACTATCTTCCAATTACGTAGTGTTTTTTTATTTTTATTTTTTATTTTAAATGAATAAGCCGTGCTGTACAATATTATAGGTGCAATAAGTTTTAAACAAATTATGTTCCCAAGATCCTTTATTCACAGTATTTAAATGATTTATATGCTCATTAGTAGCTCCAACTAAATGCATTTTTAGTTGTGTTTTCAACGGAGTTCAATTACTTTTTTACATTAAGAAAAATTATTAATTTCATATGTGTCAAGTGATTTATGGTAGCACTTATTCCGGCTAGAATTACTGCAAAAATAAAAAGGGGCAAGCTGGAACCACGTAGCGGTCTCAATGTGAATTGCTTCGCAATTCACGGGGGTAGACGAGCGTTAGCGAGTAGGGGACTGAGCCCCCTAGTGTCGTATAATAGGGCTACGAGAAGCTGGATTTTCTTTCCGCGATATTGCAGAAAGACTTGGCCGGAATGTATCCACTGTGCATGATTGTTGGGGGTAGTGGTCAAGGGATGGACTCAAGAAGACCGGGTTCCGGCCGGCCACGTGGCACTAGTGAGAGGGAAGACTGCCGTATTCGGCGTACGGCTGCGGCGCATCTTACTGCGACTGCGGAAGAAATTCGAGCTGCAGTTGGTACCACAGTGACACAATGAACTGTTAGAAACCGGTTACTTCAAGGGAAGCTCCGAGCCAGGAGTTCTGTAGTGTGCATTCCACTAACGCCAAGTCATTGTCGTTTGCGTCGTCAGTGGTGTCAAGCCAGAGCTCATTGTAGGACGGAGTGGAGATCTGTTGTGTTTTCTGATGAAAGTAGGTTCTGCCTTGGTGCCATTGATGGCCGTGTGTTGGTCAGAAGGAAGTCAGAGGGCAACGCCTACATCCAAACTGTCTGCGGCCTAGACAAAATGGACCTACACCTGGAGTCATATTCTGGGGAGCAATTTCCTATGCCAGCAGGAGCACTCTAGTGGTTATCCCAAACACACTGAATGCAATTTTGTACGTCAGTCTGGTAATTCAACCTGTAGTGCTGCCATTCATGAACAGCATTCAAGGGGGAGTTTTCTAACATGATAACGCTCGCCCTCATACCACTGTTGTAACGGAACGTGCTCTACAGAGTGTCGACATGTTACCTTGGCCTGCGAGATCTCCAGATCTGTCTTCAATTGAGCACGTATGGGATATCATTGGACGACAACTCCAGCATCATCCACACCCAGCACTGACCGTCCCAGTATTGACACACCAAGTACAACAAGCATGGAACTCTATACCACAAAGTGACATTCGGCACCTGTATGACACAATGCATGCACGTTTGCAGGTTTGCATTCAAAATTCTGGAGGTTACACCGGCTATTAATGTAGCAGCATTTCACATTTGAAATGCATTTTCTTGAGCTTAAATTAACCTGTGATCTTGAAAATCTAATCAATTAAACATGTTAAGTAGACAAATGCATTGTCCAAATTTCATTGCTCTACAATAATTTTTTCTTGGTGTTGGGATTTTTTTTCCATCAGTGTATATGTTTTCAAAGGGGGTAAAACGATGTAAATAATCCTTTAATGCAAGTTCGAAAAATGCATGAGAATTTTCACTCCCTTATACTAACTAAAAATATTGACAAGCTATGTAGTTTACATCTTTCCTGTCATTTAGGTAAAAGCTACAATGTTCTATACCGGTTGACGAAAAGAATTGTAACATTAATCCTTTTAAAATTATTTTTCTGACTACTTTATATTTTATAAATATTAACTCATAGCTAGACGTTTTAATTGTAATACGTTGATCATTTTAGAAAATAAATCTGTAAGATATTTTAAAAAATACATACAAATTGCTTATATTTACGCCAATCTCTTATAATAGACACATAATTTATATCAAATATCATTTTATTCCCTAATATTTTCGCTTAACAAATAGTGTATAAGTTCTCTAATCTCTTACTACTGTTGAAGGAAGTACAACAAATTAATTTTTTACTTTTACAAAGTATAAGATTAGGATGGTATAATGAAATTATATTTTGGTAAAATTTACAATCTTGTTAAAATTTATAAATACTGTTCACATGCTTAAAATGCATGGTGGATGAATGAGAGCTCAAAATTAATCACTTAATTTTTGTTGAAATCTTCTATATTTTACATTGATTTGTAATTTATAATATTTCTAGTTTGTAATACTTATTGAATGTAGATATTTTTTTTAAATACGTCATTGTAATATTTCTCGAACATGTATCAATCACAATTAATTCAAAAGGTAATATAAAATGGAATTATAACACTAGTAAAAAAAAATTAACTTTTTATCTGTATCTGTCTTATAAATGGATGCACTTAACTAATATTAGGTACTGAATTTGGCGGAATAATAAAATTATTTGAATCACGTTACATTTATTACATACACAGCCGTTACGTAAAGTCAATAGTGACACATTTGACAGAAATTGACCTTTTAAAATGCAAACGAAACATAATATTCAATAGTAAAAATGTTTTCTGGATTACTTAACAAAAATCTATGAAATAATACAAGTACGAAACTGTTGCACAATATCCCGTAATGTTAATTTAAACAATGTTTTTTTTTTTTTTTTTTTTTTTCAAAATAGACTGATGTCTTTCTTGATGTCAGAATGCATCCAAATAAAGATTTTAATCAACATAGTTATTCATTTCCTCATTATTTTAGCACAAAAGTAAATTATAATTTACATTTCACCAAGTATTTTACGATATATGTAAAATTTACATTCTAAAATTTTGTAAAATCCTTAAGTGATAGAAAATTTCTTATAGCAGATTCGGATTTTACATGGAAAAATACATATAAATTTTTTTATTACAAATCATATACAAAATGGCGGCTGACTAGTGTAATTATCGTTTAAAAAATAAAATATAAACAAAATATTGTAATTTCACTATAAGTAAAACATTCTTCCATAAAAAATTATTTTAATCTATATGTTACTAAAATAGATGTAAAATAAAAATAAATGTACAAATTGTCTTAATACTTTAAAATATAAAATCTTAGTAGTACATAACTCTCCTAGCGCTTTCGGCTCCAAACTAAGCCATTGTCAAGGACCTTCGACCAGCGTATACCACAGCATAGATGTTCTTCCAGACCAGAAACTCAGTCTGACAGGAGAACTCATTATGGACATGCACCGGCGAATAAACCCATTATTGGTGAGGGGGAAACACAAATCATAACACTTTCGGAAGACCATACCTTCCCGTAACTCGGAGCAGTTCGTACCAAATGCTTGGTATTTGGTATAATAATACATCATTGCAACAGTTGTTAGCTTGCGATAAAATTTCCAGGGACTCCAAAATTACACAACTTTTAACCCCTTCAGGAGCAAAGTACTCTTGTAGATAAAATATTGAAATGATTGACTGACACCAGGATTCACGAACGAATTTATTTCTAAATAAGTAAAAGCTTTTTCTCATTTACCTTAAAAATTCAAAATTTGATTAGAAAATTCTGGTGTCAATATGGCATTTTGGGATTAAAATTAAGTGGTACGTTTAATATACCGGTGCCCTTCAAGGGTTTTAAAATCGGCAGCCCAAATAATTATTCTTGCTGTATGGGAAAATATTAGGAGAGTTATGTACTACTGAGATATTATGTTTTAAAGATTTTAAGACTTTTGTACATTTATTTTTATCTTACGTCTATTTTAGTAACATATAGATTAAAATCATTTTTCATGGAAGAATGTTTTTCTTATTGTGGTTAAACAAAGACGAATCCTTCGTTTCGAATTTCCTTTTATTGTTAAACTTATTTTGTCATACATTTTAAATCAAAAAACTATCTTACCCTGAGCGCAGCCGTCGACAGGCAATTTGTTGTGTCATTTGCAACTGTTGTAACTGTGCTGTCTGTCACATCTTCTGGTGGACAGAGTTGGTGTGAGGGCACTTGTCGGCCATATTGGGCCAGATATATGTTAATGATAGTTTTTGGCCAGCATTCAATTTTCAGCTCATTACCATCGCAGGCATGGACTTGAAAAGTTCGAAGGGTGCCGGAGAGAAGTGCTAAAGAAAAGAAATATGTTGTTGTTACTATTTAAAATTATTTAAAATTGAAACATAATTAAGTAGCATACAAATGATAGTTAAATAAAATGATACTATATAAAAGCTAAATCTAATGTTTTCGCTATATCGGTCACTGTTAAAAAATTTCGGAACGTTTCAGGAAATTATCCTGAAACATTTCGCATATTTTTCCGGAATTTCGAATTTCTTTATGTCCCACGTCAATTACGGCAATAATTCGTGTAATATGTTTGAGAGGTTTCAACTTTTCCGTGAACTACATTCTGCGCATGCGTGCTTCATGTTTTATGTTCCATTCGCCATTTTTATAACTAAAGAAGAATAAAAAACAGCTGCCTAGGCACTTAGAGACAAATGCAATCTGAAAAAATGCCATTCTTTGTTTGGATATCAACCTTTTTATGCTTCATTATTTGAATTTTCATTTTATATCTGTAATACGAAACTTCAAAATTTATGTTAATTAATAATAAAAAAGTATATTGATTATTGAAAATTGGAATGTTTCATTACTTTGTTGTGAAACGTAACAACAAAAAGCCGTGGCATCTTAATGCCACCACTTTTTTCAGGAACCTTCGGAACATTTTTTACAGTGTACTGTTCAATCACTTACCAAGCATACAAATGATAGTTAAATAAAAGGATACTACATAAAAGCTAAAACTAATGTTTTCGCTATATCGTTTATCTACTGTTCAATCACTTACTAAGCGTATACAAATGATAGTTAAACAAAAGGATACTATATAAAAGCTAAAACTAATGTCTTCGCTATATCGGTTATCTTCTGTTCAATCACTTACCAAGCATACAAATGATAGTTAAATAAAATGATACTATATAAAAGCTAAAACTACTATTTTCGCCACATTGGTTATCTACTGTTTAATCACTTACCAGTTTTCCAAACCAGACATGCAACCGCCGAGTCACTTTATTACAAAATAATATTTATTATAAAATTTTACTTTTTTAAATCGTTTTTTATTATAAATTATTATAAATTATTATATTACATTATTTTAATATTATGTGTTATATATTTTAAATTATACATTATACATTATTTTTACATTTTAGGTATTTTATATTACATTTTATTGTACTTTTTATATCTTCCTGATATGTTAGGTTTTTATGAATTGTGTATGCATACAGTACGATATTTTAATATTTTTAACACTTATAACACTTATAACACTAATATTATTATCACTTAATAAATTAATTTTAAGGCATTTTCCGCTTAGCCGCATATGATAAATCGCCAAAAAAAAAAAAAAAAAAAAAAACCTTATGGTTAAAACAGTTTACGTGTTACAAAAACAATGGAGTTAATTGTACCACTCTCGTGAATATATGCTAGAAGACTGTGAAATTGTAATAACGAAATATGTTAAACACAAAAAAGTAAAAATTATAAATGAAAAATAAAATTTGTAATATATCTTTTTAAAAATACTCTTTTATCATTTAATATTTTAATACAATAAATTATAATTATACGTCGATAAAACAATTTAGAAAACATGAATATATAGTTTAAATAATGCTTTTTTCTATATCTTAAAAAAGAAAATTATGTCATTTTTTTATAAATTCCCGTGTTTGAACTTTCTATCAAGCATAAAACAAAGCGGTCAATTTTCAATAATCTGTGAACACGCTAAATTTACGTATTTGAACTTTCTATCAAGTGTAAAACAAAGCTGTCAATTTTCAATAATCGGTGAACAAACTAAATTTACGTGTTTGTACTTTCTATGAAGCATAAAACAAAGCTGTTAATTTTCAATAATCGGTGAACAAACTAAGTTTACGTGTTTGTACTTTCTATCAAGCATAAAACAAAGCTGTCAATTTTTAATAATCGGTGAACGCACTAAATTTACGTGTTTGTACTTTCTATCAAGCATAAAACAAAGCGGTCAATTTTCAATAATCGCAGCAGACGCCAAATTAATGCATTGTAACGGAATTGTTTTGTAACTACATGAATCTTAGTCATGAAATTAGGCATGGCTTTGACGAGAAACGTTGAATGCTCATAAAATAGTAGATTTTATTAAAAATAATTTTTACTTTTATTAAAGTATACTTTAATAATTACAATGGTCTGTTTAGTTTTATTTTAGAAATTCCATAACCGTTATTGGGATACTAAATACTCCAATTCGCATTATAGATCTTAGAACGTGTATTTTTCTTAAATTAAAATATTATTGCATTCATTTGAGAAGTTGAAAGCCAAAGAAAAATCTTGAAAATTTTACGGAGATTCCCCAGAGTTTGTTCACTTACTCAACAGGAGTCAACTAAAAGTAAGTTACAGAAAGATTTAAAAGGGAGTAAACATCAAAGTGAATTCCCACTTTGACAAAGTGAAGAAATATTTCTAGTCAATTGGGAGTTAATTAAAATTGCGAGTTTTCAAGACATTATAGATAAAGAAATTGTTATATCTGCTTTAAGGTTTATTTTAACGGCATAAAATAATTTTTTTGAAAGATCTAATCTGTATTTAACAATACAAGGTTATTCTAAATGATGGACCCATTTTCAAAAAATTGTATTTATTAAAGTACAAATCCAAAATGAACAATCTTTATACCAATGAAAAGAGGAAGTTTAAAAAAAAAATTAAGACATTATAAATGTTCAATGTGTCCACAGTTTACTACACACGAGAAAGCGTATCTGCTGTTACTGAGTGCACGCCTTTCAAAGCGGTGATGGTTTCAGAGGCGGCCGGTAACGTCGCGCGGCAATAGGCCGCGATTTCGTTTCACTATCAGTTGTGAATGAAATGGCTACAGTGGAGCACAAGGTTTTCGGCGTTATTGAGTTCGAAAGAAATGAGTCGCAAATTGCAGTGCAGCGGTCATTTCGTCTTAAAAAAACTTTTAAACTTCCTCTTTTGATTCGTATAAAGATTGTTCATTTTAGATTTGTACTTTAATAAATAACATTTTTTGAATATGGGTCCATCATTTAGAATAACCCTATATACTAACGTTACCAAATAAAATAATACGTGTTAAAATTACTGAAATAAACTTTACATTATGTAGATTATGGTGAGTTTAAAAGGCAGGACGTTCATGTTAATTAGCCAAAGGTGAATGCTTGAATAAGTAGCAAATCTTAACATACTCCTAAAGTATATGAAATATTACAAATAAAATGTGGAGTTTTGAAATTAATCCTACTTAAATATATAAACAATGGAATTTATGTACAAAGGGTTTTTTAAGCTTGTACTGGGCGTTGTTGTAAATTTATCATATATTTTTAAGATGGTTACATTTTGGAAAAAAATTATTTCGGTTAACTTTGAAATGTTTCTCTTTCTCATACACCATTCTTGCTAACTATTCCAAGTTGACGTGTTCATTGTATCACTGTTGCCTGGTTGATTCAAGGAATTTGCTGCCATTTCTCAAGTTGTCCTATGCCGATCACTTTCAATTACAGTTACTATTCATCTATTTTGTAGTGTTTCAAAAGAGTATTACAAACGGAAATTCGGTCAATAAAATATTTCTCAGCTATCTCCGTAATTTTCTTCCATTCCCATACATCGCTCTTTCTAACTACTCCAAGTTGACGTAATCATTTTATTACCGCGCTTCAAGACAGTATCACAAGCAGAATTGAGGGGGTCGGGGCAAGAAAGTGCCAAGCCACATTTTTGATGAAATAAATCTAACACTGTAATCTGTTGCTTAATACTGTAAATTATAATATCCTACATATAATTTGTTTCTAATGTCACTTGATGGCAGCATATGTCCCAGGTTTGTTTTTTGCCACAGACGTTTATTCTCCCAATGAAGATAGCTAATTTACAAAGAACGTAATAGTAATATAATTAAAGTAATGCCATGTTGTTACTCAGAATATCTCAAATGTTACTAAGACATTGGCAAAAAAAAACTTTATGTTATATATCTTGATTTGAGTATTTGATAAAAAGTTTCAAATTGAAGTATCTCAGTAGTTCAAAAATGTGGCTTAGCACTCTCTTGCACAGACCCCCTCAATTTTATTTCGGTTAGCTCCGTAATTTTTTTCTCCTTTCCCATACATCATCCTTGCTAACCATTCCAAGTTGACGTTATCATCTTATCACTGTTGTCTGGTTGATTCAAATAAGTTTCTGCCGTATCTCAAGCTATACCATACCGATCACTTTCAATTAGAGCTAATATTTTCATTTCATCGTGTAATTCACCCTAGTGTAGAAAACAAGACGAACTTTTGCATCCACCGAATGAAAAATGTATGTATTACTTTCTTTAATAATACCAAAAACACAATAAATACTCCACATGTTTTATGCCAAAAACCATAAATCTGTCTTCAGATGTTTCTTTTACTCATCTAAATGACTAGTCTCTATTTAGTTACATGGTGATACTAAATAAAATATTATTTATTTTTGTTTAGAATTGCTGATAGATTTTTCTGTCGTTATACTCAAATCCTGATAATTAAAATCGTAAAGTAATATTAATTCGCTTACAACCTTATTCAAAATTAGGACTTATTTTTTTCCTATGTTTTTAGATTTTTTTCGGTTCAGCTAAAATAAAATATTTCGATGCAGATCCTGTTTTCGTTCCATTGAAAGTGAACGTTATTTTGTTTGTTTTTTTAGTTCAGGTCCGGTTTCGATCCATCTGAAATAAGATTATTTTCCAGTTTTTGTCCCAATCTAATCTTCCACTGAATCGTCAAAGATGTAAACTTATTGTAACACAACAATCGTACCGAATTATCAAATTTTTATTTTATTTTCGGTCTGTTATTTTAAGACTTTTACAGAATATTTATTTTAATTCAGAAGATTAAATTTTCTTATGCTATGAACTTCATTCATAATGTTAATGACAATCCCACACCCAGTCCTAAAAGCATCTCTAGCCTTAAAATCAAAGTTGGTATTAGTCTCATTCTTCGGATTGGTAATTTAGACGCATCTGTGCAAAAGTACGGTGCAGTTTATTCCTGTATCTTAGTTAATTAATATTACATTTTTGATATTTTGATTAGCTTGTGAATATAATTTGTACTATTTAACTTTGGACAGGCAGAATGTTAAAGACCTGAAATATTGGATATCAATAGCTTGTATTTCAATTTCTTTTCTATATACTTGAAAACAGGGGTAGGAAGTAGCGCGCTACAAGTAGCGAAACTACAGTAATCGCTACATTTTAGAGTAGTTTGTAGTGTAGCACGCTAATTTTTGAATGATGTAGTGTAGCCAGTAGCGCGATACAAAAAATCAGTAGTTTGTAGCGAGAACCGACCCTACTTTTAACGCTACTTCACGGAAAAAATGTAGTATCCTGCAAATCATGTGACCGAAAATTGCTTCTTATGTGAAAAATGTATTCTGCTGAACAAGCTGCGAATCTCATCTGCAGTGTATAACGACGCAACGCATGAAGCCATAGATTTTTACCATTGACACTTGCTGCTAAAATGAAGTACTAACCTACTAAAGGAATTAATTTTCTTGCTGGCAACATTTGTCTATTTACTCGTTATTAGGACTTCGTGTTTTAACGCTACGTTTCTTATTATTTGGAATTGCTTTATTTACAGATTTATTTGTTGTTTGCATTTTGAGTTGTCTCTCTGTAATTTTCCAGTTTATTATATCTCTCTTAATTTTGCTACAAAATTTCTAATGTGTGTATAAAACTAACATTTTGGAGAAAAATACAAAACATTTTTTTGTATGTTATCTTTTTTTAATTTTTTAATCCTCTCGATTATGTAGCATTTATGTAATTATATACTGGCAGACGAGATATAACGAGGATTTGTTTTATTATTTAATGCACTTTTTCAATTTCTAATGTAAATTGAACCTTTTGACAAAACATGAAAGTAGCGAAGTAGTGACTACTTTTAAAAAGTATTTTGTAGTCGCTATTTTTTAAAACAAGTAGTTGTAGTTGTACACCCAGAAAACAGTTTTGTTGAATCAACAACAATTTGGTTGACCCAACAAAATTTTACTTTTAAATATGGGTCAACGGAAATTTTGCTTGAATCAACAAAAAAATATATAGTTGGTTTTTTTTTTTAATTCCAAAAAAAAAAAAAAAAAAAAAAAAAAAAAAATTGTATCGTCAGCAAAAAATTATTTTGTTAATTCAAGTAAAATGGTTCAGTTTTACTTGAATTAAAAAACTTTTAATTATCCAAAAATTATGTTAATCCTTTAATTATAAGTCAAATAAATCGAGTTATGTGAGAGAGTTATGTGAGAGTTATGTGAGAGGGCTACTACACAACAATTTAAATTTTGCAAAAACAACAAAATTTTGCTGGAATTACAAAATCATTGTAGAATTAAAAAAAAAAACAGATTTTGTCAATTCAAGTAAAATTGATGAAATTTTGTTAAAATTTTGTAAGAGCGTTAACAATATTTTTTTGTCCAAGCAACAAAACCAATTTTTTTACTTCAACTAAAAATTTTGCTAAAACAACCAAAATGTATTCAACAAAACATGTTTTGTTGTTTTAATCAATTCCTTTTTCTGGGTGTAATTAACTACATTTTAGATAAAGTAGTTGTAGTTCGCTACAGTAAAAAAGTATTTTTTTTCGACCCCTGCTTCAAAGTTATCTATTAAATTATTAAAAATAAAGTGATTTTTACGTTTCAGTTTAGGCGTAGAAACATTATTTCCGTTCAGTAGTTCCAAACTGAAAAAAAAAATTATGTTCATTTAGAATTTTTTCCCATCAGAAATAACAATTTTACAGATTTTTAAATTCTGGTAAGTTTTTAGTTTGAAACCCGTTTCTAAATCTGTAGAATAGATATTATAACTTTTTCTAATTATTTTAACCCTGTATTTTTTTAAAAAGAATTTTAAAAGTCGTTTTTCACATGCCAAAACCTATACGGAAAAATAAATTTATTTTGTCCGCTTCTCCCTCAGGATTTTTAAAACATCCGAATATTTCAAAGAAGATAGAATATTTTTCTAAATAAACTTATCGGTCGTTGGGGTAAAATGGTTAGGGAATATAAATCTTATGAATAACCAAATCTGTCTCGTGGGGCTGCATACTTTATTTTCTTTTGCAGAAAAATCTATTACCGTATAATCTGACGTATAACACGTAGTTTCAATACCTAAAAAATATAGTAATATTTGTGGCTGCGCATTATATGATAGTTAAAAAATAAAGTATTAAAAAGTAAGGAAAAATAAAGTTTATCATAAGCAATGGGATTTCTACACTAACAAAATTTATTATTTTTTTAAAAGTTCGCTATCAGGTTGCATGAAATGTACTGTTTTTTATACTTTTCAAAGTTTTATATTTTACTTTTTATTGCATATATCATGAAAGTTTCTTTTCAAACAGGGGATGCTGTTAATACGGTGATAATGCCTAAGTACCAAAAAAATGTAGTCTGATAATATCGATGCGTGTTATACAGCAGAACAGTGCGCTATGCGCCACAATGTACGATCTTTTAAAAAGAAAATTAAAAGTATTTCGTTTTTTTAATATTTCATTGTATATTCAGGTGAATGATATTTATGTGAAACTTTAAAACTTGAAACTTATAAAAATTTTAAAGCAAACATACTTCGTTTTTTTAAATGTGGGTAGTTCATGTTAAGAATATAATTAAGTACTCTTACTAATTTTTAAAAAAAAGTGTACATAATTATTACGTAAAATTACTGGTATAATAAATATTGTATAAAATGTTAATAAATTTTCATTTTAAAAAAGGAAAAAAAATTCTTTGAATAAACATATTTCTATTTAGATTTTGCAACGAAGGTTATCCATTAGCAAAAAGCACTATTTCTTACTACATGACAAATGCCAATACCACGTTCAGCGCTGTTTCTCAAAACATATTATTAGTAATTTTTATTCTTACAATATTGATCCTCTTTAAATATACTATTGTTTTTAATTCTTTCCGGAAAATTGAAATAGAATAAAAATAATTTATCACAAATCGAAAAATTTAAATGTTTCAAAATATAATCACCGAAAAATGAAAATGAAATCTTGATGCACAATAATCATACGTAGAGTGCTGCACGGGTCGGGTACCTAAATTCAGCAAAACACGAAACCGCAAATTCTATTTGATGTCAACTTGCAACCCGACCCGAACACCACGAAAAAAAATTTCCTCGACCCGCAACCCGACTCGAACCCGAAATACTTCAATCCGTAACCCGACCCGAACCCTCAATGAAAGACAAGAAATCATGTTTTAATGTTATTATGAAAAGTATGTACAATTATATCTCTAATACCAATTTTATATAGAAAAATTGAGAAATCTATAATCTAAAATTCAAATATAGTGAAACCCCTGAATAGCGGACACCTCGGAATAGTTGAATAGAGTCTTGTATCGAGTCGGGTTGTTTCTTTTTTTCTCGGGTAGGGATGACTCTAATTTTCTTTCTGGGTGTCGGGTTCACTCTAGAATAATTCTTCTGGGTTATCTTCAGTCTTTTTCCAAGTCGGATTGTTGGGGTTTTCTCAAAAAGTTTGAACAGAACGATGTTTCAGATGAAAATAAATACGTATTTGAATATGAATGAAATTCAATTTACTGTGTTAGGAAAAAAATGTATATAAGAAATGTAATCATAGATCATTCTTTCTTTACGGTGGAGTTAAGAATCCCTTTTTCATTTCTCAGATTATGAAAAACATTACCAACATTTCGTTTATGATACACTCAAAAACACATGTATCGTATGTGTGACAGTTTATGCACACATACACATTCTACGTGTAGATTTGGAGGTATATAAGTATCAGGAATTGAAAAATTGTTCGGTAAATAGAGGTGCCCGCTTTCGGAAGTGCCCATTATGGAGGTCTTATTGTACATATATATTTAAGCTGAAAATTATTGTGGAAATTCTTTTGAAAAAGCAGGTCAACCCAAACCCGACCCACAAGAGAGAACCGCGGGTTAGGTCGGGTTCGGATAAAAGCGTGTAACTGGACCCGATGCAGGACTCCATCCCACACCTCTAGTGATTCTAAGAAATATGTGCGCAAAATGGAATTATATTAAAAGTTCTATTTTGCCACTAGTAATACAAGTTTTTGAACTATCGTCAGACACTCCAAAAACACGGAACACTATTACATCAGTAGTTTAGCTTTGTGGAAGAATTGTTCAGTCCCATATCCGGATGTTTTAGCTTCGTGATAAAATCTTATGAGGCTGCTTAGAATAAAACTTTTTTCAACAGAAGAAATTTTTTGTTTTTTATCCTTTCAACAATAGAAAAAAATATATGAAATAAATATTTATATGCAATGCCCATGGGAAACGCTATCCCATTAAAGTAAACTTGTCATTTCTGTTAATACTAATAAAAAAGAAAAAAACTGCTACTAATATATTTTTTTACGATTATACTCCGGAATTAGGTAAAAATATAAGAACTTAATTTTTAGTTTAAGAGCATATTAGTTGTGAATAAAAAATTGCTATAGATATTTTTTTAACAAAAATTTATATAAAATTATTGCGTTACATTATTAATATGAAATTTCAATCAAAATACGTGGAATAGTTTTTCTGAAAAAAGAAATGATAAATACTTTTAAGAAGGCAAGGGGGTGAAACATTGTAAACTCGAATTTATTTATAAGTTGTATTTGCATTTTTTTTTCAAAGTTTTGTTGACATACATTCTTGGAAAATTTCTAGAACTGTGCATAAATAAATATTTAACTATATATATACATATAAATACAAATATATATATATATATATATATATATATATATATATATATATATAAGTAAATGATATATAAATAGGCACTTTACTGAACCAATATGACAAATAATCGATGAACAACAAAATATGCACTTCAATTTCAACTAATAACACTTTTGGTCGAAACTATACAACAAATTTACATTACGATAATCCAACCAGGCCTAACAGCTATATCCATTTTACATATCTCTTCATAACAAAAATAGAAAACTGGCTCTTAGCCAAATCTCGCGATTCAAACCATTTATAACTCGTGCATAGTTAGTTCATTTGATGAAGTGAAGTTTCTAACCATGGGTAATAACACTAGAGAGAGAGAGTCAGTTCATATCGTTTACATGATGTGCTCAAACTGGAATCCTACAAATCGGTCATCCTGACGTGATAGCGTCTCGACATCAGCATCTTGATTTGTTAGATTTTCTTTTCTTTCTGGATATTTCTCTCTGTCTTTAGAACCTACATATCTATTATCTCTCTAATTTCTTTCCGGATATTGCTCTCTATCTTCAGAAGCTATATACCTATTGCTTCTAGAATGATAAGAATTTGAATAATCATCTCGTCCACTATCGGCTCCTTTAAATCCGTGATGAGAATTATTCTTATGTGATGGTTGCGAATATCTTTGTTCATTATAACTAGCTTTGCACGATCGTCGGCCATGGGTAATAACACTAGAGAGAGAGAGTCAGTTCATATCGTTTACATGATGTGCTCAAACTGGAATCCTACAAATCGGTCATCCTGACGTGATGGCGTCTCGACATCAGCATCTTGATTTGTTAGATTTTCTTTTCTTTCTGGATATTTCTCTCTGTCTTTAGAACCTACATATCTATTATCTCTCTAATTTCTTTCCGGATATTGCTCTCTATCTTCAGAAGCTATATACCTATTGCTTCTAGAATGATAAGAATTTGAATAATCATCTCGTCCACTATCGGCTCCTTTAAATCCGTGATGAGAATTATTCTTATGTGATGGTTGCGAATATCTTTGTTCATTATAACTAGCTTTGCACGATCGTCGGCCATGGGTAATAACACTAGAGAGAGAGAGTCAGTTCATATCGTTTACATGATGTGCTCAAACTGGAATCCTACAAATCGGTCATCCTGACGTGATGGCGTCTCGACATCAGCATCTTGATTTGTTAGATTTTTTTTTCTTTCTGGATATTTCTCTCTGTCTTTAGAACCTACATATCTATTATCTCTCTCATTTCTTTCCGGATATTGCTCTCTATCTTCAGAAGCTATATACCTATTGCTTCTAGAATGATAAGAATTTGAATAATCATCTCGTCCACTATCGGCTCCTTTAAATCCGTGATGAGAATTATTCTTATGTGATGGTTGCGAATATCTTTGTTCATTATAACTAGCTTTGCACGATCGTCGGCCACCATAATTATAATTATTTCGACCATGATAGTATCCTCTATTCATGTATCTAGGGGAAATTTTTGGATTATATCTTGCTTTTGAATAAGGTGAAGCATCTTCTGTTATGTCTGGAGGTATCAAAGAATTTTCAGTCTCAAAGTTTTCAGGAATCTCAGACTTATTTTGGTAAGATTTCTTGGAACTCTGTTTCCCATATCCATATTTATTGTAATTTCTATGGTTAAATGATTGTTTAAAATATCTCTGGCCATATCTATTATTGCTTCGGTTGTCAAATGGTCTATTAAAATTTCTGTTCTTTCCCTTATGATCAAAATTCCTATTGCGATCTTTCACATAGTCTTTTCTACCATGTGCAGGACTACTACTTTCACAATTTTCTTCTGGAGATGCATTCCATTCATCGGATAATCCTCTATCTCTTGTCCTATTCGGCTTATATAGTTTTATTAATTTCCATATTTTCTTTCTGTTCACTAAATTCGTAATCTGAGTCAAATTCACCCCGTCATTTACGCAGTCGATTTTAACCATATCTTCACAACCTCGATTATCGTTGTTTATACTTGCTTCATTAATTTTTGTCGGTACTTCGTTAATTTTAATGTATCCTACTCGAACTTTGTTGCCGCTTGTTATTCTAACACTATCTTCCGTTACTTTTAACATCATGCCTTTACTGCTTTCCTACCTATTATTAAATCGCAGTCCGCCTCTTGTACCACGTAAAATTTATCCTGGATTTCTGTTTCATCCACGTAGACTTTATGCCAGAAAAAACCTGTTGGCTTAATTTCTTATCCACCTATGCCTGATATGTATATATTGTCTCTGGTTAGTTTTGGCGCGTTTATTGCAGTATGATATCTTGAACTGGCGATTGAAATATCGCTTCCTGTATCAATTATTACGCTTGTTTTTATTCCGCTAATATCTAAGATTCTTCCTTTTTTACCATTTAACATGCCCATATTAACTATTTTTCTTTGCGCGTTTTGGGTCTCATTTTGATATTTTGTTTCTCGTCAATTTTGATTACGTTGCGGGTAAAAATTTGAATATTCTTGTTCTGTATTATTCGCCATGGCACATTTCGCACTCACGTGACCAGGGTTGCCACACGCAAAACAGATTATATGCGACTCTTTGCTTCCATAATTCATACTGTGTCTATTGTCAATTTGGCGTCTTTTCAAATTGGCGTAATCAGCCACTCGCGATCTTCTGTCATCAAAATCGCTACTTGTATCCTTAACTGATTGTTTATTGTAAACCCTTTGTGCTGTTTCGTAATTATCTAATTTATTAACTAAGTCATCAATTTTCTTTATTACTAATAATTCCTCTATGAAATGTGTTTCTGTTTCCGTAGGTAAATTATGCCTGATTTGATTAACAACAATTAATTCCGCCAAATCTTCAAAGTTATTTACGTGAAGGCCTTCAATCCATTGTTGAAAATACACCTTTATCTCATAAGCGAAATCTCGCCAATTGGCTGTTGGCTCCTTTTTAGATGAGAAAAATTTCAGCCTAAACTCCTCTGGTGATAGCTTGTAGCGTTTTAGTAGAATATTTTTATATAATCATAATCGTGAATTTCAGGTTCGTTTTCCCTTGTTATTATATTGATCACATCTAACGGCATTAGATTAATTAAATAATTTACCCATTCTTTTTTATCAATGCCTGTTTGCGCCATTTGCCTTTCGTACATAGCTAAGTATAAACTGATATCATTCGAGCTATCATATTTAGTTAATAATCTAAGCAATTCAAATTGGTTACCTGGATTTGTCTTTGAGTCTTCATTAATATGTTCTCTTGAATTTTCTTGTATCTGTAATTTCTTAATTTCAAAATTCTGCTCCGATTCTATTTTCCATTTTCTCTCTTCCATTTCCATTTCCATTGTCAATTTCAATCTATTTTCTTCAATCTCTGCTTGTAATTTCTTCTCTTCTCTTTCTCTTTCTGCTTGTAATTTCTTCTCTTCCAGTTCTGCTTGTAATTTCTTCTCTTCTCTTTCTCTTTCTGCTTGTAATTTCTTCTCTTCCAGTTCTGCTTGTAATCTCTTCTCTTCCAGTTCTGCTTGTAATTTCTTCTCTTCCAGTTCTGCTTGTAATTTCTTCTCTTTCTCTTTCTCTTCTCTTTCTTCTTTCTCTTTTCTACTTGCTATCACTACTTCCAATCGATCTCTTATAAAATCTTCTTCGTAACTCTCCCAACTCTTGATCAGCTTTATTAGGACAGGTATTGTCGGTTTTTCTGGAGCTTCAATTCCGCATTCCTCGCAGAGGTTTATTAGATGAATTCTCTTTCCTTTATTTAGAGTTCCCATCTTTCAAAAATTGTACTTGAAGTGATACGATTACGGTTTCACCTTGCTGATTCGTAACCCAACTTTTGATACTGGCGTTTTACAATAGTTTACGTTTAGTTTCCATTTCACTACTAGTGGCTCTTACTTTTAATAATCTTGGCATCCGAGCCCCCAAAAATGTAAGTAAATGATATATAAATAGGCACTTTATTGAACCAATATGACAAATAATCGATGAACAACAAAATATGCACTTTAATTTCAACTAATAACACTTTTGGTCGAAACTATACAACAAATTTACATTACGATAATCCAACCAGGCATAACGGCTATATCCATTTTACATATCTCTTCATAACAAAAATAGAAAACTGGCTCTTAGCCAAATCTCGCGATTCAAACCATTTATAACTCGTGCATAGTTAGTTCATTTGATGAAGCGAAGTTTCTAACCATGGGTAATAACACTAGAGAGAGAGAGTCAGTTCATATCGTTTACATGAAGTGCTCAAACTGGAATCCTACATATATATATATATATATATATAATATCTTTGAATTTCAAAAAACATATCAAGTTCTTGTAACAATCTAATTAAATCTCCAAAGAGATAATAAATAATATTGTGTAGACAGAATACCACATAGTTAATAAATTAACACGTGCAATCATAATTTTACCATAGCTTGTGCTTCAATGGTAATTGGCTAAAAATACTGAAAATATAAAGAATATTTAAAGGGAGAGGGAGAGAAAATTATAAAAAAAATTATATATATATATATATATATATATATATATATAATAAACCATATAATGTTAATAATTTGGAGTTGATATCAAGTGAATACAAATGGATTAAGAAATGAAATATGAACTAAATATAATGGAAAATTGGATAACAAGAGATTTAAGTTAGAATTGGATATGAAAAAACACGTGTAGGTATAATCTTCAGCCTGGATGTACCCACACGTGTTTTTAAAAATAATTCAGTATTTCATAATTATACTGGCATATATGCTAAGATCAGTATAATCATCCAGGTATAGTGAATTATTACCAGAATACAATTGGAAATAATAAAAATGGAAATAAAAAACTTGTAAAGAATAGATAAAATATTTTTACCAGATAACAGTTGGAAATAATACAATTGGAAATAAAAAACTTGTAATGAATAGATAAAATATTTTACTCACAATAACACAGTAATTTTAATACAATGCATATTTTATAGACTTGTATAACTGATCATTGTGCATTATTTTTTAACTTATGGTTTACGTGTATAGTTGTCGTCAGAAAAATAAACTAATTTACTATAGTACAGAATTTAAATAAAAATCTCATTTTTAGAAAATACATTTTTATCAGAGGTAATCGTAAACTTCTATATTGATATATTATAAATAATCTTTGCACAATATATGTTAATAAATTTTTATTAACATATTCTACAATTTATATAAAACTGCATTTTCCAATTCAAACATACAGCTTTGTTTTTAGATAAAAAATATTTATAATAATAATAGTAATAATTTTTGTTTATTATTATAAAAAATGTTTTAAACAAAACACAAATTGTTTTAAACGTACAAGTCTTTAACCTTATTTTATGAAACAACGCTGAAACGTCGTAATTGATAAGAGTAACAATAAAAGTATTACCTTAAATAGAAATCTCTTTTAAATGAAATTTTATATTTAATGTTTATAGAAAATAAGTTTCGCATCCGAATTATATAACTTTAATTTAGTATTATAAAAAAGTTTATATTTATTATTTTTATATAATATGTATTTTTCCTTTCAAACATACTACTTTAACTTTGAAATAATGAAAAACAATCATAATAAAAATAAATATTTCTTTAAACAATAGCTTTATTTAAAGATATTTCATTGAAATGTTTTTAAAACTTCTGGAGTTATTATATCAAAGTTTGTAATGTATTTCCTTTTCTTGTCTACAGACAAAAATAGAATAGAAAATTATATTTCCTAAGGGTATTTAATAGATGCCTTTTGAAGAATAGGATGTTATAAGAATGCATTTTAATTTGAGTAATGGGAAATAAATTTAGTATGAGTTTTTTAACAATATGTAATATTTAAAATGGTTGAAAAAATTGTTCAAATAAGATTTTATCTTTTTTTTATTTTTTCTTCTTTGTACTTTTCTATTATAGCGGCGCCTTGGTGTTGTTTTTTTTTTCTTTTTTATGTTTGGAGCAATTCCGGCTTCAGAAAGAGAGATTTGTTATCAATGATATAAACAGAAATGAAAACACACTTAATGAGCTTTTACCCTTGTTTATTAATATATTTATATATATGTATGCTTAAACATTTTATTTATATGTATATTATTATTGTTTTTATATGCACTTTACGTCTTTTTTATATAAAAATAGATAATGTATGTTAAATAGATTGTATAAATATTGAAAAAAAATGCTTGTTTATGAAACAGTTAATAGTTGGCCATAAAATATGTCGCCAGAATTTCCTGTTATCGCGAAGGCCATTTTCTCTCTCTCTCCAAAGACTCTATACTGAAAAAGTGTCCGTTTTGTGCATCAGAGTTCCATATACAGAAATAAAGAAAAGTTGATTTAATAGTATTAACGACAAATAATTTTTATTTAAAAAGAGATTTATTTAAAACAATTACTTTTCCAACTTTCAGTAGTTATAAAGGAAATATGAGCTTAAAAATATGGATTATTTTATTGATTAACATATTAGAAAATATAATAGATTATATACTAAAGAATGGCGTTTCTAAATCATCAAGGATTTATTTCGTTTTCAAAGAAGAGAATAATGAAATTCTATTGAAAACGTATATCAATACAAAAGATATAAAGACGTTTAGGATTTATTAGTGTATCTCTATTAAAGAGTGACAAGAAACACACTGGTCATACGCTCATAACAAAAATTTTATCCTTACCAAGATAATATATATTAGAAAACGTTACTTGTTTAAGCCAATGAGTATTTGTTTTGCAAATAGGGTAATGCGGGGTAATTTGGTGCCTATTTTTTAAAACTAAAATAGAAAAAAACTATATGTCTTTAAATAGATTGAAATATACAAGGCAAAACCTACTTTTTCCATGTACAAATTCATAAAAAAAGAAGAAATTTTAGTTAGTATACAACTATTAAAGAAGAAACAAGAAACACACTGGTCGTACGCTCATAACAAAAATTTTGTACTTACCAAGGTAATATACAGTAGAAAACGATACTTGTTTAAGCCAATGAGTATTTCTTTTGCAAATAGGGTAATGCGGGGTAATTTGGTACCTAATTTTTTAAAACTAAAATAGAAAAAAAAACTATATGTCTTTAAAAAGATTGAAATATACAAGGCAAAATATTCTTTTTTCATGGACAAATTCATAAAAGAAAAAAAAATATTAATTAGTACTTAGAAAAAAAAAAACAGGAAGCAGCAAATTACCCATACCACTGCCACACCACCAATTGTTTGAGATGTAGGCAGGAAAACATTGAAGGCCACTTTCACAATAATATTTGAAACGTGTCAAAATCTTCTGGGCGCAATGCATGGGTCAAAAATCGATCATTTGCAATTTTCGAGGACAAACTTTCTTTCGGCTATTAATGTAACCTTAATGTTCATTTCAAAATTAGAACTTATCAATTTCTTCTTAAAGACAAAATTTGCAATGTTCGATGACAAACGTTCTTTCGTCTATTAACGTAACCTGAATGTTAATTTCAAAATTAGAACTTATCAATTTCTTCTTGAAGATAACAATTGAATGTATGCAAATAAACTCATTTATCTGAATTGCGTGCGAGGCCCGAGTGCGTTCCCCTAGTAGTGTAAACGATTATTATTGTATTATTGATAATATTATAGGACTGATATTTGAAAAGTATGAAATCATTCAATTGTTAAAATAACTACAAATATTTAATACATTAAAAAAAAAAGCTAGACCATTGTGTTTTTAATGAAAACAAAAATTTTAATAAATCGTAATATAAAAATAGTAGTTTCAATAAGCAAACAATTGTTAAATTTACTTCCAGATTGTCATTAATTTCTATAATTACGAAATTACGGAAATAAATTATTTTTAAAAATGGCTAGATTATATGCAAACGATAATTATTTCTTTTCCTCTGTTTATTGCAAACTCATTCGTCAGCATTTGGAAACTTTATTCCACATTTCAAATTAAAATTCGCTGAAAATCCCATGAAATCTAAATCAACAAAATAGTCTTAAATCTCTGCTCTGCAAATAGAGACTGAATAATGCACAAATGATGAATAATGCATAAAGTGTTAAAT